>CM029500.1:10756122-11356122 GCA_017140595.1 Eucalyptus curtisii
ATAAGCCGAACCACTATAAACCTTGTGTTCAATTTTCTCTTCCCTACTCTCTGTTTACTTTGATCATAATCTGTTTTAGAGAACTTCCTTTCTATTGTCTGCCTAGTATTGCTTTCGTATCTCGATAAATTGTTTTTACACCTATTCACCCCCCTTGAGGTGTTTATACTAGCTATATCAATTGGTATCGAGGCACATTGTGTACTCACTTTGTTTGAAGTGTTTTACTTGAGTTAAAGATCCATGGCTAGTATGTTAGCTCCGGGGCTGGTGGAAGGGCAAAGCAATACCAGACCTCCTTACTTTGATGGAAAGGATTACAACATCTGGAAAAACAAGATGAAAGCATTCTTAAGATCAAAGGATCCTCACGGAATGGGACGTTGTAGAAAAAGGAATCACTCCTAAAGCTGCATCTCGTCTCGAGAGAGAGAAAAGAAACTGTTGAGTCTAGTGAAATGACTCGGGAAGAGATAATCAAGAGACAAGCTCTTGATGCAAAAGCAATTTATTCTTTATATTGTGCTTTGTCACCTACTTGAATATAACAGAATATCTTCTTGTGTTACAACAAAAGAAGTGCGGGATAGATTACATATTACCTATGAAGGAACGATCGAGTGAAAGAGACCGAAATCAACATTCTCCTTGGTCAATACGAAGCCTTCAAAATGAAATCGGGAGAATCTATAACGACATGTTTAGTCGTTTTACTGAAATCGTGAATGGTCTTGAAAATCAAGGTCAACCAATTTCTGATCCCATGAAAGTAAACAAGCTCTGCGTGGACTCTCCAAGGATTGGAATCACATAAAGACCTCAATAAGAGAAACACAAAGAATCATGCCACTATCGTCGATGAGTTGGTTGGAACTCTTCAGTCTTATGAAGTGGAACGAATCAATGAAGACGAATATCCTAAAGGTAAGAAATCCATTGCATTAAAATCCAATGATGATTATGATGTTATAGATTCGAAGACGATATGGATGATGAGGAGCTTGCTCTCATGATAAGAAGATTCGAAAAGCTGAACGAGAAAAGGAAGAAGATTCAATCCAAAGAAACGAGTTTTCAAAAGCAACAGACTAAGTCTCGTTGAGGATGATGAATCAAACAAAGATATAGTCTCGCTTTGAATGTAAGAAAAAGGGACACATCGGACCCAACTGTCCTCTTCGAGGAAGAAGAAAGGAAAAGCTGAAAAGTATCGAAAGGCTCTTAAAGCGAGAAACCTGGTGATACGAGTGTGAAGAAAGTGATGATGATTATGCCAATATATGTCGATGGCACAATCGGATTCGATTCAAACTCCGAGACAGACTCGATTCGAGACAGGTGAGTTTGAGGTAAGTAACTTTAAAATCCCTATTAAAGTTTCTAAATACATTGATGAGCTGTGTTCTAGTCTTAAGACTTCTCTTCAAAGGTTTTCCGAACTTAAAAAAAAAAATTCTGCACTAAAACAACGGGAAAATGCTTTGAAAGAAAAGTTGAAATGTTTAGACTTGAATGTTTCTACTCTTAAAGAAAGTGAAGAAAATCTTTTAAAAGAAAATGAATTTTTAAAAATTGACATATCAAATATTTCAAAAAGATTTTCAATAGGATCTGAGAAACTTGAGAAAATTCTTTCAGCACAAAGACCTTATTTCAATAAATCTGGTTTGGGAATGACTGTGGAAACCATTCCTCTAATTGATTTTCCTAAAGTGAAGGAAAGAATTAAGCAAAGACCCACAAGAGATGCTTACAAAAATCATTTCAAAAAGGTTTTGTAAAACCAATGAGGTCGAAATGCTCTCGGATGTTCAAAGTGCAATAGTGCGAGATCATTTTGAAAAGGAATGTCCTATGGTTTGGAAACTGTTACAAAGGTATGGGCAAAAACCGCATATCATACTAACACCAATGGACCCAAGAAAATATGGGTATCAAAGAAAGCTTGAGTCTCTTTTTTAAATGCGAGTCACTATCATCAAGAAAAAGGTAAAATGGTATCTGGATAGTGGATGCTCAAGACATATGACGGGAGATTCAAATTGCTTCATAAAGCTCGTTCAAGTAAATGGTGGAAAAGTCTCATTTGGAGGAAACAGCAAAGGAAGAATTGTGGGGTTTGGAATCTGTAAAGATTGGAAACCTCACAATAAGCAATGTTTCCCTAGTGGAAGGACTCAACTACAATCTGCTCGCATATCGATCACTGTGTGATACCGGTTTCAAAATAAACTTTCAAGAGGGAATATGTTCGGGAACCGGAAAGATTCTACTCGGTCATTTATGGGTCGAAGACATGGAAATATCTACCTCTTGGACGTGAAACCGGATGAATCGCAATGTCGATCTCAATTCAAGACGAAGCGAACTTATGGCACGAAAGCTTGGGCACATCAATATGAAGCGAGATAGCCAAAATTTCAGCAAAGAAGCTTGTTCGTGGTTTACTCAATTTATCATACCAAAAGTCTGATCTATGCACTCCATGCGTATTGGGAAAGCGAGGTAAGAAATTCCTTTAAACCAATAAATCAAGTTTCCACTAATCGTGTCTTTGCGGCTTACGCATATGGATCTTTTTGGACCAACCGAACTCATAGCATTGGAGGTAAGAAATATTGCCTAGTAATTGTGGATGATTACTCACGATTTACACTGGTATATTTCCTGGCAAGTAAGTCTGAAACATTCTCTTACTTTGAAAAGTTTGCTAAAAAGGTTCAAAATGAAAAAGGGTATGTTATTTCAAGTATAAGAACGAGACCATGGAGGTGAATTTGAAAATCAAGATTTTACAAAATTTTGTGATGAATCGGTTTTCAGCATTTATTCTCCTCTCCATATACTCCCGAGCAAAACGGAGTTGTGGAAAGAAAGAATAGGTCGCTTCAAGAAATGGCTAGAACTCTTTTAATTGAAAGTAACATTTCTTCACGTTTTTGGGCTGAAGCAGTTTCTACGATGTTATATTATTAATAGAGTTTTTCTAAGACTAATTCTGGAAAAAAACCCCTATGAGTTATTCAAAGGAAAGAAACCTATTGTTTCATACTTTCATGTGTTTGGATGTAAATGCTTTATTTTGAAAAATGCAAATGATCGAGTTGGCAAGTTTGAGGAAAAATCGAGACGAAGGCATCTTCCTTGGATATTCTACCTCGAGCAAAGCCTACGAGTCTATAACAAGAAGACTCAATCTGTGGAGGAATCAATGAATGTCAAATTCCAGGATTCTATGCAAATGAATCTATTCGGACTCATCTTGAAGAATCGAACTGCCTTCGAGACTCTACAAAGTCTAAAGAAGCGACTCGGACTAAAAGACCAAAGACAAGTGGTTATTGAAGATTCAAATGAAGGAAGTGATCATCAACCTGAAAAATCAACCGATGGCGGAAGCATAAGTCCAAATATCCCAAAGATCTCATTATTGGCGACATTAATGAAGGAATTAGCACAAGATCCAAAAGGCGCGAAGAGTCTAGTGTTGTGGCTCTTATTTACGAAATAGAACCCAAAAGCATAGAAGAAGCTTTATCGATGAAAGCTGGATTGAAGCTATGCAAGAAGAACTCGAGACAATTCAGCATTAATGATGTCGGGAGTTGACTCCTAAACCAAAAGGTAAATCTATTATTGGGGCTAAATGGGTTTTCGGGAACAAGATGAACGAAAAGGAAAAGTCATAAGAAACAAAGCAAGACTCGTGGCCAAGGGATATACGCAAGAAGAAGGGATAGACTATGACGAGACTTACGCACCGATAGCAAGGTTAGAAGCAATTCGATTATTACTTGCTTTTGCTTGTTATAAGAATTTCAGGTTATTCCAAATGGACGTCAAAAGTGCTTTCCTGAATGGATTTATCCATGAGGAAGTCTATGTGGAACAACCACACAGGGTTTGAAGACCCAAGGAAACCAGACTCGGTATTCGATGAAAAAGGCCTTGTATGGTTTAAAGCAAGCACCTCGAGCTTGGTACGACGAGTGAGTAAGTTTTTAATTCAAAATGGCTTTGTTAAAGGTAAAGTAGACACTACTCTGTTTATCAAAAGAGAAAGCAAAGGTTTTCTGCTTGTTCAAATATATGTTGATGATATTATTTTTGGATCCTCTAATGAAAGTTTGTGCAAGAATTTCTCTAAGTCTATGCGAAATGAATTTGAAATGAGCATGATGGGTGAACTAACCTTCTTTCTTGGACTTCAAGTGAAACAATTGAAGGAAGGGACCTTTATTCATCAAGAAAACTATGCTAATGATCTTGTCAAAAAGTTTGGACTGGAAAATTACAAAAATACTGATATACCAGTGTCAAGCTCTTTGAAGATAGACAAAGATGAAGGAGGAAAGAAAGTTGACCGGAAGCTATACGGGAGTATCATTGGTTCACTTCTTTATCTTACCGCTTCTAGACACGACATTTTGTTTAGTGTTTGCATTTGTGCTAGATTTCAAGCGAGACCCTAAAGAATCTCATCTAAATGCTGCAAAGCGTATTATCAAATACATTGCTTCAACTTCAAGCATCGGTCTTTGGTATCCTAAAAAGGGAGACTTTACTCTTCTTGGATACTCGACGCCTTGAGATCTAGCTGGTTGCGAGTTGATAGAAAGAGCACTTCGGGCACTTGTCAACTACTTGGAAGCGGGACGTGTCTTGGTTTTCAAGGAAGCAAAATACGGTAGCTCTTTCTACGGAAGCGAGTATGTAGCTCTCGGAAGTTGTTGTTCACAAATTCTGTAGATAAAACAACAGCTAAGAGACTTTGGAATTGAAGATTCATGCACGGAGATTAAGCGTGACAACACCGGTGCAATCAATCTTACAAAAAATCCAATCCTTCACTCAAGAGCGAAGCATATAGAGATTCAACATCACTTCATTAGAGATCATGTTCAAAATGGAGAAATTTCGATTCGGTTTGTTGACTCAAAGAACCAACGGCGGATATATTTACAAAGCCTTTGGAGAAAAATCAATTTGAAATCATCCGTTCCGGACTCAACATCCCGAAGCTTGAAGAAGTTAAAGTCTAGAGACTCTCAGACTCAGACAAACAAGGTTCTTGACTGTAAGTTATTTTATTTTCTCTCATATTAAATCTCGGAAAGGTACGATCATCTATCTATAATTGATTTTTGCTATCTTCAATTTCCGTGATAAGTGCAATCTTTTTTTTCAAAAAGGAGTTAATATTTTAAAAATGGCAGGTATCTATTTTTGAAAAAGGCAGTTATTTTTTAAAAAAAGGGCATCTTTTACGTTCCATTACGACGCTTGGTATGCCTTTCTTCAACTGACCTATATACAGTCAGTTCCTCTTCGTTCAAAAAAAAAAACCCTAAAAAGCATCGATCTTCCACTCTGTCTTCTTCACTTGTTTAATCTTGAAAAAGTTATCATCTTTCTTGGGAAAGTCAAGTTCGGAATCTTTCAAGACTATGAAAGATGTCGTCTTCAAGAAAGTCTTCGAGGATTGCAAGCGGGGACCACGGCAAATGAGTGAGGGGCCTACTCACTTTGATCTCACCGAGGAAGAGGAGTCACCCGGTCGGCAACGAGCCCACAACATTCTCGCGGCGTCATTCTCCACCAACTAGTCCACAGGGTGTTGGTCATCGCGAAGAGGAAGAAATCGTTGAAGGAGCTGTTCCTGTAAGAACTCAAAAGCCCTCCTTTATTTATAAGCTTTACCGTGCTTTAAAGAGGAGCGGTACTCCATTGAACTACATCGATGAGTTTCTTAAGGATAAGGGATATGGGAATGAGTACATCTTTTTGCGAAATATGGAGCGTTTGGGAATTGCTCCTAAGGGGATGGCAGAAGAATCCCTTGCAAATATCCCAAGTGATCCGCGTGTTGGAGGACTGAATCCGATAGATGGGAATGATGATGACAAATTGTACAGCCAATTTCAACCGAGAATGGGTGTTGCGGCGAAAATTCGGGAAAAAGGACGACTTGTTCCGATCGAAGGAACAGAAGGATCTATACTCCAAATTGTTGAAGCGTGGGGTGATAAACCCTAGGAGTGTGGATTTTGATTTCCTTGATGCTGTGAATGTTAATTTGAGGGAAAAGTTCCGTTTTCTTCAACTTGAACAGTTACGTTCGACACTACGTGCCTATCTTGAACTAATCGCATATTTCTATTCGAATCTTAGCTTCTTGGATGCGAATAGAATTTCTTTTAGTGTCCGAGATCGGGACTTTGTGGTGGATGTAGATATGCTAGCTGATGTGATTGGGGTTGAGAGAGGAAGATATCAACCTATTAATGTCTCTATTGCTCGTGCTACATTGGAACTTGTTAAGGACAGAAGGATAAAGGGAAGAATTTCCTACTCAAGAATGTGTGCGTTCAACATTCTGCTTCACAAGATTGTGATAAATTGCCTCAGACCGAAATCTACTTCAAAGACTGATGTTTCAAACTCAGAGGCAAAGCTGATGTATGCCATCAATGCTGGAAAAAGGTTTTCTCTTCCTTAGACTATTTTGTTCCACATGTATAGAGCAGTGGTGAAGGACAAGGGTCAACTTCCTTATCCAGGTCTTGTGTCAAAGTTATTCAAACATCTGAATGTTCAGCCTCCACAATTTCTCTATGTTCGATCGTGTGATAAAATGGTGGTAGGACTGAAAATGGTGTCCAAAATGCGTCTGAAAGAACTCAACAAGGCATTGGAGAAATTCAAGGAGACAACCCCTGCCAAGCCTCATCAAGTCTCTTTGGCAGCAAAAAGAAAAGGGAAGGAGCCTATGGTTGCTCCATCCAAAAAGAGAAGAGCTCTCATCATTGAAGATGAAGATGATGAGGAAGACATCACCATCTCTGCAATGGCATTGAAGAACTGAGTCGTTCGTTCCCGGAATCAATGGAACGACGGAGAGAGAAGCGAGAAGAAAAAGAAGCGAGAGGAGAAAGAATCGAGGAGAGAGAAGTCGAAGAAAGAGATGCAGAGGAAGAAAGGTTTGAAAAAGAAGAAGAAGAAGAAAGAGGAAATCCGAGAGGAAGGAGAGCATGAGGAACACTCTTCTCCACCCGAAGGCATGGAAACGGGGGATATGGTGAGAAAAGAGGAATGTCCTCATATCCTGCTACCAGTGAAGGAGTCAGCCGCTCTCCAGCAGATCCAGAGGACATTTATGCCTCTCAATTTCCTGAGGAGGGACATGATGCTTCATCGCCAAATTTGCGTGACTATGCTGATGTACCATTGTCTGCTTTTACTCCATCTAATCGTGCCGAAGCCAGTACGCAGATTGATAATTCAGCAGATTTCCGCAGAATTCTTGATGTTCTCTTGGAAATGCGGGGTCAGATATATGCTCTGGGATACGAAGTTCAGAACTTGCAGAATGCGGGACAAGCTTCTTCGGTTTCTTTGAATGATCGGATCCAAGCCCTTGCTCTTCGAAATCAAGCAAATGCTAAGAGTGAAGAGGTGGCTCAACGAAGGAAGATTTGAAAAAGCTTGAAGGCATCGTCCAGTCATTGGGAGATTTCCAGCTTGTTCGTATTCCCAAGCAATCTTGACTCTATTCCATTTCCATCTCAACCTTTTTTATGATGACAAAAAGGGGGAGAGATGCGAGATTTGAAAACTTTGAACTTAAACTTTTAGTTTGTTTGTTTTGATGTTTGACTTGACTTGTGTGTCTGGTTGTGGACTGAATTTGGGATTTGGATTTGACTGCTTATATTAAGTACTATTGATATCTTATGAATGGCTTTACTCTCATGCAAGACTACCCTATTTTCTGTGGTTGCAGATTCTAGTGTTATCATTAAGCCATTAATCTTTATGAGATATCCATATTTGCTTGAGTAATGTTTTGCAGGTCAAAGATATTCAAATCTGCGGAAAGTTTTGTCACCATCAAAAAGGGGGAGATTGTTGGAGAAATCTTTCGGAATATTTTGAAGCGACAAAACGTTTCCATCGTCTAGTCGAAGATTTGCAGACTCTACTATTTAAAGTCTAAAGACCTCTCGGACGCGGACTCAAGACTCAAAGTCTATTCTCATTGACGGTTTGTAGTTTGTCGAAGAAGGTCTATCCAGGACTGTGTGTTTCGTTAAGAATTTGATCTTATCGACTGACGAAGATCTCTTGGTTGGATATGACATAACGGATTCCTTTATTCGAATCAAGATTGATTAAAGATCCGATGATTGGCGAAGTATACTTGGAAGGTTCTACTTATGGAAACCGAGATCCTGATTGTATGGGCGAGCAGGATTGATGGGCTATCGACATGTTCCTTTAATGGCTCGAATGATCTTCCTAATTGATTATGTCCAACGGGAAGATTGGAAGAATTCCTTTGGTAAGTGCCAACGGGTATGATGGCATAAATGAGTATATAAGGAAGACGTTCCAGTTGTTCGAGTGAGTGTACGATAGAAGAATTCCAAAGTCTGAAGCTCCTTATTCTTAGTCAATTCATTTACTAAGCGAAATCTTGTACGCAAAAGAGAGTCTATATTTTGAGATACCTTGAGGAAGTGTGGTAGAATATCTACACTGTGGAATCAAGGGAAAGCATTGCTGTAATATCTCTTTTGTTCATAGTGAAATCCAGCCGGTGGGCTGTCAGTGCGAAAGAGTGGACGTAGGCTTGGAATAAGCCGAACCACTATAAACCTTGTGTTCAATTTTCTCTTCCCTACTCTCTGTTTACTTTGATCATAATCTGTTTTAGAGAACTTCCTTTCTATTGTCTGCCTAGTATTGCTTTCGTATCTCGATAAATTGTTTTTACACCTATTCACCCCCTCTAGGTGTTTATACTAGCTATATCACATATGACAGGCGCCAAACATCAACCATATACAGTAAACTAAACGAAAAATTAAACAGAGATAAATGAAAGCAAAAAACCAGTAGGGGGCTTTGGGACCCTTGGCCTTGCTAAAAGGATCCTTGGCCTCTCGCCATGCATAGTGGGCCCGATTGTGAAGTGAGTGAGGGCTTGCAAGCCATCTCTATGTTGGGTGTGACAGGCAAGATCCCTCACAATTTTCTTTGGCAAGCTCTTGTAAATGGACATCAAGCAAAATCCCATGTGACTTAGAAGCTTTTTCTAAACAATTGACTTCAAGAAAAAGTGTATGTTCATTCCTATTAATGTCTTGATGAAATTTACAGAGTATGGCATGGGACACAAGGTTTCCACACTTGGGGATGCATATAGTTACGGCATTCTATTATTGGAGATGTTCACGGGAAAGAGACCCACCGAAGAGGCGTTTGGGCACCATCTTAACCTCCACAACTTTGTCCGAATGGCTCTTCCAGATCGAGCAATGGACATTATAGACTTAAGGCTTTGGAGTGAAGCTGGTGATCGACAACAAGAGATGAAAATCAGAGATTGCATTATCTCTGTATTCGAAGTTGGAGTCGCATGTTCGATGGAATCACCGCCAGATCATATGAGCATGACCGAGGCAATAAGGAAATTATGCTTGATCAAGGTGAGTTACGAAGCGAAAGAGAGGATGATAGGTAGGTAGCTAAATCAGTTTTTTCGTTTTGTTGACACCTAAATTTTGGTACTCAATTATTTTTTTATTGCATAAAAAAATTAGGGATTAATTTTTAACCCCTAAGAAAAAATATTATAATTCAATTGCATAGCATATAATTTTAGGTGCATTTGCATTCGTTTATTTTTTTTAAGACCGGTGGTGGATTGGTTCGAATTAACATTCTGAGCTTTAGTTCAACAGGCTGGGCTAGGCCCACGAAAGGAACAAATTAATTCAAGCCCGTCGTTATTTTTAATTAATTATCTTATGAAAAATTGAGATTTGATGCGATATTCTGATGATTTTTTTTAAAATTGAGAAAACCGCATTGCAATCTTATCTTTAGCAATAGATGATGAAATCACGAGAAAATATTCATAAGATAAGGAGAATAAAATATTCTTGTGATTCGGAGGTGATAGGCAATTTTCGAAATATTTTATTAGGATTTCATTTTTATTTTGCCTATAAAAGGAGTGTACGAAGTTGCTTGTAGGGGGCTTTTCTCGGTTTTGAAGTAAAAAAATTCAGAAAAGAAAAAGTTTCTGCACAACAACGAGAGGGAGAAAGAAGACGTGCTGCGAGGTAGAGAGAAAAAAAAAAGAAAAAAAAAAAGAAAGGAGATGTTCATCTTCTTCGCTGTGGCCGATCCCCTGCGCAACGCTGCTGCCCGCAACCCAGCGCCGGCAGTCGAGCCTCCGAGCACCACCGCCGCCTCTGCTCCGGCTCGGCTCACGCCTTAGACGACCCAGCGCTCGCCGCTCAGCCCGCGATTTGCTCGTCGTCACCGCCTTGCAGCAGCCACGAGCACCAACCTCCGTCTGCTGTCACCGCTCGCGCCATCCCTCGGCCCGAACGCCACCGCCCGGCCTCCGCTTTTCGCCGGAGACAGCTCCGCCCGACGCCGCTGCGCAACGCGACTGCGCGCGCGCCGCCCGAACACCGGCCCGTATCTGCTCCTTCCCACCTCCGATCAGCGACCCAGATCGCACGCCAGGCGGACCCGCGACGCTGATCCGCCCAACACCGCCCCAAGATCCCGCCGTGCCTGATCTCGCGCCTCCACCGTCCGACGCCCCTCCTCCGAACGACGCTTGAGATCCTTGACCCGCGGCGCCACCCGAGAACCGCTGCTGTCGCCGCGCCTCCGCCTCTGTTCTGCTGCGCCTCCGCACGGTCGCTGCAGCCCCTGCTCCGCCGGCCATCCTTGCTACCCGGGTGCTGCCCCTTTCCCGCCGGTCCGCCCTCGCCGGAGACTCCCCTCACCGGACCGACAGCCGGCTCCACCTTCGAGATCCACAGCTGTGCGTGGAAAGGCAAAAAAAAACAGAAAAGACAAAAAAAAATCAAATTAGGTAGTTTGTTTATTATTTTATTTTTATTATTTTTATATAGTTTATAGTTTGTTTTCCTTTTTATAGTTTCTTTTTAATGTAATTATTCATTGATATAGGATTGATATTCCAACATGAAATAGTTCCTCAAGCTAGGGATTGACAGTCCGATTTTCGCGCCCGAAATCCGACTCGCAACCCCTTACAAAAATCGACAATCCAATCTCAAGCCCGAGATTCGATTCGCGATTTAATTTTAAAATTGGTCAACCCGATCTCATGCGCGAGATATGGTTCGCCAATTTTTGGATATTAACATTATCTTGCTTGATTTGATGACGTGGTGATTGAGTCAGTTTTATTTTCGTAAAAAGAAAAGAAAATAAAAAAAATCTGAGTTAGGATTAGGTTTTTTTAATTATTTTGCATATTTAGAATAGGGATTTTATTTTGAGTCATAAAAAAAAAAAGTGCATTCATTTAGGATGTTAGATTTTTTTATGTGAATTGCATGTTTAATTTTAATTTCGAACTTCATATAAAAATTAGAATTATGGCATTCTTTGCATGTCATTGCATGTTAGATAAAATTGCATGCTTAATTTTAGGGCTAGATAGATTTTTTTTTTATTTTTTATTTTTAAAATTGCATGATAGTTTTTTTTTTATTTTAAAAATGCACATAGTATTTAGATTAGATAATATTTTAGGATTGCATCACGAGATAATGTTCTAGATTAAGATAGGATTGGCATATTCCTAACTTAAAATAGATAATGTCTCGCTTTAGTTAAATTTTTAATTTTAGTGATTTTTAATTATGAATTTTCTTTAAAAGAAACAAATCAAAAAATCATTCTCATGCATATTAGAATAGGATTGCATGTTTCATTTTAAATTTAAATCGACTTTTAGATATATTGCATCTTGGGTTAGAAGTCGCTAGGTTAAAATGATATCTTGGTTTAAATTAGGATTTAGTTTGCCCTAATCCTTAATTTAAATTGGATAGAATTTTAACCAAGTTGGGTAATTCTTGCATTTTTCTTAATTTCGAATTTTAAGAAAAATAATAAAATTTGTCTTAGGATAAATTAATTTCAATTTCCAGGATAGATTGCATTTTTTTAGAATAAAAATTATGTGCACGTCATATAGAAATAGACTCATGAAATGCACGTCGTTTAGTGTTTGCTAAGTTCATTTAATTGGAACTTCCTTGTCATTAGAATTAGGTCATCTTGATTAATTTAGATTGCATGTTTAACTATTGCATGTTCATTAAGAAATCATTAGTTTTTTTTATATAGTTTAGGACATGTTACCATGCCATATTATTTCATATTAGATTAGAAGCATTGCATTGCATTGCATATGGACTATGCTCTTGTCTAAAAAAGGTGAAAGCAAAAATTGAGTGATTGCTTGTTAATTAGAAATCATATCTAGGATTGCTGATGTGAATTCTGGTCTAACAACGCAGATGCTTTCGTTGCTATAAGTAAGTCCTGCATTTTATTTATTTACTTTCTTGGGTGTTAAATTGGTGGTTTGCGCACCTGAGTGATCATTTCACATGTTAGGAAAGTAAATTAAAATTGATTCAAACTGCTTGCCAAACATTTTTCAAAATAAAAGAAAAAGGTACCGAAATGGCGTTAGAGAAATCTAACGTAACCAAGTCCCCGAACTCACAAATCTCTGGTTCGTAGGAGTAAAGTAAAAACTCCCATTACTTTACTTGGGTTTCTAATCGACCCACCAAAAATAGATTAGTGGCGACTTCTGATTGAAAATCATTTGTATGTTAAGAACTTGAACCTAAGTCGCGAATTGGTATGGGCTTGGGAGAGCCCGAGTTAAGTCTAGGCTTAACAATCCATTAGCCAAACCCTAGGTGGTTCACACCTGAAAATTTGGTCGCGACAGCTTGGCGACTCCGCTGGGGACTTGAGTTAAAACTCTTAGTGGACTTAGGCCAATTTTCTTTTTTGAAAAATGTTTTGTTTGGCAGCGAGGATTCCAGGTACGCCCCTAACCTTTAAGGTGTTAAATGTTTTTGCCGGATGGGAGGTATAAGGGGAAGTGTTTGTTGACCTTTGTTTTGCAGGGAGGTGTAGGAATGAATGGTTTACTTGCACATATGAAGTGTTGCTTGCTATAAACTGTTGTGCATGCTTTGCATTTACACTACACTTTTGCACACACAACTCCGCCGCGGACCCGGGCCGCATAGGATCATTTAGGATGGTGTTGAGATGGATACCACTTTGACGCATGCTCGCGGTACGAGTCGCCCATCTCAATCCCGAAATTTCTTTCATGGTGTCAAGAGTATCCACCTCGGTCCGTATGCCCGCGACCCGGGTTGGCTCTTTGACCAAGCCGGAATCATGAGGACCCGACATAGTCCACAAGCCCGTGGCTAGTCTGATCATCCTTGTGGCTCCACCTTGATAAGCCTTATAGATTAGAAATCGAGCCTCACTTACCATGCGCATGTCTATGTGATTGCCCTCTTTGTTTATCGGTAAAGTAAGTTTCTTAAATTCGTACCCTTGCAATCTACTTATTTTATTATGTCATTTTGTTGGTCCATGGCATTAGGATTGTCCTAAGTCTTGTTCAATATACAATGGGGATACCGGACATTCGAATTATTCTCCCTCCAAAGGAAGAGCTTAGTGCATAGTGGGACAAGTTAGATCAAGATAGCCGTCAGTTCGTAGAGTCACATATTGGTCGACTGCTTCCACTGCTGCGTATCAACATCCATGGCGGCCTCGTCCAAGCACTTGCCCACTGTTGGTGCCCCGAGACTTCTACCTTTATCTTTGGCGGTAAGCATGAACTCACTCCCACCTTGGAAGAGTATAGCATCGCCATAGGGAGGTCCTTGAAAGCTGAACTGATTAGTCCGCCTATCGGAATAGATCATGTTACGGCCTTATATGATTTTCTGAGAGTTAAAGAAGATGACATAAAAAAGGTTTTAAAGGCTCATCGCAATGCATGTCCTCTATCTTTTCTGAAAGAATGTTTTGAAAAAGGCACCTCATTTCAAATGCGTAGGATTTTCCTCTTAGCTTTCTTTGGGTTTATAGTATTTCCTTACTGCAAGAATGCTATTAACCCTTTGATTGCTCAATTAGTTAGGCAAGTGTTAGAAGGAAAAAATTTTGTAAACACTGTCTTGACTGAAATTTTTCTTTCTCTCACTTGTTTCAAAGGAAAAAATTTTTCTTTCTCTCATTTTGTAAACAAATCTTGGTTCCTTTCTCATATAAAGGGATTTGGTGGTTTAATGACTATACATGATGTTAGTAATTCTAATCGCCCTATTATGAGATTTGAGAATAGCCAAAAACATGCACCGGATTACCATTATTCTAGGTGGCTAGCTTTCATGAAAAAACCAACTTCCAAGGGTTTCCTATGGCATGCTAAATGGTTCCAAGTTCGGGTGGCGAGACTCTCATGTGGAGGAGTTGGCCCAATCCCTCTATTGGGATTCACTGGAGCATTGGAGTACTATCCGACAAGAGTGACTCGTCAGTATCAAGTCGTGCAAGAGCTTCCCTCGGCGTTACAAGCGAGATCCGCTCCAAGTCGCCTTCGTTGATGGAAGCCGAGGCCATGAAGATTCCATTCTCACTATCAAATCGATGTGGGACATGTGCCATCCACAAAAACTCAAGTGGCCCGAAGAAGAGTTGAAGGGCAAAGAAAGGAAGTACTATGCCTCGACTAAGTATATCCAACAACACAAGATTCCCGAGGAGCTACTTCCGAAGATACCAGAGGCACCATTGAAAATCACCAATCGAGCTGAGAACAAGCGCCTCAAAAGAGTTGCTGAAAAAGCTCAAGAGGAGAATAAACGATTGCGTCGAATGGTGTCCCGAGTGTATATTGATCAAGCCAAATGAATTGCTTGAATCAATCTTTGCTTAATGATTAGGAAGTTTGAGTCATTTACTTTCCTAGTTCATTTGTTTAGGACATTTCGAATTTCTATTTTGATAGGCCTGTCAAAAGCTCCATTGATGAATAAAAGTTCTAGAATATTACCATGGATCGGCGTGTTTTCATATAAGAATGCTTATTTTTGTTCATTTCTCAAATTAGGTCATAACGGATCCACCGCGATCGCCTATTATTACACGATCAAGGGCTAAAATGGCTGACCAAAATGAAATGCGTGATCGTATGTCCGCTGTGGAGACTCAGCTCCAACAAGTACTCGCCTCTATACAGCTTGTGACGGATCAACTCCAATTCCTCCAAGCGAATCCAACAGCTACACCCGCTCTTCCCGAAATAGTTGTCCCGAAGCAAGCAAACAAGGTTCAAACGGTTGACGATGACATGCCCGGGCTGGATGATGACTCGGTCCTTGTTGGAAAAGTCAAGCTTAACAAACTGCGTTCCTAAGACAGATCAGGATGAGCGTGTTGCAAAGCTGGAAGAGAAAGTGAGACAACTGCAGGAATCACAAAGCTCACTCCCGTTCAACCTGTCAGTCTATGAGAAGGTCAAAATGCTGAGCAAGTTCAAAATGCCGGATTTTGAGAAGTATGACGGTACATCTTGCCCAAAATCTCATCTGCAAATGTACCACGTGCACATGGCCCAGCACGTCAAAAATGGGCCCCTCATGATCCAATCGTTCCATGCAAGTCCGACCGGACCCGCACTAAACCGGGTACGTGATGAAGAATGTGAACCTCCTCAACACACAGGAACGAAGTGGCCGACGCGTTCCTCACACGACAAGTTCAACATGGACATCGCACCTTCCCGAGAAGATTTGGAGCGGATGGAAAAGAAAAAGAGCGAATCATTTAAAGAATATGCTGTAAGATGGAGGAACCTGAGGGCTCAAATCACTCCTGAGCCTACCAACAAAGAGCTGATGAAATTGTTTGTGAAGACCCTCCCTTCTGAGTTTCGTAACCAAATGGCCAGTACGTACGTCGAAAGCTTCAATCAGCTTATTCCGGTAGGGGAACAAATCGAGATGGGGATAAGGGGAGGATGGTTTACTGAGCCATCTAGTAAAAGATTCACTGCCAAGAAGGAGAAGGAAGCGGCTGTGGATGTGAATATGGCTTACGGCCAAGAAAATGTCAAACGTGCCCCGGTTATCCAGATGAATCCCAGACAGCCACAAACCTCTGGCCGTCAACCATTTGCCCAAGCAAATAATAGAAGGGAATTCTCTCCTCTCCCTGGGTCTCCATCCCAAGTGCTGACAATCCTCCGAAAGAAAGGTTTGCTCACTAGTGAACCAAAGCGTCCTAACCGTGAAAGCAATCGCGATTACGACCCGTCGAAGAAGTGTGACTACCATAGTGGTGAACCGGGGCATTCGACCGATGAATGTTTCACCCTTAAGCACAAGATCCAGAACCTCTTAGACACGAAAGTCTTTTCGTTTCAAACTGCTCGGCCGAACGTACAGAAGAATTCGCTACCCGAGCATGAAGGTACGGTGAATGCTATCCTGGAACCTACAGTCGGTCTAATCAAGGACTCGAAGGTGCACGTGGCAGATGCTTACAATGGACTAGTGAGGGCTGGATATTATCCAAGTCAAGAGAATGTTCCCCTATCGCTGATGAAGGAAAGAATTGCCCAAATGGTGGATGACGGCATTATCGTATATGCTGACCGTAATTGCGTAGTTTCCACTATTTCTCACATCATCATCGATTGGGAGGAGGAGCGGCGCTCAATGCGACAAGGAAGAAGTTGATCCTTCTCTCGCGGACATGCCTCCGCTAGAAGATGCATCTGATGAGGAGATTGTGATCGAGATACCTCAGCCATACGAGTATGTCAACAATAAGGCAGTGCCTTGGTCTTATGACTTAGATGTTGACCTTGTTACAAGGTCTGGTCGAACCTATGGTCAAGCTAGTGCTCAACCTGCAAAGCTAGTCACCGATGAAGAGGCTAAGGAATTTCTGGCTGTGATTAAAGCAACTGAGTATAATGTGGTCGATCAATTGCGAAAGATGCCTGCTCAGATCTCCTTACTTGAGCTTCTCCAAACATCCTCTGTGCATCAAAAGTCACTAATGAAAGTGTTGAGTGAAATTCATGTTCCAGAGATAGTTGAGGCAGACAAGTTGGAAGAATTTGTGGGATCGGTCCTTCTCAAGGATTTAATTGCCTTTTCTGATGAAGAATTCCCTCCTGAAGGCCGGGGACATAACAAAGCACTCTACATATCCGTTAAACACAAGTCTTCTCATGTGTCTCGAGTGCTCCTTGATAATGGGTCCACTATGAACATATGTCCATTAGCCACTCTGCACCGCCTCAGGGTAGACCCGTCAAGGATACATGCAGCGATGACCTCGCATACGAGCTTTTGATGGCACAAAGAAGGAGGTGCTCGGAGAAATCCATCTCGACATACGAGATAGGGCCGCTTGTCTTCAACATTCCCTTCCAAGTCTTTGGACATCCCTACCGCATTCAATTTCCCCGCCGGGTCGTCCTCGGATACACACTTTTTGGAGCAAAGTGCCTTCAAGTCTACATCAAGCTGTGAAATTTGTGATCGAAAGGAAGCTGGTTACCGTGTATGGTGAGGAAGACCACCGGATCTATCATGAAACGGCTATCCCCTATGTAGAGCCGGATTCTGAACTCGAATCAAGTTACCACTCATTTGAGTTAGTATCCACCATTTATGCTTCTCGAGGTTCATCACCGCCCATTCCTGAAGTTTCAAATGCTGCCCTCATGGTAGGAAGAGTAATGGTCGGAAATGGTTTCGTTCCAGGCAATGGTCTTGGAATGAATGGTCGAGGCATTCGAAGCCCCATTGAAGCCCCTCAGAGGTCCCGTTCTGCTGATTTAGGGTACCACGGAAGAGGTGGGGGAAGTTCAAGAGGACGAAGACAAGGAAGACAGATTCCGCCACCTGATCAAGCGCGAGGGAGGCAAAACCCACTACCCCCCAGCATTCATGAAACATTCCCCGGTCCTCCTATAATGATGCAAGATGAAGCAGATACCCTGGGGCAGCCTAGTGGCAAATTTGATTATCTGGTAAAGTATTCAGCCCCTCCCAGCTATTGCGTTGATCCTCGTCAGATAATCCCAGATGGATGGGATAGCATGGATGATCCAACACCCCTGAAGACCGAAAACCTTGAGGATGAGCTGGAAGGAGTTGCAAGCTTATTCGACAACCTCATCATAGGAGCCATTGATGAAGGATCCCCGAAGAGATGGGCCTTGGCCCACAAGAGTAACTTTTTTTACTGCTTTCGCACATTCCCTTGTGCGGGAATTTTTATTGCTTACTAGGGATTGTTTTCGATTTCTTCCATTTCATTTTCTTCTTAGGACTTGAAATGCATTTTCCATTCAATAAATTGTAATTGATTGATGAATTTCAATAAAATTACAACCTTTATTTTGAGGGTATGATGAGGCACACCAAACCAGCCCGGGGATGATATCCAACCGATAAAACAAATGAAAAATCCAAGGAGAATTCTGAGGCCTGGGTTTCATCATGCTTTCCAATGTCAAAATGTTTCAAAAAAAGTTTTTCCAATTACTTTTCATCTTTTTCAAAAGAAAAATCTTTTTTTTTTTAAAAAAAGATAGATAAATATGATTTACCCCTGTTTGTCTTTTTGATCCATCTACATTTTGTTTTAGGAACGATCATATAACATGCAAAGGTGTGGAAATGGTCCAATCCAATACAGCAAGTGCTGATGATGATGATCCCGAAGATTCAATCGAAGATTCCAGTGAAGTGCAACGTAGCTGGGAACAACATGAAAAGGCTAAGGCTCCCACATCCGAGCAGACCGTCACTATTAATTTAAGTGACACTGAAGAAGCCAAAGAGGTGAAAATTGGGGCGCGTCTCCCCAAAGATGAGGCTGAGCGCCTGATTCAGCTACTGAAGGAATATCAGGATATTTTTGCATGGACCTATGCTGACATGCCTGGTTTAGACCCGTCAATTGTGGAGCATTGCCTACCTACTAATCCGGACGTGCCACCTAAGAAGCAGAGGCTACGGAGAACTAAGCCCAAACTCTCAAAGAAGATAGAGGAGGAAGTGATGAAGCTCTTAAAGGTGGGATTCATTGAAGTTTCACAATACCCCGAATGGGTGGCCAATATTGTACCAGCCATGAAGAAGAACGGTCGAGTTCGCGTTTGTGTTGATTATCGGGATCTGAACAAGGCTAGTCCGAAAGATGATTTTCCGTTACCACACATAGATGTCCTTGTGGATAGTACCGCTGGTTTCGAACTATTCTCGTTTATGGATGGTTTTTCCGGGTATAATCAAATAAGGATGAAGGAGGAAGACAAGGAGAAAATTGCATTTATCACCCCTTGGGGAACCTTTCATTATAAGGTTATGCCCTTCGGACTCAAAAATGCAGGGGCAACTTACCAGCGAGCCATGATAGCACTGTTCCACGACATGATGCATCAAGAGATCGAGGTTTATGTTGATGATATGATTGCAAAAACCCGACCTGGAAAAAGCCATGTCAAAACCTTGAAGAAGTTGTTTGATCGACTCCGTGAGTTCAAGCTTCGGCTAAATCCCGCTAAGTGCGTGTTCGGAGCAACATCCGGTAAACTACTTGGATTCATTGTGAGCAGTAAAGGGATTGAAATCGACCCAGCTAAAGTTAAGGTCATTTGTGAGCTACGACCTCCGTCAACAGTGAAAGAAGTCCGGAGCCTTTTGGGGAGGTTGAATTACATTGCTCGATTCATTTCCCAACTTTCGAAACCGCCAAGCCCTTCTTCAAGCTCTTAAAGAAGAATGCACAAGTCAACCGGGATGATGAATGTCGAGAAGCGTTCGATAAATTGAAGTATTACTTGATGAATCCACCGATGCTTGTCCCACCATCGCCAGGGCAACCTTTGATTCTCTACCTCACCATTCACGGTGAGTCACTGGGTGCAATGTTGGCTCACGAAAGTCCTGTCGATAAAAAAGAACGAGCCATTTATTATCTGAGTAAAAAATTCACGGTATAAGAGCTGAAATATTCTGATGTGGAAATGACTTGTGCCGCATTAGTGTGGGTATTGCATAGATTGCGACAGTACACACTGCATCACCAGACGTTCCTCGTGACTGAGAGCAATCCTATCAAATACTTACTTGATCAACCAGCTTTGGTGGGTAAGTTAGCTAAATGGCAGATTTTGATCTCGGAATTTGATGTGCAATTCATGCCACAAAAGTCGGTTAAGGGTTGAGTGATTGCTGATCTATTGGCCGAGAATTCAGGAGTCTCGAATAATGATGACAGTTTCCTAGATGATCGTGTCTTGAATGTAAGTGAAGATTCATGGACAATGTTCTTTGATGGAGCCGTGAACTTGTCTGGTTCTGGTACTGGAGCAGTTCTGATATCTCCAGAGGGACAACACCATCCGGTAGCTGCAAAATTGATATTCCCATGCACTAACAATGTGGCCGAGTATGAAGCTTGCATCCTTGGGCTTCAAGCCGCAATTGAGATGGATGTGGCTAAGTTAAAAGTGTTCGGAGATTCAACACTGATCATACTACAGACCGTAGGCGAATGGAAGACTAAGGATGCCAAATTGCTGCCATACCACAAGTATTTAGAAGGTCTTGTGAAAAAGTTCGAGGAAGTTTCGTTTGAATACTTGCCGAGGTCTCATAATCAATTTGCAGATGCACTTGCGACATTGTCTTCTATGCTGAAAGTCACTGATGGGTTAGAGGTCGAGCCACTGAAAATAGAGGTTTTGCCAAAGCTAGCTTATTGTATGATTGTGAATGAAGAATCTGATGGAAAACCATGGTATTACGATATCATGAATTACATTAAAAAGCAAGAATTCCCTGAGGGAAGCACTCAGGCTGATAGAAAGTACATCACAAAGATGGCCTCAAAATTTTTCGCCAGTGGTGAGAATTTGTACAAGAGATCATACGATTCGGTCTTGTTGCGATGTATAGATGCAGTCGAGGCCACTCAAATCATGCAAGAAGTGCACGAAGGAGTATGTGGGCCTCATATGAATGGACACATGTTAGCCAAGAAGATCATGAGACTAGGCTACTATTGGCTCACACTGGAAAGTGACTGCATCCAGCATGTTCGGAGTTGTCACCGCTGCCAGATTCATGGGAATAAGATAAATGTTCCTCCAACTGAGCTGCACCAGTTTTCCGAGCCATGGCCTTTCTCGATGTGGGGTATTGATGTGATTGGCCCAATCAATCCCAAAGCTTCAAATGGGCATCGATTCATCTTGGTGGCGATAGACTATTTCTCCAAATGGATTGAAGCCACATCCTTTGCAAATGTCACTGCCCGCAATATTGTAAAATTCGTTAAACATGACATAATTGCTCGTTATGGCGTCCCTGAAGCAATCATCACTGATAACGAGACAAATTTGAACAACAAACTTGTTGATGGGTTGTTTAACAAGTTCAAGATCAAGCATCTGAATTCATCTCCTTACCGCCCTCGGATGAACGGGGCGTTGAAGCGGCCAATAAGAACATCAAGAAGATCTTGGCTAAGACAGCCGAGAATTATCGAGATTGGCATGACAGGTTACCCTTCGCATTGATGGCATACCGAACTTCGATCCGCACTTCTACCAGGGCAACCCCTTTTGCTCTAGTGTATGGCATGGAGGCAGTTCTGCCTGTCGAAGTGGAGATTCCTTCTCTAAGAGTTTTATCCCAAGTGGATTTGTCGGAGCGTAATGGTCGCAACAAAGATTTGAGCAATTGAACTTGATCGACGAAAAAAGATTGAAGGCTCTACTCGCCATGGCCAAACATATCAACAGAGAGTAGCTAGATCTTTCAACCGGAAGGTGCGGCCGAGACATTTCGAAGTGGATGATCTTGTTCTAAGGAAGCTATTACCAATATTTCCAGATCCTGGGGGCAAGTTTGCTCCAAATTACAGTGGCCCTTATGTCGTGAAGAAAGTGCTTCCTAGAGGTGCCTTGATCCTGGCAGAAATGGATGGTCGTGAGTTTTCCAATCCAGTTAATTCCAATGCTGTCAAGAAGTATTACCCATGATAGAATTTGCCATGTCATGTTTTGAACTGCAAGCATTTCTATGTTGAATAAATTGCTTCAATGAGTTGAATTATCTGAATTTGTTGCAAAACTTGCATTTTTCTTCCTTGATGAGCTGTGTGAGATAAATTGAATGTGTCAAATGGGATATCTTGGAATGATGAAAGGCTAGCCTTGTTCCGTACGCTATTCCATACACTAATCCTCAGTGAGTTGTGAGAAAAAATTCCATGCCCGCAAGGAAAAAGGTAATCTCGCAAAGGGTACGCTAACCAAAGTGATGAGAGGCAGTTCTTTTCTCTGCTCGAAACACTACATGTATACCAATTATTTAGCCCTTTGAGCCCATACACATGAAGAGTTTTTAAGCCATCCCTGTCAAGGATCATCCCACATTGGGACAAAATTTGAGATGAATGATAGGAATTTTCTTACTCACACTTGCATCAATCTTCGAGTATTGTTTTCGCATTGTAACTCGTATGATAATTCAAAGTGCCTTAGGATGACGAAGAGCAGTCATTTCTCTATCCTATACACTTTTATCCATTGCATAGCCCACTTGAACTTATAAATTCATTTCATATTAAACCCAGTTGGTGATCATCCCCCATACTGGGGCAAGGCAAAAACATTCAAGTAGCATGAACTAGAATGCTGACAAAATGGAGATTCTGTTAAAAAAAAAAAAAAAGGGCATAAAAAAGCAGTGTGCCTAGTAAAAGCAAGGCCAATGCCCAGAAAAGAAAAAAAAATCAAACTCTTGATATAATGAGTCATATCCCCAACAAGGCGGTACTAAAACTCAAATGCTGTTACGATCAATGGAGATTCGATGAGAAAAAATTTTCGACAGTGGAAAGGAAAGTGGTGGAAATGTCAAGACGATCACCAACTTTAATCCCCTAAACACCTTTTTGAGCCTAATGATCCATTCGTTTCTCAACCCATGAACCAAGCCTACGTTATGTCCCTTGCAAAGTCTCTTCAGATTAGGGCACTTGAATTAACATAAGAGTTCATATGCTTGAAAACATCGCTTGAAGAAGTGCGAGTAAGATAATTTCTGCCTCATTTCGTGTGTTTCTTGACTTGTAAATCCTAAGACAATTGCGAAATGTCATTTTTTTAGCCTCGACTCAAAGAGTCCCCTTTGTTAAGCCATTGACCAAGCTCACATTATAGTCTCTGTTCAAGACCTCTCAGATTGGTAAGGCCGTACCACTTGCGAGATTGCCCAGACTGTTGTTCGGCGTGATGATAGTGAGATAAAGCGATTGTCAAAATCCTGCATCAAAGGTCAGGATAAAAAAGCTCCATTTTAATGAGGATGAGTGAAAAGTCCTTTCAGACTAAATTATCCCTCATTTGACACATCCATGACGCTCATGTGTTCAGATTTGAATCTTCTTTTGAAATCCTTTCCATTGGAATTAGGTGATGCATGGTTGATAGGAATCATTACGCATGAACCTTACTTGAATTAATGCATGTGTTATTTGTAATCACAAATACATGTTGTTTCTCCTATAACCAAGTTTTACAGGAGACATATCCCCAATGAGCAGAGATATCACCAGGTAAGTATATCTCTATCTATACCTTAAATATTTGTCGTTGTACATGTATTTTTCCCTTTTGAGTACACTGACACTCGATGGAGTTGTCCCCAAAGATTTTTCCCCAGATTGCGACGCTGGGCGACCGAAGAATGGTTCGGGTCCTAGCCAAGCAAAACCTCTGTTTAGGCGACCGTAGAATGGTACGGGTCCTAGATAACATTTATTGCTCTGACAGGTGACCGTAGAATGGTACGGGTCCTGAAAAGTGAGCCCTCGTTTAGGCGACCGTAGAATGGTACGGGTCCTAAACAAAACCTATTTCCCTATTCAGGCGACCGTAGAATGGTACGGGTCCTGGAAGGTAAATCCCCGTTTAGGCGACCGTAGAATGGTACGGGTCCTAGACAAAATCTATTTCCCTATTCAGGCGACCGTAGAATGGTACGGGTCCTGAAAAGTGAGTCCTCGTTTAGGCGACCGTAGAATGGTACGGGTCCTAGACAAAACCTATTTCCCTATTCAGGCGACCGTAGAATGGTACGAGTTCTGGAAGGTAAATCCCCGTTTAGGCGGCCGTAGAATGGTACGGGTCCTAGACAAAACCTATTTCCCTATTCAGGCGACCGTAGAATGGTACGGGTCCTAGACAAAACCTACTTCCCTATTTAGGCGACCGTAGAATGGTACGGGTCCTAGACACAACCAAGCACTGCCATACTGGGTGACCGTAGAATGGTACGAGTCCTGGGAAAGCAGTCTCTTTACAAAGCCATGTTACTATTCGGGCGACCGTAGAATGGTACGGGTCCCGGACATGTAACACAAACTATCTCGAGCTACTCTATCCTCCTTGAAGGTAAGTTGTTCCGTGGTAGGTTCCTTTGACATCTCAGTTTGGATCTAGATGTCTCAATTATTTTCGTTGAACATTTCACTTTGGATGTGAATGTTCTTCTCAATTTCAATGTTTCAATCTATTGCCTGTTATACTCTTCAAGGAACCTGAGTGAGAGTTGGGTACTTGTGGAGCAACGGGAATTTATCATGTACCTCAAAATGCTTTACCGCCTTGACTGGTAAGTAATTGCAGGTACGTTCTTTCATTTCACATCATGCATTTTGCATTAGCATTTCCATGCATCATATAAATTGCATTATAAAATGGGATTCATTTTTCGAAAAAAAATCAATCAAAAACCAAAAATAAAAAAAATCCAACAAAAAATCATTCAATGCATGTGCATAGTCAAAATTTAGGTCTCAATTTGTCTTTGAAGGCAACCTCTTCGAGCTCACCTTCAAAGAGGGGCAGCTGTTGACACCTAAATTTTGGTACTCAATTATTTTTTTATTGCATAAAAAAATTAGGGATTAATTTTTAACCCCTAAGAAAAAATATTATAATTCAATTGCATAGCATATAATTTTAGGTGCATTTGCATTCTTTTATTTTTTTTTAAGACCGGTGGTGGATTGGTTCGAATTAACATTCTGAGCTTTAGTTCAACAGGCAGGGCTAGGCCCACGAAAGGAACAAATTAATTCAAGCCCGTCGTTATTTTTAATTAATTATCTTATGAAAAATTGAGATTTGATACGATATTCTGATGATTTTTTTTTAAAATTGAGAAAACCGCATTGCAATCTTATCTTTAGCAATAGATGATGAAATCACGAGAAAATATTCATAAGATAAGGAGAATAAAATATTCTTGTGATTCGGAGGTGATAGGCAATTTTCGAAATATTTTATTAGGATTTCATTTTTATTTTGCCTATAAAAGGAGTGTACGAAGTTGCTTGTAGGGGGGCTTTTCTCGGTTTTCGAAGTAAAAAAATTCAGAAAAGAAAAAGTTTCTGCACAACAGCAGAGGGAGAAAGAAGACGTGCGGCGGCGAGAGAAAAAAAAAAAAAAAGAAAAAGAAAAAGAAAGGAGCGTGTTCATCTTCTTCACCGTGGCCGATCCCCTACGCGCAACGCTGCTGCCTGCAACCCAGCGCCGGCAGCCGAGCCTTCAAGCACCACCACCGCCTCTGCTCCGGCTTGGCTCATGCCTTAGACGACCCAGCGCCCGCCGCTCAGCCCGCGATTTGCTCGTCGTCACCGCCTTGCGGCAGCCACGAGCACCAACCTCTGTCTGTTGTCTCCGCTCGCGCCATCCCTCAGCCCGAACGCCACCGCCCAGCCTCCGCTTTTCGCCGATGACAGCTCCGCCCGCGACGCCTGCTGCAACCGCGACCTGCAGCGCCGCCGCCGCCGAACACCGGCCCGTATCTGCTCCTTCCCGCCTCCGATCAGCGACCCAGATCGCACTCCAGGCGGACCGCGGCGGCGCCGATCCGCCCAACACCGCCCCAAGATCCCGCCGTGCCCGATCTCACGCCTCCACCGTCCGACGCCCCTCCTCCGAACGACGCTCGAGATCCCTGACCCGCGGAGCCACCCGAGAACCGCTGCGTCGCCGCACCTCCACCTCTGTTCTGCTGCCCCTCCGCACGGTCGCTGCAGCCCCTGCTCTGCCGGCCATCCTTGCTACCCGAGTGCTGCCTCTTTCCCGCCGGTCCACCCTCGCCAGAGACTCCCCTCACCGGACCGACGGCCGGCTCCACCTTGGAGATCCACAGCTGTGCGTGGAATGGAAAAAAAAAACAGAAAAGACAAAAAAAAATCAAATTAGGTAGTTTGTTTATTATTTTTATATAGTTTATAGTTTGTTTTCTTTTTTATAGTTTCTTTTTAATGTAATTATTCATTGATATAGGATTGATATTCCAACATGAAATAGTTCCTCAAGCTAGGGATTGACAGTCCGATTTTCGCGCCCAAAATCCGACTCGCAACCCCTTACAAAAATCGACAATCCAATCTCAAGCCCGAGATTCGATTCGCGATTTAATTTTAAAATTGGTCAACCCGATCTCATGCGCGAGATATGGTTCGCCAATTTTTGGATATTAACATTATCTTGCTTGATTTGATGACGTGGTGATTGAGTCGGTTTTATTTTCGTAAAAAGAAAAGAAAATAAAAAAATCTGAGTTAGGATTAGGTTTTTTTAATTATTTTGCATATTTAGAATAGGGATTTTATTTTGAGTCATAAAAAAAAAAAAGTGCATTCATTTAGGATGTTAGATTTTTTTATGTGAATTGCATGTTTAATTTTAATTTCGAACTTCATATAAAAATTAGAATTATGGCATTCTTTGCATGTCATTGCATGTTAGATAAAATTGCATGCTTAATTTTAGGTCTAGATAGATTTTTTTTTATTTTTTATTTTTAAAATTGCATGATAGTTTTTTTTTTTTATTTTAAAAATGCACATAGTATTTAGATTAGATAATATTTTAGGATTGCATCACGAGATAATGTTCTAGATTAAGATAGGATTGGCATATTCCTAACTTAAAATAGATAATGTCTCGCTTTAGTTAAATTTTTTATTTTAGTGATTTTTAATTATGAATTTTCATTAAAAGAAACAAATCAAAAAATCATTCTCATGCATATTAGAATAGGATTGCATGTTTCATTTTAAATTTAAATCGACTTTTAGATATATTGCATCTTGGGTTAGAAGTCGCTAGGTTAAAATGATATCTTGGTTTAAATTAGGATTTAGTTTGCCCTAATCCTTAATTTAAATTGGATAGAATTTTAACCAAGTTGGGTAATTCTTGCATTTTTCTTAATTTCGAATTTTAAGAAAAATAATAAAATTTGTCTTAGGATAAATTAATTTCAATTTCCAGGATAGATTGCATTTTTTTTAGAATAAAAATTATGTGCACGTCATATAGAAATAGGCTCATGAAATGCACGTCGTTTAGTGTTTGCTAAGTTCATTTAATTGGAACTTCCTTGTCATTAGAATTAGGTCATCTTGATTAATTTAGATTGCATGTTTAACTATTGCATGTTTATTAAGAAATCATTAGTTTTTTTTATATAGTTTAGGACATGTTACCATGCCATATTATTTCATATTAGATTAGAAGCATTGCATTGCATTGCATATGGACTATGCTCTTGTCTAAAAAAGGTGAAAGCAAAAATTGAGTGATTGCTTGTTAATTAGAAATCATATCTAGGATTGCTGATGTGAATTCTGGTCTAACAACGCAGATGCTTTCGTTGCTATAAGTAAGTCCTGCATTTTATTTATTTACTTTCTTGGGTGTTAAATTGGTGGTTTGCGCACCTGAGTGATCATTTCACATGTTAGGAAAGTAAATTAAAATTGATTCAAACTGCTTGCCAAACATTTTTCAAAATAAAAGAAAAATGTACCGAAAGGGCGTTAGAGAAATCTAACGTAACCAAGTCCCCGAACTCACAAATCTCTGGTTCGTAGGAGTAAAGTAAAAACTCCCATTAGTTTACTTGGGTTTCTAATCGACCCACCAAAAATAGATTAGTGGCGACTCCTGATTGAAAATCATTTGTATGTTAAGAACTTGAACCTAAGTCGCGAATTAGTATGGGCTTGGGAGAGCCCGAGTTAAGTCTAGGCTTAACAATCCATTAGCCAAACCCTAGGTGGTTCACACCTGAAAATTTGGTCGCGACACGTTTCGTCTTGGAACTTTTTCACTAGTAGAGAAAATCATTGTGCAAAGGTAGTGCTAGCAAATTTACATGAATGTCTCCCTAAGTAGTCTACCTACCCATACCTATTATGTGTGTTTTTTATAATTACATTTTGTGATCATGGAAAGTGGATGTATGGAGTTAAGTCCACCTATTTTCACCCAGTAATCATGTAAAATTTGATGAATTTGTTTATTTGCCCGGTTCTCTTCATTTCCGATGCCAATGTGGATCGATGCATTGCTTAATTATCATGGTTGGGCCATTGCCCTTACCTCTCTCTCTCTGCGCACGCTTGTGTATTAGAATGTGACCTCACTGTGAGGTCACGAGCTCAAGGCCAACTCTTAGTGTCATGCTTAAATGAGAGCCCACGGTCAATTGGGATCAAGCTTGATCAAATCCAAAGGCAAGGAGAGGGAGGCAACCTTATCACAAGATCATGGGGTCAAGGCTAACTCTCGATGTTGCTGTTGAGAGTGACCTCACTATCAATTAGAAGCCATGCTTGATCGAATTTGGGCGACGTTGCCGACGAAGTTATGTTGCGGTCATGTTGCCAACACCAACAGCCACCGTGTGAGACCCCCTTACCTCCTCTCCAAACCTCCTTTTCTTTTATCTTTTTTCTTTGCTATGGCATCGAATTACAAACTTTTTCTTTTTCTTTTTTTTTTTTGGTCGATAGAGATAGAGAGTTAACAAAGACATAAATGGGACATGATCAAAAAGGGAACATGGATGCATATTTGTTGCACGTGTCGTGTGCTTATTACAATGTCTAATTATCTTCATCAAGTCTTCCCACTCAAGCAAACCTCTCTCTTTCTTCACCATTAGCCACCATCTCCAGCTGTTGCGGCCACCTATCATCACGGTCGCCTCCTCCACGTCTCACTACTTTCTCCTTCGTGTCTTCCACGACCATCTTTGCTTTCTCTATTTGCTTACCCAAAACACTCTCTCCTTCACTATCTCTTCTCTCACTGCCAAATTTCTAAGGTCTCAAAACCACCATTGATGACCTGATTTAGCCATTATGGCCTTTAAGATCTCATGGAAATCTCAATGGACAGGCTAGATGTAGGAGGCATCCCTAAACCTTGAGATGGCCTTTTGATCTCATCATCGTCGACAACTTGATTGTAGATGACGAGAGGAGCTCGACGCGAGGTCTTGAGACCCACCAAAGGCATAAACTTGACATTTGGGCAAGCTTGGCTGCCCTCAGATGAGAAAGGGAGAAAGAGCTATGCGAAAGCAGGGACAGCGACCGACATTAAAGTGATATGGGAGAGAGGGTGAACGGAGCATGACACGATCCCTTGTCAACACCAACAGTAAATGGTGGAGCGAAGGTCATAATTTATATTGGCAGTGGAGGCACGTTAGTGACACGAGCTGCGTGTGGTTGTAGGGCTCGGCAAGGGGCGGAGACAGACTAGAGGGAGAGAAAAGATTGGCGTTGGGATTTTGAGGAGTGATTGGGGAAGGTGTACGAGAGACTCATGTCTTGATCTGGCATTGGAGACAGCAAATAAGTAAACCAATGGTACAATGGATCCGCATCCAATGCCATAAATGTGGTGCAAAATACATAACACCACGGTATAGTGACGAAAACGCTAAGCAAACAAAAACGACTCACGGTATGGACGGAATAGGCTATATTAGGGCAAGTGCCCGTGAAATATATGCCAAACTGCAGGTCAACTATCAATAGTGTAATAATGCGCAATAGAATGCCATCAAGCAGCTCAAGTTTGGCATTAGGATCAAAATCAGGGGCACGCTGAAAACATCATAAATTGAGATCAGAACAGGAACAATCTAATGCTAATATCAAGTCACAATGTGAGAGAATTTTGACTTTGTGTATTGCTCAATTGGACAATGTATTACACTGGAGGGATGTTTGTATCCAGGATAATATACGCAAGGAATTAATCTATTATGGGGTGTTTAACTCCAAACCATCCCTTCTCGTTATATCATGAAGCGTAAAAGTCGAAAGAACACTTTGTTCTCATGCATCATTTCATTACAAAAGCAGATAATCAGTTGATGATCAAGAATACTTAAATCTACAAAAGCCATTTCAAACATTCGCAAAATATTGCTAATTTGCTAGTAATAATCAGCTTAAGATGCTCTTATGAGCAACATGTTATACATCCATATTTTTCTAAACTAGCTCATGAATTATATCAAGCTAGTCGTTTTTATTTTCCCTTTATTTTTTATGTCACACCAATGACGCATATAACAATAGGCCATAGGTAAGCTTGTCACTCTAAAAGCCTTTCCTAGTATGGAAGTTCTCCTTCTTAGTTGCCTGGAGGATCGTAGTTTTACACAACGTACCACCACCCATTGTTACACTGAACCTTAGCGCACCCGACTCGAACCGAGTCGCGTCAAACCATTTGAGTGTAGTGCAAGCAGTCGCACCCGCTTGTGCAAATGTTGGTGTTGTAATTATAGTTCTGCATCTTTGCGACCCACAAGCTGACGGCGTAGGTGCCAGTGAACGTGCCGGTGCCCTTTGGCAAGGTTCTCGCCATAGGGTCCATTGGAGTGCACGAGGCCGCAGTCACTAACCCGTTGGTTCGCATAGCTTTGGGCGTAGGCAGCAAGCGTGTTGTCCCATGTCATGTTCGCCACGTCAACTTGCTTCCGAGCGGCATTGTGAGAGTTGAGATAGTCTTGGGGTGAGTTTTGGGCATGAGTAGGTTGAAAGAGAGAAATAGATACAAGAGAGATGATGATGGTTAGAGAATTCATGATGCTCAAGGAATTAGCTGATGTTGGTTCAAGGTGATATATTTGGTGATCAGTTATGCTATTTATACAAAAATATTTTCGAGACTTCAACTTACCATGTGCAATGAACTTATCAGAAAACATCTCCTTTGGACAGCATAACCTTGCGTTCAAATCTAGTGTGATTTGAAATGATAAACTAGTAACTAGTGCATGAGGAAGTAGTTTTGCATGTTCTTCCTTTCCTCAAATGGAAGTAAAGTAAAAGGCTTAAGTGAAGTTTGAAATTTCAGCAAATTGGATACATTATAATAAGAAGAATGTTAGACTTCATGTCGAGTAATGTTAAAGACATTGAGAATAGTGCATGAGATTAAATTATCAGGGGACATAAATAAAGTTTATCCGGTTGTAATGAGCAAACAAGTCTTATCCAAGCCTCCAATAGGGAATGCCCCGATTTATTTACAATACCAGCCATCACCACTTACTGTCCTCCGATGCCGCCCACTAAGCCATTGAAAAGTCACAACCAACTTGTCATCGTATCCATAGTCGTTGTTCTAAGATCCACCATCCATCTTCCACTAGACTATTTGTCTCTAGCATCCCCCATCTCATAATAATACATCACTACCTTCCCACGAGAGAAGTATTGTGTCAAAAGTTATGTACGATACTCATTTTAGCATTAAAAGTTTTCGGCAAATCATTTAAGTACATTCGACGAGATATTTTGATCAAAATATATACATGACATTTATAATTAAAATTTTAATATGAGTTGACATTTAAAAAAAAAAACCGGTTTCTATGGCATTGCCATATGTACATTTCTCCGCCTCTCCCTCCACATCATTTTTTTCTTCTTTTTTTCCCTTCTCTTTTCGCCGTTATGCACCGTCGCTACTTCACACTTTACATGAACTCCTCAGCTACAACTTCATCAAAGCTCACCCATCACCACCCAGACCTACGAGCTTCGCCCCAACCTCAACAAACAACACCAAGAATCGATGAACGACACCTGTGACGGGTTGGAGAGGAGGCGAGGAACGACATGTTTCAGATCTATGAAAAGAGTGTTGTTCAGTCAAGATTGCTTGGTTTCATCAAATTAGAAAGCCACGAAGCACGTCCAGCAATCAATGAACGCCTAGGTTGGACGGAAAACCAAGAACAAGCACGCGAACCTCACCCGAACATTTCATCGAACACCTAAGGTACAACAACCGGAAAGCATTGGGGCCGCAAACCGCATGCAGACCCGGGGCCGGTGAGCGTCGTTCCGTCGATTCAACAAGACAGGGGAAAACAAGCTTGGGCGTAACTTGTGAAAGGAAAGTTGCCGACGCGATTGCTAGGTAAATCGGAACAAAACGGCTCCGAAACCGCCTCGAGGGACTTGGCCGGTGAAGAACGCAACACCAACCGCGATTCGAACTAGCCGAGAAATGGATCCGACGAGCCTTTGGTTTGCAGCTTTTCGACGAATCGACTCTGTTAACAGCGGATTTTAAGGTGGTTTTGATGAATTGCCGAGAATGATCATTTTTTATTTAAATACGTTTAAGTGATCTGAAAAAAATAAATAAATAAAAATTGATATTAAAGTGAGCGTCGTATATAATTTTTGACACTTCTAGTATACTTCTCCCTCCCCTCACTTCTAGCAATGGCCACCGAGACATCGACGAGCTCTAACCAACCCTCAAGGCTGTCGAGGTTGCGGCGAGCGTCCAGACCTGGAGGTGCATCCTCCTTATCTAGAGACTCAACCCCTCCACTCCAGAACTTAGAGGCAGCGAGATCTAGATCCATCACCCTCAGCGGGCTGGTTGCCGTTGACCCTTGATTTATTGCTTAACAAATCAATCTTCCATAAAAAATGATAAAATTTATAAATCATTCTTTAATGTCTCTGCCATTTTCTTTATTTTAAGCTATCTAACAGGTACATGTACTTCTCTTTTGTGTCAATTAAGTTATCATCCACTTGTTTTTAAATTAATACAAGCATGATAACCATATAATTTGCGTTTTTAATTATATGAGCTACTTTTACGATTCTGCAATCGGCATGGATGCGAAGGGCACGCCCTCACATCCCCACTTAGCATTGAACGGTTGGACGTGCATCTTGTATCCGTCTATCATGGAGGATATGGCGATAAGAGGACAAAGAGAGAAAGAGACAGATAGATAGTTTATCAAAGTGAAAATATTACGAGGCCGTTTGGCAGTCACGAGCTCGGTGTGGCTGGCCTATCCCGTTCCTTAGCTAATATCTAACCAGAAAAGGGAAATTAATATCACTTTTGAGAAAAAAAAAAAGTTGGTGGAGAAATATTTTTTATAAAAAAAAAAAATTGTTTTCAAGGAAAATGACTAGTTCTCAACAGTGTATTTAAAAGTGAGATGGAAAAAGGTTTTTCACGTTCAAATCTTACTTTTAAAATTTATTGTCTCCATTCTAACTACATTTTGTTCCAAATATAAGATACTAAATTGATATTGAAAGGCTTGCATATTGTAATAAAAATATGCCACATCATTTATCTTACGAAATATATAAAATAGTCGTAGTGCGGTTAAAGTAAAAATAACAATATTTGATTATATTGCCACGCTTTGCAACCTATTGTTCCATGGGCTTCAAAGCATAGGTATTCGTTTTTTGAAATCTCAGAGACCATACATATATCTTCAAGATAGACGACGTAAAATTGAGGACCAAAGAACGTTCTTATAAGTCTACAGTACTTCCCTTAGCGGAATTAGTCAATACTTGATTTGTGCGTGAGATGGAGGTGTTAAATGTAGGTAAGACTGAAAGTGAATCACCGGAGGAGATGGGGAAACTACTCTTTCTTATGCTCAACTTTGCCCTCTTGTGGTGGTGGAGCTCAATCCCTAGCCTCGGCGCTTACTCGCAAGACCAAACGGATTGGCTTGCGTTAGCATTCTTCAAAAATGCTATAGACGAAGATCCATCTAGAGTCTTGAGCTCTTGGAATGATGGCAATGTGTTTTGTGCAACAAAAGGCATCCCGAGAGGGTCATGTCCTTGATCTTGAGATCACAAGGCTTGGGAGGCTTCTTATCTCCTCACATAGGTAACCTCTCTTTCCTCAGGATCATGGTTTTACAAAACAATAGTTTTGGCGGTGAAATCCCATCACATATCGGCAACTTGTATTGGCTCCGTAATCTTGATATTAGTAACAACTCTTTTGGTGGGCCAATACCCTCCAATTTCCTGCTACTCAAACCTCGAGTCCTTGAATCTTGTAGATAACTGACTTGTGGGGGGAATTTATTCCAATCTTGGTTCTTTACCGAGGCTTAAATTCTTGCGCTTATCTTGGCTGGCCGCCCAGACCTCGGAGCCCCGGCACACCCTCGGCTGAGCCGAGACGAGAGGCGATGCTCGCGCCGTCGTGTTTGTCGCTGCGAAGCGGACGCGGCCAAGGAGGGCCCAGTCGGGTCAGCACGCGGATCCGGTTGACCCGGTTGGCCCCGATTCTCGGCTAGGGTTTGTTTGGTCCCGGGCTGGGCTACATTTTATTAATTGCATTTCTTTGCAGGTGGGCATGTTGGGCCTCTTCGCCGAAGCGAGCTCAGGCTGGCCTTGACCGGGTCGGACGCGGGGGTCCGATCGGGATCCGTTTTGCATAATATACTATAATGTTATATTATTATTTTAATATTAAAAAATATTTTCATAAAAAAATGAATGTTCAAGAATAAAAAATAATAAAAAATGAATTACATTTTCCGAAAAATCAGAAAAGGCCTAAACGATGGTTTTTATTCTCCACAAATGCATGGAAAATCCTTGAAAATCCAAAAATATTAGGGTTTAAACAAGATTAGGTATCGAAAGGATATTAGTTGATTAATCGGTATCGAAAGGGTATTACTTGGGTTTCTAATCGACCAATCACAAATTGATTAGTGGCAACTCCTATTTGAAATTGATTTGCAAGTTAAAAATCGAAATCATAAATCGTGAATCGGTGGGCTTGGGAAAGCTCGCGCTAAGCCTAACACTTAGCGAGCTATTAGCCTCTGCATGCGCCAGTGTGTAAGGGACACCGAAAGGGAGGTCATGACAATTTAAATAGTTGATACCTTGACTGCATCTACAGTGCCCTTATTTAAAATGGTTAATGCAAGTGTTTACAGTAATTTTGATTCATATAGTCCGGGCATTAGCTTGAGGAGCACATTGATAATGGATTTTCATGGTAATCTAGGCTTGCCTTTTTCATCTTGCCGTTGCTAAGTAGAGTCAGAGTTCTTTCATTTTCTTCTTTTAACCCATGATTTGACAAGCTTGTGAGCGTTCAATCCTCAGATATTCAATGAACTTAATGCCTTAGAACCAAATGAGTTTAATGTGTTCAAGGGAATCACGAAGAAGCATCTCTTCATGGGGATAATAGGTCTAACTCTAATACTTTAGGTGAGAACCGTCCAGCTTTTTTTTTGATTGAGTTAGGTAATAACGTAAAAATTTATCGTGATCCTCTATTTTTTCTTCTCTTCAGGTCATTATTATAGAATTTCTCAGGAAGTTTATTTCATTATCATATTTATTATTATTGCTTTTATCAGGTATGTAGCTTGTATGTCTCTCGTGATATTCATGGTAACTCCTAGAGAGTTTCTTACAACGTTCTAATTCTTATTTTTGTTTTATTTTATTTGAAATTCTGTTGATACATTGGATGATGAAATATTATGGAAAGAGCATTAACACCAGTAACCACTTGCTTTTTATTAAATTGGGCGTGAGCTCTTCACTAACGGTCTTTCCTTCATGGTTTGAAAACAGTTGGCCTCTGGCTCTTGTTGGAAAGCTAATACCCGTTCCCAGAACTCCGTTTGCAAGAATATTCTGTCGTCGAAGACGACGAAGACTCCAAAGTCACCGGAGTAAGAGTTCTTTGCTGCTTTTCTGTGCGAGCCAAGTTTTCAAGATTTTCAGTTGCCTTGCCGCTAATTTTCCTTTTCGTCCTGCAGGGCTACTGAGTGAATCTTGAATAAGCTGGGACAGTGTGTGTCTAGTTTACAGGACAACATGATAGGTTGACAGCACACTCCGGACGTAGATGGTTTATCACGTAGTTCTGACACGATAGTTCACTACCCTTTTGAGATTTTTCCGATGCATTTGCATTGCTTCCAGTGAAAGTATCTGTTCCCAATTTGTGAGAATTGGACATGACTTAGGGGGAACTTTTTCACGCAGAATTTGTTTCTCCTCTGTTCCAATGAAGTTGAATGTGGAGAAATGAAGGTTGCTACGTGCTTGCAGTTTGACAAAGGCCTGTTGACTAAAAAGCTCGACTTATCATGATTTTCATAGGAGAAGACGGGTTGTTCTCAAATAATATCAAATAAGTCTCATTCAGCCAAGCCATAGTCGCATTTGGCTTTCTCATGAACTTTACACGACAACTATAAGGTTCTTTAATTTTAAAAGGCATTTCACTGTTTTCATCTCTGAGGCCCCCACCGTTGGGTTTCTTCCATTTTGGGACCAGATGAGACCGCTAGCTAAAGCATCTTTTTGTCCCCTTAGCAAAGCTAAACCGATTTATAGACACATTAGAATTACATTTGTTGCAACATAAAGGAAAATCGTAAGGCCATGCTTTTGAGAGTTACTTCTGCTAAAGCCTGGAGGGTTTTGTTAACCAAACATGATAGATTCAATAGGCTCAGAGGAGGTTAATATCTCATATTCTGGAAATGAAAAGTTTAAAAATCAAGGACTAGGTTTTTCACCCTTGTTGTACAAGATATCTGTGACACACCCTTTTAGCTTGCGATAGAGCAGACAATGAAAATGGTACATGGCATTTCCGACTATCGGCGCATAGTTTCCCCTGCAACAGGTTGGAGATTTGAGGCCTTTTTGAACGCCTTCACACAGAACAATATCTTCCATCTGCAATTCCCCAAATACGTGAGGATCGTAATGCCCAAGTGTTGGTTCTACGGAATGGATATGTGTTTTACTTTCTTTTACCTGGACTCTTTCACTATCTTGCGAAGTGTTCTCTACGAAAATCTAGTCATCCTGTAATCGACGGAAGCAGATTAGATGAATTACTGAAAATAATGGGAAATTTGAAGGAGAAAAAAGCTTGAACCTGAATAGCTATGGACATCTAACTTGACCATGTTGAGAAAACTTGCATAATTAATTCCCCATGAACTGGAACACCATCATAAGATTCAGCGTCATGAGAAATCGTTAAATGTGTGGAATGATGAATTTAAGATGATCCCACAGGACAAATGAATTAATGGATGTGAGTATTGTCAAAAGTGACAAGGGATGAACTAGAATATGAAAACGGAGTTTCTGGAGGACAGTGAAAACTGATTGTTTTACAGGATATGATAGTAGAATAAATGAGAATATGTACAGATCCGTGTCTTTAGCTACTTAGCTCTACTTTCTAAAGGCATGCTGCACTATGACGTACTCTATTGCCGCTAACCTTTCCTGGGGTAATAACTATCAGCCAAAGGGCTGAAGGCATGCATATTCAACGCGACATCTTGTGAAGTATTCATCACCATGTAGCACTTTTACGAGGTTCAAAAGGTGGTTCTCATGCATAACACTTTGTTGCGCATGGCACTTAGTTTTACGGATGAGTTACAAAGACTGAGCTTGATTCCGCCTGGGTTGGACAACTCAATTTTTAGGCCCAAATAGGTGTGAGCCGTGATTTCGAGGTCCCCAATATTTTTATTGGGCTAGTCTGGCCCATTTCAGACCTTAACTTCTTCGGCCTAGATTGACTCGAACAATTACTAAAAAAATATAAAAATATAAAAATAAATAGTAGAAAGAACATTATTTATACTTAAAGCGCTTCAATAAAGTCCATATAAAAAACAGAGTAATTTTTTAGGCCCAAAATATAACAACTAATCTACTAAAAAGAAAAATCAAGCTCGGCCTGAGTCGGCTTGGGGCCAAAGACTTTGAAAACTGGCCCTTTCGACCCATGCTCACCCTTACTGAGTTCTTACAGTTCATAAATATTGATCCATAGTTAGTGCATATACTTGACATTCGATATCACACTTGACAAATGCATATTAACACAAGCGATCCGATTTACATATAGAATATGATATACGATTTACAAATACTAAAGACATAAAAATCCATAAACTCGATCAATCAACATTTCATTTGTCAGACATCAATTTTTTTCACTTTAATCGGATCAATATCTTCTAGTTCTCTTTTCTCTAACTCGAGAAACACAGACTGAATACCCCACTAGTCTCATTCTATACATCAAAATATCTCTTTCGACCAAATGGACTTGTATATAATCTGATATATCTCTTTAGCAATGGATTGATGCATTGATTAGTCATGAGTCATGTATCAACTAATTACAAAAACTATTCCTGACTAAGCTAATATGTAAGTGGAGTCCAAAATCTCATGATTGTGAACGACTTATCTTTAAACTAAAACTGGGGACAAGAGCATGAACTACTAAATACTATTATATAGCCACTGAAATAGTGTGGCGAGTGGGCATAATTTGAGAGTGGATTCATTAATTACGCATTTGACGGAATGACAAGTCTTCGTCTCCGTGGACTTCTTAATGCTCACTTAATTGACGGGGCATTAATAGACTAAGCAAGTCCACCACTGCGTATTGAAAGTCAATAAGACATGATGGAGTACAGCCACTTTGTTTAATTGACAGAATAAGTTCCATCATTAATAATTATGAACTGGACAATATTATATTATATATTTAATAGTTATATACCGAACTACACGACAGACTGTGATTGGACAATAAGTCATATGCAACAGTTAATAAAAATAATTAGTGTGTTTGATATTTCTCTTTCTAGTTTTTTCTCGAAGACGTGGAAATAAGAATAACACCACAAGCATTACTATAATTCCTTAATGGACGAAATGGCGCACTATCTGGCAGGGGCGGAGTCATCAATTAAGTGTTGGAATTAGCGTTTGAATAAAATTTGTCAGTGGGAAAATGATGATGGGGAATGGAAATTCAGTTTTCTACTGGAACATCCTTTATTCTCAAATTACGTAAAAGTCCCTTTAAGCATTATTGACGTTTGTCTGACAATTGTTGAAGCTTATTTTAAATTGTTTTTAAATTGCTATACCGAAACGTATCGTAAACTTTATGTAATTTGTGCGAGTTCAATCCATTTGACCAATTTTGACCAACCGAAAGTGATGTGACATTTTTTAAATAATATTTTGATAATTTTTTAATTTATATATATTTTCTTTTAGTTTTTCCCCTTCCCTTAGGGGCGGGATACTCTTGCCAGCGTTGGGCAAGAGTATCACGGCTCTTGTTACCTCACTCACCCAGATCAAGCAAGGGCGTCACGGCCCACACTAGATCTAGGTGAAGGGCCATGCTCCCACCCCCTTGTTGGCAAGGGTTGGACACCCTCGCTGGCCTTGAGGGAAGGGAAAAAAAAATTAAAGAAAAGAAAACAAAAAATAAAATAAATTCAGGAAATTATAAAAATATTATTTGAAAAATGCTACATCAGTACTGATGGGTCAAAGTTGACTAGATGGACTGAACTAACATAAATGTACTGAATTGGCCAAAAAAAAAAGATTAGAACTAAATTAACACAATTACAGTAGGTTTAGGACTTCTTTGGTAATTTTCCCCAACCTCTATGTCTGTTGTACTAATTTTAACATTCAAACTTAGTGTTTTCTTGAGCAAACGTGTGAAAACAACCGTATTACACATATGTACATGTATTGGGGATCAATCCTAAGTAGAATTAAGAAAATTCACTTACTAGTGGTCCAATTTCAAAGAAATAAATTAGACTTCCCTCCAGACTTCATCCACACATAGCAGAGTCTTGGTTGGCCATTCTATAGGAATCAAACATATGATGGACTGATACACTTTTACGCATGGCTCTTGTTCCGCCACTTCCTAAGAGTCAAATAAACCATATAAAATAATTACTCATTATTCAGTTTATGAATACAATTTTATTTTTCGGCATTTACGTAATTTATGTAGTACTTACCAAAATGTTCGCTAAACATTATATTTACATGGTGCAACCACGAAATCAATCCTTCTTATGCCAAATCACACAGATAAATTCCTTTTATCACAATTGCATAATATCTTGATTGATGTTGACATATCACTAGATGTCAAAATTTCACAATATTTTAATTCCAGCAAGCAATCATCTCAATGTTACATACGCAAATCACCAATTGAGTAAGTGATTGACCATCTCTTTTAGGGATAGAAAATGCTATGATAGTACACCACATGGATGAAATTCTATGATGCATACTGCACGGTCGATCCCGCTGATATACCCAAGTGGTCGCACATGAAAGATTTCGGAGATGGCTCTCATAAGTTCAAGATGTGATTCCACCATATAGCACTTTACCCTTACGAGGTTCAAAAGGTGGCTCTCATGCATAACACTTTGTTGCTCATGGCACCTAGTGTTATGGGTGAGTTACAAAGATTAATCTTGATTTTGCCTAGATTGGCCAATGTCAATTTTCAAGCCCAAATAGGTCCGAGCCGTGATTTCAAGGTCACCAATATTTTTATTGGACCGGTCTGACCATTTCAGGCCTTTAACTTCTTCGTCATAGACTGAGTCAAACAATTACTTAAAAATATAAAAATATATAATAAATAAAAATATAAAAATAAATAGTAGAAAGTACATTATTTATACTTAAAGTGCTTCAATAAAGTCGATATAAAAGAATAGAGTAATTTTTTAGGCCCAAAATATAATAACTAATCCATTAAAAAGAAAAATCAGGCTAGGCTTGAATCGGCTTGCCAAAAAACATTGAAAACTAGCCCTCTTGATCCATGCTCACCCTTATTGAGTTCTTATAGTTCACAAATATCGATCCATAGTCGATGCATATACTTGATATTCGACATCAAACGTGACAAATGCATATTAACAAAAGAGATCTGATTTACATATACAATAGGATATAAGATTTACAAATACTGGAGACATTAAAATCCATAAACTCGATTAATCAACATTTCACTCGTAAGACATCAATTTTTTTTTTCACTTTAATCAGATCAATATCTCCTAGGTCTCTTTTCTCTAACTCAAGAAACACAGACTGAATACCCCACTAGTCTCATTCTATACATCAAAATCTCTCTTTCGACCAAATGGACTTGTATATAATCTAATATATCTCTTTAGCGGTGGATTGATTCATTGATTAGTCATGAGTCATGTATCCACTAATTACAAAAACTATTCCTAACTAAACTATTATGTAAGTGGCGTCCAAAATCTCATGATTGTGAACGATTTATCTTTAAACTGAAACTGGGGACATGAGCATGAACTATGAAATACTATTACATAGCCACTAAAATAGCGTGGCGACTGAGTATAATTTGAGAGTGGATTCATTGATTACGCATTTGACGGAATGTTGAGTCTTCGTCTCCGTGGACTTCTTAATCTTCGCGTAATTGATGGGACATTAATAGACTAAGCAAGTCCACCACTGCGTATTGAAGTCAATAGGACATGATGGAGTAAAACCACTTTGTTTAATTGACGGAATAAGTTCCATCATTAATAATTAAGAACTGGACAATGCAATATTATATATTAAGTATTTATATACCGAACCACATGGCAGACTTTGATTGGACAATAAGTCATGCAACAATTAATAAAAATAATTAGTGTGTTTGATATTTCTCTTTCTAATTTTTTCTCGAAAAAGTGAAAGCGGAGAAGACGTGGAAATAGGAATAACACTACAAGCATTACAATAATTCCTTAATGGACGAAATGGCGCACTATCTGGCAGGGGCCGAGTCATCAATTAAGTGTTGGAATTAGCATTTGAATGAAATTTGTCAGTGGGAAAATGATAATGGGGAATGGAAATTTAGTTTTCTACTGCAACATAATTTCTTCTCAAATTACATAAAAGTCCCCTCAAGCATTATTGACGTTTGTCTGACAATTGTTGAAGCTTATTCAAGTTGTTTTTAAATTGCTATAAAGAAACGTATTATTATTATATTTTTCCCACGTTGGTCTTAATTATTTTACCTATAGTTATTTAATTTTCATTAATTTCAATTTCATCAGAGTTAACTTCCACACTGAATTAAAACTCATGAATACAGAGATTTGTCATGTAACCTCGAGAGATTGATTCCATTTAACTTTTGTATGCTTAATAGATTGTTGGGTTCCATCTGTCGGTTGTAGGAGTGAACATATGTAGATAAAAATGAACCCCTCGAATCATTTAGGAGTTGTATGTAGATCGTCTTCAAAACCAAAATTCGTTTGATCATCCTTAAGAAGTTCTGCTCACTAAAATTTGACTCTGCGACGAAACACCTTTTATTAAAAGTCGTTCTTTAGTTTTTATTAAAGGAGACAAGTTCTATGGTGATTTTGGATAAAAGATATGACAGGCACACATGAAAACTAATAACTTCACTTCAAACGGAACTAAAAGTATACAAACTTTGCCAAAATATTATCGACAAGAGAGCGTGAGGACATAAAGATGCAATGTCAGTATTTAATCGACAATAAGGTATCCATAAACTACAACAAAGATACACGTCATTCCACTTGGCAGTTAGTCTAAGGGGGTAAACAAAAAAGACTCAAAGCTTAAAAGGATGGACCGGCTCAAATCGGACATGACTGGATAGCCAGGATTTCTGACTCTCTTTTTTTCTCTTAGGCTTGGACTGGCTCAAACTGTGTTTTTAGAAATATGTATAAATTATAAATATATACAAAAATGATTATTGAGGCAACAATATAACGACAAATCTATCTTAATTATAAAGAAAATGCGGGCAACGTCTGGACCGGCCCAGTTTAGTTCGGTCCAAGCCTTTTTATTTGACTTCGGACCGAGCTAGCTCGTGGATCGGGACCGGACATTCCACGGACTTGTCAATGCTTACGTAATTGATGGGTTATTACTCGACTTCTCTTTCTTTCGTTTTATTGGGGAATCGGCGTCGGCTTACATGACAGATTTGATGGAATGTCCAGTCTTCGTCTCCAATCTGTTCAGTCTTCATTCTTCAGGAGAGAGAGAGCAATATTTAAGGTAATAAGCAATATTCTTATTCTGTTATTTATTTTGTATCCTCCTCCCTTTCTTCTTTGTTATTACCTTCCATATTGCTTTCTCTCTCCTCATTACATGACAATATTAATGTTCTATACCACATGATGACTAATAACAATATGTAAAATCATCTATAAAATAGTTTTAGTCTATTTGAAATATGAATAACACTACCTTCACACACAAAGAAAAGAACACTAGAAGTGCAAAAAATAATGTACGTCACTCACTTTAGTGCTAAAAGTTTTTTTTTATCATTTAAGTGCCAATTTTCTTTTTAAATTGTTGGGAATGTAGGATTCCCAAAATCGGATTCGACACTAAATCGAACCCCTAAAACGAATGCGGAAGACAAGCCCGGGAAATTCACATGTATCACCGATCCTAAAGCACACCACGGAATCGAGCGTACCTTGTTTGCCACAGATTAAACACCGACGCTGATAAGAGGAAGAGAAAACCGATCCTGTTCGATCCGATGACATCGATTGGCCTTGAAGGGAAGACAACGTCGCCTTTAGCATTTGTTTTTCTTTTGGAGGAAGAGAGGGAGAGGAAACGTACGCACAAATGCCAAAAGGTATCTTCGTCTCTCTCTTTTCATCCCTTATATACGTTCCCTCAAAAATAGAAACGTACCCCTTCATCCATGGGCCCTAATATTGTGGGCCGGGCTTTCAGGCCCAACATGGGCGGACGGGCCTTAAGCCCATCACATAAAACCATCATCTCCCACTCGCACATGGTGGGCCGAACAGGATTCTCTTTACCTCTCTTCAACATTCACACCGGTGAATAATCCGTGCGACCAGCATACATTGAGAGCTCGTTGCTATACATCTGTTAGGAATATATAACAGCTCATAATGGGCATCACATCCTAAGTAGATTTAGTATGCAGTTCCCTAGATCGATCGATCACATTTATATCTCTCTTGATTTCTTTCAAACAATGATATATATATTGTATTCACAATTATGATTATCCCAAAGACAGTCATAATTGATTAACCAAAGAATACAAAACTACAATGTGATTCTCCATATTCGATCTTCCTCTTTCCTTCAAACTCTCAATTTCAGTTCAGCTTGCTTTTCTAGAAATGTCCCATTAGATCGAATCAAACTCATGACCATTGGCAACATCCTAAGATAGCAAACACTAAATAGAAATCTTGAGAATAAGTAAGAGTCATGAGGGGACTAAAAAATTGAGGAACTCTTTTCCTCAAGAGTCTCACACGACATAAAAGTTGAGATCATACTTTTGCCACTCTTATTGGTCGTCTCATGCATACGTAGTATGAAATACGTATTACGGTATTAACTCCTTTCCCATGGAGCGTATGTCTACACTTTCAATACCGTACAGATGATAGTTCGAGACATACCCAATGTCTAACTTGAGTTCACGTATCTACTCATTCACAAAATTCATCGAACTCACATCTCGGCATCATAGACGATAAAGTAAAATATGTGGGGTATTTTACTTTCGGACATAGTAAGTATTATGTCCTCATCTTAACACCCAGTTAAGGCGACATACATATTTTAAGCTTGAGCTCTCGATTATCACCTAGATAATAAGCTTAAAAACAGTCTCATCTCTATTTATCACACAGTAAATAGAGGCAATTACCCGTGTGAGTGGGCTAATCTTATATATGTCCGACATACTTTCTCAACTTAAAGTAATGCACTGAGCATTAAGATGCATAAAGATCAAATAAAGATTCATAGGCATTAATGATGAAAACACAAATTCATCAAATGTGAACACTTAGGGAAATTACAATATTCAAGTACATCAGCCTCTACGCAATCCTAGAGATTTCATATGGCCACAAAACACATCTCTAGGTATTGGCTTTGTCATAGGATCTGCTACCATTCTATGCGTAGTATGTACTCTAAGTTCACATCTTTTCGTGCAATCATATCCTTGACAAAATTATACTTGGTATCTATAGGTTTGGTCTTGTCATGATATTTTGGATCTTTGGTGTACACTTTTGCTGCTTGGCTATTACAGTTAACCAACAATGAATCTGCAGCACTTCCAATAACACCTAAATGATCCAAAAAATCTCTTAAGCCAAATACCTTCTTATACTGCTGCTGATAATGCCACGAACTCAACTTCTATCGTGGACAAGGCTATACATGTTTGTTTCTTACTGCTCCAACATATGGCGCCATTATTATTCGGTAAGAAAACAAACCCAGAGGTAGATTTTCTTTCATCTAAATCTCCTCCTCAATCAACATCGAAATAGCCTTTGAGTTGCGAGATCCTTTCCTTAATAACTCAGCATATAATCAGCGGTCCCCTTTAGATACCTCGGTATTCTCTTAACGGCTTTCCAATGTGCTTGACCTGGATTGGATTGGTATCTTCTCACCATTCCAACTGCAAAACATATGTCGGTCTTGTACACATCATAGCGTACATCAAGCTTCCAACAGCACTAGCATAAGGAACATGTTTCATTTGTTCCTTCTCTTGTGGAGTCCTTGGATACAGTCTATGGCTCAATCCTTCACCTTTTGCAATAGGAGTGTCTATGGGTTTACAATCTTGCATATGAAATCGTTCAAGAACCTTATTTATATATGTTTCTTGCGAAAGAGACAACGATCTCTTCGAACGATCTCTTGAAATCTTAACTCCAAGAATGTATGCAGCCTCACCCATATCCTTCATCTCAAAGTTGGAAGACAACCAACTCTTGACAAGTATTAACAAACTCCATATTGCTTCCGGCAATTAGTATATCATCAACATATAATGATATGATCACAAATTGATCCTTGGATCTTTTGATATATACACAATGATCCTCATCTATCATTGTAAAGTCATATGCCATTATGGCATTATGAAAACGTATATACCATTGTCTCGATGATCGCTTAAGGCCATATATCGACCTCAAAAGTCGACATACCTTTTCTTCTTGGCCTTTCACTATGAAACTAGCAGTTGTTCCATATATATTTCTTCCTCTAATTCTCCATTGAGGAAAGCGGTCTTTACATCCATTTGATGTAACTCAAGATCCATACTAACTACTATTGCCGAATAATGCGAATCGAGGCAAATCTTTCTACGGGAGAAAATGTTTCCTCATAATCAATTCCTTCCCGTTGATTATACTCCTTCGCTACAAGGCGAGCCTTATGCCTTTATATCGAGCCATCAGCCTTTCGCTTTATTTTGAGAACCCACTTGTTCCCAATAGCTTTGCGTCCTTTTGGAAGATCAACCAGTTCCTAAACTTGGTTTGACTTCATTGACTCCATTTCCTCTTCCATTGCATGAATCCATTTTTCCTTACTAGGGCAATTCAGAGCCTCATTAATATCTCTTGGCTCATCCTCATCTTGCGGAGCAATCATAAAAGTTTCCCCTTCAATGTCAAAACGTCGTCGGGGAATACTTTGGCGACTTGTTCGCCGTATGGGAGATTGTACACTTTGCACATCATTCCCCATCAAACTCCCACTCGAATTAGATAATGACGATGTCATCTCATGATATGGTTGTAATTGAGAGTGAGTTGAATTAAATTCATCACTTCTCATGTTACTCCCACTTGGACGAACTCCACTAATATCATTATCTTGATCCAAGGTTTCAAATAGGTAGTAATCCTCACCTATTTCGCCCTTCTTAGGAAATTCATCCTCTAAGAATGTGACATCCCGTGATTCAAATTCAGTTATACTCCCATTTTCCTGCTCACCTATGAACACATACCCTTTCGAGTGTTCTGAGTATCTCATGAAAATACTCTTCTTTCATCTGGGACCCAATTTCCCAAGCTTGTGAGAGGACTCATGAGTATAGGCAGCACAAACCCATGGCTTAAGAAAACTTAAGTCCGGTTTTCTACCTGTCCATAACTCATATGGAGTGGAAGTAACCGATTTAGAAGGCACCCGGTTAAGTATATAGGCAGCAGTTAACAACGCATCACTCCAAAAAGTGATATGCAAGTTAGCATGCGCCATCATGGACCTAACCATTTCCAGTAGGGTTCTATTTCTTCTCTCTGCAACACCATTTTGTTGAGGAGTATATGGAATAGACAACTGTCTTTCTATTCCTTTTTCACCACATAATTTTCTGAACTCATCGATAAATATTCTCGACCTCGATCGGATCTCAATGCTTTTATTTTCTTGTCTAATTGATTTTCTTCCAAGTTCATAAACCTTTTGAAACAACTTAATGCTTCAGATTTATGAGAAATCAAATAGACATATCCGAATCGAGTATAATCATCTATAAAAGTGATGAAATAAACAGCCCCATGCCTTCCTCTCACATTCATTGAACCACGACGTCGAATGGATTAAATGCAGAGGAAATTAAGCTCTTTTACCTTTTCCAAATGGTTTCCTTGTCGTTTTCCCTACTAGGCAATGCTCATATATGGGCAAATCGATTTTTTCAATGTTGCCCAACAAGCTTTCTTTGGCCAGTCTATTCATACGATGTTGGCCAATATGGCCAAGTCTAGCATGCCACATAATCACATCATTATCATATGAAGTAGAAGACGTGAAACAAGGGAATAACAAATATTGACATCATCACAGTCAACATTTAGTACAATAAAACCATCCAGAAAATGACCACAACCATAGTAGTTTGTATCCAAATACAAATCTACACCGCTATTATGGAAGTTCACACTAAAAACAAGCTTAACCAACATCAAAACAGACACTTAAATTTCGACGAATCTCCGGAGCATATAGAATATCATGTAGGAACAGGGTGCGTCCACCACGCATGTTCAATTGGCAGGTGCCAATTCCTTTAACTCTCAGCTCTGAGTTATTTCCTACATAGATCCACTTAGTTCCGGTTGGTATCGTCGGAATTCCACGAAGGATTCTCTATCCTTCGCTACATGGTCTCTGTTTCTCCCGAATCTACAGGTCCACAAAGGATTGGATTCAGCCAATAATACAGAACTTGACACATAAGCAAAGTTCTCAAATGTACAAGAGGTGTTTACCTTTTTCGGCTCACAACAATTGCGAGCATAGTGACCCTTCTTGTCACAATTGTAACACCTCACCCTTGACATTTTCTTCACTTGAGGACGTTTTCCTCTCTTGTGTTGGTTAACTCTTGATTTCTTGCAACAAGGACTTGATCCTTTGCAATCCCACATATTGAACGAATCAATACGCTTGCGCTTAGAGCTCAAAGCCCTTTCTGAGCTAGAACCAGCATTGCAAATATCTATTTTTGGCTCACATGCCGTTAAGCGGTCCTCTACCAGCTCAAGGTGGCGCACAAAGATCCTCAAGATCTTCCATAATATGGTCAAGAGCTTCTAGTGCTTCTTGCTTTTCCAGCACATATTGAATCTTCATATTCAATATTTCACAATTGTTGCCGTTCATATCAGCAATTACGTTCTTAGTTGCTGAAACCATCGATCGAACACATCGGACATATATGCACGAATAATTAATGCCTATCATTTATGCATCCACTTTGCACGAGACCCATCATATCAATGAATAATTTCAAGTAAGGTTTCAGAATCAAAAGGTCACTACGTTTCCAATCATCCTCCAAAAATCCTAACTTAAAACTATTATTAATATAATTGTCTTATGCAAAATAAATTCTATGAAGTTACAAAAACTTCTATGAACTACCCACAGCAGTCAACAATAACAGAAAGCAAATAATATCTAACATCCAATAGAATAATAATGCTTTCACATAATACAACAATCAATTACACTAAGTAATATATTCAAAGAAGAAATATCAACATAGAAAGAGATATTCACACTTAAAAAACATCTCAAACTAATCTAAGAAATAAATAGGGAATGTCCCTTCTAATATATCAATCAAAATATCTGAGAAATTTGAAGGCACATTTGCCAACCATGGAAAAAACTTTTGGAGAGTTTTCATGTCACCTCCAAGGCGCATTCACTCTGCGCCATGTGGACCTCAATCTAAGGGTTGAAGTTTTGGTTAACTCAATCCTATAGTACTCTCTAACAAAAGCTACCACTACCCTCCTATAACCCGGACCACGTTGACCTCCCATAGCCGATCTAACACTGCTTGCCATTCGGGTGAAAGAGTATTCATCAAAGCCGGCACCTTCTCAAAATCCGGCATAAGATAACCATTCCGAGATGATTTCTGTATCATCCGATTGACCCCGACCACATGTGATACTAAATCACCGTTATGCCATCGATAATTAGCTAACTCTTTCATCAGCCTTTTAAGTCTTGCACTTCCCTCGTCCGTTCTCGGGATTGCAGGTATCCGTGCATAACGCATCATAGTTCTTGCAACAAATGCAGAACTAAAAATGGATTACTTATAATCCATAATGTACATAAGGGAAAATACATAATTTTCCATAATTCATGCAACAAATGCAGAATAAATAATGGATTACTTATAACCCATATAGACATAATTGAAAAAGAAACAGATCCTTTTCCCTTTTTTTTTTTTTTTTCTGGTCAACGGTCAACGGTCAACGCAGGTCAACGGTCAACGGTCGTCGCGCTTGCCGGTCGGACCGGGTCGGACGAACCGACCGGTACGTGCCGCGCGCATGCGCAGGCTGACGTCACGCAGACGTCATCCGGCACGTGCGCGGCATGCGCCTGGCTTCCATGCGGGTCGGGTCGGGTCGAGTCGCCGGCCGGTGACCCGCCGTCCAACGGTCGTCGGCGATGACGTCATCCCGGCGGTTACCGTGACGTCACGGTGACGTCAGCACGCGTCGGTTCGCTGACCGACGCGTGCCGGTTCGCCGGCCGGCGGCGCGCACATGCCGGTTCGCCGACCGGCGCGTGTGTCGCACGCGCCGGCCGAGCCAGCGTTTCGGGCGCGTGGCGCCCACGCGCGGCTTCGGCCGCGCGCGTGTGGGCGCGTGCGGCGTCTCCCGGCGGCGGTCGACCCGTCGACGGACTCGTCTCGACGAGCTCTTTAACCCTATGCCATCAAAAATTGATTTCGACTTACGAAAACTCGAAAAAATGGATGAACAGTACTCAGGTGTCGGGATTTTTGGCCCGATAGGTTTCGGCCGAATAATTCCGCGAAAAATCAATCAAAAACATGAAAAGGGGTCGGGAAAACATGAACTAGGGCTCTGATACCAATGTTGGGAATGTAGGATTCCCAAAATCGGATTCGACACTAAATCGAACCCCTAAAACGAATGCGGAAGACAAGCCCGGGAAATTCACATGTATCACCGATCCTAAAGCACACCACGGAATCGAGCGTACCTTGTTAGCCACAGATTAAACACCGACGCTGATAAGAGGAAGAGAAAACCGATCATGTTCGATCCGATGATGTCGATTGGCCTTGAAGGGAAGACAACGTCGCCTTTAGCGTTTGTTTTTCTTTTGGAGGGAGAGAGGGAGAGGAAACGCACGCACAAATGCCAAAAGGTATCTTCGTCTCTCTCTTTCATCCCTTATATACGTTCCCTCAAAAATAGAAACATACCCCTTCATCCATGGGCCCTAATATTGTGGGCCGGGCTTTCAGGCCCAACATGGGCGGACGGGCCTTAAGCCCATCACATAAAACCATCATAAATAATCACTTAAATGCCAACTCTAATTTGGATCATTGAAAATCTGACGTGACCATATTTTATTAATAACTCAGTCTTACGTGGCTCGTCGACATATCCAATCAACATATAATCCCTAGACGACGTCGTTTGAAAGTTATAAATAGTGATCGTTTGAGTGTCAAATTTTGTTTAAAACGATTATTTCAATGCCGGTCATTGTTAAAATGCAATTATTTCGATACTAAGCATGCCGCGTGGAAATGCTTGGTGGATTGGATTTTTCAAATAATATGCCAAGTCATAAAAAAATTTAAATTGTAAAAGTCACGTATTATTTTTGGCCGGAATTTGTCATCATTGGTAGTTAAGTGATATGACGAAAACTTTTAGCTCTAAAGTGAGTGCCGTACACAATTTATGACACATCTAGTGTTCTTGTGCTATAAAATTTCTTATTAGATGAAATAGCGTGCGATGTGGGATGCACCATATAATCAAAGAAGTGTGAAATCAGTATACAAGTAAATTTGCCAAAAAGAGGAGATAAATGGGGCGAGATCAATTACAGGGACCTTATTTTTCTATTACACCATCATTTCTTCTCAAATCAGGTAACATGAGTACGCCACAATCTGCATTTACTTAATTCCGATTTAACAGTTTCCTGCTCGTGGAGCCAACCATGGGAATCAATACGATGTTATTGTATATGACTAGGAGGATGAAATTATGAAGCCAAGGTTCGGAAAAAATCTAGGTATCTTGTTTGATAGGACGAAGCAGTACAAGCATAATATCTTTATTTAGAAGATCACCAAAAAAGAGTTCAAGTTCGAGTCTATTAATAAATAGCAATTAGGATATGTTAATACGGTTCACCATACGCCACATCCCTAACGTGGGATTTCTTGTGTCAAACACCCTCAAATCTATATCCAGCACAGACAAGCAATTCTCTATGGAGACAAGCTTGAATCAAGCTAGAACTTTTTGATTCTTACCTCAATTGATGTAGTAACTCTTCATAACGCTTTCTCATACCAAATGCATCTAACTTGCACCATGAACATGACAAAATTTAGCGTCATAATCATGGAAACCCCAATATCTTCTTCTCAGTTTGTCTATCTTTCCTCTGTCCCATTCCTTCTATTCCCCCCCCCCTTCTCTCCCTCTCCCTCTCCCTCTCCCTCCCTCTCTCGTCTTGCTTATCTCAGCCTCAACAAGGAGATCCAAAATAGATTAGCCACCTTAATGAGTCATTATATCCAATTAACAGTCCCAATGTCCACTATAGACTTTAAAACCAAGATATAATGGACTAATACATTTTCGTGCATGGCTCTTGGTTGGCCACTTTCTAGGAATCAAACAAACCATATGAAATTGTTATTTCATTATTTAATTTATGGATTTACTTTTATTTCGTAGGCATTTACATAATTCGCACAATGTATGAGGTACTTTGCAAATGTTCATTGAACATTCTATCTACATGGTGCAACCATGAACTTAATTGTCTTATCCCAAATCACATATATATTCCTTATTATCATAACCTCGTAATATCTCGTATGGATGTTGACATGTCACTAGGTGTCAAAATTTTAGTCTGCAAACACTATTAGTGAGTTAACCTCAATATTGAGTAAGCAAATTATCGACTGAACAAATAATTGCCCACCTTTTCTTGGAATTGTAGATGCTAGTAATAGTAAATCACACAAATGATATTCGATGATGCAAATCATATAGCCAATCCCACCAATATACCTAGTGGTCGCACTTGAAGAATATTAAAGGTGGCTCCCATCGGTTTAAGAGGTGATCCCCATTATGTAGCACTTTGTCTTTATAAGGTTTAAGAGATGGCTCTCATGATGTAGCACTTTGTCTCCCGTGACACTTAATTTTAGGTCTGTATAGGCCCGGGCCAAGATTTCGAGCTCCTTCTTATTTATACTAAAAGTACTTTGATAAAGCCATAAATAAGTTTAAAAATAAACATATAAATTTGTGATATTTTGATGCGAAAAGTCTAATAACTGATTTATTTTAACATAAAAAAATAAAAATAAATAAATTGGGCAACCAGCCTGGACCTCTTTTTCGGCCTCTACTGAGCCTAAAGATTTCATGGATTTGTCAATGCTCACATAATTGATGGGGGTACTAAAAGATCTGTCTCTTCTTCTTTTTTCTTTTTGGAATGTTCAGTCTTTGTCTCCATGGACTTCCCAATCCTCGCGTTATCGATAGGGAATATGAGGCACCAATTTGTTCAACCTTAGTCTCCATGGACTTCATGGAATATGAGTCCGCATCCATCATGTCATCTCCAACGACGAGCCCTGTTCATGTGTTCTCTACGACAAGGTGTGCAACTCACTCTCAAACTTTTTCCACATGATTTTGGTCCTAGGCAACATATCCTCAACAATGTCTTTCATTTCCCCTAGTTCCATTTGACCGCCTGGAAATTGGGAACTAGTCCTTTTAGTTCGGTTCTTGGTTTCTTGGTAGGGCTAGATCAGATCCAAAATCGATCACCCCTGTCATGACCTAGCTATTGTCACTGGCGAGCCACATTCATCTGTAGACAATTGTGATTATTTGACTAACGTTATTTATCGAGGTAGAAGTAAATTCCAAATATTTACTTCCTATTTCTAAACGGAAATTTTTATCTGCATATATTGATATTTTTACATGTTATTTTCATCTGGATTAACATATAAACTTCATCACTTAAGATTTCGAAAATGTTGGCACTTATGTTATTTCCATAAATGTGTTGGACCTATATCAATGCACAAATACTTAAAAAGCACTTACCATCACTTAAAACTAGCTTCCAAAGGAGGAATTTGAGTCTAGTTCTTCAAGATACAACTCAGCAACCCCCGCCTATATCAAGAGCAACATTGACAAGCAATTCTCAATGAAAACGAGCTTGAATCAAAGCTAGAACCGCTGATTCTTCCCTCAATTGATAAACTAACTCTTCATACCACTTTATTCTTCAATTTCCTCATAGCAGAAGCATTAACTTGCTGCATAAACATGACAAATTTAGCTTTATTACCATGTAGACTCCAAAATCTTCTTCTCCGTTTGTCCCTCTTTCCTCTGTCCCCTTCTTGCTTCTTTCTATTTCTTTTCTCTTTTTCTTCTCTCTCCATTGTCTCCACCACAGCAAAGAGACCCAGATAGATTAGCCACCTTAATGGGTCATGAAATCCACTTAACTATCCAAAGTGTCCACCATGGACTTTAAAATCATGATATAATGGACTAACACATTTTCTTGCTCTTGGTCCGCCACTTTCTAGAAATCAAAGAAACCATATAAAATTGTTATTCATTATTCAATTTTATGAATTCACAATTATTTCTTGGGCATTTACATACTTTATGTAAATACGAGGTACTTTCCAAATGTTCGCTAAACATTATATCCATATGGTGCAATCGCGAAATCAATCTATCTTATCACAAATCACATAAATTTCCTTATTATTAAAACCTAGCAATGTCTCACATCGACACTTAAATTTTAATTAAATATTTAAAATTAAATTACATAAAAAATTAGGGATCAATTCGGCCCTAACAAAAAAAAAAGGATTTAGAGTGTTGTGTGCTTGGCCTGAGTCTTGATGTTCTTGAATCGGCAAGCAAACCTTCGGGTGTCCTGGGCGTGCTTAAAGGAAACAACGATGAGGGTGAAAGAAAAAGGAATAGAGAAGAGTAATAAGGAGAATAGGAAAAGAAGACGGTCGCGTTGGGGGTCGAAAAGAAATAAAATAGAAGAGGGAGGGGTGACAATATTATAAAATAAAAAAGTCTACCTTTTGTCTCTTGGTCAATAGTGTACGAAAGTGTGGCTCTCTTCTCTAGTCTGACCACACGCAGAGAATAGGAGAAGATAAGAAAGAGAGAAGGCTAGATAGAGAGAGAAAAAAAGTGAAGAAAGTGAAGAAAGGGAGAAAAACATCGTCCTCTTCCTTGGGTCATCCGACGACGAGCCGTGAGCTTCCGGCGACGGCTCTTGATACGAGCCTTCAACGACGGACCGTCCCACGAACTGTTGCTGCATCTCGCTCGGCGACGGTGCCGCCTTCCGGTTCGCTGCCCATCGTCGCCGCGTCCTCTTTGCCCGCTGCTTTCTGTCCAGCGAGTACAGTGGCGTCCGGCCGCTGCCCGAAAAGTGCCGCTGCGTTCAACCCACCTCGCCTTTCGGTTCCCCCACTGACGTTTTGGCTCACGCGCCGCCGTGGGCGCCGGCGACCCCGGTACCGATGGGAAACAACAGCCTCAACGGCCGCCTAAACCCCAGCCCGGACCGGCCATAGCGTCGCCAGCAAGGGGGAGGTCGCCGGCCTGGACCGGCGGAGGACGATTGACCGTCACGGTCCTCCCCTAGTGGACTTGAGAGAGTTCAGACTAAGCCTAGGCTTAGAAAACCATTAGCCTCATGTGCCTGCAGGAGGCTTTGAAGAGGTAATGATAGATGTGTTGCTAGGTATCAAAATTTCAGCTTGCGAACACTATTAGTGAAGTAACCTCACTATTGAATAAGTAATTGGCCACCTCTTCTTGCGATTATAAATGCTAATAATAGTAAACCACACATATGATATTCAATGATGCATCAAATCCCATCGATATACTTGGTTGGTTGCCCTTGAAGGATATTAAAGGTAGCTCTCATTGTTTCGAGAGGTGGTTCTCACTATGTAACACTTTCCCTTTATAAGGTTCAAGAGATGGCTCTTACGATATAACACTTTATCCCTTATGAAGCTTAGTTTTAGGGGTAAGTAAAAAAGATTAAAAGCTCATATAAGCCATCGGATGGCCCGAATTTTCAGGTCTGGCCTAGGTCAAGATTTCGAGCTCCCGCTTATTTATACTCAAAGTACTTTGATAAAGTCATTAATAAGTTAAAAAATAAACATATAAAGAAGTGATCTTTGAGGAGAAAAATCTAGTAACGATATCTAATTTTAACACTAATAAAAAAATCGGGCTAGGGCCCAACCAGCCCTGCATCTCTATTTCGACCTCTACCAAGCCTGCAAATTCCATGAAGTTGTCAATGCTCGCGTAATTGATGGGGTACTAAAAGACTCCTCTCTTCTTCTTTTTTTCTTTTTGGTTGGGTTATGGTTGTCTGCTTTCACGACGCACTTGATGGAATGTCGAGTCTTCGTCTCCATGGTCTTCCCAATCCTCACGTAATTGATAGTGAATATGAGACACCAATTTGTTTAGTCTTCAGTCTTTGTCTAAATGCACTTCATGGAATACGAGGCACCAATTTGTCCTTCACATGGACCTTTCGCTTTCGTAATATATTTATCTTAACATGCTAAATCACATGGCAGAAGATAAGTGGACGATAAGACATGCGCAATAATTGATAACAATATGCCACATCATTTATCTTACGAAATTTATAAAATAGTCTTAGTGTGTTTAAAATATTAATTACAATATTCGTTTATACTGCCACACTTTGCACCCTATAATTTCTACTGTTTCATGGACTTCAAAGCGTAGAGTGTACATTCTTTGAAATAAGTCTACAGTACTTCCCATAGTGGAATCAATCAATAATTAAATTTTGTGCAGGACCGGAGAGTTAAATGCAGTTAAGACTGAAAGTCGAGATCACAAGAGGAGATGGGGAAACAACTGTATCTTATTCTTCACTCTGCCCTCTTGTGGTGGTGGAGCTCAATCACAATCTCTGGAGCATACTCGCAAAACCAAACAGATCTGCTCGCGTTAGCCTCCTTTAAAAATGCAATACACAAAGATCCATTTAGAGTCTTGAGCTCTTGGAATGATTCTACTCATCATTGTGAGTGGCAAGGTGTTTTGTGCAGCAAAAGACATCCTGGGAGGGTCACATCCCTGGACTTGAGATCACAAGGCTTGGAAGGCTTACTATCTTCTTACGTAGGTAACCTCTCTTTTCTGAGGATCCTATTTTTGCAGAACAACAGCTTTCATGGTGAAATCCCACCACAGATAGGCAACTTGCTTCGGCTTCGCGTTCTTGTTCTTAGTAACAACTCATTTGGTGGGCTGATACCCTCTAATCTTTCCCGCTGCTCAAACCTCGAGACCCTGAATCTCATAGATAATCAACTTGTGGGGGGAATTCATTCTGATCTTAGTTCTTTAATAAGACTCAAAGGCTTGGGCTTGGCTGTGAATAGTCTCGTAGGTCCTATTCCTCGTTCAATTGGAAACCTCTCGCTACTACAAAAGCTCTCCCTGAGAGCAAATGTGTTAAGCGGAGAAATACCTGAGGAATTGTCCAAACTCAAGAGATTGACATTTTTCCAGCTAGCTTCCAACAAACTAATCGGTGAGGTTCCAGCAGGGCTTTTAAACATCTCTGACATTGTTTTTTTCAATGTTGCTGATAACCAGTTGCGGGGAAACTTTCTCAATGATGTCAGCACCGCTTCTCCTTCTCTCCATCTCCTTAGCGCCTATGATAACTTGTTCACCGGGATGATTCCGTCAGCATTAACGAATGTCACAAGCCTTGGAGAGCTTAGCCTTGGCCAGAACATCTTCCATGGGCCAATACCCAAAAATCTAGGAAGGCTAAAGGGCCTTTATGCGATTGCATTGAGCAATAACCAATTGCAGGATGACTTGAGTTTTATCTCTTCTTTAGTTAATTGTTCCGACTTAACATATCTCGAGCTGCATATGAACTTGTTTTACGGATCGTTTCCGAGATCCTTCTCCAATCTCTCCACTAGCATTAAGTGGATTTCTATGTCAAACAATCGGATCCAAGGATCTCTTCCTTTAGCCCTTGGACATCTCTTCAACTTGTCTTTATGGGATTTAAGTAATAATTTTCTAATTGATTGCATTCCTCATTCCATCGGAGCACTTTCCAACTTGCAGGAACTTCGTTTAGGCGGGAACAGGTTTACTGGTGAGATACCGTCTTTGATTGGTAACATTACGTCGTTAAATATCCTTAACCTTTCCTCCAACATTTTCCAAGGCCACATACCACAAAGTCTCGGCAACTGCAGGCAACTAATTGGGCTTGATCTTTCAAACAATAACCTGATTGGCTCAATTCCTATCGAAATCATGGGTCTTTCTTCCTTATCGATCGTCCTTAGTTTAGCAAATAATAGTTTAAGTGGATCTCTTCCATTGCAAGTTGGATCTTTAAAGAATCTTGGCGAATTAGATCTATCTTACAACAGATTGACCGGCTTAATTCCGGCATCCATCAGCGAGTGCTTGGTATTGGAAGGACTTTATTTAGAAGCTAATTCTTTTCATGGTCAAATCCCCGAAGCTTTACGTCCATTACGGGGTCTACAAGAGCTGGACCTTTCCAATAATAGTTTTTCTGGTCCAATCCCTAGCTTTCTCGTAGGGCTCTTACTACTCAAGTACTTGAATTTGTCCTTCAATCAACTAGAAGGACAAGTTCCAGAGGGTGGAGTTTTTCTTAATGCCAGTTCTGTATTGATTTATGGAAATACGAAACTCTGTGGAGGTGTTCCCAGTCTGAAGCTTCCCCTTTGCAAATCATCAAGCTCTAAGAAGTCTTCTTCAACCAAGGCCAAAGTAATATATGTGGTAGCTGGCAGTTTGTTATGTTTAGCTTTGTTGCTCCTATGTCTGTCTATCTTTTATCGCAAAAAGAAGCAGACGACAACCAATGCCTCCACTTCATTATCTTTTGAGAACCAATTCTTGAGGATTTCTTATGAAGAACTCCTAAGAGCGACTAACAAATTCTCCAAGACCAATTTGATTGGTAAAGGGAGATACGGCACAGTTTATAAGGGGATTCTTGATGGAGGTGCCACGGTGGCAACGAAGGTGCTCAATCTAATGCAAAGAGGTGCTTCAAGGAGCTTTATCTCTGAATGTCGAGCTCTAGGAACCATTAGACACTGAAACCTCGTGAAGATACTAAGTGTCTGTTCGAGCGTGGACTTTTGTGGCAATGACTTCAAAGCTCTAATATATGAGTTCATGGCTAATGAGAGCTTGGAGGAGTGGCTGCACCTTGGAACCATAGGACGAGATGATGAGTGTAGCGAATCGAGAAATTTGAGACTAGTGCAAAGATTAAATATCGCCATTGACATAGCTACCGCGATCAAATATCTCCACGAGGATTGCTATCCAGCCATCGTCCATGGAGATCTGAAGCCGAGTAATGTGCTTCTGGACAACGACATGATGGCTCGAGTTGGAGATTTCGGACTTGCAAAGATCATTTCAACGGTGTCTGCCGAAACCATAGGAGTTCAAGACCAGAGTAGTTCAACTTCAACTGCAATCAGAGGATCCATCGGCTATGTGCCTCCTGGTATGAAGCTGTCATATTTTCTCGATTAGTTTTTATTTGATTGCAATAGTAATATGTGAGTGCCAAAAGTTTGACTAAACAATTATTCTTGACGTTATGTTATGATTTGTATGCTCTGACACCTCTTTCTCACAACTCAATTCCTCTTTCCGCTATTAATAGCTTTCCCAAGAAAAGAAAACACGATCTTTTTGTACGAAAAGATTAATAGTAGCTTGCCCTAATCATATTTTAAATTATGATGAGAATAAACCATCGTAATTTTGATCAATAAGTGGAAAATTTTTAGACAACTTGTGAATCCATGTGAATAAATAGATTAAGCATATTGTATCATATTTTCTTTTATAATTCGTATTCTGTCTCATATCACGTTCATGCCAGTAAAACAGATTGCGAATCTCTTTTGGAATGTTATGATTTAAGGTCTTAACAATAAGTAATTTTTCCTTTATGGCATACTCTTTCATGACCAATAATTTAGTATTAGAAAAATATATTAGATGACATGACATTTATGCCAGAAACTGTTGGAGGATACACTAATTGACAACACGATGGGCTCTACCCAACTATCACTTTCCCTAAACTTATTGGTCAGAGCATATTAAGACAAATTTACGCATTTACAAGTATAAATCCATCACCGTCAACAAATCACCCTAAGTCTGTTCCTTTCCCCCCACTGTGTTCGTTTTTTGCCTGTTCTTTTAGGCATTTGTTTTCTCATCTTTGCATAAAAGAAAGTGTGGTATAGGTATTAAACATAATTTGTATCATGAAAATGATGAGCCTCATATGGATCCCATATGTTTCCAGTCAAAAAACCAACTATTCAAATTCAGTGAACACATAGACTTCTGCCAAGGCCTTCACCCAACATATTTTCTTCTCTTTCTATTTTCACCCGTATCCTACTAGAGGACAAAACCACTTTTGATGTTTAGGCAATTTGTGTAGCAAACATGAGACAACTTTTGTTGCACTTAGTAGTTTTGGAGAAGAAGTTTATACGTTGTCAACTGACCTTTGGTGCACTTTATGAATTCTAAAATCCTATTTCTCTACCATTAATGCATTTCTCAACGGTCGATGCACTTTATAAGAGTTCATACAACAGGTGCCAAACATCAGCCATATATAGTAAACTAAACGAAAAATTAAACAGAGAGAAATGAAAGCAAAAAACCAGTAGGGGGCTTTGGGACCCTTGGCCTTGCTCAAAGGATCCCTTGGCCTCTGCCATGCATAGTGGGCCCGATTGTGAAGTGAGTGAGGGCTTGCAAGCCATCTCTCTATGTTGGGTGTGACAGGCACGATCCCTCACAATTTTCTTTGGCAAGCTCTTGCAAATGGACATCAAGCAAAATCCCATGTGACTTAGAAGCTTTTTCTAAACAATTGACTTCAAGAAAAAGTGTATGTTCGTTCCTATTAATGTCTTGATGAAATTTTCAGAGTATGGCATGGGACACAAGGTTTCCACACTTGGGGATGCATATAGTTACGGCATTCTATTATTGGAGATGTTCACAGGAAAGAGACCCACTGAAGAGGCGTTTGGGCACCATCTTAACCTCCACAACTTTGTCCGAATGGCTCTTCCAGATCGAGCAATGGACATTATAGACTTAAGGCTTTGGAGTGAAGCTGGTGATCGACAACAAGAGATGAAAATCAGAGATTGCATTATCTCTGTATTCGAAGTTGGAGTCGCATGTTCGATGGAATCACCGCCGGAACGGATGGGCATGACCGAGGCAATAAGGAAATTACACTTGATCAAGGTGAGTTACGAAGCCAAAGAGAGGATGATAGGTATGTAGCTAAATCAATTTTCTCGTTTCGTCTTGGAACTTTTTCACTAGTGGAGAAAATCATTGTGCAAAGGTAGTGCTAGCAAATTTATATGAATGTCTCCCTAACTAGTCTACCTACCCATACCTATTATGTGTGTTTTTTATAATTGCATTTTATAATTGTGGAAAGTGGATGTATGGAGTTAAGTCCACCTATTTCCACCATGTAATCATGTAAAATTTGATGAATTTGCTTATTTGCCCGGTTCTCTTCATTTCCGATGCCAATGTGGATCGATGCATTGCTTAATTACCATGGTTGGGCCATTGCCCTTACCTCTCTCTCTGTGCACGCTTGTGTATTAGAATGTGACCTCACCGTGAGGTCACGAGCTCAAGGCCAACTCTTAATGTCGTGCTTAAACGAGAGCCCATGGTCAATTGGAGACCAAGCTTGATCAAATCCAAAGGCAAGGAGAGGGAGGCAACCTTATCACAAGATCATGAGGTCAAGGCTAACTCTCGATGTCACTGTTGAGAGTGACCTCACTATCAATTGGTTGCCGACGAAATTTTGTTGCGGTCGTGTTGCCAACACCAGCAGCCACTGTGTTTGGCCCCCTACCTCCTCTCCAAACCTCTTTTTATTTTATCTTTTTTCTTTGCTATGTCATCGAATTATAGAGTTTTTTTTTTCTTTTTTTTGGTCGATAAAGATAGAGAGTTAAACAAAGACATAAATGGAACATGATCAAAAAGGGAACATGGATGCATATTTGTTGCACTCATCGGTGTGCTTATTACACTATGTAATTATCCTCATCAAGTCTTTCGGTGTGCTTATTACACTATGTAATTATCCTCATCAAGTCTTCCCACTCAACCAACCCTCTCTCTTTGTTCACTATTAGCCCCCGTCTCCGGCTGTTGCGGCCACCTGTCATCACGGTCGCCTCCTCCATGTCTCACCACTTTCTCCTCCGTGTCATCCACGACCATCTTTGCTTTCTCTATTTGCTGACCCAAAACACTCTCTCCTTCACTATCTCTTCTCTCACCGCAAAATTTCTAAGGTCTCCAAACCACCATTGATGACCTTATTTAGCCATTATGGCCTTTAAGATCTCATGGAAATCACAATTGACAGGCCGAATGTAGGAGGCATCCCCAGACCTTGAGACGACCTTTTGATCCCATCATCTCTGACAACTTGATTGTAGATGACGAGAGGAGCTCGACACGAGGTCTTGAGACCCACCAAAGGCAAAAACTTGACATTCGGGCAAGCTTGGCTACCCTCAAATGAGAGAGGGAGAAAGATAGCTATGCGAAAGCAGGGACAGTGACCGACATTGAAACGATATGGGAGAGAGGGCGAACGGAGCATGACACGATCCCTCGTCAGCACCAACAGTAAATGGTGGATCGAAGGTCACGATTTATATTGGCAGTGGAGGCACGTTAGTGACACGAGCCGCGTGTGGTTGTAGGGCTCGGCAGGGGGCGGAGACAGACTAGCGGGAGAGAAAAGATTGGCGTTGGGGTTTTGAGGAGTGATTGGAGAAGGTGTAGAATTAACAAGAGAGACTTATGTCTTGATCTGGCATTGGAGATAGCAGATAAGTAAACCAATGGTACAATGGATCTGCATCCAATGCCATAGATGTGGTGCAAAATACGTAACACCACAGTATAGTGACCGAAACGCTAAGCAAACAAAACCGACTCACGGTATGGACGGAATAGACTATATTAGGGCAAGTGCCTGTGAAATATATACCAAATTGCAAGTCATCTATCAATAGTGTAACAATTCGCAGTAGAATGCCATCAAGAAGCTCAAGTTTGGTATTAGGATCAAAATCAGGGGCGCGGCAAAAACATCATGAATTGAGATCATAACAGGAACAATCTAATGCTAATATCAAGTCACAATGTGAGAGAATATTGATTTCGTGTATTGCTCAATTGGACAATGTATTACACTGGAGGGATATTTGTATCCAGGATAATATACACAAGGAAGTAATCTATTATGGGGTGTTTAACTCCAAACCATCCCTTCCCGTTATATCATGAAGCGTAAAAGTCGAAAGAACACTTTGTTCTCATGCATCCTTTCATTACAAAAGCAGATAATCAATTGATAATCAAGAACACTTAAATCTACAAAAGCCATTTCAAACATTCGCAAAATATTGCTAATTTGCTAGTAATAATCTGCTTAAGATGCTCTTATGAGCAACATGTTATACATCCATATTTTTCTAAACTAGCTCATGAATCATATCAAGCTAGTCGTTTTTATTTTCCCTTTATTTTTTATGTCACACCCATGACGCATATAACAATAGGCCATAGGTAAGCTTGTCACTCTAAAAGCCTTTCCTAGTATGGAAGTTCTCCTTCATAGTTGCCTGGAGGATCATAGTTGCACACAACGTACCACCACCCATTGTTACACTGAACCTTAGCGCACCCGACTCGAACCGAATCGCGCCAAACCATTTGAGTGTAGTGCAAGCAGTTGCACCCGCTCATGCAGGTGTTGGTGTTGTAATTGTAGTTCTGCTTCTCTGCGACCCACAAGCTAATGGCGTAGGTGCTAGTGAACGTGCCGTGCCCTTGGCAAGGTTCTCGCCATAGGGTCCATTGGAATGCACGAGGCTGCAGTCGCTGACCCGTTGGTTCGCATAGCTTTGGGCATAGGCAGCAAGCGTGTTGTCCCATGTCATGTTCGCCACGCCAACTTGCTTCCGAGCGGCACTGTGAGAGTTGAGATAGTCTTGGGGTGAGTTTTGGGCATGAGTAGGTTGAAAGAGAGAAATAGAGACAAGAGAGATGATGATGGTTACAGAATTCATGATGCTCAAGGAATTAGTTGATGTTGGTTCAAGGTGATATATTTAGTGATCAGTTATGCTATTTATAGAAAAATATTTTCAGGGCTTCAACTTACCATGTGCAATGAACTTATCAGGGAACATCTCCTTTGGACAGCACAACCTTGCATTCAAATCTAGTTTGATTTGAAATGATAAACTAGTAACTAGTGCATGAGGAAGTAGTTTTGCATGTTCTTCCTTTCCTCAAATGGAAGTAAAGTAAAAGGCTTAAGTGAAGTTTGAAATTTCAGCAAATTGGATAATTATAATAAGAAGAATGTTAGAATTTATGTCAAGTAATGTTAAAGACATTGAGAATAGTGCATGAGATTAAATTATTAGGGGACATAAATAAAGTTTATCCGGTTGTAATGAGCAAACAAGTCTTATCCAAGCCTGCAATAGGGAATGCCCCGATTTATTTACAATACCAGCCATCGCCACTTACGTCCTCCGATGCCGCCCACTAAGCCATTCAAAAGTCACCACCAACTTGTCATCGTATCCATAGTCGTTGTTCTAAGATCCACCATCCATCTTCAACTAGACTATTTGTCTCTAGCATTCCCCATATCATAATAATACATCACTACCTTCCCACGAGAAAAGTATTGTGTCAAAAGTTATGTACAATACTCATTTTAGCATTAAAAGTGTTCGCCGGATCATTTAAGTACCTTCGACGAGATATTTTGATCAAAAATATATACATGACATTTATAACTAAAATTTTAATATGAGTTGACATTTAAAAAAAAAAAAAACCGGTTTCTATGGCATTGCCATATGTACATTTCTCCGCCTCTCCCTCCACATCATTTTTTTCTTCTTTTTTTCCCTTCTCTTTTCGCCGTTATGCACCGTCGCTACTTCACACTTTACATGAACTCCTCAGCTACAACTTCATCAAAGCTCACCCATCACCACCCAGACCTACGAGTTTTGCCCCAACCTCAACAAACAACACCAAGAATCGATGAACGACACCTGTGACGGGTTGGAGAGGAGGCGAGGAACGACATGTTTCAGATCTATGAAAAGAGTGTTGTTCAGTCAAGATTGCTTGGTTTCATCAAATTAGAAAGCCGCGAAGCACGTCCAGCAATCAATGAACGCCTAGGTTGGACGGAAAACCAAGAACAAGCACGCGAACCTCACCCGAACATTCCATCGAACACCTAAGGTACAACAACCGGAAAGCATTGGGGCCGCAAACCGCATGCAGACCGGGGCCGGTGAGCGTCGTTCCGTCGATTCAACAAGACAGGGGAAAACAAGCTTGGGCGTAACTTGTGAAAGGAAAGTTGCCAGACGCGATTGCTAGGTAGATCGGAACAAAACGGCTCCAGAAACCGCCTCGAGGGACTTGGCCGGTGAAGAACGCAACACCAACCGCGATTCGAACTAGCCGAGAAATGGATCCGACTGAGCCTTTGGTTTGCAGCTTTTCGACGAATCGACTCTGTTAACAGCGGATTTTGAGGTGGTTTTGATGAATTGCCGAGAATGATCATTTTTTATTTAAATACGTTTAAGTGATCTGAAAAAAATAAATAAATAAAAATTGATATTAAAGTGAGCGTCGTATATAACTTTTGGCATTATTAGTATACTTGTCCCTCCCCTCACTTCTAGCAATGGCCACCGAGACATCGATGAGCTCTAACCAACCCTCAAGGCTGTCGAGGTTGCGGCGAGCGTCCAGACCTGGAGGTGCATCCTCCTTATCTAGAGACTCAACCCCTCCACTCCAGAACTTAAGGCAGCGAGATCTGGATCCATCACCCTCAGCGGGCTGGTCGCCATTGACCCTTGATTTATTGCTTAACAAATCAATCTTCCATAAAAAATGATAAAATTTATAAATCATTCTTTAATGTCTCTACCATTTTCCTTATTTTAAGCTATCTAACAGGTACATGTACTTCTCTTTTGTGTCAATTAAGTTATCATCCACTTGTTTTTAAATTAATACAAGCATGATAACCATATAATTTGCGTTTTTAATTATATGAGCTACTTTTACGGTTCTGCAATTGGCATGGATGCGAAGGGCACGCCCTCACATCCCCACTTAGCATTGAACGGTTGGACGTGCATCTTGTATCCGTCTATCATGGATGATATAGCGATAAGAGGACAAAGAGAGAAAGAGACAGATAGATAGTTTATCAAAGTGAAAATATTACGAGGCCGTTTGGCAGTCACGAGCTCGGTGTGGCTGGCCTATCCCGTTCCTTAGCTAATATCTAACCAGAAAAGAGAAATTAATATCACTTTTGAGAAAAAAAAAATAGTTGATGGAGAAATATTTTTTATAAAAAAAAAAAAAAATTGTTTTCAAGGAAAATGACTGGTTTTCAACAGTGTATTTAAAAGTGAGATGGAAAAAGGTTTTTCACGTTCAAATCTTACTTTTAAAATTTATTGTCTCCGTTCTAACTACATTTTGTTCCAAATATAAGATACTAAATTGATATTGAAAGGCTTGCATATTGTAATAAAAATATGCCACATCATTTATCTTACGAAATATATAAAATAGTCGTAGTGCGTTTAAAGTAATAATAACAATATTTGATTATATTGCCACGCTTTGCAACCTATTGTTCCATGGGCTTCAAAGCGTAGGGTGTTCGTTTTTGAAACCTCAGAGACCATACATATATCTTCAAGATAGACGACGTAAAATTGAGGACCAAAGAACGTTTTTATAAGTCTACAGTACTTCCCTTAGCGGAATTAGTCAATACTTGATTTGTGTGTGAGACGGAGGTGTTAAATGTAGGTAAGAGTGAAAGTGAATCACCGGAGGAGATGGGGAAACTACTCTTTCTTATGCTCAACTTTGCCCTCTTGTGGTTGTGGAGCTCAATCCCTAGCCTCGGCGCTTACTCGCAAGACCAAACAGATTGGCTTGCATTAGCATTCTTCAAAAATGCTATAGACGAAGATCCATCTAGAGTCTTGAGCTCTTGGAATGATGGCAATGTGTTTTGTGCAGCAAAAGGCATCCCGAGAGGGTCATGTCCTTGATCTTGAGATCACAAGGCTTGGGAGGCTTCTTATCTCCTCACATAGGTAACCTCTCTTTCCTCAGGATCATTCTTTTACAAAACAATAGTTTTGGCGGTGAAATCCCATCACAGATCGGCAACTTGTATTGGCTCCGCAATCTTGATATTAGTAACAATTCTTTTGGTGGGCCAATACCCTCCAATTTCCTGCTACTCAAACCTCGAGTCCTTGAATCTTGTAGATAACTGACTTGTGGGGGGAATTTATTCCAATCTTGGTTCTTTACCAAGGCTTAAATTATTGCGCTTATCTTGGCTGGCCGCACAGACCTCGGAGCCTCGGCACACCCTCGGCTGAGCCGAGACGAGCGGTGATGCTCGGCGCCGTCGTGTTTGTCGCGGCAAAGCGGACGCAGCCAAGGAGGGCCCAGTCGGTTCAGCACGCGGATCCGGTTGACCCGGTTGGCCCCGGTTCTCGGCTAGGGTTTGTTTGGTCCCAGGCTGGGCTACATTTTATTAATTGCATTTCTTTGCGGTGGGCATGTTGGGCCTCTTCGCCGAAGCGAGCTCGGGCTGGCCTTGACCGGGTCGGACGCGGGGTCCGATCGGGATCCGTTTTGCATAATATAATATAATGTTATATTATTATTTTAATATTAAAAAATATTTTCATAAAAAAATCAAAGTTCAAGAATAAAAAATAATCAAAAGTGAATTACATTTTCCGAAAAATCAGAAAAGGCCTAAAAGATGGTTTTTATTCTCCACAAATGCATGGAAAATCCTTGAAAATCCAAAAATATTAGGGTTTAAACAAGATTAGGTATCGAAAGGATATTAGTTGATTAGTCGGTATCGAAAGGGTATTACTTGGGTTTCTAATCGACCAATCACAAATTGATTAGTGGCAACTCCTATTTGAAATTGATTTGCAAGTTAAAAATTGAAATCATAAATCGTGAATTGGTGGGCTTGGGAGAGCCTGCGCTAAGCCTAACACTTAGCGAGCTATTAGCCTCTGCATGCGCCCGTGTGTAAGGGACACCGAAAGGGAGGTCATGACAATTTAAATAGTTGATACCTTGACTGCATCTACAGTGCCCTTATTTAAAATGGTTAATGCAAGTGTTTACAGTAATTTTGATTCATATAGTCCGGGCATTAGCTTGAGGAGCACATTGATAATGGATTTTCATGGTAATCTAGGCTTGCCTTTTTCATCTTGCCGTTGCTAAGTAGAGTCAGAGTTCTTTCATTTTCTTCTTTTAACCCATGATTTGACAAGCTTGTGAGCGTTCAATCCTCAGATATTCAATGAACTTAATGCCTTAGAACCAAATGAGTTTAATGTGTTCAAGGGAATCACGAAGAAGCATCTCTTCATGGGGATGATGGGTCTAACTCTAATACTTTAGGTGAGAACCGTCCAGCTTTTTTCTTGATTGAGTTAGGTAATAACGTAAAATTTATCGTGATCCTCTATTTTTTCTTCTCTTCAGGTCATTATCATAGAATTTCTCAGGAAGTTTATTTCATTATCATATTTATTATTATTGCTTTTATCAGGTATGTAGCTTGTATGTCTCTCGTGATATTCATGGTAACTCCTAGAGAGTTTCTTACAACGTTCTAATTCTTATTTTTGTTTTATTTTATTTGAAATTCTGTTGATACATTGGATGATGAAATATTATGGAAAGAGCATTAACACCCGTAACCACTTGCTTTTTATTATTGGGCGTGAGCTCTTCACTAACGGTCTTTCCTTCATGGTTTGAAAACAGTTGGCCTCTGGCTCTTGTTGGAAAGCTAATACCCGTCCCCAGAACTCCGTTTGCAAGAATATTCTGTCAACGACGAAGACCACAAAGACGACCAAGTCGCCGAAGTAAGAGTTCTTTGCTGCTTTTCTGTGCACGCCATGTTTTCAAGATTTTCAGTTACCTTGCCGCTAATTTTCCTTTTCCTCCTGCAGGGTTTCTGAGTAAATCTTGAATAAGCTGGGACAGTGTGTGTCTAGTTTACAGGATGACATGATAGGTTGACAGCACACTCCGGACGTAGATGGTTTATCACGTAGTTCTGACACGATAGTTCACTACCCTTTTGAGATTTTTCCGATGCATTTGCATTGCTTCCAGTGAAAGTATCTGTTCACAATTTGTGAGAATTGGACATGACTTAGGGGGAACTTTTTCACGCAGAATTTGTTTCTCCTCTGTTCCAATGAAGTTGAATGTGGAGAAATGAAGGTTGCTACGTGCTTGCAGTTTGACAAAGGCCTGTTGACTAAAAAGCTCGACTTATCATGATTTTCATAGGAGAAGACGGGTTGTTCTCAAATAATATCAAATAAGTCTCATTCAGCCAAGCCATAGTCGCATTTGGCTTTCTCATGAACTTTACACGACAACTATAAGGTTCTTTAATTTTAAAAGGCATTTCACTGTTTTCATCTCTGAGGCCCCCACCGTTGGGTTTCTTCCATTTTGGGACCAGATGAGACCGCTAGCTAAAGCATCTTTTTGTCCCCTAAGCAAAGCTAAACCGATTTATAGACACATTAGAATTACATTTGTTGCAACATAAAGGAAAATCGTAAGGCCATGCTTTTGAGAGTTACTTCTGCTAAAGCCTGGAGGGTTTTGTTAACCAAACATGATAAGATTCAATAGGCTCAGAGGAGGTTAATATCTCATATTCTGGAAATGAAAAGTTTAAAAATCAAGGACTAGGTTTTTCACCCTTGTTGTACAAGATTCCGCTTGGATTGGACAACTCAATTTTTAGGCCCAAATAGGTGTGAGCCGTAATTTCGAGGTCCCCAATATTTTTATTGGGCCCATTTTAGACCTTAACTTTTTCGGCCTAGACTGACATGAACAATTACTAAATTTTTTTTTTTAAAATATAAAAATATAAAAATAAATAGTAGAAAGAACATTATTTATACTTAAAGCGCTTCAATAAAGTCCATATAAAAAACAGAGTAATTTTTAGGCCCAAGATATAACAACTAATCTACTAAAAAGAAAAATCAGGCTTGGCCTGAGTTGGCTTGGGGCCAAAGACTTTGAAAACTGGCCCTTTCGACCCATGCTCACCCTTACTGAGTTCTTACAGTTCATAAATATCGATCCATAGTTAGTGCATATACTTGACATTCGATATCACACTTGACAAATGCATATTAACACAAGCGATCCGATTTACATATAGAATATGATATACGATTTACAAATACTAAAGACATTAAAATCCATAAACTCGATCAATCAACATTTCATTTGTCAGACATCAATTTTTTCACTTTAATCGGATCAATATCTTCTAGTTCTCTTTTCTCTAACTCGAGAAACACAGACTGAATACCCCACTAGTCTCATTCTATACATCAAAATATCTCTTTCGACCAAATGGACTTGTATATAATCTGATATATCTCTTTAGCAGTGGATTGATGCATTGATTAGTCATGAGTCATGTATAAACTAATTACAAAAACTATTCCTGACTAAGCTAATATGTAAGTGGAGTCCAAAATCTCATGATTGTGAACGACTTATCTTTAAACTAAATCTAGGGACGAGAGCATAAACTACGAAATACTATTACATAGCCACTGAAATAGCGTGACGACTGGGCATAATTTGAGAGTGGATTCATTGATTACGGATTTGACGGAATGACAAGTCTTCGTCTCCGTGGACTTCTTAATATTCACGTAATTGACGGGGCATTAATAGACTAAGCAAGTCCACCACTGCGTATTGAAGTCAATAAGACATGATGGAGTACAGCCACTTTGTTTAATTGACAGAATAAGTTCCATCATTAATAATTATGAACTGGACAATATTACATTATGTATTTAATATTTATATACCGAACCACATGGCAGACTTTGATTGGACAATAAGTCATATGCAACAATTAATAAAAATAATTAGTGTATTTGATATTTCTCTTTCTAGTTTTTTCTCGAAAAAGTGAAAGCGGAGAAGACGTGGAAATAGGAATAACACTACAAGCATTACTATAATTCCTTAATGGACGAAATGGCGCACCATCTGGCAGGGGTCGAGTCATCAATTAAGTGTTGGAATTAGAATTTGAATAAAATTTGTCAGTGGGAAAATGATAATGGGGAGTGGAAATTTAGTTTTCTACTGCAACATCATTTCTTCTCAAATTACATAAAAGTCCCCTCAAGCATTATTGACGTTTGTCTGACAATTGTTAAAGCTTATTCAAGTTGTTTTTAAATTGCTATAAAGAAACGTATTATTATTATATTTTTCCCACGTTGGTCTTAATTATTTTACCTATAGTTATTTAATTTTCATTAATTTCAATTTCATCGGAGTTAACTTCCACACTGAATTAAAATTCATGGATACGGAGATTTGTCATGTAACCTCGAGAGATTGATTCCATTTAACTTTTGAATGCTTAATAGATTGTTGGGTTCCATCTGTCGGTTGTAGGAGCGAACATATGTAGATGAAAATGAACCCCTCGAATCATTTAGGAGTTGCATGTAGATCGTCTTCAAAACCAAAATTCGTTTGATCATCCTTAAGAAGTTCTGCTCACTGGAATTTGACTTTGTGACGAAACACCTTTTATTAAAAGTCTATCTTTAGTTTTTATTAAAGGAGACAAGTTCTGTGGTGATTTTGGATAAAAGATATGACAGGCACACATGAAAATTAATAACTTCACTTCAAATGTAACTAAAAGTATACAAACTTTGCCAAAATATTATCGACAATAGAGCGTGAGGACATAAAAATGCAATGTCGGTATTTAATCGACGATGAGGTATTCATAAACTACAACAAAAGTACACTTCATTCCACTTGGCCCTTAGTCTAAGGGGTGAACAAAAAATACTCAAAGCCCGAAAGGACAGACCGGCTCAAATCGGACATGACTGGATAGCTAGGATTTCCGACTCCTTTTTTTTCTCTTAGGCCCAAAATGGCTTGGACTGGCTCAAACTGCGTTTTTAGAAATATGTAAAAATCATAAATATATAGAAAAATGATTATTGAGGCAACAATATAACAACTAATCTATCTTAATTATAAAGAAAAAATGCGGGCAACGTCTGGACCGGCCCAGTTTAGTTCGGTCCAAGTCTTTTTATTTGACTTCGGACCGAGCCAGCTCGTGGATCGGGACCGGAAATTCCACGGACTTGTCAATCCTTACGTAATTGATGGGTTATTACTCGACTTCTCTTTCTTTCGTTTTATTGGGGAATCGGCGTCGGCTTACATGACAGATTTGATGGAATGTCCAGTCTTCGTCTCCAATCTGTTCAGTCTTCATTCTTCAGGAGAGAGAGAGAGAGAGAGAGAGAGAGAGAGAGAGAGAGAGAGAGCAATATTTAAGGTAATAAGCAATATTCTTATTCTGTTATTTATTTTGTATCCTCCTCCCTTTCTTCTTTGTTATTACCTTCCATATTACTTTCTCTCTCCTCAACTATTTAAGATGTTTCCTGTTGGACAATGCCATATTACATGATAATATTAATGTTCTAAACCACATGATGACTGTTAACAATATGTAAAATCATCTATAAAACAGTTTCAGTATGTTTGAAATATGAATAACACTACCTTCACACACACAGATTTTAGTAGCATTTCGAGAAAAGGACACTTGAAGTGCTAAAAATGATGTATGGCGCTCATTTTAGTGTTAATTTTTTTTTTTGGATCATTTAAGTGCCACTTTTTTTTTTAAATATCATTTAAGTGCCAACTATGGTCTGCGTTATCGAAAATTTAACGTGACCATATTTTATTAATTTCTCAGCCTTACGTGACTCGTCGGCGTACTCAGTCAACATTTAAACCCCTACATGATGTTGTCTAAAAGTTGTAAATAGTAATCATTTGAGTGCAAAATTTTGTTTAAAGTGAACAATTCAATACCAGTTGTTGTTAAAAGACAATCACTTTAGTATCAAGCATGCCATGTGGAAATGTCTAGTGGATTGGATTTTTCAAATAATATGCCAAGTCATATACAAATTTTAATTATAAAAGTCATATATTATTTTTTGCTGGAATTTCTTATCTTTGGTACCTAAGTGATTCCGCGAAAATTTTTGGCACTAAAATGAGCGTCGTACACAACTTTTGACACATCTAGTGTTCTTCTGTTATTGAATTTCTTACTAGATAAAATATCGTGCCAAGTAAAGTTTGCCAAAAGGAGAAGAGATAAATGGGGCAAGATCAATTATAAGGAACTTATTTTTCTATTACACCATTATTTCTTCTCAAATCAGGTTACATGAGTATGCCACAATCTGCATTTAATGAATTCTGATTTAAGAGTTTTATGCTCACGGAGCCAATAATGGGAATCAATACAACGTTATTGTATATGACTAGAAGGATGAAATTATTAACCCAAAGTTCAGAAAAGACCTAGGTATCTTATTTGATAGGACGATGCAGTACAAGCACAATACCTTCATTTAGAAGATCACTAGAAAAGAGTTCAAGTTTGACCCATTAATAAATCCCAATTATGATGTATTAATACGGTTCACCATATACCACATCCCTAACATAAGATTTCTTGTGTCAGACACCCTCAAATCTATATCCAGCACAAAATTGACAAGCAATTCTCTATGAAGACAAGCTTGAATCAAGCTAGAACTTGTTGATTCTTACCACAATTGATGTAGTAACTCTTCATAATGCTTTATTCTTCAATTTCCTCATACCAAATGCATCTAACTTGCTCCATAAACATGACAAAATTTGGCATCATAACCATGGAAACCCCGATATATTCTTCTCAGTTTGTCCATCTTTCCTCTGTCCCATTCTTTCTATTTTTTTCCCTTTTTCTTCTCTTTCTCTCTCTCTCTCTCTCTCCCTTGTCTTGCTAATCTCAAGCTCAACGAGAGGATCCAAAATAGATTGGCCACCTTAATGAGTCATTATATCCAATTAACTGTCCCAGTGTCCACCATAGACTTTAAAACCAAGATATAATGGACTAATACATTTTTCATGCATGGCTCTTGGCTGGTCACTTTCTAGGAATCAAAGAAACCATATGAAATTATTATTTCGTTATTTAATTTATGGATTCACTTTTATTTCTTAGACATTTACATAATTTACATAATATATGAGGTACTTTACAAATGTTCATTGAACATTATATCTACATGGTGCAACCATGAAATTAATTGTCTTGTCCCAAATCACGTATATATTCCTTATTATCAGAACCTTGTAATATCTCATATGGATGTCGACATGTCACTAGGTGTCACAATTTCAGTCTGCAAACACTACTAGTGAGTTAACCTCAATATTGAGTAAGCAAATTATCGACAAAACAAGTATTTGTCTACCTCTTCTTGGAATTGTAGATGCTAGTGATAGTAAATCACACCGATGATATTCGATGTTGCAAATCATATAGCCAACCCCATCAATATACTTGGGTGGTCGCACTTGAAGAATATTAAAGGTGGCTCCCATCACTTCAAGAGGTGAACCCCATTATGTAGCACTTTGCCCTTATAAGGTTCAAGAGATGGCTCTCATGATGTAACATTTTATCTCACGTGACACTTAAATTTTGGGATTAGTAAAATAGATCGAAAGTCCAGATCAGCCAGATCGGACAGCTCTAATTTTTGGGTTTGTATAGGTCCAGGCCAAGATTTTGATCTCCCTCTTATTTATACTAAAAGTACTTTGATAAAGCCATAAATACTTCAAAAAATAAACATATAAAATTGTTCAGTCTTCGTCTCCAAGGACTTCCCAATCCTCCCGTAATTGATGGGGAATATGAGGCACCGATTTGCTCAGTCTTTTAGTCTTCGTCTCCAAGGACTTCGTGGAATATGAGGCACCAATTTGTTCTTCACGGACGTTTCAGTTTTGTAATCGATTTATATTAACATGCTAAATCATATGGCAGAAAACAAGTGGACGATAAGCCATACGCAATAATTAATAATGATATGCCAGCATTTATCGTATCAGATCTCCAAAAATGGTCTTAGTATATTTAAAATATTAATAACGATATTTGAGATGACCCAAACTCGAGGCACTATGGAGGGATGGCAGAGAAGGTTGCGCCTTGACAGTATGCAGGCGAGGCTAAACGCATGTCTCTTATCCCACATCGCTCAAGAGAGGAGTTCTAAATTGGCTTATAAGGTTTTGGGTTTTGTAACTGTACATACACGATTTCTGGGTTAATATGGGCTGCCCCAAGATAACAAAATCGTAAGGACTTAGTGATGATATGTGTACAGTGACGGACCCACAAAATTCGTTTATGTTGCCCCACTTTGCACCCTATAATTTCTATTGTTTCACGGGTTCCGAGACATCAGGACGACGGTGTTGAATGCAGCGGCTAAGACCGAAAGTAGATCACTGAAGGAGATGGGGAAACTACTCTTTTTAATGCTCAACTTTGTCCTCTTATGGTGGTGGAGCTCAATTCCTAGCCTTGGCACTTGCTCACAAAATCAAACGGATCGGCTCGCATTAGCATCTTTCAAAAATGCTATTGGCAAAGATTCATTTGGAGTCATGAGCTCTTGGAATGATTCTACCTATCATTGTGAGTGGCAAGGTATCTTGTGCAGCAAAAGACATCCTGGGAGGGTCACATCCCTATTCCTAAGATCACAAGGCTTGGAAGGTTTCCTATCACCTCACATAGGTAACCTCTCTTTCTTGAGGGTCATGGTTTTGCAGAACAATAACTTCCATGGCAAAATCCCACCAGAGATTGGCAACTTGTTTCGGATCCGTCATCTTATTCTTAGTAACAACTCATTTGGTGGGTCGATGCCCTCCAATCTTTCTCACTGCTCAAACCTTAGGATCTTGAATCTCATGGATAACCAGCTTGTGGGAAGAATCCATTCCAATCTTGGTTCTTTACCAAGGCTTAAATTCTTAGGCTTGACTAGTAACAATTTTGTAGGTCCCATTCCTCCTTCGATCGGAAATCTCTCCCTACTACAACACTTCTCCGTGACAGAGAATGAATTGGACGGAGAAATACCTGAGGAATTGTCCAGACTCAAGAGGTTGGAATTTTCCAACTATCATTGAACAAGCTTACCGGCAAGATTCCATTAGGGATCGTTAATATCTCCAGCATTCATTTCTTCCTTGTTGGTGAAACCTGTTGCAGGGAAGCTTTCCCTCTGATATCGGCACCACTCTTCCTTCTCTCTCTCTCCTTGTAGCCCCCGATAACTTGTTTACCGGCATAATTCCGTCATCTTTGACGAATGCCACCAGTCTTCGTGGACTGTACCTTTCCAGCAATAGTTTCCATGGGCCAATACCGAAAAATTTGGGAAGGCTAAAGGGCCTTCACATAATTTCGTTGGGTGATAACCAGTTGCAAGATGACTCTAGTTTTATTTCTTCTTTAACTAATTGTTCCAACTTAGAAGTTTTCTCGATGAAGGCAAACTTGGTTCACGGATCGTTGCCAACATCCATCTCCAATCTATCCACCAGCGTTAAGCGAATTTATATGGCAGACAATCGGATCCAAGGAACTATTCCTTCAGCCCTCGAGAATCTCTTCAACTTGTCTCTCCTGAATTTAGCCAATAATTCTCTAACCGGTCGCGTTCCTGATTCCATAGGAGCACTTTACAGCTTGCAGGAACTTTCTTTTGCCGGAAACATGTTTACTGGAGAGATACCATCTTCAATTGGTAACATGACATTGTTATCTATCCTTCACCTTCATTCCAACAATTTCCAAGGCTACATACCGAAGAGTTTGGGCAACTGCACGAAACTAGTTGAGCTTGATCTTGCAAACAACAATCTAAGTGGCTTGGTTCCAGTCGAAATCATGGGCCTTTCTTCCCTATCGACCTTCTTCAGTTTGGCATATAATAATTTAAGTGGATCTCTTCCATTGGAAGTTGGATCTTTAATAAATCTTGCCGAGTTAGATTTGTCTTACAATAGATTGACCGGCTTAATTCCAGCTTCCATCAGTGGGTGCTTGAGATTGGAACGACTTCACTTAGAAGCTAATTATTTTCATGGTCAAATCCTGGAAGCTTTACGCCCATTACGTGGTCTAGAAGACTTGGATCTTTCCAATAATAATTTTTCTGGTCCAATCCCAAGCTTTCTGGCAAGTCTCTCAATGCTCAAGTACTTGAATATGTCCTTCAATGAACTAGAAGGACAAGTTCCAGAGGGTGGAGTTTTTCTTAATGCAAGTGCTGTATCGGTTTCTGGAAATAGACAACTTTGTGGAGGTATTCTGGGTCTGAAGCTTCCTCTTTGCAAATCACCGAGCTCTAACAAGTCTTCTTCAACCAAGGCCATAGGGATATTTGCGGTAGCTGTCAGTTTATTATGTTTAGCTTTGTTGTTCCTATCTATCTTCTATTACCGCAAAAAGAAGCATACGACAACCAATGCCTTGACATCATCATCCTTCGAGCACCAATTCTTGAGGATTTCTTATGAAGAACTCCTGAGAGCTACTGATAGATTCTCCGAAACCAATGTGATTGGTAAAGGTAGATACAGCACGGTTTATAAGGGGATTCTCGATGTTTGTGCCATGGTGGCAGTGAAGGTGCTCAATTTAATGCAAAGAGGAGCTTCGAGGAGCTTTGTCTCTGAATGTCGAACACTAGGAATCATTAGACACAGAAACCTAGTGAAGATACTAAGTGTTTGTTCGAGCGTGGACTTTTGTGGCAATGATTTCAAAGCTCTAATATACGAGTTCATGGCTAATGAGAGCTTGGAGGAGTGGCTGCACCCTAGGACTATAGGACGAGATGATGAGCGTAGCGAATCGAGAACTCTTAGACTAGTGCAAAGGTTAAATATCGCCATCGACATAGCTACCGCGATAGAATATCTCCACAAAGGTTGCTATCCAGCCATCATCCATGGAGATCTGAAGCCGAGTAATGTGCTTCTAGACAATGACATGATGGCTCGAGTTGGAGATTTCAGGCTTGCAAAGATCATTTCAACAGTGTCTGCTGAAGCCATAGGAGTTCAGGACCAGGGGAGTTCAATCGCAGTCAGAGGATCCATAGGCTATGTGCCTCCTGGTATGAATCTGTCATATTTTCTTGATTAGTTTCGGTTGTTTGTGATAGTAATATGAGAGAATGTTAAAAGTATTGAATAAACAAAGATCCTTGATGTTATGTGATGCTTCGGATGCTCTGATACCTTTTTCTTACAACACAATTTCCTCTTTACCTTATTAATAGTAGCATGTCCTAGTCGTAAATGAGAATAAACCATCGTAAATTTGATCAATGAATGGAAATTTTTTGATCAAAACTAGTGAATCCGTGCCAATAAATGGATTAAGCATGTTGTGTCATCTCATATTCGTATTTTCTTTCTGTTATTCGTGTTTTATCTCATATTATGCTCATGCTGTGAAAATGGATTGTGAGTAATTTTGTCATAAAGTCAATTGCGGTACGAGAAATTGATGAGAATTTGTGATTCGCTCTCAGTATGTCATGACTTAAGGTCTTGACAATAAGTAATTGATCCCTTCCGGTGGATCCTTTCCTATTGACTTGACCTATAATCCTTTATTTGTAAAAATATATTTATATGACATGACATTTAAGTGAGAAGCTGCCGGAGGTCTCGAATCCATAAGTGCATGATAATATTACACAACACACGCTAATTGACCATACGATGGGCTCTATCCATCTTTCACTCTCCCTAAACTTCTTGTTAAGAGCATAATGCGACAAATTTACGCATTTTGCACGTATAAATTCTTTGGCGCCAACAAATCACTCCAACTCTCTTCTTTCCCCCATGTTCTTCTAGGCATTTTCTTCTCTTCTATCTTGTAGAAAAGAATTGGTGTGGTATAGGTATTAAAATGAATCCGGATCATGAAAATGATGAGCCGCGCATGCATTCCATGTGTGTCCAGTCAAAACCGATGGTGCAAATTTAGTTAATACATGTACTAATTGCACTAAATAGTTTCTACCGAGACCTTCACCACATATATTTTCTACTTTTTCTGTTTTCCCCATACCCTATTAGAGGAAAAAGTCACTCTCGATGTTTAGGCAATTTGTCTAGCAAACATGCGACAACTTTGGGTGCACTTAGTAGTTTTGGAGAAAGAAGAGTTCATATATTGTTAATTGATCTTTTGTGCACTTTATAAATCCTAAAATCTCATTTCTCTATGTCCGATGCATTCCAACTTTTATGACAATTTTTACTATTTTAGCATACGACATGCAATGAACATAAGCCATAGCCAGTAAAATAAAAGAAAGTCAAACAAAGAGATATGAAAAAAAAAAAATCAATAGGGGGTTTTATGAGCCTCTAACGTGCTCCGGCAGAGGATCCCTTGGCTTATGACATGCGAAGCGAGCCCGACTGTCCAGTGAGTGAGGGCTTGCGAGCCATCGCTCTATGTTGGGTGTGACCAGCACGGGCCCTCGCAACTGTCCTTGGCAAGCTCTAGCAAATGAAGATCAAACAAAATCCCATGTGACTTAGAAACTTTTTCTAAACAATTTACTTCAAGAAAAAGTGTATATTCGTTCCTATTAATGTCTTGATGAAATTTTCAGAATATGGCACGGGACACAAGGTTTTCACACTTGGGGATGCATATAGTTATGGCATTCTATTATTGGAGATGTTCACTGGAAAGAGACCCACTGAAGAGTCCTTTGGGCACCATCTTAACCTTCACAACTTTGTCCGAATGGCTCTTCCGGATCGAGCAATGGACATTGTAGACATAAGACTTTGGAGTGAAGCTGGTGATCAACATGAAGAGATCAAGATCGGAGATTGCATTATCTCCGTATTCGAACTTGGAGTCTCATGTTCGATGGAATCACCATTGGATCGGATGGACATGACCGAGGCAATCAGGAAATTACACTTGATCAAGGTGAGTTACGAAACCAAAGAGAGGAGGATGGGTACATAGCTAAATCAGTTTTCTTGTTTCATCTTAGAACTCTTTCACTAGTAGAGAAAATCATCGTGCAAAGGGAATGCTAGCAAATTGACATGAATGTCTGCCTAGCTAGTATGCCTACCCATTCCTAATATGTGTATTTTTAATAATTGCACCAAAATCTATATTTATTCACTATAGGAAGTGGATGTATGGATTTATAGTCTACCTATTTCCACTAAGTAACCACTTAAAATTTGCTGAATTTGCTTATTTGCACGATTCTCTACATTTCTGATGCCGACTGTGGATCTTGGTTTATGATATTCGATCTAGTGCCCAAATCGCTGGAGCATTGCCAATGGCCATTGCTCTCTCTCTCTCTCTCTCTCTCTCTCTCTGTGCATGCGTTCGTGTGCTTCACCGTCAGCTCGCAGTCAATTGAACACCAAGCTTGATCGAACGGTTATGTGACTAATCCGATGAAATTTGAAGAGGACAAAGAGGGAGGCAACCTCATCGCAAGATCATGAGAAGAGAGAGGCCGACTCTCGATGTCGCGCCTGAGCTTAAGCTCAATATCAACTGGAAGCCAATGCTTGATTGAATTATGGCAACGTTGCCAATGAAATTCTGTTGCGGTCATATTACCGACGCCTGTGGCCACCGTGTGTGTCCATACCTACCCTTCAAACCTCCTTATTCATTGCCATGTCATTTAATGGAGATACAAAGTTAACATACACATAAATGGGACAAGATCAAAAAGGAAACATGGTCGTATATTTGTTGTACTTTTCAGTGTGCTCATCACACTATCTAATAATGTTCGTCAAGTCTTCCTACTCAACCGACCATCTCTTTCTTCACCATTAGCCACCGTCTCCGGCCGTTGTGGCCACCTGTCATCACCATCAGTCCTCCACATCTCGATGCTATCTCCGTCGTGTCATCCATGACCATCTTTGCTTTCTCTATTTGCAAATCGAAAACACTCTCTCCCTCACTATGTCTCTTCTCTTGCCGCCAAATCTCTGTAAGGTCTAGGCACCCCCATTGATAACCTGATCAGGCCATGGCCTTTGAGATCTCACCTCAATTTGAATGGACAGGCAGATGGAGGAGGCATCCCCTAATCTTGAGATGACCTTCTCATTTCGTCATTGTCGACAATTGTAGATGATGAGAGGAGCTCGACGTGAGGTCTCGAGACCCACCAAAGATATAAACTTGACGTTCAGGTGAGCTCATCCATTTTTATATGAAAGAGGGAGAGAGATAGCTACTCGAAAGCAGAGACGACGATCGACATTGAAGTGATAGGGGAGAGGGAGCGAACGGAGCGTGACATGACCCCTCGTAAGTACCAGCAGTGAATGGTGGAGCGAGGAAGGTTAAGATTGGTAGTGGCACCAGAGGCATGTCAATGACACCAGCCATGCGTGGTTGCAGGGGCTCGATAAGGGGGGAGAATGATGGGGAGGAGAAGAGAGATTGGTGTTGTGATCCCGAGGAGTGATTGAGTAAGGTGTAAACAAGAGAGACTTATGTCTTGATCTGGTGTTGGAGACAGCAAATAAGTTAACCAATGTGTACAATGGATCTCCATCTAGGAGACATATATAGGGATGATGAAGGACATAAAATACAATGCTCTAGATCTAGCGTAAAATAGGTAACACAATGGCATAATTGGGAAAGCGAGATGCAAACATAAACTGACTCATAACATGGTCGGCTTAGGCTATGTTAGGGCAAGTTACCATAAAAGATACACTACATTATTGACCAATTGTCAATAGAGTGTAACATCTAACAATAGCATGCCATCAACAAGCTCAAGTTTGGCATTAAGATCAACAATATCCAGGGAGCGGTAGGCTTCATGGATTGAGATCTAAACAGGAACAATCTAGCTATAATACCAAGTCAGAATGTGAGAAACTATTGAATTGTGCATTGCTTTATTGAATAATGCATTACATTATACCAGTACTTGTATCCAAAAAAATAAACACAAATAGGGAAGTAATCTAATGAAGAAATTAACTAACATAGGAATTTAACAGTAAGACCAGAATCAATTGTAACCAATTACAATCCGCACATCACATAATCTTGAACATTTCCTGACAATTGAAATTCGTCGTAACAATAAACATGTGCTTTTCAGAATTTCTCTATGAAGTTTGAGGTTGAAATTGCTCTCGCAAGTTTGTTTTATAGATTATAAACTTTTCTTTTTTGACCTTTTTGGTCAATATAGTAGAGACTGTTGAGATAAGTGGCCTTGGCTATATTTGTTAACAAATCAATGCAAGGATGACCACATCCCATGGTAGATCAAAAAAGAAAACAGTGCTCTACTGCAATTAGCTTACAATTAGCCAACAACTAGCTAACAATCATCACATGAGCCCTTCCTCTAGTAGCATGGAGCATAAAAGTCGAAAGAGCAAGAGTACTTGAAATCTGCCAAAGCCATTTCAAGCAGTCGCAGATTATTGCCAATTTGCTAGTAATAATCTGCTTAAGTTGCTTTTATGCGCAACATGTTATGCATCCATATTTCCCAAAACTAGCCAATTCTAATACTAAAATCTAACAACCTAATCAAGGCCTATTTTTCTAACCAATTTTCCATTTTTATTTTCCAGAAATTTTTTTTTTAAAGTATTTTCGTTTTCTTATCTTATTCTCGGTCCCTCCTCTAAATCAAATCTTCACTGAGATACTCCACGAATTTCAGCGTCACCTCAGTCAAAGCAACTGGTAACAAACATGCTCAATGATAGAGAAATCATTAACATACAAACACCACATCACCGGTAATTAGAACAGCACTTGGATGGGCTTCAGATCAATTTAATCTACACCCAAAAGAGAATGACCAGCAAAGGAATGGTGATGACAGCCCATATCCAGCAAGTTCAAGGCACAACAACATTGTTATTTGTTGAAAAATTATCACCAACTTACCATAACAATCTCCTAAATCATCATGCTGAGGTAAGAGATCGTACTGATATAGCTTCATCACATGCCACGGGGATTTTGGTAGGACTAAAGAAAAACAAATGTTAAGCAAAGCCTACAAAAAACTTGGTTTCACAAATCGCAAGATATCAATTCCCCTAAAGCAATCAGTAATTCCCCAAAGAACGGCGGCTACTTCATTTTTTTTTTTTTTTTTTTTTTTTTGGGAATTAAAAATATACAAGACCTCAAGCTTTTCATATACGATCACATCGTAATACCTACTCAGGATAGGGAGGGAAGAGAGAGAGAGAGAGAGAGAGAGAGAGAGAGAGAGAGTAGGCAAGAGAAGGAGTCGCTCGTACTGAATTGACCTTTACTTACAAGATTTACATGCATATATCCGTACTCAAACCTTTCACTTCAAGTTGAGAGCAATGCGGACACGGAAAGAGCAGGAGTTTCACCCAGTGCTGTACAACTTTGACTTCGTCCACGCAGGGCCTAGAAACAGAGCAATAACAAAGGTGCGAATGACGGACAGAAAAGAAGAAAGACATACTATGCAGACAACGAAATGCAGAGAGAAGGATAGAGTCCATATTTATGATTGTGACCTTGTCAAATGCAGTCAGCGGGCTTCTCTGAGCTTCTATTTTGAGAGACAACCTCTCGGCAGCATATTCAGCGGATTTCGGCAGACACTGTTGCTCATTCACAGGGGAGACGTGTCCTGTAAACATAAGATTGTAAGCACTAGCAGAAAAAGATGACAAGTTTAATCCAACCATAAGCATATGAACAACAGAAGCAACACGGTTCCACTCGAATTTGATAAGCATACTTCATACAGGACTCATGTGCAAGAATGGGCAATGACCAATTTACCACCGATTAAATGAGGACCGAAATTCTTTACAATCTCAAAGCATGACTAGCAAACAGAGAAGATGTTAGCATTGCACTGTGAAGAGTTACCTAAAAGATACTTCTTTACTCTTCACTCATTTACACATATACATGCACAAGCACTCCCCAAGCACCTCACTGCTCTCTGTTTTCTTCTTTCCTCATGCTTTTTTATGTTAGTTCATGGCAAAGAACTAATCCATCCAAGGTAGGACCTTCCAGGCTCTCAATAGATTCGAGAGTAAGATATCTCTCCTATTTACCCCAGTCAGAATTCACCAGTCCGTGTATTTTGCACGACAAACGGTTCTACCTTCCAGACAAAATCGCATTATGATGCAAGCCAATAGGAGTATCTGCCTCTTGAGAGATTTTCTAACCTATCATATCAATATGAAAGCTTCCCCAGCCACCATAACGAATAGCAATCAGCGCAATTGAGAAATCCTCGATTAGCCCACACAACAGCTCAAAGGAAATTCACGAGTGTAATCAAATTCACAAGTGCATAATTATTAAGCATCGTTAAAGCACATACCAAATTAAGACCACAACACCAATCAGCCGAGCAAGAGAATACACAACCAGCGAGCATAATCTCAATCCGGCGGATATAATCCATCAGATGCCAAAACGAACTCATGACCCCTTGGGTATACGTAAGTCGACATGCTTTGCTCATCTAGATATTTGATTAACACGAATCTATACTTGGCATAACATCAAAATCAGAGACAACATATTTGGATGCATTTGAACAACAATTCAAGTATTTCATGGCATATGGAGATCTTGGCCATAGTCCAAAATCACTGGAAACAGAGGATCTGTAAGTGAGTCGAACATGTACATTATGCAACAATCATTCCAGACACTAAATCATAAGAACGCTGCTCAAAATCGTATTCCGAATTCGATCAGGCATTTTAACGAATACTTGGTGGTCAGTTCAAAAATAGAACACAGAGTCATGATCGAAGAGTCATTTCCGATATATACAAATTCAATGACATCAGAACGTATTTAAACTACTAACAGTTCCACAATCATCATTCTGCTTTCACTCATAACCTCAATAACAAATCTCGGATTCAACTGAATAAAACAGAGCAATGTCGTACACCCCTCGGAGACCGTCTTTGGCCGAGAACAGCCATGGAATAGTGGACCGAGGTCTTGGAGGCATCGTCACAGGTGAGGTCGGGGCCATCGCAAGACACGGAACCGCAAATTGCATAGCATCGTGCGTTGGTGAAAATCGAGAAGTCGTCGATGGTGAAGATCATCGAGCTCTCCTCGCACAACATCAGGCACGTGGGAGGCTAAGGAGAAAAGAATATCAGCAGCCGCTGGAACGTAAACGCCAGAGACGTCATCTTCTCGATGCCAGAATGAGTGATTCCAACCTCGTCGATGAAGATCCTAGTAGTATTAGCTCTAAGTGAAAACTCATTTCTCGGAAAATAACCAACCAAGGACTTGGCATCGGTTGACGAATTAGCTAAAGAAGCACCGAAATTCATTTCTTGAAGAAGAAATAATGGGTAAATCGGATGCATGCATCCCGAGTTCATCTGAACAATTGAATCTGGTAAATCACACACACACACACACACATATGTATATAAACCATGTTGGACAATCTAGAAACAATTAGGTTTCCACACTCATGCATGCAATAACCTTCCAATTCATGAGACAACATATTACTGGTTACCTTTTATATGCCTACCATGATCGTCCGCTAGATGAGGAATTAGACAAAAGCTCGCGTGATTAGAGCATTATTCATATGGTGCTCTTACTTTTAAATGTGAAAGCTTTAATATAGATGAAAAAGAAAAAAAAAATGCAAGGCATTTGAATGTTTCATATGTACAAATCTAATTATCTCACAAATCATTCAACCAACTATTGCATCATCCCCTTGCAAGGCATGGGAATCAAAATCCACCCTTCAAGTCAAATCATCTCCACCCCAATCCCCTTAAGAAGTGGGGATTCGAATCCCAACCTTCCCCTTCTCATGTGGGAAGGATGGCTAAATGTTAGTAACCATATTACCATGATTGATATACGTATTTAAGCTCGGCCTAGTAGGATAGGATGGTTTGCAGTTTGTATTCTCCAGGCCTCGCACGATGGGAGCTCGGGTGAAAATCTAGAGTTTTAGCCACAAAAAAAAAAAAAAAAAAAAAAAAAAAATCCCCACACCATTATAATTCATTCTAGAATTATAATTATTGGGAGACAAAAAAACAAACCAATACTTTGCATTATCTATTGTTACAATTTCTTCTACTTCAGGTGAAAAGTACATGGCTTTTGAAGGCTCATGAGTCGTGACGAAACGTACGTAATTAAAGGATAAAGGAGAATTTATGCAATAATTTAGAATTTAGGGGATAGAAGGGATGTATTTTTTGTCCGCAAATTATATATCTATCTATGCTATCCTTGAGTTCTCATTTCGGTTAACATATAAGCAGACAAAGCTCTAAGGACATAACAAAGTGAAAGTTTAGGACAAATATGAGAACATTTGATAAATTGTTGTTTAGCAGATGTATATTGTAGCAGATGATAAACTGTTGTAGGAGGAACTATTGTCACGCCCCGAACCTCGCGCACGCGCACATCCCATTGCGGTCGATAGAAAAGCAACTTCCCAGGACACGTCGCCGACCCATTCAATTAATTACACAGGCGGAAGCGGATAAATAATCCCCAGACAAAACTCAATTGGGATAGAAAAGCAGGATCACATTTTCAAAACCAACCACATACTTTTTATACATATCAAACCAGTTCGATTACAGGACTAGTCTATTAACAAAAGATCTATAGAAGATCAGTCCTCAAAATTTAAACTGTCACAAGACCAGCTAGATAGGTCCATTCGCCAGCTCTTCAGTCGGGATCGGCGAAGTCAAAAATCCTCTCAGCGACCCTCACTGGTCTACCAAAAAGCTCCGGAGGATCCGCCATCTAGGGACCTGAAATATTTTCCCCAAACCGGGATGAGACAATGTCTCAGCGAGTCCTACCCCTAAAACTCGATTAGGAAGAAAATAAGCCCCAAGGTGTTCTAGCCACACAAAGAGGATGGAGGACTTACCTCGCCTCGACCATTCCCGCACGTCGTACAATTCGAACATTTCTCAAATCAAACAATTGATCCAACGATTCAATTCAATCATACCATCAATCTTTCCATTCCACTCCATACTATCTATCATTTAATACCGTCTATCAAACCAGTCGTTAATACGACATATGCTCTCCAAAGCTATAATATATAGACGGTAGCTCGTTCAAGTCGTATAGATAGATAGCTCACCAAAGTCAGAATCGATATAATAGCTACCAAAGTAATAGTAGCTCACCAAAGTCAGAATCGATATAATAGCTCTCCAAAGCTAATAATTCAATAATAAACTAATCCATACTTCAATTAAATCAATCAATCAATCCAATCAATTTAAACTGGTCATACAAACTAATCACAGTGCTAGAAGCTAACACCGGGTATTTTCAAGTTAAATACCAAAACTTCTCCTATTTCATTCAATTCCTCACTTTGGAATAATTAACCATAATCATCATTTCCACTCAATTTCTCAATTAAACAAGCAATTGGCACAAACTGACCGCACTATCGCGATCGGTCACGAAATTCTAACGACCTACCATCCCGGCAAAATTTTCAAAATTATTAAATAATTAAATTTAATTCCGAAAATTAAATAATTAATTATTATATTATAATAATATACAATAATAAAATAATATTTAAAAATTCGAAATAATTAATTAATTAAAAATAATTAATTAGGGCTTAAACTAGATTACACTAATTTAAACATATAATTAGCCCTAATTAAACATCCATTAAACTAATCATACAACTAATCTAGTTTACATTAAAATAATCTAATCTAACCACCTAAACCTAATTAGTCTAATCTAAACACCCCTTAAGCATGATTAACTTGCTAAGCGAGGTTTAGATGATAAACTCACCGGTTTTGCGCGCCGGTGAGTTCACGGCGACCACGACGCCAAGGGGATCGATAAACCCCAAAGCGGCGACACCAACGGAGGCCGGGAAGGGCTTGAAAACGGGCCACGAAGTCTCCAAAACCTTGCTGTCTTCTGCTTCTGATCTGGGCTGAACTGCAGAGAAGAAACCAGCAACTTCAACGGAGAAAACGGGCCGATTGGAGCTCCGGCGAGTGGGTGGTTAACAACCGGCGGCTCCCAGGGGTCAAGGAAATCTTCTTGGAGGTTGGGATGGGCAAAGAAAGGGTCGGAAAGGGGCGAAACAGCAAGAAAACGCGAAACAGGCGGAGCAGGGCGGAACCAGGCGGTCCGGCGAGCGGCAGCTTCTCACCGAATTTCGGGACTACCGGAGCATCGTTCCGGCAAACGGAGAAGTTCTCCGGTACGGGTTTGGAGTGCTCGTCACGGTGGTGGGTGGAGCGTTGGCTGATTCTCACGGAAAGATAACTTTTAACTCGAATCTTTGGCGAAAGGTCAGCTGGAATAGAAACTGGAACGAGGGGAAAACAGAGGAGGAAATGGGGTCCGATGGGCATGCGACGGTGGAGGGCTGGTGCTGCTCGGTTCCTCTGGTTTTTGCTGAGCTTCTCTCCTTGAACAACAATGGAGAAAGCCTACAAGCAAGGGAGAATAAGGCTGCTGAAGAGGGGGGGTCTCCTTTGGGCTCTCTAGAGCTCAACACTTGGCCAATTCTCCTCACTCATGCCCCCACCACTCTTGGCCCTCACCCTCAGCCTTTTCCTCTCCTTAGCTTCCTCAAGAAGCTTGTCTAAGTGTCCAAAATGTCATGTGCCAAGGGAGTTACGACTTTTGAACATTTGTACACTTAATTAAATCAATTCTCCATCAATTCCTTCCAATTGAAGCTCAATTAAATCAGTCTATGTGTCCTCGACCTTCTTACGACTTTTCCCCGTCAAATGATCCAACTTGCATCCCATAGATTCGATCAAAAACGGCCCTCTGACAACCCCGAACAAAAACGGCCTTACTTTGCTTTTCCGCCAAAAATCTCGGTTTGTAGAAAAATCTTCCGAAGATGAGTCAATGTTCCTAAAATGAATTGTGACATGACAAAACTTTCAATTTCTGAATCCGGGTTTAAAATCACGGTTAATTTCAATCTGGCGCGATTTGAGCGCGTCCTAATCTACCGTGTAGCTTTTAGGAAATTTTCAGTGCAATTGACCCATGCTTGATTATTTTCAAGCCACGAAATAATATTCGACACATTGGTGACTCTCGATTGTCGTGAAAATCTTGAGGTTTCAAATACGGACACAGGGTACCCAAAATGACAGAATAATCAGTTCAGTGCCGGTTGACGAGAATATTGCAATCAGGTGGAATCACCCACACTCTAATTACATATCTCGATCGAATCGACCTATTACGATCTCTATTCGATTCTAAGTGTGTCGTAATTTATACGGTCGAGCAAATCGGTTCATGGTCGATTCTCAAGCCTATTGCATTTAAATTCCTTAACGGCTTCACCTGATAGACTAGTTATCTCGTGAGTGATCAGCTCGAAGAATTGAACTATAAGCGCGTCGATGAAAAGTCCGTCTCATTTAATTGAAAACAGAATCAGAAATTTGGGATGTCACAACTATTAAATGAACATAGACTTAGAGGTGTCAAAATGGGTCATGAAGCCATTTTTGACCATATATTTGGGGCTAGGTTGTAAATGGGCTGTTAAACACTTGAAGGGTTGGATGAAATTAAGTTTAAAATATTGAAATTCAACTAGAGTGGGTCATAAATGGGTGTCTAGAGAACCCATTTATGATCCATTTAAAATTTAAATTTGTATCAGTTGGGTAAGGGAAATTTGGACCATTTTTTTTTTTTTTTGTTCTAGAGGTGACTTTCAATATGCAGTGCTTTGCATTTACCAGATTCAAGACATGACTCTCATAATGTAGAACTTTGTTCCACATGGCACTTTGCCCGCCGTGGACCTAATTTGATCGGCGCGAATCCTCAAGTCAGAATAGGCCCAAGCCGAGATTTCGGGCTCCCCCTTTTTTTGAGGGCAATTTGCACCTTCGGGCTTGAGAGAGGCCCCAAATGGCCCAAACCGGCTGAACTCTATCTAAAAATATATATTTCAATATTAAATATAAAGCATATATAATAGAAAATACATTATTAATAATAATAAATATTCAATTAATTCATAAATAAGTTGAAGTTAACATGTAAAAAAGAGTATTTTTTCGGGTGAATTTCGAACTGGTTTGGAGCAAAGGACTTTTGGAAGTTCTATGAACTTGTCAATCATTAGGTAAGGACTTCTTTTTTATTGGGGTTCAAGTAATGGTCGTTAGCTTACATACCCCATTTGATGGAATGAATGTTTAGTCTTTGTCTCCATGGGCTGCTTGATCCTCTCATGATTGACGGTGAATGTAAGGCACCAATTTGTTTAGTCTCTAGTCTTTGGTTTTCACATCCAAGGACTTCCTAGAATACGAGGCACCAATATTAATATTGCTTTCTTTCCCCTCGACTTTTTAAAGGAGCGTCCTCTGGCACAATGCTATCTTATAGATTAGTATTAATATACCAAACCACATGGTAGAACATAAGTGAATAATAAGGCACCAATTTTGCATTCATTGGTAGGCTCGAACAATACATTCTAGGGCCTCGTCACTAAGTGGGCTAGGCCGACAGCTTTGAGGCTCATTCTAGTCTGCCCATTCATTTATGAAAGTTACTTTGATAAATATTAGTTTTAGATGATCTACCTTGAAATACAAACTTTGTTAATATTGGAAGAGAAATTAAGGCTTAAAACAGACAAAGAAAAGTATTTTATGAAAAATTTAAACTAAAATACAGCTAAAGTATAAAATTATTTTCTATTTATGTTTTCCATTTTATCTAATTTTTAGCTCAGCCTTTTTTTGTCCTTAAAAAAAAAAAGACATCGTCCCTGTTATTGGGCCAATAAATTCTAGTGGGCGAGCTAGACACTTGCCAAATCTTGCCAGTTTGGATTTGTACATGGCCCCTCAAAGTTCGAATCAAACATGTTCAGTGATCCAATCTAGTAAGTCTACCTGATCTCACCATATTCAGTTATGTTTTCCCCATTCCACGGCAAAGGGTGAGCTGAGCTAGTAATTAACTGCATTAATTTTTTTTAAAGAAAAGATGCGGTAATACACTAGGAGATAATTTTAATGGAAAAGAAAAGTGTGAGGACTCAAACAAGCATGTTGGTTTCATTCAATTGACCAATGGAAACTTCAAAAATCATTTAATAAAGAAGATTTCATGCTCATTCTCGGTACATTTAGCATTTATCTAACCTCAATAAAGAAGGCGCCATATAATATTTTCGGAAGCTATCATCAAATTTCCAATCGTAACCCAAAATAAATATCTTACTCATGCATTTAATATTTTTGGAACTCGCTTTCATGCAAACATAATTTTAAAAAGTTGAGATTGCATCAAGCTTGACTACTTGAGCTTGATGTTTCAGCTTTTGGTGCTTGACTTGTAATTGACTTGGACTTTAAACCAATTTCTTTTGAAAAGCCAAAAGAAATAATCGAAAGTAGGGGAGAAAACTTTAACCCAAGACACGGCAGATGTAAAAGGAATTTTGTGTAAAGAGAGAAGAGTTTCAAGATAACTTTACCTTTTTATAAGTTTCATGTTCATATAAAGAATCAACGGAGCCACTTTTTGTCAAGGATGTGAAAGTTTCATTCCTACTGGATCCCCTCGTGACTGACGGCGAATATAAGGCACCAATTTGTTCAGTCTCCAGTCTTCGGTCTTTGTCGCCGTGGACTTCATAGAATATAAGGCACCAATATTAATATTGCTTTCTCTCTCCTCAACTTTTTGAAGGAGTGTCCTATTGGACAATGCTATCTGACATATTAGTATTAATATACCCAAACCACATGGCGGATCGAAAGTGAATAATAAGCCATATTTGATATTTAATGACAATATGCCATGTCACTTATTACGCCAAATATATGAGACATTCTTAGTATTTTTGACATTTCTCTGTATTGCTTTGATTGTAAAAATGAAAACTACCGACATGTTGATATATGAATGACACCACTACATGTGCTAAGACTTCACTCAAATTTTCTAAGTGAAATGGTGTGCAGTGTGGTATGCACCCATGTCATCAAATAAGTGTGGAATTAGGATTAGAATGGAGATTGTCAAAAGGGGGAAAGAGATCAATTGAGCAAGATCAATTAAAAGAAATTTAGTTTTCTATTCCACCATAATTTCTTCTCAAAATTACACAATGCTCTCAAGCATCATTAGGAGTTGCCATTCAAGTTTGTCTGACAATCGTTGAAGCAATTCGATGATGCCTTCCATATAGACAATCCAACATATATAGAGATGGCCCCATGGATTCACGACATGCTTTTCACCATATAGCACTTTGCCTCTTTACAAGGCTCAAGAAATAGCTCCCGAGGTGTAGGACTTTGTCCCACATAACATTTAGTTCTAGGGGTGGAAAAAAAAAAAAAGAAGATCTAAAGAACAATTTGGCCTAGATCATACGGCCGACTTTTTCAGGTTTGAAGTGGCCCAGGCTGAAATTTAGGATTCCCCCTTATTCTTTTTCGAGCTAATCCGCACCTTCAGCTTTAGCATCTTCGGGATTTCAGGACTAATGTGGATCGATCTGGTCAAATTATATATATAAACTAAAAAAATATAATCAAAAGATTCATAATTAATGTAGAAGATATTTTAATTATACTCCGACCACTTGAATAAACTCATAAGTAAGTTAAAATATGAACATATAAAAAATTATTTTTGAGGCCCAAAATATATAATAACTAATCTATTTTTAATTCATAAAAAAATGAAACAAAAATCCACTAAAAATATTAAACAATAATTTTTTCCCAAAATATAGGCTCTCTAGTCTCTCTTCCCCTCATTGGTACCATGGATAGTGTGTCGTATTAAACAGTGACAAAGAGGTCAGATTGCTTTTCACAGAATGATCCAGAGCTTTAGCGAATCAATTAGAATATTTTAATGCAAAAATCACTGGTAATTTTCTTGAATCCAAGTGCACGGGACGCAATCTCTTTTCACAACATGACTCATGTATATTTCTTTTGAGGGGCCAAAGGAAGTTCCCAAGGGCTTTGATGACTTGAGCAGGAAAAGTATTGGACTAATTGCATGATGCACCGCACTCAAGAACAATAAAAATGATTTTTGTTTCAATAATGATAAAGATCCCGACACTCGCGCATCACACCACGATTAAAGAAATTAAAAATAAAAAATTTTGCTGTAATAAAAGTGAGTTTTGCTTTCGCATTTCTAGATTGAAAAGATGCCCAAAATCCATTTCATTTGACCAGAAAAAAGAATTTGTTGGGTGACTTTTTCATTCAAAAAGAGATTATGTGGAAAATCTTGGCCTTTTGGAAAAGGAGAAAAAAGAAAGTTATTATACAAAAAGTTAGTTGATTTGTCGTGTAATGATTTGATCTTTGTGTTCATATTGACCAAGTAAATATTATTAAACTGTGCTACACTGCAAACTATAAATGGACAATAAACCATATTTAATAATAATATGCCACATTACTTATTCTACCAAATTTATAAAACAGTCTTAGTGTTGGACCTTCTCTTTCTTGTTTCTGTGGTCAAAGTGAAAACAAACCGAACCTTAAAATATGAATAACACTATAGGTACTAAGACTTTACTAAATTAAATGACGTGCTATCCTTGTGTGATCAATTAAGTGTGGAATCAAAATAGGAATAATATTTGTAAAAAAGGGGAAAACATAAGTTTAAGAACATGTTTGCACTTTTTAAAAGTCTTAGGACTCAATTGCACTTTGTTGATAAGTTTTAGGACTCAATTGCACATTTCCAAAGTTTTAGGACTTAATTGCACTTTCGTGATAAATTTTAGAACATCCAATGCACTTATCCCTAGTTAAACCTAACCCATTTATGTTTTTTTTTCCCTTTTAATATAATCGTCAATTTGGTCGCCGACTTCACACTAATTTGATGGTATGTCGCAAGCCACACAGCCGCCTTGTCAATTAGTAAGAACTTTCTAGTAAAGTACCTGTGACATTACTCTTGAAATACTTGTATCACTATGCCCACTAAAACATTACATCTCTAGACACTTTATATGTTGAGGAAATGAAGTGGGTTCATGTCAATTAGTTCTCAATTGGGGTGGTTAATTTCCACATGGTACTTACATAATCTAAACTTAATTGGACTCACATGATTCCAATGGACATACTACCTCGATGAACACATTGACTAAGAACTCTTGAGGTTTCCTAATCATAATATTTCTCATAAACAGGTTCAACAGTTTGTTAGGATTGTCAATTATCTTAGAACTTTCGTCCCAAAAATCTCTAAATTTTTGCACCCCTTGCAAAAGCTCTTGAAGAAGAATCCACTCCAATGGAAAAGAGAGCACAATAATGCAGTTGAGGTGTTAAAGGAGGAATTGCTGCATCTTCCCCATTGCAAGTTCCTTCTCACCACAATCAAATTTAGCGAACTGATGATAATGAAAAGTATTGGACATCAGTTTTGCTTGAAGAAATTGATGGAAATAGATACATCTATGAACATAAGAGAGGACGGTTTTCACCTATCAAACTTCACTAACACTCTTCACTCAAAGAAACCTTAGCTGTTAAATGAAATCAAGGAAATTGAATTCCATCTTATTGTTTATCATTTCTTTGTCCAAACAAAAATTCATCCTTTCCCCAGATGGTGAAATTTAAAGCCAAAATACTTTCTCATCCTCAACTTGTTCGATTGGCAAAATAGTTTCCAAAATACTATTTGGAAACCAAATTCATTAAAGTAGAGGGGAACATCCTTGTAGATCTTCTTTCAAGACCTAAAGGCATCTCACCCTTTTACACGTTTACTTTTGACCAATTGCGAATTAGTACCATAGGGAAGGGTGAAAAGAACCCCAGGGAGATATGCCCAATGTCCTCACTAAAAACCACAATACTTTTCTTGTCAGATGACATCTTTCTCCATGTAAAAAAACTTAAATGCTAAGCATATTGGAAGTGGGAATACATTGAAAATTTGGGCCTCCTTCCTTCATTAGAACTCTGGCTCTGGCACAGTAGTACCGTGTTTGTAGATAGAATGTAGCTAGAATTTCGGTATTACATAACACCTCGTAAGGATCACTTTCTATTTGAATTTTTTCCCTAATAAATAAAATCTCGTGTCGCTTGAAGAGAATATTTGTGATTTGTAAGTATAGTCGGGCATGTTTTCAATTGAATGAGATCAATTGAATACAATGGATGTAATAATGAGCTGGGGTAGCAACGAGAAGAACATAATAAAATGCATTCGATGGAATTGTCAGTCTTCGTCTCCATGGACTTCTCAATCCTCCCAAAGTTGACGGGGAACATGAAGCACTAATTTGTCCTTTATTTGGCTTTGTCCTCCCCTTCTTCTTTGTTATTACTCTCAACTTTTTTATGGTGTTTCCTATTAGACGATGCTATGCTATATATTAATATTAGTACACTAAACCGCATAACATCACTAATAACAATATGTCACATCAAATTCATAAAACAATCTCAGTATATGACATTTCTTTTTCTTATTTTTATCATAAATTTGAAAGCAAGCAAGACGATAAAATAAGAGTAGCACTACATGTACTGAGACTTTACCAGAGTTTCTCGCTAAATGAAATGGTGCACTAGGTGCTGTAAAGCATGTCGTCAATAAAGAGTGGAATCGGCGTTAGTTTGTAAAAAGGGGAAAAGTGATAAATGGGGCAAGTTCAATTAAAGGAAATTTTCTGTTTACCAAAAAAAAAAAAAAAATTAAAGGAAATTTTCTGGCAAAAAAATCAAAGGAAATTTTGCCAGCCCTCTAATATTCCTTGCAATCTGTAATATGCTTTGTTGGCTATACTTCTTGACCATACTGACAATGAAAATGCCTGTATAACCCTTAACATCAGCTATATGAGGCGAGGTGACGTTTGAATAAAAGGCAAAGTCGGAAGAAGGGAAATATTCCCGAACCTCTGCTCTGTTTTCCTTGATTTCTTACAAATCTTTCTCTTCTAGGTCTAGTGACATTGGAAGGATAAAATTGCAATTTTGATCATATAAGATGAGTTGGTTCAACAAGTCTGCTCTCTATTTGTTATTCAAATCCTACGGATGAGAAAGCTTTTCTAAGGCCATGAAGCCTTTGGATGAAGGCTAATGATATCTTGGAGACCATCAAGCAGTTTCATTCAAGGACTAAAAGAGGAAAGGGCATGCGTGCTAGGATAACATACATGTCCCAAATTTCATTAGTCTTCCTCTTGTTTTATGGTTATATGCATTGTTAGCTTATTCCATTTCTCTCTTCTTTTTTCTTTTTTTTTCCTATGGGGTAATTGTCGTCAATTACATGCCATTTCTGTTGAAATAAGTTACATGTCCGTATCCTATTCCTCTTCCCAATCATTATTAAATTGATGGGAAATATGATTAAATTGCCTGAGTTTGAAGTAGGTACGAGACCCAACTCATTTAAAGGATTCTGATTGTTCAAACTATGGTGTTCCTTTATAATCAGTATCATATTTTGAATTGTTGGGCAGTGCTACTTAACTATTAAATGTATTGAAGGTTTGGTTCTGTTGAAGATAAATATCCAAGTTTAACCGAGGGAGCAAACATTAGTCGAACTCCACTCAACGCGTCCAGTTTAGGCCTTTTCTAATATCCTGAAGAAGACGTACTGCTGAAGTCTCTATTTTATATCCCCGCACGAGAGGACACTCTCTTTAGCGAAGAAAAAAAAGGGGATGCACCAGTAATGCTTTCTTTGATCGCACGGAGTTCTATAATCGGTGCATTTTGTGACGCGAGTCGCATAATGAGTCGTTCTATTAATAAACACTGTGAGTTTAGATGTAATCAAGGCGTGGAAAACACTTGAACTTGCAAGTAATTGTAACTCTATTTTTCTTCGATTTTTAGTGGACGATAGCTGCTTACTCTTCCAGTTGCATAGATATCGATTTTCGGACTGAACCACGGAAATCTTAGGAGTTCTTCATTGTGTCTCATTTATTTTCTCGGTGATTTCGCATTAATTAATTACAAGATTTGGTTAGTTTCCACATTATTTTATAATAATTTATTCAATCTTCAGTCTTCAGTCTTCAGGAGAGAGAGTTTGCGGAACTTCCCATGATGGACTTAGTCAATAATTGATTTGTGCATAGAGACAGGAGGTTTATAAATTCAGCTCAGACTGAAAGTGGATCACTGGACGAGATGGGGAAACAGCTATTTCTTATTCTCAACTCTATTCTCTTGTGGTGGTGGAGCTCAATCACAATCTCCAAAGCATACTCACAAAACCCAACAGATCGGCTCGCGTTAGCCTTCCTAAAAAACGCAATACAAAAAGACCCATTTGGGGTCTTGAGCTCTTGGAATGATTCTGCTCATCATTGTAAGTGGCAAGGTGTTTTGTGCAGCAAAAGACATCCTGAGAGGGTCACATCTCTGGTCATGAGATCACAAGACTTGGACGGCTTTCTATCTCCTCACGTAGGTAACCTCTCTTTTTTGAGGGTCATATTTCTGCAGAACAACATGGCGAAATCCCACCACAGATTGGCAACTTGCTTCAGCTACGTGTTCTTGTTCTTAGTAACAACTCATTTGGTGGGCCGATACCCTCCAATCTTTCCAGCTGCTTGAATTTTGAGGTGCTGAATCTCATAGACAACTAACTTGTGGGGGGAATTCATTCCGATCTTGGTTCTTTAACAAGACTCAAAGGCTTGGGCTTGTATGGGAACAATCTTGTAGGTCCTATTCCTCGTTCGATTGGAACCTCTCGCCGCTACAACTGCTCTCACTGGGAGAAAATGCGTTAAGCGGAGAAATACCTGAGGAATTGTCCAGACTCAAGAGGTTGATGCTTTTCCAACTATCTTCCAACAAACTAACCGGTGAGGTTCCAGCAGGGATTTTAAACATCTCTGACATGTTTGTATTCGATGTTGGTTATAACCAGTTGCGGGGAAGCTTTCTCAATGATGTCGGCACCACTTCTCCTTCTCTCCATCTACTTGGCGCCTGTGGTAATTTGTTCACCGGGATGATTCCGTCAATGTTAAGGAATGTCACAGGTCTTGAAATGCTTTTCCTTGACCACAACAATTTCCATGGGAAGGCTAAAGGACCTTTATATAATTGAATTGGGTCGTAACCACTTGCAGGATGACTTGAGTTTTATTTCTTCTTTAGTTAATTGTTCCAACTTAAAAATTCTCGGGATTTCAAAGAACTTGATTCACGGATCGTTGCCGAGATCCTTCTCCAATCTCTCCACCAGCATTGAGTGGATTTCTATGTCAAGCAATCGGATCCAAGGATCTATTCCTTTAGCCCTTGGAAATCTCTTCAACTTGTCTTTATTGTCTTTAAGGGATAATTTTCTAACTGATTGTATTCCTCATTCCATCGGAGCACTTTCCAACTTGCAGCACCTTCTTTTAGGTGGTAACATGTTGACTGGAGAGATACCGTCTTCGATTGGTAACATTACGCTGTTAAATCTCCTGAACCTTTCCTCCAACATTTTCCAAGGCTACATACCGCAGAGTCTCGGCAATTGCAAGCAACTAATTGAGCTTGATCTTTCGAACAATAACCTAATTGGCTCAGTTCCTGTCGAAATCATGGGTCTTTCTTCCTTGTCGATCGTCCTTAGTTTAGCAAATAATAATTTAAGTGGATCTCTTCCATTGCAAGTTGGATCTCTAAAGAATCTTGGCATATTAGATCTGTCTTACAATAGACTGACCGGCTTAATTCCGGCATCCATCAGCGAGTGCTTGGTATTGGAACAACTTTACTTAGATGCTAATTCTTTTCATGGTCAAATCCCCAAAGCTTTACATCCATTACGGGGTCTACAAGAGCTAGACCTTTCCAATAATAATTTTTCCGGTCCAATCCCAAGCTTTCTCGCAGAGCTCCCACTACTCGAGTACTTGAATTTGTCCTTCAATCAACTAGAAGGACAAGTTCTAGAGCGTGGAGTTTTTCTTAACGCAAGTTCTGTATTGATTTATGGAAATACGAAACTCTGTGGAGGTGTTCCCAGTTTGAAGCTTCCTCTTTGCAAATCATCAAGCTCTAAGAAGCCTTCTTCAACCAAGGCTAGAGTAATATATGGGGTAGCTGGCAGTTTGTTATGTTTAGCTTTGTTGCTCCTATGCCTGTCTATCTTTTACCACAAAAAGAAGCCGACGACAACCATTGCCTCCACTTCATTATCTTTCAAGAACCAATTCTTAAGGATTTCTTATGAAGAACTCTTGAGAGCGACTAATAGATTCTCCAAGACCAATTCGATTGGTAAAGGGAGATATGGCACGGTTTTTAAGGGGATTCTTGATGGCAGTGCCACAGTGGCGATAAAGGTGCTCAATCTAATGCAAAGAGGTGCTTCGAGGAGCTTTATCTCCGAATGTCGAACTCTAGGAACCATTAGATACCGAAACCTCGTGAAGATACTAAGTGTCTGTTCGGGCGTGGACTTTCGTGGCAATGACTTCAAAGCTCTAATATATGAGTTCATGGCTAATGAGAGCTTGGAGGAGTGGCTGCACCTTGGGACTATGGGACGAGATGATGAGTGTAACGAATCGAGAAATCTGAGACTAGTACAGAGATTAAACATCGCCATCGACATAGCTACTGCGATCGAATACCTCCACAAAGGTTGTTATCCAGCAATCGTTCATGGAGATTTGAAGCCAAGTAATGTGCTTTTGGACAATGACATGGTAGCTCGAGTTGGAGATTTTGGGCTTGCAGAGATCATTTCAACAGTGTCTGTCGAAGCCACAAGAGTTCAGGACCAGGGTAATTCAACTTCAACCGTAGTAAGAGGATCCATTGGCTATGTGCCTCCTGGTATGAAATTGTCATATTTTCTTGATTATTTGTTATTTGATTGCGATAGTAATATGAGAGTGCCAAAAGTTTGAATAAACAATGATTCTTGACGTTATGTTATGTTTTGTATGCTCTGACACCTCTTTCTCACAGCTCAATTTCTCTTTCCCCTATTAATAGCATCTGTAGAAAATAGAAAATACATATCTTTTTGTACAAAAAGATTACTAGTAGCTTGTCCTAATCGTATTTGAAATTGAGATGAGAATGAACCATCGTAATTTTGATCAATGAGTGGAAAATTTTTGGACAAAACTTGTGAATCCATGCGGATAATTAGATTAAGTATATTGCGTCATCTTATATTTATATTTTCTTTCTATAATAAGTATTTTGTCTCACATAACGTTCATGCCACTAAAACGGATTGTGATTCTCTTTTGGTATGTCATGACTTAAGGTCTTGACAATAAGTAATTTTTCCTTCATGGCAGACCCTTTCATGACCTATAATTTAATATTTGAAAGATATATTAGATGACATGACATTTACGCTAGAAATTATTGGAGGATACACTAATTGACAACATGATGAGCTCTATTCAACTTTCACTTTCCCTAAACTTCTTGGTTAGAGCATATTAAGACAAATTTACGCATTTACAAGTATAAATCCATCACCGTCAACAAATCACTCTAAGTCTCTTCTTTTTCCCCAACTGTGTTCGTTTTTTGCCTGTTCTTCTAGGCATTTTCTTCTCGTCTTTGCATAAAAGAAAGTATGGTATAGGTATTAAACAGAATCTGGATCATGAAAATGACAATCCCCACGTGGATCTCACATGTTTCCACTCAAAAAACCAGCCCAGCGATTCAAATTTAGTTAACACATAAACTTCTACCAAGGCCTTCATCAAACATATTTTCTTCTTTTCCTGTTTTCACCCCTACCCTACTAGAGGACAAAGCCGCTCTTGATTTTTAGGCAATTTGTGTAGCAAACATGCGAAAACTTTGGTTGCACTTAGTAGTTTTGGAGAAGAAGAGTTCATATGTTGTTAGCTGATCTTTGGTGCACTTTATATATTCTTAAATCTCATTTCTCTACTGTTGATGCATTTCTCAACGGTTGATGCACTTTATAAGAGTTCGTACGACAGGCACTAGACATCAGCCATGTACAGAAAACTAAACAAAAATTAAACAGGGAGAAATGAAAGCAAAAAACCAGTAGGGGCTTTGGGACCCTTTGCCTTGCTCTGGCAGACGATCCATTGGCTTCTGCCGCGCATGGCAAGCCCGACAGAGAAGTCAGTGAGGGCTTGCAAGCCATCGCCTTATGTTAATAGCGATTGGCGCGAGCCCTCACAACTATCCTTGGCAAGCTCTTGCAAATAGACAAATCCCATGTGATTTAGGAACTTTTTCTATACAATTAATTCAAGAAAAAGTATCTATTCATTCCTATTTAATGTCTTGATGAAATTTGCAGAGTATGGCATGGGACATAAGGTTTCCACACTTGGGGATGCATATAGTTATGGCATTCTATTATTGGAGATGTTCACTGGAAAAAGACCCACTGAAGAGGCCTTTGGGCACCATCTTAACCTCCACAACTTCGTCCGAATGGCTCTTCCAGATCGAGCAATGGACATCGTAGACTTAAGCCTTTTGAGTGAAGCTGGTGATCGACAACAGGAGATCAAGATCAGAGATTGCATTTTCTCTGTATTCGAAGTTGGAGTCGCATGTTCGATGGAATCACCATCGGATCGAATGGATATGACTAAGGCGATCAGGAAATTACACTTGATCAAGGCGAGTTATGAAGCCAAAGAGAGGAGGATTGGTATGTAGCTAAATCAGTTTTCTCATTTCATCTTGGAACTCCTTCACTAGTAGAGAAAATCATCGTGCAAAGGCAGTGCTAGCAAATTGACATGAATGTCTCCCTCACTAGCCTGCCTACCCATACCCATTATGTTTATTATTTTTTTAATTACACCAATATCTATATTTAGTAATCATAGAAAGTGGATGTATGGAGTTAAGTCTATCTATTTCCACCAAGTAACCGTGTAAAAGTTGATGAATTTGCTTATTTGCCCGGTTCTCTTCATTTCTGATGCCATTGTGGATTGATGCATTGCTTAATTACCATAGCTGGGTCAATGCCCTTGCTCCTCTCTCTCCGCGCGCTTGTGTACTAATATGTGACCTCACTATGAGGTCACAAGCTCAAGGTCAACTCTTAATGTCATGCTTAACCGAGAGCCCGCGGTCAATTGGAGACCAAGCTTGATCAAATCCAAAGACAAGGAGAGGGAGGCAACCTCATCACAAGATCATGAGCTCAAGGCCAACTCTTAATGTCGCCATTGAGAGTGACCTCACTGTCAATTGGAAACCATGCTTGATCAAATTTGGGCGACGTTACCACCGAAATTATGTTGTGGTCATGCTGCCGACACCGGCTGCCACCGTGTGTGGCCCCTACCTCCTCTCCAAACGTCCTTTTATTTATCTTTTTTATTTGCTATGTCATTGAATTACAGAGTTTTTATTTTTACTTTTTTTTGGTTGATAGAGATATAGAGTTAACGAAGGCATAAATGGGACAAGATCAAAAAGGGAACATGGATGCATATATGTTGCACTTGTCAATGTGCTTATTACATTGTCTAATTATCCTCGTCAAGTCTTCCCACTCAACCAACCCCGTCTTTTTCTTCACCATTAGCCACCGTCTCTGGCCGTTGCGGCGAATTGTCATCACAGTCGCCTCCCCCACTTCTCGCCACTTTCTCCTTCGTGTCATCCACAACCATCTTTGCTCTCTCTTTTTGCTGACCCAACACTCTCCCTCACTCTCTCTCTTCCCTCACCAGCAAATCTCTGTGAGGTCTCGGCACCACCATTGATGATCTGATCTGGCCATGGCCTTGAGATCTCACCAAGATCTTAGTGGACAGGCCAGATAAGGGGGAGGCGTCCCCAGATCTGGAGACGACCTTTGAACCTCTATCACTGTCGACAACTTAATCGTAATGACTAGGGGAGCTTGATGCGAGGTCTTGAGACCAGCCAGAGGCATGAGAGAGAGTGAGAGAGAGAGAGAGAGAGAGAGAGAGAGAGAGAGAGAGAGAGAGAGAGAGAGAGAGAGAGAGAGAGATTGGTGTTGGGATTTTGAGAAGTAATGGTGTAAGGAGTGAAATTAATAAGAGAGAATCGTGTGTTGGTTTGGTGTTGGAGAGAACGGATAGGTACATAAATGGTACAATGGATCTGCATCCAAGAGACATAAATAGGGATGGTGAAGGCCATAAAATACAATGCCTTAGATCTAGCATAAAATATGCAACCAGACGGCATAGTCACAAAAACACGAAGCAAACATAGACTAATTCATAATATGAACGACCTAGGCTATTTTAGGCTACATTACTAGCCAACTGTCAATAGAGTGCGAGGTCTTACAATAGCGTGCCATCAAGAAGCTCAAGTTTGGCATTAAGATCACCAATATCAGGGGGCGGTAGATTTCCTGGATTGAGATCAAAACAAGAACAATACAGTGAGAAAATGTTGAATTGTGTATTGCTTTAATGAACAATGTATTACATTATACAGGCACTTGTATCCAGAACAATAAACGCAAAAACGAGACGTAAGCTAAATCAGGATTTAATAAAAACACCGGAATCAATTATGACCAATTACAATCCACACAAAGTCACATAAACTTGCACATTTCCTAACGATTGGAATTCATCATAACAATAAACAAGTGCTTTTAAGAATTTCTCTATGAAAGTTTGAGGTTGAAATTACTCTCGCATATTTGTTCTATAGATTAGAAACTTTTCTTGTTCTTCTTCTTCTTTTTTTTTTTCACTTTTTTGGTCAATATAGGAGAGACTGTTGAGATAAGTGGCCCCGGCTATATTATTAACAAAGCAATGGAAGGGTGACCACATCCTATGGTAATTCAAAAAAGAAAACAGCGCTCTCCTGCAATTAGCTTACGATTAGCCAACAACTAGCTAACAATCATCACATGAGCCCTTCCTCTAGTAGCATATAGCATAAAAGTCGAAAGAGCAAGAGTACTTGAAATCCGCCAGAGCCATTTCAAGCAGAATATTGCTAATCTGCTTAAGTTGCTTTTATGCGCAACATGTTATGCATCCATATTTTTCAAAACTAGCTATTTCTAATACTAAAATCTAACAACCTAATCAAGGCCTATTTTTCTAACCAATTTCCCATTTTTATTTTCCAGAATTATTTTTGTTTTCTTATCTTATTCTCAATCCCTCCTCTGAATCAAATCTTCACTCAGATACTCCATGAATTTCTGTCACGCCCCGAACCTCGAGCACACGCACATCCCTCGGTGGTCGATAGAATTTTGCGACGTTCCCAGGACTCGTCGCCGACCCTTTTCATTTTATTGCACATGCGGAAGCGAATTAACTAATCCCTTGACAACAACATATATGGGATAGAAAAGCAGGACAACCAAATTCAAATCAAATACGCTTTCATAAACACCTCAAGCTTATACAAAAGGTCTGTCTCATAAAGAACTACTGAGCCACCCATGCTCCTGACCCTTCCGCTTCAAGCTCCGGGTTCTTCACACTAGGGACCTGAAAGTGGTTATTCAATAACCAGTGAGATATAAATCTCAGCGAGTTACACCCCTAAGCCCCGGTTAGTACACCAACTCAACCCAGGGTATCTATCTAGAACTACCCCACCACAAGCAACAAGCAACAATCGATTCGCATACAACCTTACCTGGTATGCCATACCCTGCACGTTATAATTCAGCACGATACACGCAATGCACATGGCCATTAGATGATACATTTCATCAATCACATACGAGTCGCATCACAAGCGATCTCACCTGGCCATTGTCACACTCGCAAGTTATTGATTCATGCGTGTGTGCCATAAACGATGTGATTCACTCATGCATGACCGGAATCAACAATGCAATGATTCTCATGCGTTCTTGCACCATAGTGCGCCAATCATCACATATCAATTGATCACACGAGTCCATCAATTCAATCAATCCAATTGATACCATACGATTGACACCATCTATCAATTCATACTATCTATCCTTTCATACTATCTATCATTCAGTACTATCTATCATTCATTACCGTCTATCAATTCATTCGTCAATATGACATATGCTCTCCAAAGCTGCACTATAATTAGACGGTAGCTCGCCAAAGCTGTATAGATAGATAGTAGCTCGCACAAGCTGTATAGATAGATAATAGCTCGCACAAGCTGTATAGATAGATAGTAGCTCGCCAAAGCTGTAGCAGATAGATAGCTCACCAAAGTCAGAATCGATATAATAGCTCACCAAAGTCAGAATCGATATAATAGCTCACCAAAGCTGTAACTGATATAGTAGCTCACCAAAGCTGTAACTGATATAATAGCTCTCAAAAGCTAATAATTCAATAATAAACTAATCCATACTTCAATTAAATCAATCAATCAATCCAATCAATTCAAACTGGCCATACAAACCAATCACGGTGCTAGAAGCTAACACCGGGTATTTTCAAGTTAAATACCAAAACTTCACAATCATCACATAATTGCACAGATCGTCACTCAATTCATGCGGATGTTTATGCAATAACACATCCAATCACTTCATAGAATTAAACACACATGAAATTAAACACATTTCAATCTCGGGTGAACAGTGTTTTTTGTGAACAGTGCTCGTGAACAGTAACGCGTGAACAGTGTCAAGTGAACAGTAATTTTCAGAATTTAATAAATGATAAATTAAACTCAGAAATCATTAAAACAACAATCAAATTAAGGAAATCAATCAATTAAGATAAACATGCTTAATTAACCACATAAGCATCATTAAGCTAATAAAGCAAGATTAAGCTAAACTAATCTTAGCCATTAATCTAACCACCTATCTTATGGCTAATAAAACTTAATTAAATCACCTAAACTAGAATTAAATCTAACTAAACCAACCCTAAGCAAGTTTAGGCACTAAACGAAGGATTAGGAGCTAAACTCACCCGTTAAGCGGGCCGGAGACATCGACGCGGCGGCGACGACGGTGGCTACGCACCGGAACCTCTACCACGATGATCCAAGGCAGTCCCAAGCTCAACACAGCAACCACAGCTCGGACTCCCACTGAAAACACTGAAAAACAGCCCTGCCGGAGGAGAAACTGAGTTGAACGGCTTGGCCGGAGCTCCGGCGAGGGGGTTGTTCGACAACCGGAGGCTCCCGGGGGTCTTGGGGGTCTTTCTGGAGGTTAGGATGGGCGGAGGAATGGCTGGAATGGAAGAAAACGGGCTGCAAAGTCGAAACAGTCCAGGCTGCAGGCGGACCGACGGACCGGCGACCGGCGGCTTACGACGGCCGTACAGGACGGACGACGGCTCCGTTCGGGACTAAATAAGGGTCTTTGGAACGGTCTGTCTCTCCCAATAACGGTGATAGGTGGCTCGTTCTCTTATTCATCCGGGAAGACCACTTTTGACTCGATTCTTCACTGAAGGGTCAGCTGGAGCAGAAACTGAAGGAGAGGGAAAACGAGGAGAGAGAGAGCTCCGTTCGAGATGGAGACCGAATGAGGGAGAGAGAGGGTGATGGGAGAGCTGTTGCACTCCTCATGAAAGCCATTAAATGGCTGCTTCAAGTTCCCATGCAAGATGACATCACATTCTCTCTCTTCTCTAGCCTTTTTCTCCCTACAACTAGGGGTATTTTGGTCATTTCACATTGCACAATTACCATTCTGTCCTTGGGCTGAAAATGAAGGTTGGGTTCAAGAAATGGGCTTAGAAATGAACAGGAACGGGCTCGGGAATTGGTTGGGCTTGATTGGGCTCAAATGGGCTTAAGGTTTTTTAAAGGGCTTAGAAGAAGGAATAGTTGGTTTGGCCCAATGGGCTCATTTGCTTGACTTAAGCCCATTATGGTGGCTGTCCCATCTTGGGCCTAAGGTCCACACTGGCTTGGCTTGGCCCACTTCCTCACGGGCTTGCTTCCTCGGTCCGAAAATCCCTTTTTCAATTGCTCGGCTTCACTGGCTCTATCGACTGTTGAAGCAGCTTCATCTAATGTTTGTCCCGGACATTCCCGATAATTCAAAGCTCAATCTTTAGTCCTCAAGCCATGTCAATTTCGCCTAATGCCATTTCGGTCACAACTCAAACTGACAGGCGGCTCCGAGGATTCACGCGTAACCGACTCGTGCCAAACCACGTTCAAGACATCTCGACGCATGGACGTCCTTGACTGCATGATATTACGGAGGATAGATTCTTATTTCAAAATACACGATCACTGAGGATCGACATAGGGTCGTTCGCGGGTTCGATAACGGTAAACGGAATCACCCGTTGTTCCATTATGTTCTATCCACGAATCAACTTCTAGTCGTCCTTGAAATCGGCTGTCTATCTACGGGATCGTCCTCACGTAAGTCTCACGATCAAGTCGTTTTGCCAGTCGAGTCCTTTAGTCGCACGAGTTCTGTCCTCATTAGCCTTTCCCCTCAAGGTCAGTATCTCAGGAGTGATCAATTCCGAGTGAGATTAACCAACGATGCATTGACGAAATTCACATTCATTCATCCCTTATAGGGCTCCAATTTCAGGATGTCACAATTTCAGCATCACCTCAGTCAAAGCAATTGGTAACAAACATGCCCAGTGATTAAGAAATTATGAAAATAAAAACACCACGTCGCGGGTAACTAGAACAACACTTGGATGGGCTTCCGATCGATTCAATCTACACCCAAAAAAAAGTGACCAGCAAAGGAATGGTGATGACAGCCCATATCCGGCGAGTTCAAGGCACAGCAAAATGGTTATTTGTTGAAAAGTTTTCACCAATTCACCTAACAATCTCCTAAATCATCATACATGTTCAAATGATAAAAATGACATCACAAGAAGTCCAAATTGAACTCCAATTAGATAAGCCAGCTGTGACATCCCAAATTTCTGATTCTGTTTTCAATTAAATGAGACGGACTTTTCATCGACGCGCTTATGATTCAATTCTCCGAGCTGATCACTCACGAGATAACTAGTCTATCGGTGAAGCCGTTAAGGAATTTAAATGCAATAGGCTTGAGAATCGACCATGAATCGGCTGCTCGACCGTATTAATCTGCAAGGATCATTACGACACCGACGAATCGAACGAGATCGCAATAGGTCGATTCGACGAGATATGTGATTAGAGTGTGGGTGATTCCACCGATTGCAATATTCTCGTCGACCGGCACTGAACTGATTATTCTGTCGTTTTGGGTACCCTGTGTCCGTATTTGAAACCTCGAGATTTTCACGACAATCGAGAGTCGCCAATGTGTAGAAGATTATGTCGTGGCTTGAAAATAATCAACCACGGGTCAATTGCATTGAAAATTTCTAAAAGCTACCCGGTAGATTAGGACGCGCTCAAATCGCGCCAGATTGAAATTAACCGTGATTTTAAACCTTAATTTAGAAATTGAAAGTTCTGCCATGTCACAATTCATTTTAGGAACGTCGACTCATCTTTAGAAGATTTTTCTGCAAATCGAGATTTTTGGCGGAAAAGCAAAGTACGGCTGTTTTTGTTCGAGATTGTCAGAGGGCCGTGTTTGATCGAATCTTTAGGATGCAAGTTGGATCATTTGACGGGGAAAAGTCATAAGAAGGTCTAGGACACATGGATCGATTTATTTGAGCTTCAATTGAACTTCAATTGATTGGAATTAAGAGAGAATTGAATGGATTGAATGGGGGAATGTCCAAAATTCGTAGCTCCCATGGCACACCACATTTTGCACCTATTGCCAAGCTTGTAGAGGAAGATTGGAGGAGAGAGAGTGGCTGAGGTCATGTGATGTCATGGTGGGGGCAAAGCCAATGAGAAGATGGCAAGTGTTGAGCTCTAGAGAGCCCAAGGAGACCCCCACTCTTCAGCAGCTTCTTCTCCCTTAATCCAAGGCTTTCTCCATTGTTGTTGAAGGAGAGAAGCTCAGCAAAAACCAGAGGAACCGAGCAGCATCAGCCCTCCACGGTCGCATGCCCATCGGACCCCATTTCCTCCTCTGTTTTTCCCCTCGTTTCAGTTTCTGCTCCAGCCGACCTTTCGCTAAAGATTCGAGTTAAAAGTTATCTTTCCGTGAGAATCAGCCAACCCTCCACCCACCACCGTGACGATCACTCCAAACCCGTACCGGAACACTTCGTTGTTTCCCGGAACGATTCTCTGGTCGTCCCGAAATCCGGTGAGAAGCTGCCGCTCGCCGGACCGCCTGGTTCCGCCCCGCTCCGCCTGTTTCGCGTTTTCTTGCTGTTTCGCCCCTTTCCGACCCTTTCTTTGCCCATCCCAACCTCCAATAAGATTTCCTTGACCCCCGGGAGCCGCCGGTTGCTAACCACCTGCTCGTCGGAGCTCCGATCGGCCCGTTTTCGCCGTTGAAGTTGCTGGTTTCTTCTCTGCAGTTCAGCCCGGATCGAAGCGAGAAGACAGCAAGGTTTTGGAGACTTAGTGGCCCGTTTTCAGGCCCTTCCCGGCCTCCGTTGGTGTCGCCGCTTTGGGGTTTATCGACCGCCTTGGCGTCATGGTCGCCGTGAACTCACCGGCGCGCAAAACCGGTGAGTTTATCCTCTAAACCTCGCTTAGTAAGTTAATCATGCTTAAGGGGTGTTTAGATTAGTCTAATTAGGCTTAGGTGGTTAGATTAGATTATTTTAATGTAAATTAAATTAGTTGTATGATTAGTTTAATGGATGTTTAATTAGGGCTAATTGTATGTTTAAATTAGTGTAATCTAGTTTAAGCCCTATTTAATTATTTTTAATTAAATAATTATTTCGAATTTATAAATATTATTTTATTAAATTATATTATTATAAAATAATATTTAATTATTTAATTTTCGGAATTAAATTTAATTATTTATTATTTTCGAAAATTATGCCGGGATGGCCGGTCTTGAAATTTCACACGATCGCGCAAAGTGCGGTTAGTTTGTGTCAATTGTTTATTTAATGGAGAAATTGAGTGGAATGATGATTATGGTTAATTATTCCAAAGTGTGGAATTGAATGAAATTGGAGAAGTTTTGGTATTTAACTTGAAAGTACCCGGTGTTGGCTTATAGCACCGTAATTAGTTGGCAAGACCAGTTTGTATCGATTGATTGAATGGTTGTTTATGTGGGGATTTATCCCAAAGATGTTTAGTATCGATATTCGATTGGAATTTGATTGTGAAAGGTTGTGAATGGATCTAGAAAATCGTCGAAGTTCGATCGTGCCTGTTAGGCCGTGATTTGCCACCTGACAAAGGTCGCGCCTGATGAGGCCGTAATCTGCCACCTATTAAAGGTTGCGCCCGTTAGGCCGTAAATTGCCACCCGATAGGAGTCGCGCCTGATAAGGCCGTAATCCGCCACCTATTAAAGGTCGTGCCCATTGGGCCGTAATTTGCCACCTAAAGATAGGTCGTGTCCTTTCGACCGTGGTTTTTAGTGAATGATTTGATTGATTATTGAATTGTACTGACGTGCAGGAATGGACTGAGGCGAGGTGAGTCCTTAATCCTCTTTGTGTGGCTAGAGCACCCTGGGGCTTATTTTCTTCCTAATCGAGTTTTAGAGGGTAGGACTCGCTGAGACATTGTCTCACCCCGTTGTGGGATAACAATTTCAGGTCCTTAGATGGCGGATCCTTCGGAGCTTTTGGTAGACCAAAGTGAGGGTCGCCGAGAGGATTTTTGACTTCGCCGATCCCGATCGAAGAGCTGGCCAATGGACCTATCTAGGCCGATCTTAGGACAGCTTAGTTTTTGAGGACCGATCTTTTATAGATCTTTTTGTTAATAGCCTAGTCCCATGAATCGAACCGGTTTGACATGTATAAAGGTGTGTGGTTTGAATTTGAAAATGTGATCCTGCTTTTCTATCCCAATTGAGTTTTGTCTGGAGATTATTTATCCGCTTCCGCATGTACAATTAAATGAATGGGTCGGCGACGTGTCCTGGGAAGTCGCATTTCTATCGACCGTAGTGGGATGTGCGCGTGCTCGAGGTTCGGGGCGTGACAGACCCGTTTAAGTGGTATCAGAGCGGGTTTGTGATTGGAGTGATAAGGTGCGATGGTTTATGGGATAGTTAGTAGGAATGACTTCGATTTCATGCTGGTGCATGTGATTTCTAGTTGATTGGTAAATTGTTTGGTAGGTCACTCAAATCTAATTCAATGTGAATTGGAAGGCGGTGTGTCGTAGAGAACTTGCGTTATGAGTGATCGGGAGAGGACTCCTAGGAAGAGGACCATGGGTCCAGTTACTCGGGGTAGGACGCCAACAAGGGTCGGTACCCGAGGTGGACGTGGTCGAGCGCAAGCTGAGGCTAGCGCTAGTGGAGTAGCACAACCTCCTGTTGGTTCTAAGGTAGCAGCCCCTGGTGATCCGAGGATCGACGGGATCCTGCAGATGCTTGAGGCCATGGGAAATCGGATGGATCAGCAGGCTCAGAATCAAGCCGCCGCCATTACTGCTGCTGTTGCTGCTGCCACCGCTGCTGCACCTGCTGTTGCACCCGCCGCCGCACCAGTTGCCGCGCCTGTTGTTGCACCTGCTGAAGTTCCACCTGGGAACGTGGTCGCTGGGAGACCAATGCATAAGTTGGTGGAGCATTTCCTGAAGTTGAATCCACCGAAGGTCACTAGGACAGGAGACCCCGAAGCTGCAGCTCTTTGGACCAAGGGCTTAGAGAAGGCTTTTGCACTGCTAATGTGCACTGAAGTGGAGAAGGTAGCTCTTGCAGTCTACCAACTAGAAGGTAACGTTGAGACTTGGTGGCAAGCCGCTAGAGACACAGTATTCCCTGAAGGCGTAGTTCTAGAGTGGAACGCCTTTCTCGAAGTTTTCAACGACAAGTACTTTTACGAAGCCGCCCGAGAGAAGTGAAGATGGCGAATTCCAGCGTCTTCGCCGAGGTACTATGACCGTAGACCGATGAAGCGAAGTTCACGGAACTATCGTGGTATGCCCCTGAATTGGTCGAGAATCCGGTGAACCGAGTTAGGAGGTTCAGAGATGGGCTTAGACCGGATCTGAGGAGTTCACTGATACTGCTGAACTTGAGGAACTACAATGACTTGTACAAACGGGTCCAGATGATTGAGAGAGACCAGAATGAGAGAGCCACTGCATCTGGGTCGCGGTTTGGGTTGAACAGAGAAGGTAATCGGTTTGGGAAGAAACTGATGTATGGAGGAAGGTATCATGTTCCGCCCAATAGGAAGGGTGGAATTGGGAAGTCAACGCCAAATCAGAATGGCACGTGTCGCTTCTGTGGAAAGCAACATGGTTCAGCCCCATGTCATCTTAAGATGGGTGCTTGTTACGGGTGTGGCCAACAAGGACACCTGGTTAGAGATTGTCCCCGAAGGCAGAGAGGACCACATCAGTTACCGCCACCACCGCCACTACCGTTGGGTCAAAATAGGGGATTCGTGCCGCAGATCACACCACAGGGTGGGCCGATTAGACCTCTAGCTCAGGGAAGGACGTATGCCATCACGAGAGGACAGGCGGAGGATGCGCCTAATGTGATTACAGGTACGATTTCGTTGAACGACCATGCTGGTTATGCTTTGTTTGACCCTGGCGCCACTCATTCTTTTATAGCTGAGCAGTTTGTTAAGCTGATAGGATTAAGTCCTGAATTGTTGGAGTCAGTGGTTAGCGTATCTACACCGTTAAAGGATAAGGTGTTAGTTGCATTGGGTTGTTCTAGTTGCAAGTTAGTGATTGGTGAGCGAGTGGGGGAAATAGATCTGATAGTCCTAGCCATGTATGATTTTGATGTGATTATTGGCATGGACTGGCTCACCAAGCAACGAGCTAAGATGGACTGTTATCGTAAATCGATTCAGTTTAACCCGTTAGGGGGTGAGAGTTTTGAGTTTATGGGGAGTCGAGGAGGACCCTCTATTACCTTGATCTCGTCGCTTGAGGCAACCCGTTTGTTAGACGGGGGTTGTCAAGGTTACTTGGCGACTGTCATGGATACGACAATCGAGGAGCTGAAGTTAGAAGATATATCAGTGGTTCGAGAGTTTCCAGATGTGTTTCCTAAAGAGTTGCCAGGTCTACCTCCAGAGAGAGAGATCGAGTTTGTGATTGAGCTAGCACCCGGGACAGAGCCAATCTCTAAGGCTCCTTACCGGATGGCGTTGTCTGAATTGAAGGAACTGAAGGTGCAGATGCAAGAATTGCTGGATAAGGGATTCATACGCCCTAGTACATCGCCTTGGGGAGCACCGGTTTTGTTTGTGAAGAAGAAAGATGGTTCATTACGTCCGTGCATCGACTACCGTCAACTAAATCTAGTGACAATCAAGAACAAGTATCCACTTCCGAGGATTGACGACTTGTTTGACCAGCTTCAAGGAGCGTCAATATTTTCTAAGATCGACTTGAGGACAGGGTATCATCAGCTGAGGATCAGAAAGGAAGACATACCGAAGTCAGCGTTTCGTACTCGATATGGCCATTATGAATTTACTGTAATGCCGTTTGGTTTGACGAACGCTCCAGCTGCTTTTATGGATCTGATGAACCGTGTGTTCAAGGAATATTTGGATCAGTTTGTAATTGTGTTCATTGACGACATCTTAGTGTACTGGAGAAGTCCAGAAGAACATGAAAGACAGTTGAGAATAGTGCTACAGACTCTGAGGGACCATGAGCTGTATGCCAAGTTCAGTAAATGCGAGTTTTGGTTAACTCGCGTGGCGTTCCTAGGTCATGTGATTTCAGGCGAAGGAATATCAGTGGATCCGTCCAAGATTGAAGCAGTGATCAATTGGCCAAGACCGACGACAGTAACAGAGATCAGAAGTTTTCTAGGTTTGGCAGGGTATTACAGAAGGTTTGTGGAAGGGTTTTCAGCGTTAGCGTCGCCATTGACTTGTCTACTGAGGAAAGAGAAGAAGTTTGTGTGGACAGACAAGTGCGAGCGTAGTTTTCAAGAGCTTAAGAAGAAGCTGACTACCACACCTGTGCTGACCATACCATCTGGCCCTGGAGGTTATGAGATCTATAGTGATGCGTCTTTCAGTGGGCTGGGTTGCGTGCTGATGCAACATGGTAGGGTTGTTGCATACGCGTCCCGTCAGTTGAGGCCTAATGAATTGAATTACCCGATGCATGACTTAGAACTTGCAGCTATCATCTTTGCTTTGAAGATTTGGAGACATTATTTGTGCGGAGAAATTCCAGATCTTCACTGACCATCAGAGTCTCAAGTATTTATTCTTTCAGAAGGAGTTGAATATGAGACAGCGTCGCTGGATGGAACTCCTGAAGGATTATGACTGTGATATTCTGTATCACCCTAGAAAAGCAAATAAGGTCGCTGATGCTTTAAGTCGGAAGTCTTCAGTAGCTCAGATGGTACTCAAGGAATGGAGATTGATTGAGAAAGTTCGAGATTCGGGTTTCAAATTTGAGGTAGGCCACCTTTCGAACCTTATGGCCACCCTCAGAATTGAGCCGGAAATTCAGATCAAAATCAAAACGCTTCAGTGGACAGATCCAAAGATTCAGAAGATTCTGCAAGAGATTATAGAAAAGAAGAATGCTAACTTTCAGATTGCTGAGGATAGAACACTGAGGTTCCAAGGACGATTGTGTGTACCCGATGATGTAGAGCTCAAAGAGGAGATTTTATCATAGGCTCATCGTAGCAGTTACAGTATTCATCCTGGCAGTATGAAGATGTATAAGAATCTGCATCAACATTATTGGTGGTCTGGTATGAAGGCGGACATCGCCAAGCATGTCGCCAAATGTCTGACGTGTCAACAAGTAAAGGCACAGCACTGTAAGCCAGGAGGACTTTTACAACCTCTCGAGATTCCCGAGTGGAAATGGGAACATATCACGATGGACTTCATGACTGGACTACCGAGGAGTCAGAGAGGAAATGATTCAATTTGGGTAGTGGTCGACAGATTGACGAAGTCGGCTCACTTCATTGCAGTACGAAAGGACCTTAGTTTGTATAGACACGCAGATTTGTACGTGCGTCAGATTGTTCGTCTGCATGGAGTGCCAGTAACGATTACTTCGGATAGAGACCCGAGATTCACAGCCGCCTTTTGGAAAAGCTTGCAAAGTGCTTTGGGTACGAAGCTGCAGTACAGTACGGCCTATCATCCTCAGACGGATAGCCTGTCTGAGAGGACTATTCAAACCCTTGAAGACATGCTGCGAGCTTGCGTACTGGATTTTAAAGGGAGTTGGGAAGAGCAGCTTCATCTCGTCGAATTCGCCTACAACAACAGTTATCAGCAGAGGATTCAGATGGCACCTTTCGAAGCGTTGTATGGCAGAGCGTGCAGAACACCCGTGTGTTGGGATGAGGTTGGTGAAAGAAAGCTTACAGGCCCAGAGTTAGTCCAGCAGTCAGTGGATGCAGTTGCAGTGATCAGAAGCAGATTACAGACTGCTCAGAGCCGCCATAAAAGCTATGCAGACAAGCGTCGAAGACCGTTGGAGTTCCAAGTTGGTGATCACGTTTTTCTAAAGGTGTCGCCAATGAGGGGTACTTCGCGCTTTGGCAAGAAAGGAAAACTGAGTCCGAGGTACGTAGGTCCCTTCGAGATTCTAGAAAGAATCGGGATTCTGGCATATCGTCTTGCATTACCGCCAAAGTTGGCGCAAGTGCATCACGTCTTTCACGTGTCGATGTTGAGGAAGTATGAACCTGACCCGACCCACGTGCTTAATTTTGAGGAATTGGACGTGGACGACAGAGTGTCGTACATTGAAAGCCCGGTTCAGATCGTGGATCGCAAAGAGCAAGTTCTGCGCACCAAGACCATTATGTTGGTCAAAGTAGTCTGGCAACACCACGGCACTGAAGGAGCAACCTGGGAAAGCGAAGAGTCGATGAGAGAATTGTACCCCCACCTTTTTGTTCAAAGATTGTGATGGTTTAAATTTCGAGGACGAAATTTTTATAAGAGGGGAAGAGTTGTGACATCCCAAATTTCTTATTCTGTTTTCAATTAAATGAGACGAACTTTTCATCGACACGCTTATGATTCAATTCTCCGAGCTGATCACTCACGAGATAACTAGTCTATCAGGTGAAGCCGTTAAGGAATTTAAATGCAATAGGCTTGAGAATCGACCATGAATCTGCTGCTCGACCGTATTAATCTGCAAGGATCATTACGACACTGTCAGAATCGAACGAGAGATCGATAATAGGTCGATTCGACGAGATATGTGATTAGAGTGTGGGTGATTCCACCTGATTGCAATATTCTCGTCGACCGGCACTGAACTGATTATTCTGTCGTTTTGGGTACCCTGTGTCCGTATTTGAAACCTCGAGATTTCAACGACAATCGAGAGTCGCCAATGTGTCGAAGATTATGTAGTGGCTTGAAAATAATCAACCACGGGTCAATTGCATTGAAAATTTCTAAAAGCTACCCGGTAGATTAGGACGCGCTCAAATCGCGCCAGATTGAAATTAACCGTGATTTTAAACCTGAATTCAGAAATTGAAAGTTCTGCCATGTCACAATTCATTTTAGGAACGTCGACTCATCTTCAGAAGATTTTTCTGCAAACCGAGATTTTTGGCGGAAAAGCAAAGTGAGGCTGTTTTTGTTCGAGATTGTCAGAGGGTCGTGTTTGATCGAATCTTTAGGATGCAAGTTGGATCATTTGACGGGGAAAAGTCATAAGAAGGTCTAGGACACATGGACCGATTTATTTGAGCTTCAATTGAACTTCAATTGATTGGAATTAAGAGAGAATTGAATGGATTGAATGGGGGAATGTCCAAAATTCGTAGCTCCCATGGCACACCACATTTTGCACCTATTGCCAAGCTTGTAGAGGAAGATTGGAGGAGAGAGAGTGGCTGAGGTCATGTGATGTCATGGTGGGGGCAAAGCCAATGAGAAGATGGCAAGTGTTGAGCTCTAGAGAGCCCAAGGAGACCCCCACTCTTCAGCAGCTTCTTCTCCCTTAATCCAAGGCTTTCTCCATTGTTGTTGAAGGAGAGAAGCTCAGCAAAAACCAGAGGAACCGAGCAGCATCAGCCCTCCACGGTCGCATGCCCATCGGACCCCATTTCCTCCTCTGTTTTTCCCCTCGTTCCAGTTTCTGCTCCAGCCGACCTTTCGCGAAAGATTCGAGTTAAAAGTTATCTTTCCGTGAGAATCAGCCAACGCTCCACCCACCACCGTGACGATCACTCCAAACCCGTACCGGAGCACTTCACTGTTCGCCGGAAAGATTCTCTGGTCGTCCCGAAATCCGGTGAGAAGCTGCCGCTCGCCGGACCGCCTGGTTCCGCCCCGCTCCGCCTGTTTCGCGTTTTCTTGCTGTTTCGCCCCTTTCCGACCCTTTCTTTGCCCATCCCAACCTCCAATAAGATTTCCTTGACCCCCGGGAGCCGCCGGTTGCTAACCACCCGCTCGTCGGAGCTCCGATCGGCCCGTTTTCGCCGTTGAAGTTGCTGGTTTCTTCTCTGCAGTTCAGCCCAGATCAGAAGCAGAAGACAGCAAGGTTTTGGAGACTTAGTGGCCCGTTTTCAAGCCCTTCCCGGCCTCCGTTGGTGTCGCCGCTTCGGGGTTTATCAACCGCCTTGGCGTCGTGGTCGCCGTGAACTCACCGGCGCGCAAAACCGGTGAGTTTATCCTCTAAACCTAGCTTAGTAAGTTAATCATGCTTAAGGGGTGTTTAGATTAGTCTAATTAGGCTTAGGTGGTTAGATTAGATTATTTTAATGTAAATTAGATTAGTTGTATGATAGTTTAATGGATGTTTAATTAGGGCTAATTGTATGTTTAAATTAGTGTAATCTAGTTTAAGCCCTAATTAATTATTTTTATTTAAATAATTATTTCGAATTTATAAATATTATTTTATTAAATTATATTATTATAAAATAATATTTAATTATTTAATTTTCGGAATTAAATTTAATTATTTATTATTTTCGAAAATTATGCCGGATGGCGATTCGTCGAATTTCGCACCGATCGCAAAGAAGGTGCGGTCGGTTGTGTCAATTGTATATTTAATGGAGAAATTGAGTGGAATGATGATTATGGTTTATTATTCCAAAGTGTGGAATTGAATGAAATTGGAGAAGTTTTGGTATTTAACTTGAAAGTATCCGGTGTTGGCTTATAGCATCGTAATTAGTTGGCAAGACCAGTTTGTATCGATTGATTGAATGGTTGTTTATGTGGGGATTTATCCCAAAGATGTTTAGTATCGATATTCGATTGGAATTTGATTGTAGGTTGTGAATGTATCTAGAAAATCGTCAAAGTTCGACCGTGCCCTGTTAGGTCGTGATTTGTCACCTGACAAAGGTCACGCTTGATGAGGCCGTAATCTGCCACCTATTAAAGGTTGCGCCCGTTAGGCCATAAATTGCCACCCGATAGGAGTCGCGCCTGATAAGGCCGTAATCCGCCACCTATTAAAGGTCGAGCCCATTGGGCCGTAATTTGCCACCTAAAGATAGGTCGTGTCCTTTCGACCGTGGTTTTTAGTGAATGAATGCCCAGGTTGGACAGAAACGCAAGAACAAGCGCGCGAACCTCTCCCAGACATTTCATCGAACACCTAAGGGTACAACCAGAAAGCATTCACGCGCGCAAATTCATGCCAGAACCAACCATAACCACAAAACAACACTAGGAATACACAGAGAAAGGAATGAGCAGGCTCGAACGCGCGAAACCCAGGGCCGGCGAGCCCCATTCCATCTATTCGACAAAACAGGGGAAAACGAGCTTGGGCGTATCCTGTGAAAGGAAAGTTGCCGGAGGCGATTGCTAGGTAGATCGGAACAAAATTGGCTCTAGAAACCGCCTCGAGGGACTTGGCCGGTGAAGGAGGCAACACCAACCGCAATTTGAACTCGCCGAGAATGGATCCAACCGAGCCTCTAGTTTGTAGTCGGGTTTTTCAATGAATCGGCTTCATTAACGGCGGATTTTGAGGTGGCTTTGATGAATTTCCCAGATAAGAAGCCAGAGAGAAATTTCCGTCGATTGTTCAGCAAGCAATTGATTTTTCTTGTTGGACAAAGTCGTTTTGGGTCATGCAGGCAAGTGAAACTTGTTAAATTAAGTCGTTTTGAGCTTTTTATGCCAAGTCAAACCGCTGGCGAGCCACGTCAGCAGAAAAAATATCAAAATATTGTCATACCAAATTTCTGGCATTCGAGATTGGAATTGATACTTAAATGATCGTTTTGTTTTTTTAAAAGTAACACTTGAGTGATTTGAAAATTAAAAATAATTGGCATCAAAATGAGCGTCGTATACAACTTTTGACACTTCTAGTAAACTTTTCCCCTCTCCCACTCCTTGCAATGAATGCCGTTGAGACGTCAATGAGCCCTAACCGGCCCTTGAGGCCTTGATGCTATTGAGGTTGCGGCAAGCGTCCAGATTTGGAGGTGCATCCTCCTTATCTAGAGACTCAATCCCTCCACTCCAAGTCTAGAGGAAGTGGGATCCAAATTCGTCGTCCTCGGCGGGCAAGTGGTCACCATTGCCCATTGGTCTTCCTGATCGTTCATCATATTTTTCCCAATAGGACGACAAACTATCATGTTGAAATAATGCCTCGTTATGATGAGGCAAGAGCTTTAGATGCACCAAAATTAAATAACGTCATGTGAATGGTGGAGGCAATTCCCTTCACCGAAGAAAAGTTGATCTCTTTCAAAAATTATTTCTTCTTCTTTTTTCTCGCGATTTCTGATTTTCAAGTGAAGGAATTTTGATCCTTGATCTAACATCCTCAGCTCCAAGCTCCCAAGCATATCACCATCCCTATCAAGCCCCACATCACATCGTGAAAGAGAAAGCTAAGTATGATCTCTATGGCGCATTTCTCTCTTGAGTTCATCCTATTACATCTTTCAATCAATTCTGGTACATAACAATGGCCATGTCGACCATATAACGATACATTTTATTCATTTAGCTGATAAAAGAAAGAGAATTGGGATAAGACCCAGGAAGATAGTCTCACCATAGAATCTAGGTTGAATTCCTTAAAAAATGGAGTCCATTAAATCAGATAAAATATACAAGAATACGGGAGAGGTAGAGTTTAATTGTCTGGACCGGGCGGTAATTCGTCGATAGATTTTATATATTGATGAATTGACCAAGCAAGTATATCAGCTCTAATTAATGAACAAAGTGTTAGTAAGCTTTTGACCAAATAGCAAATTAGGTGTCAATGGTCAAATTGCCTAATTTTGTATTCCATTTCAATCCATATTATATATCGCAGCCTAGTATATTACTTAGAAAGGTCATAGACTCATCATAGCTGGAAAATCCTTACCCGCTATAAGTTACCTCAAATAAATTTTCATTTTATCTCGAATCACGTTGTTTTAATATTAAGACACAAGAACACGCCAAAATTTGTGGTCAGTGAATTCGAATTTACGAGTTTTATGCTTGCGGATTCAGTCACCGGAATCGATACGATGTTGTTGTATATAACTTGGTGGATGAAATGATTAAGCTATACTTTGGGAAAGTATTGCGAAAGCTCTAGAAATCCGAACTGTTGGGATGGTGCAATACAAATTAGATACCTTTATTTGGAAAATTACAGAAAGAAAAAGAGCTCACAATCCGAGCTCGTTAACAAATCCCAGTAGATGACGATGATTTTGGTAGATCTAGGCTCTAACATTCATCGGCAGTATTGCGCATGCATGTTAAAAACCAATAATCATTGACTTTAAGGAAGTTTTAACATTATATTTAGTCTTTTTCAATGAAGTCGTTTGGGACAGAAGTTGGGGCGTCACGACCCAGCACTAGTCACCAGTGAGCCAAGTTCATCTACGGACAGGTCGATTGTGATTACCTTACCAATGTTGCTAGTCGAGGTAGAAGTAAACTCCAAACATTTACTTCCTATTTCGAAGAGAAAATCATTCTTTTACACTAGAAGTTCTGACTTTTTTCTTCACAAGTCACAAAATCTGCGCTTTGCATAGGCATACCTGGATATAAATGTTTTATCTGCATATATTGGTATTTTTACAAGTTACCTTTATCCGTGTTAGCATGTAACCGTAGTTACTTAAAATCTCGACAACGTTGGTACTTGTGTTATTTTTACCAATGTGTTGGGTCTATATCAATGCATAAATACTATTAAAAAAAAAAAAAAGCACTTACGACTTACGACCCTTAAAAACCGAGCTTCCGAAGGAAGAAATTGAATCTAGTTCTTCATGATACAAGTCAGCAACACACACCTATATCCAGCACATATTGAGAAGCAATTCTCCATAAAAACAAGCTTGAATCAAGTTGGAACTTGTTGATTCTCACCTCAATTGATGAACTAATTCGTCATACCAAAAGCATCATCTTCTTGCATAAACATGACAAATCAAGCTTCATCTCCATGGAAACCCCAAAATCATCTTCTCGATTTGTCCCTCTTTCCTCCGTCCCCTTCTTTCTATTTTTCTTTTTCCTTTTTCTTCTCTCTCCCTTGTCTTGCCTGTCTCCACTACAACAAGGAGACCCAATTAGATTAGCCACCTTAATGAGTCAGTAAATCCAATTAACTATCCAGGTGCCCAAGATAGACTTTAAAACCAAGATATAATGGACTAACGTATTTAGATGCTTCATTCGCCACTTTCTAGAAATCAAAGAAACCATGTAAAATTGTTATTCATTATTCAATTTATGGATTCACTTTTATTTCTTGAGCATTTACATAATTTACGTAAATATGAGGTACTTTTCAAATGTTCGCTAAACATTATAATTCCGTCTTATCCCAAGTTGCAAAATAATTCCTTATTGTCATAACCTCATAATGTCTCATATCAATGTCCACATGCCACTAGGTGTCAAAATTTCAGCCTGCAAACACTATTAATGAGTTACCCTCAATGTTAAGCAAACAAATAATCGACGAACAAGTAATTGCCCACCTCTTCTTGGTCGGCCACTTTTTGGGAATCAAAGAAAGCATATAACAGCAGTATTAGTTATTAATTTTATAGATACACTTCTAATTCTCGGTCACTTACTTGATTTGTATAAATATAAAGCACTTTCCGAGATTCAAGAGATGACTATCATGATGTAGCACTTTTTCCAATGTGGCATTTAATTCTAGGTGTAAGCAATAAAGACCGAAAGCCCAAATTGGACAGGCTAGAATAGGCCCTGATGGGATTTCGGGCTCCCCCGTTTTTCAGGCCAGTCCGAGCCTTCAAGCTTGAGATGCTCAAGCCTAAAATGGCCCATCTCCAAATTAATTTTTTAACAATAGAATATGCAATATAGGTATAAAATCTAAAAACTTTAGAAAGTTCATTATTTATGTTCAAAATAGTTTAATAAAGTCATGAACAAGTTCAAAATAGTTAGATAATAAAGTGATTTTTGAGGCGAAAAATATATATATTTATTTATTTTAAGTCCAAAAAACAGAAAAATTTTGGCTAGGCCTGAGGGATGTTTGAGAGGACATTTGTTACAACATTGAAAAGAAAAATAACAATGTAAGAAATTAAATTTTGTTTAATTGATCCTACCATTTTATGTTTAATTCCCATTTTAATATAATCTTTAGATTGATTACTGACTTCACACCTTTTTGATGATATGGTCAAGCCACGCAGCCGCCGTGCCATTTAGTAAGAAATTTACATGTAACATTACTCTTGAAATACTTGTCTCACCATGCCCACTGAAACATTGCATTTCTAGACACTTGATAAGTTGGGGCAACATTTTAAAATGCAATGGGAGTTCATGACAATCTGGTGCATCATAGTTGTCAACTGGGGTGGTTAATTTTCACGTGAGACTAATGGACATACTCCCCTAGTGATCGTATTGCCCAAGAAGTCTTGAATTTTCTTGATTGTAATATTTCTTATAATTAGGTTCAATAGTCTCTTAAAATTGTTAATTATCCTAGAGATTTCACCTCAAAAGCCTTTTTTTATGCATCGTTTACAAAAGCTCTTGAAGAAGAATCCACTCCAATGGAAAAGAGAGCATACTGGTGCAATTGTGGTGCTAAAAGAGAAATTGATGCATCTTCCCCCATTGTCGGTTCCTTTTGATGGCAAGCAAATCTTGTGAATTGATGATAGTGAAATGTTTTGGACAGTAATTTTGCTCGAAGAAGTCAAGGAAAGAGATACATCTATGAACAAAAGAGCAGACGGTTTTCACTTGCTGAACTTCACTACCACTCTACATTCAAAGAAACTTTAGCCGTCAAATATGAAATAAAGGAATTCGAATTCAATATGATTGGTTATCATTTCTCTGTCAAAAAAAAAAAAAAAAAAATCTGTCATTTCCCCATCCAATATGGAGTTTAAAGCCAAACTAGTTTCTCATCCTCAACTTATTTGATGCGTAGAATAGTTTTCCAAATATTCTTTTGAAACCAAACCCATTAAAGGAGAGAAGAACCTCCTTGTAAATCTTCTCTGAAGACCCAAAGACTTCTCATCCTTTTACATGTTCACTTTTGACCGATTGTGAATTGATAGTGTAAGGGAAAGGTGAAAAGAGCCCCATCGGGGTGATATGCCCAATGTCCTCCTTGAAAACCACAACACTTTCCTCATTAGACGACATTTTTCTACAAGTCAAGGAAAGAGATACATCTATGAAGCGGCGGCACCAACGGAGGCCGGGAAGGGCTTGAAAACGGGCCACTAAGTCTCCAAAACCTTGTTGTCTTCTGCTTCTGATCTGGGCTGAACTGCAGAGAAGAAACCAGTAACTTCAACGGTGAAAACGGGCCGATCGGAGCTCCGACGAGCGGGTGGTTAGCAACCGGCGGCTCCCGGGGGTCAAGGAAATCTTATTGGAGGTTGGGATGGGCAAAGAAAGGGTCGGAAAGGGGCGGAACAACAAGAAAACGCAAAACAGGCGGAGCGGGGCGGAACTAGGCGGTCCGGCGAGCGGCAGATTCTCACCGGATTTCGGGACGACCGAAGAATCGTTCCGGCGAATGACGAAGTGCTCCGGTACGGGTTTGGAGTTCTTGTCACGGTGGTGGGTGGAGCGTTGGCTGATTCTCACGGAAAGATAACTTTTAACTCGAATCTTTGGCAATGGGGTCCGATGGGCATGCGACCGTGGAGGGCTGATGCTGCTCGGTTCCTCTGGTTTTTGCTGAGCTTCTCTCCTTCAACAACAATGGAGAAAGCCTTGGATTAAGGGAGAAGAAGCTGCTAAAGAGTGGGGGTCTCCTTGGGCTCTCTAGAGCTCAACACTTGCCATCTTCTCATTGGCTTTGCCCCCACCATGACATCACATGACCTCAGCCACTCTCTCTCCTCCAATCTTCCTCTACAAGCTTGGCAATAGGTGTAAAATGTGGTGTGCCATGGGAGCTACGAATTTTGGACATTCCCCCATTCAATCCATTCAATTCTCTCTTAATTCCAATCAATTAAAGTTCAATTGAAGCTCAAATAAATCGGTCCATGTGTCCTAGACCTTCTTATGACTTTTCCCCGTCAAATGATCCAACTTGCATCCTAAAGATTCGATCAAACACGGCCCTCTGACAATCTCGAACAAAAACAGCCTAACTTTGCTTTTCCGCCAAAAATCTCGGTTTGCAGAAAAATCTTCTGAAGATGAGTCGACGTTCCTAAAATGAATTGTGAGATGACAGAACTTTCAATTTCTAAATTCAGGTTTAAAATCACGGTTAATTTCAATCTGGCGCGATTTGAGCGCGTCCTAATCTACCGGGTAGCTTTTAGAAATTTTCAATGCAATTGAACCGTGGTTGATTATTTTCAAGCCACGACATAATCTTCGACACATTGGCGACTCTCGATTGTCGTGAAAATCTCGAGGTTTCAAATACGGACATAGGGTACCCAAAACGACAAAATAATCAGTTCAGTGCCGGTCGACGAGAATATTGCAATTGGGTGGAATCACCCACACTCTAATCACGTATCCCAGTCGAATCGACCTATTACTGATCTCTGTTCGATTCTGACAGTGTCGTAATGATCCTTGCAGATTAATACGGTCGAGCAGCAGATTCATGGTCAGATTCTCAAGCCTATTGCATTTAAATTCCTTAACGGCTTCACCTGATAGACTAGTTATCTCGTGAGTGATCAGCTCGGAGAATTGAATCATAAGCGTGTCGATGAAAAGTCCGTCTCATTTAATTGAAAACAGAATCAGAAATTTGGGATGTCACAGTAGCTTTTGCCAGATAGTGACGAGTCTGCGATCAAGGTTGGATGATGGGTGACAGTTCACCCTAGAGAGGTCGAGAAGTATGATAGGGTAGTAGCAAACCCTGGTCTTGTAAATGGAAGCTTAGCGCGTAGGTAGCCGAACAGCTTCACTTTTTTGTATTAGACCTTGGGGTGTTAAACTGGTCTGTATAAAGGCACTACTGTATTGTAGGTGTGGTTTGTGAAAATATTATCCTACGTTTCTATCCCACTGTTATGTTGTATGGAGATTGTTTTACGTTTCCACATGCGCAAAATAATGCATGGGTCGGCGACACTCCCTGGGACGTCGCAAATTATAGACCACAGAGGGTTGTGCACGTGCTCGAGGTTCGGGGCGTGACATGTTCACTTTTGACCGATTGTGAATTGATAGCATAAGGGAAGGGTGAAAAGAGCCACATCAGGGTGATATGCCCAATGTCCTCCTTGAAAGCCACAATACTTTCCTTGTCAGACGACATTTTTCTACAAGCCAAGGAAAGAGATACATCTATGAACAAAAGAGCAGACGGTTTTCACCTGCTGAACTTCACTACCACTCTACATTCAAAGAAACTTTAGCCGTCAAATATGAAATAAAGGAATTCGAATTCAATATGATTGGTTATCATTTCTCTGTAAAAAAAAAAAAAAAAAAAAAAAAAAATCTGTCATTTCCCCATCCAATATGGAGTTTAAAGCCAAACTAGTTTCTCATCTTCAACTTATTTGATGGGTAGAATAGTTTTCCAAATATTCTTTTGAAACGAAACCCATTAAAGGAGAGAAGAACCTCCTTGTAAATCTTCTCTGAAGACCCAAAGAATTCTCATCCTTTTACATGTTCACTTTTGACCGATTGTGAATTGATAGTGTAAGGGAAAGGTGAAAAGAGCCCCATCAGGGTGATATGCCCAATGTCCTCCTTGAAAACCACAATACTTTCCTCATCAAACGACATTTTTCTACAAGTCGAGGAAAGAGATACATCTATGAACAAAAGAGTGGACGGTTTTCACCTGCTGAACTTCACTACCACTCTACATTCAAAGAAACTTTAGCCGTCAAATATGAAATAAAGGAATTCGAGTTCAATATGATTGGTTATCATTTCTCTATAAAAAAAAAAAAAGAAATCTGTCCTTTCCCCATCCAAAATGAAGTTTAAAGACAAACTAGTTTCTAATCCTCAACTTATTTGATGGGTAGAATAGTTTTCTGAATATTCTTTTGAAACCAAACACATTAAAGAAGAGAAGAACCTCCTTGTAAATCTTATATGAAGACCCAAAGACTTCTCATCCTTTTACATGTTCAATTTTGACCGATTGTGAATTGATAGCGTAAGGGAAGGGTGAAAAGAGCCCCATCAGGGTGATATGCCCAATGTCCTCCTTGAAAACCATAATACTTTCCTCTTCAGACGACATTTTTCTACAAGCCAAGGAAAGAGATACATCTATGAACAAAAGAGTGGACGGTTTTCACCTGCTGAACTTCACTACCACTCTACATTCAAAGAAACTTTAGCCGTCAAATATGAAATAAAGGAATTCGAATTCAATATGATTGGTTATCATTTCTCTGTAAAAAAAAAAAAAAAAAAAAAAAAAATCTGTCATTTCCCCATCCAATATGGAGTTTAAAGCCAAACTAGTTTCTCATCCTCAACTTATTTGATGCGTAGAATAGTTTTCCAAATATTCTTTTGAAACCAAACCCATTAAAGGAGAGAAGAAACTCCTTGTAAATCTTCTCTGAAGACCTAAAGACTTCTCATCCTTTTACATGTTCACTTTTGACCGATTGTGAATTGATAGCGTAAGGGAAGGGTGAAAAGAGCCCCATCAAGGTGATATGCCCAATGTCCTCCTTGAAAACCACAATACTTTCCTCATCAAACGACATTTTTCTACAAGTCAAGGAAAGAGATACATCTATGAAAAAAAGAATGGACGGTTTTCACCTGCTGAACTTCACTACCACTCTACATTCAAAGAAACTTTAGCCGTCAAATATGAAATAAAGGAATTCGAATTCAATATGATTGGTTATCATTTATCTATATAAAAAAAAAAAGGAAATCTATCCTTTTCCCATCCAAAATGAAGTTTAAAGCCAAACTAGTTTCTCATCCTCAACTTATTTGATGGGTAGAATAGTTTTCCAAATATTCTTTTGAAACCAAACCCATTAAAGGAGAGAAGAACCTCCTTGTAAATCTTCTCTGAAGACCCAAAGAATTCTCATCCTTTTACATGTTCACTTTTGACCGATTGTGAATTGATAGTGTAAGGGAAGGGTGAAAAGAGCCCCATCAGGGTGATATGCCCAATGTCCTCCTTGAAAACCACAATACTTTCCTCATCAAACGACATTTTTGTACAAGTCAAGGAAAGAGATACATCTATGAACAAAAGAGTGGACGGTTTTCACCTGCTGAACTTCACTACCACTCTACATTCAAAGAAACTTTAGCCGTCAAATATGAAATAAAGGAATTCGAGTTCAATATGATTGGTTATCATTTCTCTAAAAAAAAAAAAAAAAAAAAAATCTGTCATTTCCCCATCCAAAATGAAGTTTAAAGCCAAACTAGTTTCTCATCCTCAACTTATTTGATGGGTAGAATAGTTTTCCAAATATTCTTTTGAAACCAAACCCATTAAAGGAGAGAAGAACCTCCTTGTAAATCTTCTCTGAAGACCCAAAGACTTATCATTCTTTTACATGTTCACTTTTGACCGATTGTGAATTGATAGTGTAAGGGAAATGTGAAAAGAGCCCCATCAGGGTGATATGCCCAATGTCCTCCTTGAAAACCACAACACTTTCCTCATTAGACGACATTTTTCTACAAGTCGAGGAAAGAGATACATCTATGAACAAAAGAGTGAACGGTTTTCACCTGCTGAACTTCACTACCACTCTACATTCAAAGAAACTTTAGCCGTCAAATATGAAATAAAGGAATTCGAATTCAATATGATTGGTTATCATTTCTCTATCAAAAAAAAAAAAATCTGTCATTTCCCCATCCAAAATGAAGTTTAAAGCCAAACTAGTTTCTCATTCTCAACTTATTTGATGGATAGAATAGTTTTCCAAATATTCTTTTGAAACCAAACCCATTAAAGGAGAGAAGAACCTCCTTGTAAATCTTCTCTGAAGACCCAAAGACTTCTCATTCTTTTACATGTTCACTTTTGACCGATTGTGAATTGATAGTGTAAGGGAAGGGTGAATAGAACCCCATCAAGGTGATATGCCCAATGTCCTCCTTGAAAACCACAATACTTTCCTCGTCAGACGACATTTTTCTACATGTGATAATAATAAATGCTAAACATATTGTAAGTGTGAGTGCATTGAAAATTTGGGCCTCCTTCCTTCGTAGGAAATCTAGCTTCTTCACAAAAATAGAGTGTTTGTAGATAGCTTGTAGCTAGAATTTCTATAGTACATAACACCTTGTAAGGAGTACTTCTATCTAATTTTTCCCCTAATAAATATAATCTCATAAACTTGTCCCAATCTCATAAACTTTTCCCGTGAAGAGGATATTTGTACTTTGCAAGTATAGCCAGGCATATTTTCAATTGAATGAGATCGATTGAATACACTATATCTCATAACGAGCTAGGGCAGCAACAACAAGAACAACATAAAACGCAGTTGATGGAATGTTTAGTCTTCATCTCCATGGACTTCTCAATCCCTCCCATAATTGACGGAAAACATGAGGCACCGATTTGTCTAGTCTTTGACCTTCAGTTTGCCAATTTGTCCTTTTTTGGATTTTGTCCTCCCTGTCTTCTTTTTTATCACCTTAAATATTAGTGTACAAAACCACATAGCAAACTATGAGTGGACAATAAATCTTATTTAATGCATCTTCCGCCATTGCCTGATCTTTCTGATGGCAAGTGAATCTTGCGAAATTGATGATAGTGAAAAATATTGGACAATAATTTTGCTCGAAAAGGTCAAGGAAAGAGATACATCTGTGAACATAAGAGTGGAGGATTTTCACTTGCCGAACTTCACTACCACTCAACGTTCAAAGAACATTAGCCATCAAATATGAAATAAAGGAATTCGAGTTCAATATAATTGGTTATCATTTCTTTGTCTGAAAAAAGAAGAAGAAAAAGGCCATCCTTTCCCCATCCCAAATGAAGTTTAAACCCAAATTAGTTTCTTATCCTTAACTTGTTTGATGGTTAGAATGGTTTTCAAAGTACTCTTTTGAAATCAAACACATTAAAGAAGAAAAAACATCTTCATATATCTTCTTTCAAGAACCAAAGACTTCTCATCCTTTTATAGGTTCGCTTTTGACCAATTGCGAATTAGTACCGTAAGGGAAGGGTGAAAAGAACTCCATTGGAGAGATTAGCCCGATGTCCTTATTGAAAACCACAATACTTTCCTTGTCAGATAACATTTTTCTACATGTAATAACAATAAATACTAAACATATTGTAAATGTAAATGCATTGAAAATTTGGGCCTCCTTCCTTCATTAGGACTTTGGCTCCTGCGCAATAGTACCGTGTTTGTAGATAGATTGTAACTAGAATTTGGCTAGTACATAACACCTTGTAAGGAGTAGTTCTATCTTAATTTTTCCCTAATAGATAGAATCTCATGAACTTGTCGCTTGAAGAGAATATTTGTACTTTGCAAGTATAGCTGGGCGTGTTTTCAATTGAATACATTGGATGTGATAATGAGCTAGGGCTAGCAACAAAAAGAACATGATAAAACACATTTGATGGAACATGAGGCACCAATTCATGAGGAGTTAAGATATACGAAAGTTATGACACTCAAGTGGTTGAAAAAAAGTTTATGACACTAAAGTGATCGTCATACCAAAGTTTTGGTACTTCTGATGTTCTTTCCCAACAAAGTTTGTTAAAAAGGAAAAAGAGAGGGGCAACTTTAATAAAATGAGATATAGTTTTCTATTCCATCGTCATTCCTTCTCAAGATTACATGAAAGTCCTCTCAAGCATTATTACAAGCTGCCATTGAAGTTTTGCTGGAGAATCGTCGAAGCTAATCAAATAGTTTTTAACTTGTCATAACAAAATATATTGTAATTATACATTTCTCACATTGATCTTCATTATTTCACCCACAGTTATTTTATTTGTATTAATTCGATTTCACTAGAGTCAAAATTCTCGCTGAAATAAAATCCATGAAGATGGAGATTTGTCAATGTAACCTCCAGAGATTAATTTCATTTGACTTTTGTATGCTTAATAGATTGTTGGACCCCTTCTATCATTTGGTACCTGCATGTAGATCGTCTTCAAAACTAAAGTTTGTTTGATCATCCTTATAAAGTTCGAATATGTTCAATTCCTTTATGACCCCTTTACTTCTTGTGCTTGCATTCAAAAGATGTTCAGAGCATACTTCAGTGTCAGCTTGAGACGAACTCGAGAGGAGATCTGTTACAACATTGGAAAGAAAGATAAACAGAATGAGAAGCTAATTTCTTATACTTGATCTTACCCCGTTTATTTCTTTTTTTTCCTTTTTCACAATCTTTAGTTTCCTTTCTCACAATCTCTTCCACATCATCCTTATCTTAAATGGAGTCCAAAAATTAAGTTAGATACTGGTGAAGCAAATTGATCTCAAATAAGATATTTCAGATCTAATTCATATTTATGTTTTTGAAAAGGTTTGATCATAATAAGTGCGACATTTTAAAACTAAGCTATATTGTCACGAAAAGTGATTTTTTGCAGATTTTGTGAAGATTATTCTGAACAACTTATCTTGAACCAAAATATAAGAAATGAACAAGTAACACTATTTAATAGTCACTAAAGTAGCATGGGCATAATTTGAGAGGGGACACGTTGAATACACATTTGATGGAATGTTCGGTGATCGTCTCCATGTGCTTGTCAGTCCTAACGTAATTGATGGGTTACTAATTGACTAAACAAGTTCATCACTGTTAAATAAAAAGCGATAGGATATGATGGAGAAAAGCCACTTTTTCTGTAATTTTTTTGAAAAAAATTCAAATGTTAATTAAAACTATGTAAATATATACATGTATATGTATATATATGTTAGGGCAACATTTTAAAATGCACTGGATTCATGTCAATCTAATGCATCATAGTTCTCAACTAGGGTTGTTAAATTCCATGTGGGATTTACATAATCTAAATTTAATTAGACTCACATGAGTTCAATGGACATACTACCTTCGTGGTCCTATTAGCCAAGAAGTCTGAGAGTTTCTTGATTAGAATATTTCTCATAGGCAAGTTCAACAATTTCTTAGGATTATCAATTATCTTAGAGATTCCGTACCAAAAACCTCTAAATATATGCATGCATTGCAATAAGCTCTTGAAGAGGAATCCACTCCCATGGGAAAGAGAGCATATCAATGCAATTGAGGTGTCAAAGGAGAAGTTGTTGTATCTTCCCCCATTGCAAGTTCCTTCTGATGGCAAGCGAATCTTGGGATCTGATGATAGTGAAAAGTATTGGATTGTAGTTCTGCTTGAAGAAATTGATGAAAGAGATATATCTGTGAACATAAGAGAGGATGGTTTTCACCTGCTGAACTTCACTACCACTCTATATTGAAAGGAACCTTAGCCATTAATTATGAAATTAAGGAAATAAAATTCCATCTTATTGTTTAGCATTTCTTTGTCAAAATAAGAAGTCATCCTTTCCCCATATGATGAAGTTTAAAGCCAAAATAGTTTCTTATCCTCAATTTGTTCGATGGTTATTATGATTTTCAAAATACTCTTTTGAAATCAAACACATTAAAGTAGAGAAGAACATCCTTGTAGATCTTCTTTCAATACACAAAGACTTCTCATCCTTGCACATATTCACATTTGACTGATCACGAATAAGTACCGTGAATGAAGGGTGAAACGAACTCCATGAGGGTGATATGCCCAATGTCCTCCTTGAAAACCACGATACTTTCCTCATTTGACGACATTTTCTACATATAATAATAGTAGATGCTAAACATATTGTAAGTGTGAATGCATTGAAAATTTGGGCCTCCTTCCTTTGTTGGAACTTTGGCTTCTTCACAGTAGTAGCGTGTTTGTAGGTAGATTGTAGCTAGAATTTCGGTAAGACATAACACCTTGTAAGGAGCACTTTCTATCTGAAAATTTTCCCCTAATAAATAAATCTCGTGAACTTGCCGCTTGAAGAGAATATTTGTGATTTGTAAGTATAGTCGGGCGTGTTTTCAATTGAATGAGATCGATTGAAGACACTGGATGTAATAATGAGTTGGGGCCCAACGAGAAGAGCATAATAAAATGCATTCGATGGAATGTTCAGTCTTCGTCTCCTTGGACTTCTCAATCCTCCCGTAGTTGACAGGGAACATGAAGCACTAATTTGTCCTTTATTTGGTTTTGTCCTCCCTTTCTTCTTTGTTGTTACTCTCAACTTTTTTATGGTGTTTCCCATTAGATGATGCTATGCTATATGTTAATATTAGTATACTAAACCGCACAGCAGACTATGAGTGTACTATAAGTCATATTCGATAACTTATAACAATATGTCACGTCAAATTCATAAAACAATCTTAGTATATGACATTTCTTTGTTTTTATTTTTATCGTAAAATTGAAAGCTAGCAAGACACTAAAATAAGAGTAGCACTACATGTACTGAGACTTTACTTGAGTTTCTCGGTAAATGAAATGGTGCACTATGTGCTGTACAGCATGTCGTCAAATAAGAGTCGAATCGGCGTTAGTTTGTAAAAAGGGGAAAAGTGATAAATGGGGCAAGTTCAATTAAAGGAAATTTTCTGGCAAAAAAATTAAAGGAAATTTCGCCAGCCTTCTAATATTCCGTGCAATCTGTAATATGCTTTGTTGGCTATACTTCTTGGCCATACTGATAATGAAAATGCCTGTATAACCCTTAACATCAGCTATATGAGGCGAGGTGACGTTTGAATAAAAGGCAAAGTCGGAAGAAGGGCAATATTCCCAAACCTCCGCTCTGTTCTCCTTGATTTCTTACAAATCTTTCTCTTCTAGGTCTAGTGACATTGGAAGGATAAAATTGCAATTTTGATCATATAAGATGAGTTGGTTCAACAAGTCCGCTCTCTATTTGTTAGTCAAATCCTACATATGAGAAAGCTTTTCCAAGGCCATGAAGCCTTTGGTTGAAGGCTAATGATATTTTGGAGACCATCAAGCAGTTTCATATAAGGACTAACAGAGGAAAGGGCATGCGTGCTAGGATAACATACATGTCCCAAATTTCATTATTCTTCCTCTTGTTTTATGGTTATATGCATTGTTAGATTATTCCATTTCTCTTTTTTTATTTTTCCTATGGGGGTAATTGTCGTCAATTACATGCCATTTCTGTCGAAATAAGTTACATGTCCCTATCCTATTCCTCTTCCCAATCATTATTAAATTGTTGGGAAATATGAGGCACCAGTTATTAAATTATGGCTTGAGTTTGAAGTAGGTGCGAGACCCAACTCATTTAAAGGATTCTGATTTGTTCAAAACTTGGTGTTCCTTTTTAATCAGTATCATATTTTGATTTGTTGAGCAGTGCTACTTAACTATTAAATGTATTGGAGGTTTGGTTCTGTTGAAGATAAATATCCAAGTTTAACCGAGGGAGCAAACATTAGTCGGACTCCACTCAACGCGTCCAGTTTAGGCCTTTTCTAATATCCTGAAGAAGTCCTACTGCTGAAGTCTCTATTTCATATCCCCGCACGAGAGGACTCTCTCTTTAGCGAAGAAAAAAAAGGGGACGCACCAGTAACGCTTTCTTTGATCGCACGGAGTTCTACAATCGGTGGATTTTGTGATGTGAGTCGCATAATGAGTCGTTCTATTAATAAACACTGTGAGTTTAGATGTAATCAAGGCGTGGAAAACACTCGAACTTGCAAGTAATTATAACTCTATTTTTCTCCAATTTTTAGTGGATTATAGCTGCTTACTCTTCCAGCTGCATAGATATCGATTTTCGGACTGAACCACGGAAATCTCAGGAGTTCTTCATTGTTTCTCATTTATTTTCTTGGTGATTTCGCATTAATTAATTACAAAATTTGGTTAGTTTCCACATTATTTTATAATAATTTATTCAATCTTCAGTCTTCAGTCTTTAGGAGAGAGAAAGTTTACGGAACTTGCCATGATGGAGTTAGTCAATAATTGATTTGTGCATAGAGAGAGGAGGTTTATAAATTCAGCTCAAACTGAAAGTGGATCACTGGACGAGATGGGGAAGCACCTATTTCTTATTCTCAACTCTATTCTCTTGTGGTGGTGGAGCTCAATCACAATCTCCAAAGCATACTCACAAAACCAAACGGATCGGTTCGCATTAGCCTTCTTAAAAAACGCAATACACAAAGACCCATTTGGGGTCTTGAGCTCTTGGAATGATTCTACTCATCATTGTGAGTGGCAAGGTGTTTTGTGCAGCAAAAGACATCCTGGGAGGGTCACATCTCTGGTCCTAATATCACAAGGCTTGGAAGGCTTCCTATCTCCTCATGTAGGTAACCTCTCTTTTTTGAGGGTCATAGTTCTGCAGGACAACAGCTTTCATGGCAAAATCCCACCACAGATTGGCAACTTGCTTCGGCTACGTGATCTTGTTCTTAGGAACAACTCATTTGGTGGGCCGATACCCTCCAATCTTTCCTGCTGCTCGAACCTTGAGACCCTGGATCTCATCGACAACCAACTTGTGGGGGGAATTCATTATGATCTTGGTTCTTTAACAAGACTCATATTCTTGGGCTTGTATGGGAACAATCTTGTAGGTCCTATTCCTCGTTCGATTGGAAACCTCTCGCTGCTACAACAGCTCTCCCTGGGAGATAATGCGTTAAGCGGAGAAATACCTGAGGAATTGTCCAGACTCAAGAGATTGAAATTTTTCCAACTATCTTTCAACAAACTAACCGGTGAGATTCCAGTAGGGATTTTAAACATGTCTGACATTTTTGTATTCAGTGTTGCTTATAACCAGTTGTGGGGAAGCTTTCTCAATGATGTCGGCACCACTTCTCCTTCTCTCTATTTCCTTGGCATCAGCTATAACTTGTTCACCGGGATGATTCCATCAACGTTAACGAATGCCACAGGTCTTAGAGACCTTTTCCTTGACGACAACAATTTCCATGGGCCAATACCGAAAAATCTAGGAAGGCTAAAGGGCCTTCATTGGATTTCATTGAGTCATAACCACTTGCGGGATGACTTGAGTTTTATTTCTTCTTTAGTTAATCGTTCCAACTTAAATAAAATTGCGGTGCGAGGGAACTTGATTCATGGATCGTTCCCGAAATCCTTCTGCAATCTCTCCACCAGCATTGAGCAAATTGATATGACAGAAAATCGGATCCAGGGAACTCTTCCTTCAGCCATTGGAAATCTCTTCAACTTGTCTGTGTTGGGTTTATCTGTTAATTTTTTAATCGGTCGTATTCCCGATTCCATCGGAGCACTTTACAAGTTGCAAAAACTTTGTTTGGCTGTCAACATGTTGACTGGAGAGATACCGTCTTCAATTGGTAACATTACATTGTTAAATCTCCTTGACCTTTCCTCCAACATTTTCCAAGGCTACATACCGCAAAGTCTCGGCAACTGCAAGCAACTAATTGGGCTTGATCTTTCAAACAATAACCTAATTGGCTCAGTTCCTGTCGAAATCATGGGTCTTTCTTCCTTATCGATCGTCCTTAGTTTAGCAAATAATAATTTAAGTGGATCTCTTCCAGTCGGGTCTTTAAAGAATCTTGGCCAATTATATTTGTCTCACAACAGACTGACCGGCTTAATTCCGGCGTCCATCAGCGAGTGCTTGGTATTGGAACAACTTTACTTAGAAGCTAATTCTTTTCATGGTCAAATCCCCGAAGCTTTACGTCCATTACGGGGTCTACAAGAGTTGGACCTTTCCAATAATAATTTTTCTGGTCCAATCCCGAGCTTTCTCGCAGGGCTCTTACTACTCAAGTACTTGAATTTGTCTTTCAATCAACTAGAAGGACAAGTTCCAGAGGGTGGAGTTTTTCTTAATGTCAGTTCTGTATCGATTTATGGAAATACGGAACTCTGTGGAGGTGCTCCCAGTCTGAAGCTTCCTCTTTGCAAATCATCAAGCTCTAAGAAGTCTTCTTCAACCAAGGCCAAAGTAATATATGTGGTAGCTGGCAGTTTGTTATGTTTAGCTTTGTTGCTCCTATGTCTGTCTATCTTTTATTGTAAAAAGAAGCAAACAACAACCAATGCCTCCACATCATTATCTTTCGAGAACCAATTCTTGAGGATTTCTTATGAAGAACTCCTGAAAGCGACTAACAGATTCTCCGAGACCAATTTGATTGGTAAAGGGAGATATGGCACAGTTTATAAGGGGATTCTTGATGGAGGTGCCACGGTGGCGACAAAGGTGCTCAATCTAATGCAAAGAGGTGCTTCGAGGAGCTTTATCTCTGAATGTCAAACTCTAGGAACCATTAGACACCGAAACCTCGTGAAGATACTAAGTGTCTGTTCGAGCGTGGACTTTTGTGGCAATGACTTCAAAGCTCTAATATATGAGTTCATGGCTAATGAGAGCTTGGAGGAGTGGCTACACCCTGGAACCATAGGACGAAATGATGAGTGTAGCGAATCGAGAAATCTAAAACTAGTGCAAAGATTAAACATCACCATTGACATAGCTACTGCGATCAAATATCTCCACGAGGGTTGCTATCCAGCCATCATCCATGGAGATCTGAAGCCGAGTAATGTGCTTCTGGACAACAACATGACGGCTCGAGTTGGAGATTTCGGGCTTGCAAAGATCATTTCAACGGTGTCTATCGAAGCCATAGGAGTTCAAGACCAGAATAGTTCAACTTCAACCGCAGTAAGAGGATCCATTGGCTATGTGCCTCCTGGTATGAAATTGTCATATTTTATTGATTAGTTTTTATTTGATTCCAATAGTAATATGTGAGTGCCAAAAGTTTGACTAAACAATTATTCTTGATATTATGTTATGATTTGTATGCTCTAACACCTCTTTCTCACGACTCAATTCCTCTTTCCGCTATTAATAGCTCTGCAGAAAAATAAAATACGTATCTTCTTGTACGAAGATTAATAATAGCTTGCCCTAGTCGTATTTTAAATTAAGATGAGAATAAACCATCGTAATTTTGATCAATGACTGGAAAATTTTTAGACAAAACTTGTGAATCCATGTGAATAAATAGATTAAGCATATTGTATCATCTCATATTTATATTTTCTTTCTATAATTTGTATTTTGTCACATATCACGTTCATGCCATTAAAACAGATTGCGAATCTCTTTTGGAATGTTATGACTCAAGGTCTTAACAATAAGTAATTTTTCCTTTACGGCAGACCCTTTCATGACCAATAATTTAATATTAGAAAATATATTAGATGACATGACATTTATGCCAGAAACCGTTGGAGGATACACTAATTGACAACACGATGGGCTCTACCGAACTATCACTTTCCCTAAACTTATTGGTCAGAGCATATTAAGACAAATTCACGCATTTACAAGTATAAATCCATCACCGTCAACAAATCACTCTAAGTCTCTTCTTGTTCCCACACTGTGTTCATTTTTTGCCTGTTCTTCTTGCCATTTTCTTCTTGTCTTTGCATAAAAGAAAGTGTGGTATAGGTATTAAACATAATTTGTATCATGAAAATGACGAGCCTCACGTGGATCCCATATGTTTCCAGTCAAAAAACCAACTATTCAAATTTAGTTAACACATAGACTTCTGCCAAGGCCTTCAGCCAACATATTTTGTTCTTTTTCTATTTTCGTCTGTGTCCTACTAGAGGACAAAGCCACTTTTGATGTTTAGGCAATTTGTGTAGCAAACATGTGACAACTTTGGTTACACTTAGTAATTTTGGAGAAGAAGAGTTTATATGTTGTTAACTTACCTTTGGTGCACTTTATGAATTGTAAAATCCTATTTCTCTACCGTTGATGCATTTCTCAACGGTTAATGCACTTTATAAGAGTTCACACGATAGGCGCTAAACATCAGCCATATACAGTAAATTAAACGAAAATTAAACATAGAGAAATGAAAGCAAAAAACCAGTTGGGGGCTTTGGGACCCTTGGCCTTGCTCCAGCAGAGGATCCCTTGGCCTCTGCCATGCACAGCGAGCCCGATTGTGAAGTGAGTGAGGACTTGCAAGCCCTCACTCTATGTTGGGTGTGATAGGCATGATCCCTCATAATTTTCTTTGTCAAGCTCTTGCAAATGGACATCAAGCAAAATCCCATGTGACTTAGAAGCTTTTTCTAAACAATTGACTTCAAGAAAAAGTGTATGTTCGTTCCTATTAATGTCTTGATGAAATTTTCAGAGTATGGCATGGGACACAAGGTTTCCACACTTGGGGATGCATATAGTTACGACATTCTATTATTGGAGATGTTCACTGGAAAGAGACCCACTGAAGAGGCCTTTGGACACCATCTTAACCTCCACAACTTTGTCCGAATGGCTCTTCCAGATCGAGCAATGGACATTATAGACTTAAGACTTTGGAGTGAAGCTGGTGATCGACAACAAGAGATGAAAATCAGAGATTGCATTATCTCTGTATTGGAAGTTGGAGTCGCATGTTCAATGGAATCACCACCAGAACGGATGGGCATGACCGAGGCAATAAGGAAATTACACTTGATCAAGGTGAGTTACGAAGCCAAAGAGAGGATGATAGGTATGTAGCTAAATCAGTTTTCTCGTTTCGTCTTGGAACTTTTTCACTAGTGGAGAAAATCATCGTGCAAAGGTAGTGCTAGCAAATTTACATGAATGTCTCTCTAACTAGTCTACCTACCCATACCTATTATGTGTGTTTTTTATAATTGCATTTTATAATCGTGGAAAGTGGATGTATGGAGTGAAGTCCACCTATTTCCACCAAGTAATCATGTAAAACTTGATGAATTTGCTTATTTGCCCGGTTCTCTTCATTTCCGATGCCAATGTGGATCGATGCATTGCTTAATTATCATGGTTGGGCCATTGACCTTACCTCTCTCTCTCTGCACACGCTTGTGTATTAGAATGTGACCTCACCGTGAGGTCACGAGCTCAAGGTCAACTCTTAATGTCGTGCTTAAATGAGAGCCCACGGTCAATTGGAGATCAAGCTTCATCAAATCCAAAGGCAAGGAGAGGGAGGCAACCTTATCACAAGATCATGGGGTGTCAAGGCTAACTCTCGATGTTGCTGTTGAGAGTGACCTCACTATTAATTGAAAGCCATGCTTGATCGAATTTCGGCCACGTTGCCGATGAAATTATGTTGCAGTCATGTTGCCAACACCAACAGCCACCGTGTGAGACCCCGTACCTCCTCTCCAAACCTCCTTTTATTTTATCTTTTTTCTTTGCTATGGCATCGAATTAGAGACTTTTTCTTTTCTCTTTTTTTTGGTCGATAGAAATAGAGAGTTAACAAAGACATAAATGGGACATGATAAAAAGGAAAACATGGATGCATATTTGTTGTACTTGTCGGTGTGCTTATTACAATGTCTAATTATCCTTATCAAGTCTTCCCACTCAACCAACCCTCTCTCTTTCTTCACCATTAGCCACCGTCTCTGGCCGTTGCGGTCACCTGTCATCACGGTCGCCTCCTCCATGTCTCACTTCTTTCTCCTTCATGTCATCCACGACCATCTTTGCTTTCTCTATATGCTGACCCAAAACACTCTCTCCTTCACTGTCTCTTCTCACACCGCCAAAATTCTAAGATCTCCAAACCACCATTGATGACCTGATTTAGCCATTATGGCCTTTAAGATCTCATGGAAATCTCAATGGATAGGCCAGATGTAGGAGGCATCACCAAACCTTGAGATGGCCTTTTGATCTCATCATCGTCGACAACTTGATTGTAGATGACGAGAGGAGCTTGACGCGAGGTCTTGAGACCCACCAAAGGCATAAACTTGACATTCAGGCAAGCTTGGCTGCCCTCAAATGAGAAAGGGAGAAAGAGCTGTGCGAAAGCAAGGGGAGCGACCGACATTGAAGCAATATGGGAGAGAGGGTGAACGGAGCATGACACGATCCCTTGTCAGCACCAACAGAATGGTGGAGCGAAGAAGGTCACGATTTATATTGGCAGTGGAGGCACGTTAGTGACACGAGCCGCGTGTGGTTGTAGGGCTCGGCAGAGGGCGGAGACAAACTAGAGGGAGATAAAAGATTGGCGTTGAGATTTTGAGGAGTGATTGGGGAAGGTGTACAATTAACAAGAGAGACTCATGTCTCTAGCATTGGAGACAGCAGATAAGTAAACCAATGGTACAATGGATCCGCATCCAATGCCATAGATATGGTGCAAAATACATAACACCACGGTATAGTGATGAAAACGCTAAGCAAACAAAACCTACTCACAGTATGGACGGAATAGGCTATATTAGGGCAAGTGCCCGTGAAATATATACCAAACTATAGGTCAACTATCAATAGTGTAACAATCCGCAGTAGAATGCCACCAAGCAGCTCAAGTTTGGCATTAGGATCAAAATCTGAGGCACGCTGAAAACATCATGAAATGAGATCAGAACAGGAACAATGTAATGCTAATATCAAGTCAGAATGTGAGAGAATATTTGATATAGCTAGTATAAACACCTAGAGGGGGGTGAATAGGTGAAAAAACAATTTATCAAGATACGAAAGCAATACCAGGCAAACAATAGAAAGAAGATCCTCTTAAAACAGATTATTATCAAAATAAACAGAGAGTAGGGAAGAGAAAAATTGAACACAGAATTTATAGTGGTTCGGCTTATTCCAAGCCTACGTCCACTCTTTCGCACTGACAGTCCACCGACTGGATTTCACTATGAACAAAAGAGAAGTTACAGCAATGCTTTCCCTTGATTCCACAGTGTGGATATTTTACCACACTTCCTCAAGGTATCTCAAAATATAGACTCTCTTTTGCGTACAAGATTCAGCTCAGTAAATGAATTGACTAAGAATAAGGAGCTTCAGACTTTGGAATTCTTCTATCGTGCACGCCTACGAACAACTGGAACGTCTTCCTTATATACTCCTTTATGCCATCATACCCATTGGCACTTACCAAAGGAATTCTTCCAATCTTCCCGTTGGACAGAATCAATTAGAAAGATCATTCGAGCCATTAAAGGAACATGTCGATAGCCCATCAATCCTGCTCGCCCATACAATCAGGATCTCGGTTTCCATAAGTAGAACATTCCAAGTATGCTTCGCCAATCATCGGATCTTCAATCAATCTTGATTCGAACAAAGGAATCCGTAATGTCTTATCCAGCCAAGAGATCTTCGTCAGTCGATAAGATCAAATCCTTTACGAAACACATAGTTCTCGGATAGACCTTCTTCGACAAACTACGTCAATGAGAATAGACTTTGAGTCTTGAGTCTGGCAGTCCAAAAGTCTTTAGACTTTAAATAGTTGAGTCTGCAAATCTTCAGACTAGACTGATAGAAATGTTTTGTCAGCTTCAAAATATTCTAGAAAGATTTCTCCAACAATCTCCCCCTTTTTGATGGTGACAAAACTTTCCTGCATATTTGAATATCTTTGACCTGCAAAACATTACTTAAGCAAATATGAATATCTCATAAAGATTAATGTAACACTAGAATATGCAACCACAGAAAATAGGTTAGTGAGTGTAAAGCCATTTATAAGATATCAACAGTACTTAATATAAGCAGTCAAATCCAAATCCCAAATTCAGTCCACAACCAGCACAACCAGATAGACACACAAGTCAAACAAATCAAACAACAAAACAAACAAACTAAAAGATTAAAGTTCAAAGTTTTCAAATCTTGCATCTCTCCCCCTTTTTGTCATCATAAAAAAGTTGAGAAAAAATCAAGATTGCTTGGGAATACGAACAAGCTGGAAATCTCCCAATGACTGACGATGCCTTCAAGCTTTTTCAAATCTTCCTTCAAATTTCTTGAGCTACCTCTTCACTTTTAGCATTGGCTTGAATCAAGAGTAAGAGCTTGGATCTGATCATTCAAAGAAACGAAGAAGCTTGTCCAAAGATTCGATGCAAGTTCGAACTTCGTATCCCGAGCATATATCGACCCCGCATTTCCAAGAGAACATCAAGAATTCTGTGGAAGTCTGCTGAATTATCGATCGCGTCGGCTTCGACACGATTAGATGGAGTAAAAGCATACGATGGTACATCAGCATAATCACGCAGATTTGGCGATGAAGCTTCATGTTCCTCCTCAGGAAATTGAGAGGCATAAATGTCCTCTGGATCTGCTGGAGAGCGGCTGACTCCTTCACTGGTAGCGGATATGAGGACATTCCTCTTTTCTCATCATCTCCCCCTGTTTCCATGCCTTCGGTGGAGAAGAGTGTTCTTCATGCTCTCCTTCCTCTGGATTGCCTCTTTCTTCTTCTTCTTTTTCAAGCCTTTCTTCCTCTGCTTCTTTTTCTTCAGCTTCTCTCTCCTCTGATTCTTTTTCCTCCGCTTCTTTTTCTTCTGTTTCTTTTTCTTCTACTTCTCTTTCCTGTCGTTCCATCGATTTTGGAACAGAACGACTCAGGTTCTTCAATGCCATAGCAGAAATGGTGATGCCATCCTCATCATCTTCATCCTCAATGATGAGAGCTCTTCTCTTTTTGGATGAAGTGACCATAGGCTCCTTTCCTTTTCTTTTTGCTGTCAAAGAGATTTGATGAGGTTTGGCAGGGGTTGTCTCCTTGAATTTCTCCAAAGCCCTGTTGAGTTCTTTCAGACGCATTTTGGACACCATTTTCAGTCCTACCACCATTTTATCACAAGGTCGAACACAAAGAAATTGTGGAGGCTGAATATTCAAATGTCTGAATAACTTAGACACAAGACCTGGATAAGGAAGCTGACCCTTGTCCTTCACCACTGCTCTATACATGTGGAACAAAATAGTGTGAGGAAGAGAAAACCTTTTTCCAGCATTGATGGCGTACATCGCTTTGCCTCGAGTTTGAAACATCGGTCTTTGAAGTAGATTTCGGTCTCGAGGTAATTTATCACAATCTTGTGAAGCGTAATGTTAAATGCACGCATTCTTGAGTAGGAAATTCTTCCCTCTGTTCTTCTGTCCTTAACAAGTTCCAATGTAGCACGAGCAATAGAGACATTAATTGGTTGATATTTTCCTCTCTCAACCCCAATCACATCAGCTAGCATATCTACATCAACCACAAAGTCCTGATCTCGGACACTAAAAGAAATTTTATTCGCATCCAAGAAGCTGAGATTCGAATAGAAATATGCAGTTAGTTCAGCATAGGCTTCTGTAGTGTCAGAACAGAATTGTTCAAGTTGAAGAGAACGAAACTTTTCCCTCAAATTAACATGCACAGCATCGAGGAAATCAAAATCCACACTCCTAGGGTTTATCACCCCACGCTTTAACAATTTGGAGTATAGATCCTTCGTTCCTTCGATCGAAACAAGTCTGTCCTTTTTCCTCGAATTTTTGCCGCAACACCCATTCTCGGTTGAAATTGACTGTACAATTTATCATCATCATTCCCATCTATCGGATTCAGTCCTCCAACACGCGGATCACTTGGGATATTTGCAAGAGATTCTTCTGCCATCCCCTTAGGAGCAATTCCCAAACGTTCCATAGTTCGCAAAAAGATGAACTCATTTCCATATCCCTTGTCCTTAAGAAACTCGTCGATGTAGTTCAATGGAGTACCGCTCCTCTTTAAAGCACGGTAAAGCTTATAAATAAAAGAGGGCTTTTGAGTTCTTACAGGAACAGCTTCTTCAACGATTTCTTCTTCTTCGGGATGACCAAAGACACCACGTGAACTAGTTGGAGAAGAATGACGCCGCTAAGAATGTTGTGGGCTCTGTTCTTGACGGGTGACTCCTCTTCCTCGGTGAGATCAAAATGAGTAGGCCCCTCACTCATTTGCCGTGGTCCCCGCTTGCAATCCTCGAAGACTTTCTTGAAGACGACATCTTTCTCGCCTTGAAAGATTCCGAACTTGACTTTTCCCAAGAAAGATGATAACTTTTTCGAAGATTAAACAAGTGAAGAAGACAGGAGTGAAAGATCGATACTTTTTAGGGTTTTTGAACGAAGAGGAACTGACTGTATATAGGTCAGTCGAAGAGAGGTATACCAAGCGTCGTAAAGGAAAGTAAAAGATGCCCTTTTAAAAAATAACGCCTTTTTCAAAAATAGATACCTGCCATTTTTAAAATATTTACTCCTTTTTGAAAAAGAAAAGATTGTATTTATCACGGAAATTGAAGATAGCAAAAATCAATTATAGATAGATGATCGTACCTTTCCGAGATTTAATATTTAGAGAAAATAAAATAACTTACAGTCAAGAACCTTGTTTGTATGAGTCTGAAAGTCTCTAGACTTTAACTTCTTCAAGCTTCAGGATGTTGAGTCTGGAACGGATGATTTCAAATTGATTTTTCTCCAAAGGCTTTGTAAATATATCCGCCAGTTGGTTCTTTGAGTCAACAAACTGAATCAAAATCTCTCCATTTTGAACATGATCTCTAATGAAGTGATGTCGAATCTCTATATGCTTCGTTCTTGAGTGAAGGATTGGATTTTTGGTAAGATTGATTGCACTGGTGTTGTCACAGTTAATCTCAGTGCATGAATCTTCAATTCCAAAGTCTCTAAGTTGTTGTTTTATCCACATAATTTGTGAACAACAACTTCCGAGAGCTACATACTCTGCTTATGCTGTAGAAAGAGCTACTGTATTTTGTTTTCTTGAAAACCAAGACACTGTCCTGTTTCCAAGTAGTTGACAAGTGCCCGAAGTGCTCTTTCTATCAACTCTACAACCAGCTAGATCTGCGTCTGAGTATCCAAGAAGAGTAAAGTCTCCCTTTTTAGGATACCAAAGACCGATGCTTGGAGTTGAAGCAATGTATTTGATAATACGCTTTGCAGCATTTAGATGAGATTCTTTAGGGTCTACTTGAAATCTAGCACACATGCAAACACTAAACAAAATGTCAGGTCTAGAAGCAGTAAGATAAAGAAGTGAACCAATGATACTCCCGTATTGCTTCCGGTCAACTTTCTTTCCTCCTTCATCTTTGTCTATCTTCAAAGAGCTTGACATTGGTATTTCAGTCTTTTTGCAATTTTTCAATCCAAACTTTTTGACAAGATCATTAGCATATTTTTCTTGATGAATAAAGGTCCCTTCCTTCAATTGTTTCACTTGAAGTCCAAGAAAGAAGGTTAGTTCACCCATCATGCTCATTTCAAATTCATTCGCATAGACTTAGAGAAATTCTTGCACAAACTTTCATTAGAAGATCCAAAAATAATATCATCAACATATATTTGAACAAGCAGAAAACTTTTGCTTTCTCTTTTGATAAATAGAGTAGTGTCTACTTTACCTTTAACAAAGCCATTTTGAATTAAAAACTTACTCAGCCTGTCGTACCAAGCTCGAGGTGCTTGCTTTAAACCATACAAGGCCTTTTTCAGTCTGAATACTGAGTCTAGTTTCTTTGGGTCTTCAAACCCAGGTGGTTGTTCCACATAGACTTCCTCATGGATAAATCCATTCAGGAAAGCACTTTTGACGTCCATTTGGAATAACCTGAAATTCTTATAACAAGCAAAAGCAAGTAATAATCGAATTGCTTCTAACCTTGCTAAAAGGTGCGTAAGTCTCGTCATAGTCTATCCCTTCTTCTTGCGTATATCCCTTTGCCACGAGTCTTGCTTTGTTTCTTATGACTTTTCCTTTCTCGTTCATCTTGTTCCCGAAAACCCATTTAGCTCCAATAATAGATTTACCTTTTGGTTTAGGAGTCAATTCCCGACATCATTAATGCTGAATTGTCTCGAGTTCTTCTTGCATAGCTTCAATCCAGCTTTCATCGATAAAGCTTCTTCTATGCTTTTGGGTTCTATTTCGAGATAAGAGCCACAAGACTAGACTCTTCGCGCCTTTTGGATCTTGTGCGAATTCCTTCATTAATGTCGCCAATAATGAGATCTTTGGGATGACTAGACTTATGCTTCCGATTCTTCGATTAATTTTTCAGGTTTATGATCACTTCCTTCATTTGAATCTTCGCAACTACTTGTTGCTGGTCTTTCGTAGTCCGAGCTACTTCTTTAGACTTTATAGAGTCCGAAGCGTGTTCGGATTCTTCAAGATGAGTCTCGAACTGATTCATTTTGCATAGAATCTTGGAATTTGACATTCATTGATTCCTCCATAGATTGAGTCTTCTTGTTATAGACTCGTATGCTTTGCTCGAGATAGAATATCCAAGGAAGATGCCTTCGTCGATTTTTCTTCAAACTTGCCAACTCGATCATTTGCATTTTTCAAAATAAAGCATTTACATCCAAACACATGAAAGTATGAAACAATGGGTTTCTTTCCTTTGAATAACTCATAGGGGTTTTTTCCGAATTGGTCTTAGAAAAACTCTATTAATGATATAACATCTTGTAGAAACTGCTTCAGCCCAAAAAAAAACGCGAGGAAATGTTGCTTTCAATTAAAAGAGTTCTAGCCATTTCTTGAAGCGACCTATTCTTTCTTTCCACAACTCCGTTTTGCTCGGAGTATATGGAGAGGAGAATAAATGCTGAAGACTAGATTCATCACAAAATTTTGTAAAATCTTGATTTTCAAATTCACCTCCATGGTCTGTTCTTATACTTGAAATAACATATCCTTTTTCATTTTGAACCTTTTTAGCAAACTTTTCAAAGTAAAAGAATGTTTCGTACTTACTTGCCAAGAAATATACCCAAGTAAATCGTGAGTAATCATCCATAATTACTAGGCAATATTTCTTACCTCCAATGCTTTGTGTTCTGGTTGGTCCAAAGAGATCCATATGCAGAAGCTGCAGTACACGATTAGTTGAAACTTGATTTATTGGTTTAAAGGAATTTCTTACCTGCTTTCCCAATACGCATGGAGTGCATAGATCAGACTTTTGGTATGATAAATTGGGTAAACCACGAACAAGCTTCTTTGATGAAATTTTAGCTATCTGCTTCATATTGATGTGACCAAGCTTTCTGTGCCATAAGTTCGCTTCGTCTTGAATTGAGATCAGACATTGCGTTTCATCTGGTTTCACGTCCAAGATATAGATATTTCCATGTCTTCGACCCATAAATGACTGAGTAGAATCTTTACTAGTTCCTGAACATATTCCCTCTTAAAAGTTTATTTTGAAACCGATCATCACACGGTTGACCGATATCGAGCGATTGTAGTTGAGTCCTTCTACTAAGGAAACATTGCTTATTGTGAGATTTCCAATCTTTATAGTTCCAAACCCCACAATTCTTCCTTTGATGTTTCCTCCAAATGAGACTTTTCCACCATTTATTTGAACGAGCTTTATGAAGCAATTTGAATCTCCCGTCATATGTCTTGAGCATCCACTATCCGATACCATTTTACCTTTTTCTTGATAGTGACTCGCATTAAAAAAGGAGACTCAAGCTTTCTTTGGTACCCATATTTTCTTGGGTCCATTGGTGTTAGTATGATATGCGATTTTTGCCCATTCCTTTTTAACAGTTTCCAAACCATAGAACATTCCTTTTCAAAATGATCTCGTACTATTGCACTTTGAGCATCTAAGAGCATTTCGTCCTACTGGTTTTACAAAAACCTTTTCGAAATGATTTTTGTAAACATTTCTTGTGAGTCTTTGCTTAATTCTTTCCTTCACTTTAGGAAAATCAATTAGAGGAATGGTTTCCACTTGTCATTCCCGCACTGATTTATTGAAATAAGGTCTTTGTGCTGAAAGAATTTTCTCAAGTTTCTCAAATCCTATTGAAAATCTTTTTGAAATATTTGATATGTCTATTTTTAAAAATTCATTTTCTTTTAAAAGATTTTCTTCACTTTCTTTGAGAGTAGAAACATTCATGTCTGAACATTTCAACTTTTCTTTCAAAGCATTTTCCCGTTGTTTTAGTGTAGAGTTTTCCTTTTTGAGTTCGGAAATTCTTTTAAGAGAAGTCTTAAGACTAGAACACAGCTCATCAATGTATTTAGAAACTTTAATAGAGATTTTAAAGTTACTTACCTCAAACTCACTGTCTGAGTCTGAGTCTGAGTCTGAGTCTGTCTCGGAGTTTGAATCTGAGTCCGATTGTGCCATCAGACAAATATTGGCATAATAATCATCACTTTCTTCACACTCGTATCACTCCGTGTTTCGCTTTAAGAGCATTTCGATACTTTTCAGCTTTTCTTTTCTTCTTCCTCGAAAGAGGACAGTTGGGTCTCGATGTGTCCTTTTTCTTACATTCAAAGCAGACTATATCTTTGTTTGATTCATCATCCTCAACAGACTTAGTCTCGTTGCTTTTGAAAACTTTGTTTCTTTGGATTGAATCTTCTTCCTTTTCTGTTCAGCTTTCTCGAATCTTCTTATCATAAGTGCAAGCTCCTCATCATCCATATCGCCTTCGAATCTGTAACATCGAATCATCATTGGATTTTAATGCAATGGATTTCTTACCTTTAGGAAATTCGTCTTCATTGATTCGTTCCACTTCATAAGACTGAAGAGTTCCAACCAACTCATCAACAGATAGTGGCATGATTCTTTGTGTCTCTCTTATTGAGGTCTTTATGTGATTCCAATCCTAGGAGAGTCCACGCAACAGCTTGTTTACTTTCATGGGATCAGAAATTGGTTGACCTTGATTTTCAAGACCATTCACGATTTCTGTAAAACGACTAAACATGTCAGTTATAGATTCTCCTGAAATCATTTTGAAGGCTTCGTATTGACCGAGGAGAATGTTGATTCTGGTCTCTTTCACTCGATCAGTTCCTTCATAGGTACTATGTAATCTATCCCGAGACTTCTTTTGCTTGCTAATACAAGAAGATATTCTGTTATATTCAGTAGGTGACAAGGCACAATATAAAGAATAAATTGCTTTTGCATCAAGAGCTTGTCTCTTGATTATCCGTTCTCGAGTCATTTCACTAGACTCAATAGTATCTTTTCCTCTCTCGAGATAGATGCAGCTTTAGGAGTGATTCCTTTTTCTACAACGTCCCATTCCGGAGGATCCTTTGATCTTAAGAACGCTTTCATCTTGTTTTTCCAGATGTTGTAATCCTTTCCGTCAAAGTAAGGAGGTCTTGTATTGCTTTGTCCTTCCACCAGCCCCGGAGCTAACATACTAGCCATGGATCTTTAACTCAAGTAAAACACTTCAAACAAAATGAGTACACAGTGCTCGATACCAATTGATATAGCTAGTATAAACACCTAGAGGGGGTGAATAGGTGAAAAAACAATTTATCAAGATACGAAAGCAATACCAGGCAAACAATAGAAAGAAGATCCTCTTAAAACAGATTATTATCAAAATAAACAGAGAGTAGGGAAGAGAAAAATTAAACACAGAATTTATAGTGGTTCGGCTTATTCCAAGCCTACGTCCACTCTTTCGCACCGATACCCACCGACGGATTTCACTATGAACAAAAGAGAAGTTACAGCAATGCTTTCCCTTGATTCCACAAAGGTGTGGATATTTTACCACACTTCCTCAAGGTATCTCAAAATATAGACTCTCTTTTGCGTACAAGATTCAGCTCGCAAATGAATTGACTAAGAATAAGGAGCTTCGGACTTTGGAATTCTTCTATCGTGCACGCCTACGAACAACTGGAACGTCTTCCTTATATACTCCTTTATGCCATCATACCCGTTGGCACTTACCAAAGGAATTCTTCCAATCTTCCCGTTGGACAGAATCAATTAGAAAGATCATTCGAGCCATTAAAGGAACATGTCGATAGCCCATCAATCCCGCCGCCCATACAATCGGGATCTCGGTTTCCATAAGTAGAACCTTCCAAGTATGCTTCGCCAAACATCGGATCTTCAATCAATCTTGATTCAACAAAGGAATCCGTAATGTCTTATCCAGCCAAGAGATCTTCGTCGATCGATAAGATCAAATCCTTTACGAAACACATAGTTCTGGATAGACCTTCTTCGACAAACTACAGACTGTCAATGAGAATAGACTTTGAGTCTTGAGTCTGGTAGTCCAAAAGTCTTTAGACTTTAAATAGTTGAGTCTGCAAATCTTCAGACTAGACTGATAGAAATGTTTTGTCAGCTTCAAAATATTCCAGAAAGATTTCTCCAACAATATTGACTTTGTGTATTGCTCAATTGGAAAATGTATTACACTGGAGGGATATTTGTATCCAAGATAATATACACAAGGAAGTAATCTATTATGGGGTGTTTAACTCCAAACCATCGGCAGATCCGTGAATTGCCACATGTAAAAAGCCCTTCCCGTTATATCATGAAGCGTAAAAGTCGAAAGAACACTTTGTTCTCATGCATCCTATCATTACAAAAGCGGATAATCAGTTGATGATCAAGAACACTTAAATCTACAAAAGCCATTTCAAACATTCGCAAAATATTGCTAATTTGCTAGTAATAATCTGCTTAAGATGCTCTTATGATTAACATGTTATACATCCATATTTTTCTAAGCTAGCCCATGAATCATATCAAGCTAGTCGTTTTTATTTTCCCTTTATTTTTTATGTTACACCCATGACGCATATAACATTAGGCCATAGGTAAGCTTGTCACTCTAAAAGCCTTTCCTAGTATGGAAGTTATCCTTCATAGTTGCCTGGAGGATCGTAGCTGCACACAACGTACCACCACCCATTGTTACACTGAACCTTACCGCACCCAACTCGTACCGAGTCGCGCCAAACCATTTGAGTGTAGTGCAAGCAATCACACCTACTCGCACAAGTGTTGGTGTTGTAATTGTAGTTCTGCTTCTCTGCGACCCATAAGCTGACGGCGTAGGTGCTGTCACGCCCCGAACCCCGAGCGCGCGCACATCCCACTGCGGTCGATCAAATATGTAACATCCCAGGATACGTCACCGACCCATTCTTTTTATTACGCATGTGGAAGCGAAACAAATCCCCTGACAACATTTAACTTGGGATAGAAAAGCAGGCAATCAATCACAATACCAAACACTCAATTATAAACACATAGGTTTAAATACAACACTGGACTGTCTACAAAATAGACCAGCTCGACAAAAGGGGAACTATTCTAAGACCAACTAGCAGGACAAGTTCACCGATCCCTCAGATTCCACCATTCTAGACTCCGTGGCTTCGGGTCCTCCACGACCGCCATCTAGGGACCTGAAATTTTGGCCCACAACGGGGTGAGACATTGTCTCAGCAAGTTCAACCCCCCTAAACCCCTATTAGAAAGAAAATACACCCCGGGTGGCCTAGCCACAGCACACAGAAGACTTACCTCGTCTTAATCCCTTCTTGTAAGTTAGCACAATTTGTATCACACAAACTCAGGAAATAATAAGAATTCAAACAATTGGAACACCAACACTTTCGTTTCAAACGACCACAGGAGTCCGGATTATAAGACCAAATTGTTATGACACGTCCCATACCATGCCACACGATTCCGTCCCATAATCCGACCCGTCAATAACACTCAGCATACGATCCAATTATTATTCACTGCCACACAAGGGCATAGCCTACTCGCAGTTCGGCTATCTACTAACATTAATGCCAGGCATCGCCTCCCCCCCTTGGAGCGCGGCTTCATCACTACGTCGACGGCATTCCCGAAGGAGCATAGGTCCAGTTGGCCTAGCCTCTACTGCGACCCGAGCCTCGTCACTAAGTTGACGGCGATTATAAAGGAATACAGGTCCAGTTGGCCTAGCCACTACTGCGACCCGAGCCTTCCAACCAGCACACAACAATTCAAAATCGACCCCCGGGCAATTTGCATTCCACTCAAATACTTCAATTACAATAGAAATCCTTAGAAAACCAATTTCGGTGCCAAACTCGACACCCGAGATTTTCTCGAATAAAATCCATATTTTCCACAATCAACACTCAATTTGCATTATCCACTCATCAAATTCAAATTCTAAATACACAAAGTAGCGATCAGCACGAAATTCTAAGCAATTGAGGTCAGAAATAATTTTTCGAATTTTTTTTAAATAATAATATTTTAATAATTTCTTAATATAATATATTATTAAAAATTCCAGAATTTCGAAACATTTAAATAAATCAAAAATAAAACCCTATTGTCCCATCAAGGTTTATTATAAAATAAAGTCTCTTAGCCTTAATTAAACATGCTTTAGATTAAACCAACCTCTTAATCTAAATCATAATTAAATAAACTAAACTAACCACCTAAGCTTACTTAACTTAGACTAAGCACACTTAGGGCATCATTAACCATCTAATCAAGATTTAGTGAGTTAAACTCACCCGATTAGCGAGCCGAGCGGACTAAAACGACGAGGGCGACGAGGGGATCGACTTTTCCAAAGGCGAACCTAAACTCCGGAGCCGGGAAGCCGGCCAAAACAGGCCACGAAGCTGCTGCCATACCCATTTTTTTCCAGCTGCTGGTTGAGGCCGAGAAGGTGCAGATCCGGAGGTGGGTCGAGCGGGACGGGGGCGGGTGGTGGTCCAAATTCGAGCTCCAACGGTCCGGGCGGTGGTGTACGGCGGCGGAGGGAGCTCTGGCGATGGCCCACAATGCTGGACAGCAGCTCTGGACGTCGGCCGAGCCAAGAATGACGCGGCTGGAGACGGACGACGGCAAGGCGTGCGACTGGACACGCGACGGTCTCTGGTGGGCTTGCAGTGGCGAGCGGCGACTAGCGGCGTTGTTGGGCTGCTCCGAGCGTTCTCGGATCTGCGAGGTTGTCGAGCACGAGCGGGAGATGGAGGAGAGAGGTAGGCGGTGGCGTAGGTGGTGGCGCGAGCGGGCGGCGAGCGGCCGAGCGGACGAGGCGCGTGGGCGAGGCGCGCGGTGGCGGCGGCGGATGAACGGCGGCCGGTCGGGCGTCAGGCTTGGCCGGCCGGATCTCTCTCTCTCCTCCAAGAAGCTAGAGGTTGAAGATGATGGAGATTGGTGAGGTGATGTCCCACCTTTTTGAGGTTAAATGTCAACCCTACACTTGTCAACTTCTTCTTCATTTGCCCCAACTACCATGACCTAAGATGACATCACATTCCACTCACCCAAATCTTCCACCACAATCTTCCCAATAGGTTCAACTTCAATTTCCGCCGTGGCATACCAATTTTTAAACTTTGTACATCACATTCTTCAATTCTATTCAATCCACTTCCAATTGAGCCAAATTGAAGTCCGTAAAAATTAATCCGACATCACCACACTTCAATTCACATCTTCACTTGTCCATAGGACCAACTTAAGTCCCAAAAGCACGACCAAAGGCGGGCCTACTAATTTTTCGAGCCAAATTAGCCATACCTTGATTAATTTGCTGAAAAACTCAGTTTGCATGAAAAAATCCTCCGAGTATGAGTCAATGATCCTAAAATGATTTGTGACACGCTAGGACTTCCAATTTTTGAATTCGATCTCAATTTCACGGTTAATTTCACTCTGGCACGATAATAGCGCGTCCTGATCTACCGGGTAGCTTTTAGAAATTTTCGTGCATTTGACCTGTGGTTGATCAATTCAAGCCACAATGTACATCTTTGACACATTGGCGACTCTCGACTGTCAGGATAATCTCAAGGTTTCAAATACGGACACAGGGTACCCAAACGACAGAAAAGCCGGTCTAGTGCCGATCGACAAGAATTGTGCGATCTGGTGGAATCACCCACACTCGATCACATGCCTCTATCGAGTCGACCTATCTCCGGTTTCTAATCGATTTTTAACTGTGCCGTAATGACCCTTGCAGATTAACTCGGTCGAAATGTCGTTTCCTGGTCAAATTCTCGAGTACGATGCATTAGAATTTCTTAATGGCTTCACCTAGTAGACTAGTTATCCCATGAGTGATCAGTTCAGGGAAAAGAACTATATGCGCATAGATGAAATGCCCATTTCAATTTATTGAAAATAGAATTGGAAATTCGGGATGTCACAGGTGCTAGTGAACATGCCGGTGCCCTTGGCAAGGTTCTCACCGTAGGGTCCATTGGAGTGCACGAGGCCGCAGTCGCTGACCCGTTGGTTCGCATAGCTTTGGGTGTAGGCAGCAAGCGTGTTGTCCCATGTCATGTTCGCCACGCCAACTTGCTTCCGAGCGGCATTGTGAGAGTTGAGATAGTCTTGGGGTGAGTTTTGGGCATGAGTAGGTTGAAAGAGAGAAATAGAGACAAGAGAGATGATGATGGTTAGAGAATTCATGATGCTCAAGGAATTAGCCGATGCTGGTTCAAGGTGATATATTTGGTGATCAGTTATGCTATTTATAGAAAAATATTTTCAGGGCTTCAACTTACCATGTGCAATGAACTTATCAGGGAACATCTCCTTTGGACAGCACAACCTTGCCTTCAAACTAGTTTGATTTGAAATGATAAACTAGTAACTAGTGCATGAGGAAGTAGTTTTGCATGTTCTTCCTTTCCTCAAATGGAAGTAAAGTAAAAGGCTTAAGTGAAGTTTGAAATTTCAGCAAATTGGATATATTATAATAAGAAGAATGTTAGACTTTATGTCGAGTAATGCTAAAGACATTGAGAATAGTGCATGAGATTAAATTATTAGGAGACATAAATAAAGTTTATCCGGTTGTAATGAGCAAACAAGTCTTATCCAATCCTCCAATACGGAATGCCCCGATTTATTTACAATACCAGCCATGGCCACTTACCGTCCTCTGATGCTACCCAATAAGCCATTCAAAAGTCACTACCAACTCGTCATCGCATCCATCGTCCTTGTTCTAAGATCCACCATCCATCTTCAACCAAACCATCTGTCTCTAGCGTCCTCCACCTCATAACAATACATCACTACCTTCTCACGGTAGAAGTATTATGTCAAAAGTTATGTACGATACTCATTTTAGCATTAAAAGTTTTTGCCGAATCATTTAAGTACATTCGACGAGATATTTTGATAAAAATATATACATGACATTTATAATTAAAATTTTAATATGAGTTGACATTTAAAAAAAAAAAATAACCGGTTTCTATGGCATTGCCATATGTACATTTCTCCGCCTCTCCCTCCACATCATTTGTTTCTTCTTTTTTTCCCTTCTCTTTTCTCCGTTATGCACCGTCGCTACTTCACACTTTACATGAACTCCTCAGCTACAACTTCATCAAAGCTCACCCATCACCACCCGACCTACGAGCTTCGCCCCAACCTCAACAAACAACACCAAGAATCGATGAACGACACCTGTGACGGGTTGGAGAGGAGGCGAGGAACGACATGTTTCAGATCTATGAAAAGAGTCTTGTTCAGTCAAGATTGCTTGGTTTCATCAAATTAGAAAGCCGCGAAGCACGTCTAGCAATCAATGAATGCCTAGGTTGGACGGAAAACCAAGAACAAGCACGCGAACCTCACCCGAACATTTCATCGAACACCTAAGGTACAACAACCGGAAAGCATTGGGGCCGCAAAACGCATGCAGACCGGGGCCGGCAAGCGTGGTTCCGTCGATTCAACAAGCCAGGGGAAGACAAGCTTGGGCGTAACTTGTGAAAGGAAAGTTGCCAGACGCGATTGCTAGGTAGATCGGAACAAAACGGCTCCAGAAACCGCATCGAGGGACTTGGCCGGTGAAGAAGGCAACACCAGCCACCATTCAAACTAGCCGAGAATGGATCCGACTGAGCCTTCGGTTTGCAGCTTTTCGTCGACTCTGTTAACAGCGGATTTTGAGGTTGTTTTGATGAATTGCCGAGAATGATCATTTTTTATTTAATTACGTTTAAGTGATCTGAAAAAAATAAATAAATAAAAATTGATATTAAAGTGAGCGTCGTATATAACTTTTGGTACTTCTAATATACTTCTCCCTTCCCTCACTTCTAGCAATGGCCACTGTCGAGACATCGACGAGCTCTAACCAACCCTCAAGGCTATCGAGGTTGCGGCGAGCATCCAGACCTGGAGGTGCATCCTCCTTATCTAGAGACTCAACCCCTCCACTCCAGAACTAGAGGCAGCGAGATCTGGATCCATCACCCTCAGCGGGCTGGTCGCCGTTGACCCTTGATTTATTGCTTAACAAATCAATCTTCCATAAAAAAACATAAAATTTATAAATCATTCTTTAATGTCTCTGCCATTTTCCTTATTTTAAGCTATCTAACAGGTACATGTACTTCTCTTTTGTGTCAATTAAGTTATCATCCACTTGTTTTTAAATTAATACAAGCATGATAACCATATAATTTGCGTTTTTAATTATATGAGCTACTTTTACGGTTCTGCAATCGGCATGGATGCGAAGGACACGCCCTCACATCCCCACTTAGCATTGAACGGTTGGACGTGCATCTTGTATCCGTCTATCATGGAGGATATGGCGATAAGAGGACAAAGAGAGAAAGAGATAGATAGATAGTTTATCAAAGTGAAAATATTACGAGGCCGTTTGGCAGTCACGAGCTCGGTGTGGCTGGCCTATCCCGTTCCTTAGCTAATATTTAACCAGAAAAGGGAAATTAATATCACTTTTGAGAAAAAAAAAATAGTTGATGGAGAAATATTTTTTATAAAAAAAAAATTGTTTTCAAGGAAAATGACTGGTTCTCAACAGTGTATTTAAAAGTGAGATGGAAAAAGGTTTTTCACGTTCAAATCTTACTCTTAAAATTTATTGTCTCCATTCTAACTACATTTTGTTCAAATATAAGATACTAAATTGATATTGAAAGGCTTGCATATTGTAATAAAAATATGCCACATCATTTATCTTACAAAATATATAAAATAGTCGTAGTGCGTTTAAAGTAATAATAACAATATTTGATTATATTGCCACGCTTTGCAACCTATTGTTCCATGGGCTTCAAAGCGTAGGGTGTTCGTTTTTTGAAACCTCAGAGACCCTACATAAATCTTCAAGATAGACGACGTAAAATTGAGGACCACAGAACGTTCTTATAAGTCTACAGTACTTCCCTTAGCGGAATTAGTCAATACTTGATTTGTGCGCGAGACGGAAGTGTTAAATGTAGGTAAGACTGAAAGTGGATCACCGGAGGAGATGGGGAAACTACTCTTTCTTATGCTCAACTTTGCCCTCTTGTGGTGGTGGAGCTCAATCCCTAGCCTCGACGCTTGCTCGCAAGACCAAACAGATTGGCTTGCGTTAGCATTCTTCAAAAATGCTATAGACGAAGATCCATCTAGAGTCTTGAGCTCTTGGAATGATGGCAAGGTGTTTTGTGCAGCAAAAGGCATCCCGGGAGGGTCATGTCCTTGATCTTGAGATCACAAGGCTTGGGAGGCTTCTTATCTCGCCACATAGGTAACCTCTCTTTCCTCAGGATCATGGTTTTACAAAACAATAGTTTTGGCGGTGAAATCTCATCACAGATCGGCAACTTGTATTGGCTCCGCAATCTTGATCTTAGTAACAACTCTTTTGGTGGGCCAATACCCTCCAATTTCCTGCTACTCAAACCTCGAGTCCTTGAATCTTGTAGATAACTGACTTGTGGGGGGAATTTATTCCAATCTTGGTTCTTTACCAAGGCTTAAATTCTTGCGCTTATCTTGGCTGGCCGCCCAGACCTTGGAGCCCCGGCACACCCTCGGCTGAGCCGAGACGAGCGGCGACGCTCGGCGCCTTCATGTTTGTCGCGGCGAAGTGGACGCGGCCAAGGAGGGCCCAGTCGGGTCGGCACGCGGATCCAGTTGACCCAGTTGGCCCCGATTCTCGGCTAGGGTTTGTTTGGTCCCGGGCTGGGCTACATTTTATTAATTGTGTTTCTTTGCAGGTGGGCATGTTGGGCCTCTTCGCCGAAGCGACCTCAGGCTGGCCTTGACCGGGTCGGACGCGGGGGTCCGATCGAGATCCGTTTTGCATAATATAATATAATGTTATATTATTATTTTAATATTAAAAAAATATTTTCATAAAAAAATCAAAGTTCAAGAATAAAAAATAATAAAAAATGAATTACATTTTCCGAAAAATCAGAAAAGGCCTAAAAGATGATTTTTATTCTCCACAAATGCATGGAAAATCCTTGAAAATCCAAAAATATTAGGGTTTAAACAAGATTAGGTATCGAAAGGATATTAGTTGATTAATCGGTATCGAAAGGGTATTACTTGGGTTTCTAATCGACCAATCATAAATTGATTAGTGGCAACTCCTATTTGAAATTGATTTGCAAGTTAAAAATTGAAATCATAAATCATGAATTGGTGGGCTTGGGAGAGCCCGCGCTAAGCCTAACACTTAGTGAGCTATTAGCCTTTGCATGCGCTCGTGTGTAAGGGACGCCGAAAGGGAGGTCACGACAATTTAAATAGTTGATACCTTGACTGCATCTACAGTGCCCTTATTTAAAATGGTTAATGCAAGTGTTTACAGTAATTTTGATTCATATAGTCCGGGCATTAGCTTGAGGAGCACATTGATAATGGATTTTCATGGTAATCTAGGCTTGCCTTTTTCATCTTGCCGTTGCTAAGTAGAGTCAGAGTTCTTTCATTTTCTTCTTTTAACCCATGATTTGACAAGCTTGTGAGCGTTCAATCCTCAGATATTCAATGAACTTAATGCCTTAGAACCAAATGAGTTTAATGTGTTCAAGGGAATCACGAAGAAGCATCTCTTCATGGGGATGATAGGTCTGACTCTAATACTTTAGGTGAGAACCGTCCAGCTTTTTTCTTGATTGAGTTAGGTAATAACGTAAAAATTTATCGTGATCCTCTATTTTTTCTTCTCTTCAGGTCATTATCATAGAATTTCTCAGGAAGTTTATTTCATTATCATATTTATTATTATTGCTTTTATCAGGTATGTAGCTTGTATGTCTCTGGTGATATTCATGGTAACTCCTAGAGAGTTTCTTACAACGTTCTAATTCTTATTTTTGTTTTATTTTATTTGAAATTCTGTTGATACATTGGATGATGAAATATTATGGAAAGAGCATTAACACCAGTAACCACTTGCTTTTTATTAAATTGGGCGTGAGCTCTTCACAAACGGTCTTTCTTTCATGGTTTGAAAACAGTTGGCCTCTGGCTCTTGTTGGAAAGCTAATACCCGTCCCCAGAACTCCGTCTGCAAGAATATTCTGTCGTCGAAGACGACGAAGACTCCAAAGTCACCGGAGTAAGAGTTCTTTGCTGCTTTTCTGTGCGAGCCAAGTTTTCAAGATTTTCAGTTGCCTTGCCGCTAATTTTCCTTTTCGTCCTGCAGGGCTACCGAGTGAATCTTGAATAAGCTGGGACAGTGTGTGTCTAGTTTACAGGACAACATGATACGTTGACAGCACACTCCTGACGTAGATGGTTTATCACGTACTTCTGACACAATAGTTCACTTCCCTTTTGAGATTTTTCCGATGCATTTCCCTGGCTTCCAGTGAAAGTTTCTGTTCACAATTTATGAGAATTGGACATGACTTAGGGGAAACTTTTTCATGCAGGATTTGTGTCTCCTCTGTTCCAGTGAAGTTGAATGTGGTGAAATGAAGGTCGCTACGTGCTTGCAGTTTGACAAAGGCCTGTTGACTAAGGGCTTGTTTATTTTTATTTGTGTTCCGGAACAAAAATTTCTATTCCCCAGAACAAAAATATTCTGTTAGTTTGTTCCGAGAAACAAAAAAAGAACATAAACGCGTTTAGTAAAACTTTATTTTCCAAAAACAAAAAATCTATTTTTTTTTCCGAAAATAGATTTTGAACATAAACAAAAAGTAGAAAAAAGTTGTTTCTTGTTCACGGGAACAATTCCAAAAAACACTTCTTTCTTCTTCTTCTTCTTTTCTTTCTTTCTTCTTCCTTTGGCCGGTGACCTCGCCAGAGCGTCGCTGGCCCCTGGCAAGGCCGACCTCGCGCCGCCTTGGCGAGGCCAAGCCTCGCCAGTGGCCAGGCGAGGTCACCAGCGAGGCTCGACCTCAGCCTCGCCTTGGCTAGGCAAGCTCGAGCTCGCCCAGATCTGGCAAGGCCGAGCTCACCCAGCCACCGGCGAGGCTCGGTCTTGCCAGGCCACCGTTGGGCAACGCCGACCTAGCGGTGGCTCGGCGAGGCTGAGCCTCGCCGGTGGCCGGGCGAGCTCGACCTCGCCAGATCTAAGCAAGCTCGAGCTCGGCTTCGCCTGAGGGCGGCAAGGTCGCCGGCCCTCGTCGACTGGCCCTCGTCGGCCGGTCGCCGGCGATGGCCAAGGCCAGCAACTAGCCAAAAAGAAGAAAAAAGAAAAAAGAAAAAAAAGGAAAAATATTGAAAAATTAAAAGAAACAAAAAAATTATACAAGTTTACCAAACACATTTCTATTCCCGGAGTAGAAACTTTTTGCAATTACCAAACGCGTTATTATATTCAGAAATTGTTCCCTAGAACAGAAACAAAAAAAAAACTATTTTTGTTCAAAAATTATTCGCGGTACAAAACCGTTACTAAACGTGCCCTAGAAAGCTCAACTTATCATGATTTTCGTAGGAGAAGACGGGTTGTTCGCAAATCATATCAAATAAGTCTCGTTTCAGCCAAGGCATAGTTGCATTTGGCTTTCTCATGAATTTTACACGACAATTTTAAGGTTCTTTAATTTCAAAATGCATTTCACTGTTTTCATCTCTAACGCCCCCACCTTTGGGTTTCTTCCATTTTGGGACCAGATGAGACCGCTAGCCAAAGTATCTTTTAATCGCCTAAGCAAAGCTAAACCGATTTATAGACAAATTAGAATTACATTTGTAGCGACAAAAAGGAAAGTCGTAAGGCCATGCTTTTGAGAGTTATTTCTGCTAAAGCCTGGAGGGTTTTGAAACATTAGGGTTGTCAAAAACCGAACCGAACTAAACCGAACCGAAAAATTCGGTTTTCTCGGTTCGGTTTTCATTCGGTTCGGTTCTCATTAAAAACCGAAATTTTTGTTATCGGTTAATTGAACCGAACCGAACCAACAAACTGATAAGAGCTTATTTCTTGGAAATGAAAAATATATATAATAGAAAAAATGAAAAAAAAAATGCAAAAATTTGAAGACCAAAAACCGAAAAACCGAACCGAAATGCATTCGGTTCGATTCGGAAGTTTTTCTTAACGGTTCGATTTGGTTCGATTTTTTTGAAAAACCGAACCGTTGACACCCCTACCAAACATGATGGATTCAATAAGCTCGGAGGAGGTTAATATCTCATATTCTGGAAATGAAAGGTTAAAAAAGCAAGGACTAGGTTTTTCACCCTCGCTGTACAAGATATCTGTGACACACCCTTTTAGCTTGCGATAGAGCAGACCATGGAAATGGTACATGGCATTTCCAACCGTCGGCGCATAGTTTCCCCTGCAACAGGCTGGAGATTTGAGGCCTTTTTGAACGCCTTCACACAGAACAATATCTTCCGTCTGCAATTTCCCAAATACATGAGGATCGTAATGCCCAAGTGTTGGTTCTACGGAATGGATATACGTTTTACTTTCTTATACCTGGACTCTTTCACTATCTTGCGGAGTGTTATCTACGAAAATCTAGTTATCCTGTAATCGAAGGAAGCGGATTAGATGAATTACTTAAAATGATGGGAAATTTGAAGGAGAACAAAGCTTGAACCTGAATAGCTATGGACATCTAACTTGACCATGTTGAGAAAACTTGCATAATTAATTCCCCATGAACTGGAACACCATCATAAGATTCAGCGTCATGCGAAAGCGTTAAATGTGTGGAATGATGAATTTAAGATGATCCCACAGGACAAATGAATTAATGGATGTGAGTAGTGTCAAAAGTGACAAGGGATGAACTAGAATATGAAAACAGAGTTTCTGGAGGACAGTGAAAACTTATTGTTTTACAGGATATGATAGTAGAATAAATGAGAACATGTACAGATCCGTGTCTTTAGCTACTTAGCTCTTCTTTCTATAGGCATGCTGCACTATGACGTACTCTATTGCCGCTAACCTTTCCTGGGGTAATAACTATCAGCCAAAGGGCTGAAGGCATGCATATTCAACGCCACATCTTGTGAAGTATTCATCACCATGTAGCACTTTATCTTTTCGAGGTTCAAAAGGTGGTTCTCATGCATAACACTTTGTTGCGCATGGCACAAAGACTGAGCTTGATTCCACCTGGATTGGACAACTCAATTTTTAGGCCCAAATAGGTGTGAGCCGTAATTTCGAGGTAACCAATATTTTTATTGGGCCCATTTCAGACCTTAACTTCTTCGGCCTAGATTGACTCGAACAATTACTAAAAAAATATAAAAATATAAAAATAAATAGTAGAAAGAACATTATTTATACTAAAGCGCTTCAATAAAGTCCACATAAAAAACAGAGTAATTTTTTAGGCCCAAAATATAACTAATCTACTAAAAAGAAAAATCAGGCTCGATCTGAGTCGGCTTGGGGCCAAAGACATTGAAAACTGACCCTTTCGACCCATGCTCACCCTTACTGAGTTCTTACAGTTCATAAATATCGATCCATAGTTAGTGCATATACTTGACATTCGATATCACACTTGACAAATGCATATTAACACAAGCGATCCGATTTACATATAGAATATGATATACGATTTACAAATACTAAAGACATTAAAATCCATAAACTCGATCAATCAACATTTCACTTGTCAGACATCAATTTTTTTCACTTTAATCGGATCAATATCTTCTAGTTCTCTTTTCTCTAACTCGAGAAACACAGACTGAATACCCCACTAGTCTCATTCTATACATCAAAATATCTCTTTCGACCAAATGGACTTGTATATAATATGATATATCTCTTTAGCAGTGGATTGATACATTGATTAGTCACGAGTCATGTATCAACTAATTACAAAAACTATTCCCGACTAAGCTAATACGTAAGTGGCGCCCAAAATCTCATGATTGTGAACGACTTATCTTTAAACTAAAACTGGGGACAAGAGCATGAACTACGAAATACTATTATATAGCCACTGAAGTAGTGTGGCGACTGGCTATAATTTGAGAGTGGATTCATTGATTACGCATTTGACGGAATGACAAGTCTTCGTCTCCGTGGACTTCTTAATGCTCACTTAATTGACGGGGCATTAATAGACTAAGCAAGTCCACCACTGCGTATTGAAAGTCAATAAGACATGATGGAGTACAGCCACTTTGTTTAATTGACAGAATAAGTTCCATCATTAATAATTATGAACTGGACAATATTATATTATATATTTAATAGTTATATACCGAACTACACGACAGACTTTGATTGGACAATAAGTCATATGCAACAATTAATAAAAATAATTAGTGTGTTTGATATTTCTCTTTCTAGTTTTTTCTCGAAAAAGTGAAAGTGGAGAAGACGTGGAAATAGGAATAACACTACAAGCATTACTATAATTCCTTAATGGACGAAATGGCGCACTATCTGGCGGGGCCGAGTCATCAATTAAGTGTTGGAATTAGCGTTTGAATAAAATTTGTCAGTGGGAAAATGATGATGGGGAATGGAAATTCAGTTTTCTACTGGAACATCCTTTATTCTAAAATTACGTAAAAGTCCCTTTAAGCATTATTGACGTTTGTCTTACAATTGTTGAAGCTTATTTTAAATTGTTTTTAAATTGCTATACTGAAACGTATCGTAAACTTTATGTAATTTGTGCGAGTTCAATCCATTTGACCAATTTTGACCAACCGATAGTGATGCGACATTTTTTAAATAATATTTTGATAATTTTTTAATTTATATATATTTTCTTTTAGTTTTTCCCCTTCCTTAGGGGCGGGATACTCTTGCCAGCGTTGGGCAAGGGTATCACGGCTCTTGTTACCTCACTCACCCAGATCAAGCAAGGGCGTCACGGCCCACACTAGATCTAGGTGAAGGGCCATGCTCCCACCCCCTTGTTGGCGAGGGTTGGACACCCTCGCTGGCCTTGAGGGAAGGGAAAAAAATTAAAGAAAAGAAAACAAAAAATAAAATAAATTCAGGAAATTATAAAAAATATTATTTGAAAAACGCTACATCAGTACCGATGGGTCAAAGTTGACTAGATGGACTGAACTAACATAAATGTACTGAATTGGCCAAACAAAAAAAAAAGATTAGAACTAAATTAACACAATTACGTTTAGGACTTCTTTGGTAATTTTCCCCAACCTCTATGTCTATTATACTAATTTTAACATTCAAACTTAGTGTTTTCTTGAGCAAACGTGTGAAAACAACGATCAATCCTAAGTAGAATTAAGAAAATTCACTTACTAGTGGTCCAATTTCAAATCCGGACGGCACCTCTATCTCATGGATGGCCACCTAAACACCGTGAAATAAATTAGACTTCCCTCCAGACTTCATCCACACATAGCAGAGTCTTGGTTGGCCATTCTATAGGAATTAAACATATGATGGACTGATACACTTTTACGCATGGCTCTTGTTCCGCCACTTCCTAAGAGTCACATAAACCATATAAAATAATTACTCATTATTCAGTTTATGAATACAATTTTATTTTTCGGCATTTACGTAATTTATGTAGTACTTACCAAAATGTTCGCTAAACATTATATTTACATGTTTCAACCACGAAATCAATCCTTCTTATGCCAAATCACACAGATAAATTCCTTTTATCACAATTGCATAATATCTTGATTGATGTTGACATATCACTAGATGTCAAAATTTCACAATATTTTAATTCCAGCAAGCAATCATCTCAATGTTACATACGCAAATCACCAATTGAGTAAGTGATTGATCATCTCTTTTAGGGATAGAAAATGCTATGATAGTACACCACATGGATGAAATTCTATGATGCATACTGCAAGGTCGATCCCGCTGATATACCCAAGTGGTCGCACATGAAAGATTTCGGAGATGGCTCTCATAAGTTCAAGATGTGATTCCCACCATATAGCACTTTACCCTTACGAGGTTCAAAAGGTGGCTCTCATGCATAACACTTTGTTGCTCATGGCACCTAGTGTTATGGGTGAGTTACAAAGATTAGTCTTGATTTTGCCTAGATTGGCCAATGTCAATTTTCAAGCCCAAATAGGTCCGAGCCGTGATTTCAAGGTCACCAATATTTTTATTGGACCGGTCTGGACCATTTCAGGCCTTTAACTTCTTCGTCATAGACTGAGTCAAACAATTACTTAAAAATATAAAAATATATAATAAATAAAAATATAAAAATAAATAGTAGAAAGTACATTATTTATACTTAAAGTGCTTCAATAAAGTCGATATAAAAGAATAGAGTAATTTTTTAGGCCCAAAATATAATAACTAATCCATTAAAAACAAAAATCAGGCTAGGCTTGAATCGGCTTGCCAAAAAACATTGAAAACTAGCCCTCTTGATCCATGCTCACCCTTATTGAGTTCTTATAGTTCACAAATATCGATCCATAGTCGGTGCATATACTTGATATTCGACATCAAATGTGACAAATGCATATTAACAAAAGAGATCTAATTTACATATAGAATAGGATATACGATTTACAAATACTGGAGACATTAAAATCCATAAACTCGATTAATCAACATTTCACTCGTAAGACATCAATTTTTTTTTTTTTTCACTTTAATCAGATCAATATCTCCTAGGTCTCTTTTCTCTAACTCAAGAAACACAGACTGAATACCCCACTAGTCTCATTCTATACATCAAAATCTCTCTTTGGACCAAATGGACTTGTATATAATCTAATATATCTCTTTAGCGGTGGAATGATTCATTGATTAGTCATGAGTCATGTATCCACTAATTACAAAAACTATTCCTAACTAAGCTATTATGTAAGTGGCGTCCAAAATCTCATGATTGTGAACGATTTATCTTTAAACTGAAACTGGGGACATGAGCATGAACTATGAAATACTATTACATAGCCACTAAAATAGCGTGGCGACTGAGTATAATTTGAGAGTGGAGTCATTGATTACGCATTTGACGGAATGTTGAGTCTTCGTCTCCGTGGACTTCTTAATCTTCGCGTAATTGACGGGACATTAATAGACTAAGCAAGTCCACCACTGCGTATTGAAGTCAATAGGACATGATGGAGTAAAACCACTTTGTTTAATTGACGGAATAAGTTCCATCATTAATAATTAAGAACTGGACAATGCTATATTATATATTAAATATTTATATACCGAACCACATGGCAGACTTTGATTGGACAATAAGTCATGCAACAATTAATAAAAATAATTAGTGTGTTTGATATTTCTCTTTCTAATTTTTTCTCGAAAAAGTGAAAGCGGAGAAGACGTGGAAATAGGAATAACACTACAAGCATTACAATAATTCCTTAATGGACGAAATGGCGCACTATCTGGCAGGGGCCGAGTCATCAATTAAGTGTTGGAATTAGCATTTGAATGAAATTTGTCAGTGGGAAATGATAATGGGGAATGGAAATTTAGTTTTCTACTGCAACATCATTTCTTCTCAAATTACATAAAAGTCCCCTCAAGCATTATTGACGTTTGTCTGACAATTGTTGAAGCTTATTCAAGTTGTTTTTAAATTGCTATAAAGAAACGTATTATTATTATATTTTTCCCACGTTGGTCTTAATTATTTTACCTATAGTTATTTAATTTTCATTAATTTCAATTTCATCAGAGTTAACTTCCACACTGAATTAAAACTCATGAATACAGAGATTTGTCATCTAACCTCGAGAGATTGATTCCATTTAACTTTTGTATACTTAATAGATTGTTGGGTTCCATCTGTCGGTTGTAGGAGCGAACATATGTAGATAAAAATGAACCCCTCGAATCATTTAGGAGTTGTATGTAGATCGTCTTCAAAACCAAAATTCGTTTGATCATCCTTAAGAAGTTCTGCTCACTAAAATTTGACTCTGTGATGAAACACCTTTTATTAAAAGTCTTTCTTTAGTTTTTATTAAAGGAGACAAGTTCTGTGGTGATTTTGGATAAAAGATATGACAGGCACACATGAAAACTAATAACTTCACTTCAAACGGAACTAAAAGTATACAAACTTTGCCAAAATATTATCGACAATAGAGCGTGAGGACATAAAGATGCAATGTCAGTATTTAATCGACGATAAGGTATCCATAAACTACAACAAAGATACACTTCATTCCACTTGGCACTTAGTCTAAGAGGGTGAACAAAAAAGACTCAAAGCTTAAAAGATGGACCGGCTCAAATCGGACATGACTGGATAGCCAGGATTTCTGACTCTCTTTTTGTCTCTTAGGCTTGGACTGGCTCAAACTGTGTTTTTAGAAATATGCATAAATTATAAATATATAAAAAAATGATTATTGAGGCAACAATATAACGACTAATCTATCTTAATTATAAAGAAAATGCGGGCAACGTCTGGACCGGCCCAGTTTAGTTCGGTCCAAGCCTTTTTATTTGAATTCGGACCGAGCTAGCTCGTGGATCGGGACCGGACATTCCACGGACTTGTCAATGCTTACGTAATTGATGGGTTATTACTCGACTTCTCTTTCTTTCGTTTTATTGGGGAATCGGCGTCGGCTTACATGACAGATTTGATGGAATGTTCAGTCTTCGTCTCCAATCTGTTCAGTCTTCATTCTTCAGGAGAGAGAGAGAGAGAGAGAGAGAGAGAGAGAGAGAGAGAGAGAGAGAATATTTAAGGTAATACCGTAATAAGCAATATTCTTATTCTGTTATTTATTTTGTATCCTCCTCCCTTTCTTCTTTGTTATTACCTTCCATATTGCTTTCTCTCTCCTCAACTTTTTAAGATGTTTCCTGTTGGACAATGCCATATTACATGACAATATTAATGTTCTATACCCCATGATAACTAATAACAATATGTAAAATCATCTATAAAATAGTTTTAGTCTATTTGAAATATGAATAACACTACCTTCACACACAAAGAAAAGAACACTAGAAGTGCAAAAAATAATGTACGGCACTCACTTTAGTGCTAAAAGTTTTTTTTTTATCATTTAAGTGCCAATTTTCTTTTTAAATAATCACTTAAATGCCAACTCTAATTTGGATCATTGAAAATCTGACGTGACCATATTTTATTAATAACTCAGTCTTACGTGGCTTGTCGACATATCCAATCAACATATAATCCCTAGACGACGTCGTTTGAAAGTTATAAATAGTGATCGTTTGAGTGCCAAATTTTGTTTAAAATGATTATTTCAATGCCGGTCATTGTTAAAATGCAATCATTTCGGTACTAAGCATGCCGCGTGGAAATGCTTGGTGGATTGGATTTTTCAAATAATATGCCAAGTCATATAAAAATTTTAATTGTAAAAGTCACGTATTATTTTTGGCCGGAATTTCTCATCATTGGTAGTTAAGTGATATGACGAAAACTTTTAGGTCTAAAGTGAGTGCCGTACACAATTTATGACACATCTAGTGTTCTTGTGCACCATATAATCAAAGAAGTGTGAAATCAGTATACAAGTAAAGTTTGCCAAAAAGAGGAGATAAATGGGGCGAGATCAATTACAGGGACCTTATTTTTCTATTACACCATCATTTCTTCTCAAATCAGGTAACATGAGTACGCCACAATCTGCATTTAATTAATTCCGATTTAAGAGTTTCCTGCTCGTGGAGCCAACCATGGGAATCAATACGATGTTATTGTCTATGACTAGGAGGATGAAATTATGAACCCAAGGTTCTGAAAAGATCTAGGTATCTTGTTTGATAGGACGAAGCAGTACAAGCATAATATCTTTATTTAGAAGATCACCAAAAAAGAGTTCAAGTTCGAGTCCATTAATAAATAGCAATTAAAATATGTTAATACGGTTCACCATACGTCACATCCCTAACGTGGGATTTCTTGTGTCAAACACCCTCAAATCTATATCCAGCACAGACAAGCAATTCTCTATGGAGACAAGCTTGAATCAAGCTAGAACTTTTTGATTCTTACCTCAATTGATGTAGTAACTCTTCATAACGCTTTATTCTTCAATTTCCTCATACCAAATGCATCTAACTTGCACCATGAACATGACAAAATTTAGCGTCATAATCATGGAATCCCCAATATCTTCTTCTCAGTTTGTCTATCTTTCCTCTGTCCCATTCCTTCTATTCCCCCCCCTTCTCTCCCTCTCCCTCTCCCTCTCCCTCCCTCTCCCGTCTTGCTTATCTCAGCCTCAACAAGGAGATCCAAAATAGATTAGCCACCTTAATGAGTCATTATATCCAATTAACAGTCCCAGTGTCCACTATAGACTTTAAAACCAAGATAATGGACTAATACATTTTCGTGCATGGCTCTTGGTTGGCCACTTTCTAGGAATCAAACAAACCATATGAAATTGTTATTTCATTATTTAATTTATGGATTTACTTTTATTTCGTAGGCATTTACATAATTCGCGCAATGTATGAGGTACTTTGCAAATGTTCATTGAACATTATATCTACATGGTGCAACCACGAACTTAATTGTCTTATCCCAAATCACATATATATTCCTTATTATCAGAACCGCGTAATATCTTGTATGGATGTTGACATGTCACTAGGTGTCAAAATTTTAGTCTGCAAGCACTATTAGTGAGTTAACCTCAATATTGAGTAAGCAAATTATCGATTGAACAAATAATTGCCCACCTTTTCTTGGAATTGTAGATGCTAGTAATAGTAAATCACACAAATGATATTCGATGATGCAAATCATATAGCCAATCCCACCAATATACCTAGTGGTCGCACTTGAAGAATATTAAAGGTGGCTCCCATCGGTTTAAGAGGTGATCCCCATTATGTAGCACTTTGTCTTTATAAGTTTAAGAGATGGCTCTCATGATGTAGCACTTTGTCTCACGTGACACTTAATTTTAGGTCTGTATAGGCCCGGGCCAAGATTTCGAGCTCCCTCTTATTTATACTAAAAGTACTTTGATAAAGCCATATATAAGTTTAAAAATAAACATATAAATTTCTGATATTTTGATGCGAAAAGTCTAATAACTGATTTATTTTAACATAAAAAAAATAAAAATAAATAAATTGGGCAACCAGCCTGGACCTCTTTTTCGGCCTCTACTGAGCCTAAAGATTTCATGGATTTGTCAATGCTCACATAATTGATGGGGGTACTAAAAGATCTGTCTCTTCTTCTTTTTTCTTTTTGGAATGTTCAGTCTTTGTCTCCATGGACTTCCCAATCCTCGCGTTATCGATAGGGAATATGAGGCACCAATTTGTTCAACCTTAGTCTCCATGGACTTCACGGAATATGAGTCCACATCCATCATGTCATCTCCAACGACGAGCCCTGTTCCTCTGTTCTCTACGACAAGGTGTGCAACTCACTCTCAAACTTTTTCCACATGATTTTGGTCCTAGGCAACATATCCTCAACAATGTCTTTCATTTCCCCTAGTTCCATTTGACCGCCTGGAAATTGGGAACTAGTCCTTTTAGTTCGGTTCTTGGTTTCTTGGTAGGACTAGATCAGATCCAAAATCGATCACCCCTGTCATGACCTAGCTATTGTCACTGGCGAGCCACATTCATCTGTAGACAATTGTGATTATTTGACTAACGTTATTTATCGAGGTAGAAGTAAATTCCAAATATTTACTTCCTATTTCTAAAAGGAAATTTTTATCTGCATATATTGATATTTTTACATGTTATTTTCATCTGGATTAACATATAAACTTCATCACTTAAGATTTCGAAAATGTTGGCACTTATGTTATTTCCATAAATGTGTTGGACCTATATCAATGCACAAATACTTAAAAAGCACTTACCACCACTTAAAACTAGCTTCCAAAGGAGGAATTTGAGTCTAGTTCTTCAAGATACAACTCAGCAACCCCCGCCTATAACAAGAGCAACATTGACAAGCAATTCTCAATGAAAACGAGCTTGAATCAAAGCTAGAACCGCTGATTCTTCCCTCAATTGATAAACTAACTCTTCATACCACTTTATTCTTCAATTTCCTCATAGCAGAAGCATTAACTTGCTGCATAAACATGGCAAATTTAGCTTTATTACCATGTAGACTCCAAAATCTTCTTCTCCGTTTGTCCCTCTTTCCTCTGTCCCCTTCTTGCTTCTTTCTATTTCTTTTCTCTTTTTCTTCTCTCTCCATTGTCTCCACCACAGCAAAGAGACCCAGATAGATTAGCCACCTTAATGGGTCATGAAATCCACTTAACTATCCAAAGTGTCCACCATGGACTTTAAAATCATGATATAATGGACTAACACATTTTCTTGCTCTTGGTCCGCCACTTTCTAGAAATCAAAGAAACCATAAAAAATTGTTATTCATTATTCAATTTTATGAATTCACAATTATTTCTTGGGCATTTACATACTTTATGTAAATATGAGGTCCTTTCCAAATGTTCGCTAAACATTATATGCATATGGTGCAATCGCGAAATCAATCTGTCTTATCACAAATTACATAAATTTCCTTATTATTAAAACCTAGCAATGTCTCACATCGACACTTAAATTTTAATTAAATATTTAAAATTAAATTACATAAAAAAAATTAGGGATCAATTCGGCCCTAACAAAAAAAGGATTTGGAGTGTTGTGTGCCTGGCCTGAGTCTTGATGTTCTTGAATCGGCAAGCAAACCTTCGGGTGTCCTGGGCGTGCTCAAAGGAAACAACGATGAGGGTGAAAGAAAAAGGAATAGAGAAGAGTAATAAGGAGAACAGGAAAAGAAGACGGTCGCGTTGGGGGTCGAAAAGAAATAAAATAGAAGAGGGAGGGGTGACAATATTATAAAATAAAAAAGTCTACCTTTTGTGTCTTGGTCAATAGTGTACGAAAGTGTGGCTCTCTTCTCTAGTCTGACCACACACAGAGAATAGGACAAGACAAGAAAGAGAGAAGGCTAGAAAGAGAGAGAAAAGGAGTGAAGAAAGTGAAGAAAGGGAGAAAAACATAGTCCTCTTCCTTGGGTCATCATCCCGACGACGAGCCGTGAGCTTCCGGCGACGGCTCTTGATACGAGCCTTCAACGACGGACCGTCCCACGAACTGTTGCTGCTTCTCGCTCGGCGACGGTGCCGCCTTCCGGTTCGCTGCCCATCGTCGCCGCGTCCTCTTTGCCCGCTGCTTTCTGTCGAGCGAGTACAGTGGCGTCCGGCCGCTGCCCGAAAAGTGCCGCTGCGTTCAACCCACCTCGCCTTTCGGTTCCCCCACTGACGTTTTGGCTCACGCGCCGCCGTGGGCGCCGGCGACCCCGGCACCGATGGGAAACAGCAGCCTAAACGGCTGCCTAACCCCGAGCCCGGACCGGTCATAGCGTCGCCAGCAAGGGGGAGGTCGCCGGCCTGGACCGGCGGAGGACGATTGACCGTCACGGTCCTCCCCTCTCCTCAGATCGCGCCTCAAGCGATCTGAGGGAAAGAAGGATGGAACCGGGTCGGGAATCCTGGTCCACGGGTTTGACCGACCCGGTCTCCTCTCATTAATCTGAGATGCGGGTTGGGTCCGGAGACTCGACCCGGATCCGCGCGCTTTCTCCTCTTTTTGGCCTTTCGCCGATCCGGACCCGAGTCGAGTCTGATCCTGAGATCGGACCCTGATCCGCCGGTTGGCACTTATTTATTATTATTATTTAAAAAATTTTAAAAAAATTCTGCGATTAGGACAAGGCTGAAAAATAGTTTTTGAGTTTCCTCCCAAAAAAAAAAAAAAAAATCGTTTAAAAAAAAAAAATCTTATCTTTAGTGAATATGGTGATCTTCTTCTCGGGCCATTTGGCTTGCATTTAAGATATCCATTCGTAATTAACTAGTGTAATCAAGTTTCCAATTTTAATTTCTCTAATCACAATATTTTACTTATATTTTGAACCAATCCACTATAAATCGAATAAGTGGCGGCTTGCAAGTTAAAAAAAAAAAAAAAAAACGAACTGTAAGTCACGAACTAGTGGACTTGAGAGAGTTCAGACTAAGCCTAGGCTTAGAAAACCATTAGCCTCATGTGCCTGCAGGAGGCTTTGAAGAGGTAATGATAGATGTGTTGCTAGGTATCAAAATTTCAGCTTGCAAACACTATTAGTGAAGTAACCTCAATATTGAATAAGTAATTGGCCACCTCTTCTTGCGATTATAAATGCTAATAATAGTAAACCACACATATGATATTCAATGATGCATCAAATCCCACCGATATACTTGGTTGGTTGCCCTTGAAGGATATTAAAGGTAGCTCTCATTGTTTCAAGAGGTGGTTCTCACTATATAACACTTTCCCTTTATAAGGTTCAAGAGATGGCTCTTACGATATAATACTTTATCCCTTATGAAGCTTAGTTTTAGGGGTAAGTAAAAAAGATTAAAAGCTCAGATAAGCCATCGGATGGCCCGAATTTTCAAGTCTGGCCTAGGTCAAGATTTCGAGCTCCCGCTTATTTATACTCCAAGTACTTTGATAAAGTCATTAATAAGTTAAAAAATAAACATATAAAGAAGTGATCTTTGAGGAGAAAAATCTAGTAACGATATCTAATTTTAACACTAATAAAAAAATCGGGCTAGGGCCCAACCAGCCCTGCATCTCTATTTCGACCTCTATCAAGCCTGCAAATTCCATGAAGTTGTCAATGCTCGCGTAATTGATGGGGTACTAAAAGACTCCTCTCTTCTTCTTTTTTTCTTTTTGGTTGGGTTATGGGTGTCTGCTTTCACGACGCACTTGATGGAATGTCGAGTCTTCGTCTCCATGGTCTTCCCAATCCTCACGTAATTGATAGTGAATATGAGACACCAATTTGTTTAGTCTTCAGTCTTTGTCTAAATGCACTTCATGGAATACGAGGCACCAATTTGTCCTTCACATGGACCTTTCGCTTTCGTAATATATTTATCTTAACATCTAAATCACATGGCAGAAGATAAGTGGACGATAAGACATGCGCAATAATTAATAACAATATGCCACATCATTTATCTTACGAAATTTATAAAATAGTCTTAGTGTGTTTAGAATATTAATTACAATATTTGTTTATACTGCCACACTTTGCACCCTATAATTTCTACTATTTCATGGACTTCAAAGCGTAGAGTGTACATTCTTTGAAATAAGTCTACAGTACTTCCCATAGTGGAATCAATCAATAATTGAATTTTGTGCAGGACCGGAGAGTTAAATGCAGTTAAGACTGAAAGTGGAGATCACAAGAGGAGATGGGGAAACAACTGTATCTTATTCTTCACTCTACCCTCTTGTGGTGGTGGAGCTCAATCACAATCTCTGGAGCATACTCGCAAAACCAAACAGATCTGCTCGCGTTAGCCTCCTTTAAAAATGCAATACACAAAGATCCATTTAGAGTCTTGAGCTCTTGGAATGATTCTACTCATCATTGTGAGTGGCAAGGTGTTTTATGCAGCAAAAGACATCCTGGGAGGGTCATATCCCTGGACTTGAGATCACAAGGCTTGGAAGGCTTACTATCTTCTTACGTAGGTAACCTCTCTTTTCTGAGGATTCTATTTTTGCAGAACAACAGCTTTCATGGTGAAATCCCACCACAGATAGGCAACTTGCTTCGGCTTCGCGTTCTTGTTCTTAGTAACAACTCATTTGGTGGGCTGATACCCTCTAATCTTTCCCGCTGCTCAAACCTCAAGACCCTGAATCTCATAGATAATCAACTTGTGGGGGGAATTCATTTTGATCTTAGTTCTTTAATAAGACTCAAAGGCTTGAGCTTGGCTGTGAATAGTCTCGTAGGTCCTATTCCTCGTTCAATTGGAAACCTCTCGCTACTACAAAAGCTCTCCCTGAGAGCAAATGTGTTAAGCGGAGAAATACCTGAGAAATTGTCCAAACTCAAGAGATTGACATTTTTCCAGCTAGCTTCCAACAAACTAATCGGTGAGGTTCCAGCAGGGCTTTTAAACATCTCTGACATTGTTTTTTTCGATGTTGCTGATAACCAGTTGCGGGGAAACTTTCTCAATGATGTCAGCACCGCTTCTCCTTCTCTCCATCTCCTTAGCGCCTATGATAACTTGTTCACCGGGATGATTCCGTCAACGTTAACGAATGCCACAAGCCTTGGAAAGCTTATCCTTGGCCAGAACATCTTCCATGGGCCAATACCCAAAAATCTAGGAAGGCTAAAGGGCCTTTATGCGATTGAATTCAGCAATAACCAATTGCAGGATGACTTGAGTTTTATCTCTTCTTTAGTTAATTGTTCCAACTTAACATATCTCGAGCTGCATATGAACTTGTTTTACGGATTGTTTCCGAGATCCTTCTCCAATCTCTCCACCAGCATTAAGTGGATTTCTATGTCAAACAATCGGATCCAAGGATCTCTTCCTTTAGCCCTTCGACATCTCTTCAACTTGTCTTTCTGGGATTTAAGTAATAATTTTCTGACCGATTGCATTCCTCATTCCATCGGAGCACTTTCCAACTTGCAGCAACTTGGTTTAGGCAGGAACATGTTTACTGGAGAGATACCGTCTTCGATTGGTAACATTACATTGTTAAATCTCCTTGACCTTTCCTCCAACATTTTCCAAGGCCACATACCACAAAGTCTTGGCAACTGCAGGCAACTAATTGGGCTTAATCTTTCGAACAATAACCTATCTGGCTCAATTCCTATTGAAATCATGAATCTTTCTTCCTTGTCGATCATCCTTAGTTTAGCAAATAATAATTTAAGTGGATCTGTTCCATTGCAAGTTAGATCTTTAAAGAATCTTGGCATATTAGATCTGTCTCACAACAGATTGACCGGCTTAATTCCGGCATCCATCAGCGAGTGCTTGGTATTGGAAGGACTTTATTTAGAAGCTAATTCTTTTCATGGTCAAATCCCCGAAGCTTTACGTCCATTACGGGGTCTACAAGAGCTGGACCTTTCCAATAATAATTTTTCTGGTCCAATCCCTAGCTTTCTCGTAGGGCTCTTACTACTCAAGTACTTGAATTTGTCCTTCAATCAACTAGAAGGACAAGTTCCAGAGGGTGGAGTTTTTCTTAATGCCAGTTCTGTATCGATTTATGGAAATACGGAACTCTGTGGAGGTGTTCCTAGTCTAAAGCTTCCCCTTTGCAAATCATCAAGCTCTAAGAAGTCTTCTTCAACCAAGGCCAAAGTAATATATGTGGTAGCTGGCAGTTTGTTATGTTTAGCTTTGTTGCTCCTATGTCTGTCTATCTTTTATCGCAAAAAGAAGCAGACGACAACCAATGCCTCCACTTCATTATCTTTTGAGAACCAATTCTTGAGGATTTCTTATGAAGAACTCCTGAGAGCGACTAACAGGTTCTCCAAGACCAATTTGATTGGTAAAGGGAGATACGGCACAGTTTATAAGGGGATTCTTGATGGAGGTGCCACGGTGGCAACGAAGGTGCTCAATCTAATGCAAAGAGGTGCTTCAAGGAGCTTTATCTCTGAATGTCGAACTCTAGGAACCATTAGACACCGAAACCTCGTGAAGATACTAAGTGTCTGTTCGAGCGTGGACTTTTGTGGCAATGACTTCAAAGCTCTAATATATGAGGTCATGGCTAATGAGAGCTTGGAGGAGTGGCTACACCCTGGAACCATAGGACGAGATGATGAGTGTAGCGAATCGAGAAATCTGAGACTAGTGCAAAGATTAAACATCGCCATTGACATAGCTACCACGATCAAATATCTCCACGAGGGTTGCTATCCAGCCATCGTCCATGGAGATCTGAAGCCGAGTAATGTGCTTCTGGACAACGACATGATGGCTCGAGTTGGAGATTTCGGGCTTGCAAAGATCATTTCAACGGTGTCTACCGAAGCCATAGGAGCTCAAGACTAGGGTAGTTCAACTTCAACCGCAGTCAGAGGATCCATCGGCTATGTGCCTCCTGGTATGAAACTATCATATTTTCTCGATTAGTTTTTGTTTGATTGCGATAGTAATATGTGAGTGCCAAAAGTTTGACTAAACAATTATTCTTGACATTATGTTATGATTTGTATGCTCTGACACCTCTTTCTCACAACTCAATTCCTCTTTCCACTATTAATAGCTTCCATAGAAAAAGAAAATACGTATCTTTTTGTACGAAAAGATTGATAGTAGCTTGCCCTAATCGTATTTTAAATTAAGATGAGCACAAACCATCGTAATTTTGATCAATGAGTGCAAAATTCTTAGACAACTTGTGAATCCATGTGAATAAATAGATTAAGCATATTGTATCATCTCATATTTATATTTTCTTTCTATAGTTCGTATTTTGTCTCGTATCATGTTCATGCCATTAAAACAGATTGCGAATCTCTTTTGGAATGTTATGACTTGAGGTCTTAATGAAAAGTAATTTTTCATTTATGGCAGACCCTTTCATGACCAATAATTTAATAGTAGAAAAATATATTAGATGACATGACATTTATGCCAGAAACCGTTGGAGGATACACTAATTGATAACACGATGGGCTCTACCCAACTATCACTTTCCCTAAACTTATTGGTCAGAGCATATTAAGACAAATTTACGCATTTACAAGTATAAATCCATCACCGTCAACAAATCACCCTAGGTCTGTTCTTTTCCCCCCCACTGTGTTCGTTTTTTGCCTGTTCTTTTAGGCATTTTTTTCTCGTCTTTCCATAAAAGAAAGTGTGGTATAGGTATTAAATATAATTTGTATCATGAAAATGAGAGCCTCACGTGGATCCCATATGTTTCCAGTCAAAAAACCAACTATTCAAATTTAGTTAATACCTAGACTTCTGCCAAGGCCTTCACCCAACATATTTTCTTCTTTTTCTATTTTCACCCGTATCCTACTAGAGGACAAAGCCACTTTTGATGTTTAGGCAATTTGTGTAGCAAACATGAGACAACTTTTGTTGCACTTAGTAGTTTTGGAGAAGAAATTTATACGTTGTTAACTGACCTTTGGTGCACTTTATGAATTCCAAAATCCTATTTCTCTACCATTAATAATGCATTTCTCAACGGTTGATGCACCTTATAAGAGTTCATACGACAGGCGACAATCATCAGCCATATATGGTAAACTAAACGAAAATTAAACAGAGAGAAATGAAAGCAAAAAACCAATAGGGGGCTTTGGGACCCTTGGCCTTGCTCAAAGGATCCCTTGGCCTCTGCCATGCATAGTGGGCCCGATTGTGAAGTGAGTGAGGGCTTGCAAGCCATCTCTCTATGTTGGGTGTGACAGGCACGATCTCTCACAATTTTCTTTGGCAAGCTCTTGCAAATGGACATCAAGCAAAATCCCATGTGACTTAGAAGCTTTTTCTAAACAATTGACTTCAAGAAAAGTGTATGTTCGTTCCTATTAATGTCTTGATCAAATTTTCAGAGTATGGCATGGGACACAAGGTTTCCACACTTGGGGATGCATATAGTTACGGCATTCTATTATTGGAGATGTTCACGGAAAGAGACCCACCGAAGAGGCGTTTGGGCACCATCTTAACCTCCACAACTTTGTTCGAATGGCTCTTCCAGATCGAGCAATGGACATTATAGACTTAAGGCTTTGGAGTGAAGCTGGTGATCGACAACAAGAGATGAAAATAAGAGATTGCATTATCTCTGTATTCGAAGTTGGAGTCGCATGTTCGATGGAATCACCACCGGAACGGTTGGGCATGACCGAGGCAATAAGGAAATTACACTTGATCAAGGTGAGTTACGAAGCCAAAGAGAGGATGATAGGTATGTAGCTAAATCAGTTTTCTCGTTTCATCTTGAAACTTTTTCACTAGTGGAGAAAATCATCGTGCAAAGGTAGTGCTAGCAAATTTACATGAATGTCTCCCTAACTAGTCTACCTACCCATACCTATTATGTGTGTTTTTTATAATTGCATTTTGTAATTGTGGAAAGTGGATGTATGGAGTTAAGTCCACCTATTTCCACCAAGTAATCATGTAAAATTTGATGAATTTGCTTATTTGCCCGGTTCTCTTCATTTCTGATGCCAATGTGGATCGATGCATTGCTTAATTACCATGGTTGGGCCATTGCCCTTACCTCTCTCTCTGTGCACGCTAGTGTATTAGAATGTGACCTCACCGTGAGGTCACGAGCTCAAGGCCAACTCTTAATGTCGTGCTTAAACGAGAGCCCACGGTCAATTGGAGACCAAGCTTGATCAAATCCAAAGGCAAGGAGAGGGAGGCAACCTTATCACAAGATCATGAGGTCAAGGCTAACTCTCGATGTCACTGTTGAGAGTGACCTCACTATCAATTGGTTGCCGACGAAATTTTGTTGCGGTCGTGTTGCCAACACCAGCAACCACCGTGTTTGGCCCCCCTACCTCCTCTCCAAACCTCTTTTTATTTTATCTTTTTTCTTTGCTATGTCATCGAATTATAGAGTTTTTCTTTTTTCTTTTTTTTTGGTCGATAAAGATATAGAGTTAAACAAAGACATAAATGGGACATGATCAAAAAGGGAACATGGATGCATATTTGTTGCACTCATCGGTGTGCTTATTACACTATGTAATTATCCTAATCAAGTCTTCCCACTCAACCAACCCTCTCTCTTTCTTCACTATTAGCCACCGTCTCCGGCTGTTGCGGTCACCTATCATCACGGTCGCCTCCTCCATGTCTCACCACTTTCTCCTCCGTGTCATCCACGACCATCTTTGCTTTCTCTATTTGCTGACCCAAAACACTCTCTCCTTCACTATCTCTTCTCTCACCGCAAAATTTCTAAGGTCTCCAAACCACTATTGATGACCTTATTTAGCCATTATGGCCTTTAAGATCTCATGGAAATCTCAATTGACAGGCCGGATGTAGGAAGCATCCCCAGACCTTGAGACGACCTTTTGATCTCATCATCGTTGACAACTTGAATGTAGATGACGAGAGGAGCTCGACACGAGGTCTTGAGACCCACCAAAGGCAAAAACTTGACATTCGGGCAAGCTTGGCTACCCTCAAATGAGAGAGGGAGAAAGATAGCTATGCGAAAGCAGGACAAGTGACCGACATTGAAACGATATGGGAGAGAGGGCGAACGGAGCATGACACGATCCTCGTCGCACCAACAGTAAATGGTGGATCGAAGGTCACGATTTATATTGGCGGTGGAGGCACGTTAGTGACACGAGCCGCGTGTGGTTGTAGGGCTCGGCAGGGGGCGGAGACAGACTAGCGGGAGAGAAAAGATTGGCGTTGGGGTTTTGAGGAGTGATTGGGGAAGGTGTACAATTAACAAGAGAGACTCATGTCTTGATCTGGCATTGGAGATAGCAGATAAGTAAACCAACGGTACAATGGATCTGCATCCAATGCCATAGATGTGGTGCAAAATACGTAACACCACAGTATAGTGTCGAAAACGCTAAGCAAACAAAACCGACTCACGGTATGGACGGAATATACTATATTAGGGCAAGTGCATGTGAAATATATACCAAACTGCAAGTCATCTATCAATAGTGTAACAATTCGCAGTAGAATGCCATCAAGAAGCTCAAGTTTGGTATTAGGATCAAAATCAGGGGCACGGCAAAAACACAATGAATTGAGATCATAACAGGAACAATCTAATGCTAATATCAAGTCACAATGTGAGAGAATATTGACTTTGTGTATTGCTCAATTGGACAATGTATTACACTGGAGGGATATTTGTATCCAGGATAATATACATAAGGAAGTAATCTATTATGGGGTGTTTAACTCCAAACCATCCCTTCCCGTTATATCATGAAGCGTAAAAGTCGAAAGAACACTTTGGTCTCATGCATCCTTTCATTACAAAAGCAGATAATCAGTTGATGATCAAGAACACTTAAATCTACAAAAGCCATTTCAAACATTCGCAAAATATTGCTAATTTGCTAGTAATAATTTGCTTAAGATGCTCTTATGAGCAACATGTTATACATCCATATTTTTCTAAACTAGCTCCTAAATCATGTCAAGCTAGTCGTTTTTATTTTCCCTTTATTTTTTATGTCACACCCATGACGCATATAACAATAGGCCATAGGTAAGCTTGTCACTCTAAAAGCCTTTCCTAGTATGGAAGTTCTCCTTCATAGTTGCCTGGAGGATCGTAGTTGCACACAACGTACCACCACCCATTGTTACACTGAACCTTAGCGCACCCGACTCGAACCGAATCGCGCCAAACCATTTGAGTGTAGTGCAAGCAGTTGCACCCGCTCGCGCAGGTGTTGGTGTTTTAATTGTAGTTCTGCTTCTCTGCAACCCACAAGCTGACGGCGTTGGTGCCAGTGAACGTGCCGGTGCCCTTGGCAAGGTTCTCGCCATAGGGTCCATTGGAATGCACGAGGCCGCAGTCGCTGACCCGTTGGTTCGCATAGCTTTGGGCATAGGCAGCAAGCGTGTTGTCCCATGTCATGTTCGCCACGCCAACTTGCTTCTGAGCGGCATTGTGAGAGTTGAGATAGTCTTGGGGTGAGTTTTGGGCATGAGTAGGTTGAAAGATAGAAATAGAGACAAGAGAGATGATGATGGTTAGAGAATTCATGATGCTCAAGGAATTAGCTGATGTTGGTTCAAGGTGATATATTTGGTGATCAGTTGTGCTATTTATAGAAAAATATTTTTGAGGCTTCAACTTACCATGTGCAATGAACTTATCAGGGAACATCTCCTTTGGACAGCACAACCTTGCGTTCAAATCTAGTTTGATTTGAAATGATAAACTAGTAACTAGTGCATGAGGAAGTAGTTTTTGCATGTTCTTCCTTTCCTCAAATGGAAGTAAAGTAAAAGGCTTAAGTGAAGTTTGAAATTTCAGCAAATTGGATACATTATAATAAGAAGAATGTTAGACTTCATGTCGAGTAATGTTAAAGACATTGAGAATAGTGCATGAGATTAAATTTTTAGGGGACATAAATAAAGTTTATCCGGTTGTAATGAGCAAACAAGTCTTATCCAAGCCTCCAATAGGGAATGCCCCGATTTATTTACAATACCAGCCATGGCCACTTACCATCCTCTGATGCTACCCAATAAGCCATTCAAAAGTCATCGCATCCATCGTCCTTGTTCTAAGATCCACCATCCATCTTCAACCAAACCATCTGTCTCTAGCGTCCTCCACCTCAGAACAATACATCACTACCTTCTCACGGTAGAAGTATTGTGTCAAAAGTTATGTACGATACTCATTTTAGCATTAAAAGTTTTAGGCGAATCATTTAAGTACATTCGATGAGATATTTTGATCAAAATATATACATGACATTTATAATTAAAATTTTAATATGAGTTGACATTTAAAAAAAAAAATAAACCGGTTTCTATGGCATTGCCATATGTACATTTCTCCGCCTCTCCCTCCACATCATTTTTTTCTTCTTTTTTTCCCTTCTCTTTTCGCCGTTATGCACCGTCGCTACTTCACACTTTACATGAACTCCTCAGCTACAACTTCATCAAAGCTCACCCATCACCACCCATACCTACGAGCTTCGCCCCAACCTCAACAAACAACACCAAGAATCGATGAACGACACCTGTGAGGGGTTGGAGAGGAGGCGAGGAACGACATGTTTCAGATCTATGAAAAGAGTCTTGTTCAGTCAAGATTGCTTGGTTTCATCAAATTAGAAAGCCACGAAGCACGTCCAGCAATCAATGAACGCCTAGGTTGGACGGAAAACCAAGAACAAGCACGCGAACCTCACCGAACATTTCATCGAACACCTAAGGTACAACAACCGGAAAGCATTGGGGCCGCAAACCGCATGCAGACCGGGGCCGGTGAGCGTCGTTCCGTCGATTCAACAAGACAGGGAAAACAAGCTTGGGCGTAACTTGTGAAAGGAAAGTTGCCGACGCGATTGCTAGGTAGATCGGAACAAAACGGCTCCGAAAACCGCCTCGAGGGACTTGGCCGGTGAAGAACGCAACACCAACTGCGATTCGAACTAGCCGAGAAATGGATCCGACTGAGCCTTTGGTTTGCAGCTTTTCGATGAATCGACTCTGTTAACAGCGGATTTTGAGGTGGTTTTGATGAATTGCTGAGAATGATAATTTTTTATTTAAATACGTTTAAGTGATCTGAAAAAAATAAATAAATAAAAATTGATATTAAAGTGAGCATCGTATATAACTTTTGGCACTTCTAGTATACTTCTCCCTCCCCTCACTTCTAGCAATGGCCACCGAGACATCGACGAGCTCTAACCAACCCTCAAGGCTGTCGAGGTTGCGGCAAGCGTCCAGACCTGGAGGTGCATCCTCCTTATCTAGAGACTCAACCCCTCCACTCCAGAACTTAGAGGCAGCGAGATCTGGATCCATCACCCTCAGCGGGCTGGTCACCGTTGACCCTTGATTTATTGCTTAACAAATCAATCTTCCATAAAAAATGATAAAATTTATAAATCATTCTTTAATGTCTCTGCCATTTTCCTTATTTTAAGCTATCTAACAGGTACATGTACTTCTCTTTTGTGTCAATTAAGTTATCATCCACTTGTTTTTAAATTAATACAAGCATGATAACCATATAATTTGCGTTTTTAATTATATGAGCTACTTTTACGGTTCTGCAATCGGCATGGATGCGAAGGGCACGCCCTCACATCCCCACTTAGCATTGAACGGTTCGACGTGCATCTTGTATCCGTCTATCATGGACGATATGGCGATAAGAGGACAAAGAGAGAAAGAGACAGAGAGATAGTTTATCAAAGTGAAAATATTACGAGGCCGTTTGGCAGTCACGAGCTCGGTGTGGCTGGCCTATCCCGTTCCTTAGCTAATATCTAACCAGAAAAGGGAAATTAATATCACTTTTGAGAAAAAAAAAGTTGATGGAGAAATATTTTTTATAAAAAGAAAAATTGTTTTCAAGGAAAATGACTGGTTCTCAACAGTGTATTTAAAAGTGAGATGGAAAAAGGTTTTTCACGTTCAAATCTTACTTTTAAAATTTATTGTCTCCATTCTAACTACATTTTGTTCCAAATATAAGATACTAAATTGATATTGAAAGGCTTGCATATTGTAATAAAAATATGCCACATCATTTATCTTACGAAATATATAAAATAGTCGTAGTGCGTTTAAAGTAATAATAACAATATTTGATTATATTGCCACGCTTTGCAACCTATTGTTCCATGGGGTTCAAAGCGTAGGGTGTTCATTTTTTGAAACCTCAGAGACCATACATATATCTTCAAGATAGACGACGTAAAATTGAGGACCAAAGAACGTTCTTCTAAGTCTACAGTACTTCCCTTAGCGGAATTAGTCAATACTTGATTTGTGCGTGAGACGGAGGTGTTAAATGTAGGTAAGACTGAAAGTGAATCACCAGAGGAGATGGGGAAACTACTCTTTCTTATGCTCAACTTTGCCCTCTTGTGGTGTTGGAGCTCAATCCCTAGCCTCGGCGCTTACTCGCAAGACCAAACAGATTGGCTTGCATTAGCATTCTTCAAAAATGCTATAGACAAAGATCCATCTAGAGTCTTGAGCTCTTGGAATGATGGCAATGTGTTTTGTGCAGCAAAAGGCATCCCGAGAGGGTCATGTCCTTGATCTTGAGATCACAAGGCTTGGGAGGCTTCTTATCTCCTCACATAGGTAACCTCTCTTTCCTCAGGATCATGGTTTTACAAAACAATAGTTTTGGCGGTGAAATCCCATCACAGATCGGCAACTTGTATTGGCTCCGCAATCTTGATATTAGTAACAACTCTTTTGGTGGGCCAATACCCTCCAATTTCCTGCTACTCAAACCTCAAGTCCTTGAATCTTGTAGATAACTCGACTTGTGGGGGAATTTATTCCAATCTTGGTTCTTTACCAAGGCTTAAATTCTTGCGCTTATCTTGGCTGGCCGCCCAGACCTCGGAGCCCCGGCACACCCTCGGCTGAGCCGAGACGAGCGGCGATGCTCGGCGCTGTCGTGTTTGTTGCAACGAAGCGGACGCGGCCAAGGAGGGCCCAGTTGGGTCAGCACGCGGATCCGGTTGACCCGGTTGGCCCCGGTTCTCGGCTAGGGTTTGTTTGGTCCTAGGCTGGGCTACATTTTATTAATTGCATTTCTTTGCAGGTGGGCATGTTGGGCCTCTTCACCGAAGCGAGCTCAGGCTGGCCTTGACTGGGTCGGACGCGGGGGTCCGATCGAGATCCATTTTGCATAATATAATATAATGTTATATTATTATTTTAATATTAAAAAATATTTTCATAAAAAAATAAAAGTTCAAGAATAAAAAATAATCAAAAATGAATTACATTTTCTGAAAAATCAGAAAAGGCCTACAAGATGGTTTTTATTCTCCACAAATGCATGGAAAATCCTTGAAAATCCAAAAATATTAGGGTTTAAACAAGATTAGGTATCGAAAGGATATTAGTTGATTAATCGGTATCGAAAGGGTATTACTTGGGTTTTTAATCGACCAATCACAAATTGATTAGTGGCAACTCCTATTTGAAATTGATTTGCAAGTTAAAAATTGAAATCATAAATCGTGAATTGGTGGGCTTGGGAGAGCCCGCGCTAAGCCTAACACTTAGCGAGCTATTAGCCTCTGCATGCGCCCGTGTGTAAGGGACACCGAAAGGGAGGTCATGACAATTTAAATAGTTGGTACCTTGACTGCATCTACAGTGCCCTTATTTAAAATGGTTAATGCAAGTGTTTACAGTAATTTTGATTCATATAGTCCGGGCATTAGCTTGAGGAGCACATTGATAATGGATTTTCATGGTAATCTAGGCTTGCCTTTTTTATCTTGCCGTTGCTAAGTAGAGTCAGAGTTCTTTCATTTTCTTCTTTTAACCCATGATTTGACAAGCTTGTGAGCGTTCAATCCTCAGATATTCAATGAACTTAATGCCTTAGAACCAAATGAGTTTAATGTGTTCAAGGGAATCACGAAGAAGCATCTCTTCATGGGGATGATAGGTCTAACTCTAATACTTTAGGTGAGAACCGTCCAGCTTTTTTCTTGACTGAGTTAGGTAATAACGTAAAAATTTATCGTGATCCTCTATTTTTTCTTCTCTTCAGGTCATTATCATAGAATTTCTCAGGAAGTTTATTTCATTATCATATTTATTATTATTGCTTTTATCAGGTAGGTAGCTTGTATGTCTCTGGTGATATTCATGGTAACTCCTAGAGAGTTTCTTACAACGTTCTAATTCTTATTTTTGTTTTATTTTATTTGAAATTCTGTTGATACATTGGATGATGAAATATTATGGAAAGAGCATTAACACCCGTAACCACTTGCTTTTTATTATTGGTCGTGAGCTCTTCACTAACGGTCTTTCCTTCATGGTTTGAAAACAGTTGGCCTCTGGCTCTTGTTGGAAAGCTAATACCCGTCCCCAGAAGTCCGTTTGCAAGAATATTCTGTCAACGACGAAGACCACAAAGACGCCCAAGTCGCCGAAGTAAGAGTTCTTTGCTGCTTTTCTGTGCGCGCCAAGTTTTCAAGATTTTCAGTTGCCTTGCCGCTAATTTTCCTTTTCCTCCTGCAGGGTTTCTGAGTAAATCTTGAATAAGCTGGGACAGTGTGTGTCTAGTTTACAGGATGACAGCACACTCCGGACGTAGATGGTTTATCACGTAGTTCTGACACGATAGTTCACTACCCTTTTGAGATTTTTCCGATGCATTTGCATTGGTTCCAGTGAAAGTATCTGTTCACAATTTGTGAGAATTGGACATGACTTAGGGGGAACTTTTTCACGCAGAATTTGTTTCTCCTCTGTTCCAATGAAGTTGAATGTGGAGAAATGGAGGTTGCTACGTGCTTGCAGTTTGACAAAGGCCTGTTGACTAAAAAGCTCGACTTATCATGATTTTCCTAGGAGAAGACGGGTTGTTCTCAAATAATATCAAATAAGTCTCATTCAGCCAAGCCATAGTCGCATTTAGCTTTCTCATGAACTTTACACGACAACTATAAGGTTCTTTAATTTTAAAAGGCATTTCACTGTTTTCATCTCTGAGGCCCCCACCGTTGGGTTTCTTCCATTTTGGGACCAGATGAGACCGCTAGCTAAAGCATCTATTTGTCCCCAAAGCAAAGCTAAACCGATTTATAGACACATTAGAATTACATTTGTTGCAACATAAAGGAAAATCGTAAGGCCATGCTTTTGAGAGTTACTTCTGCTAAAGCCTGGAGGGTTTTGTTAACCAAACATGATAGATTCAATAGGCTCAGAGGAGGTTAATATCTCATATTCTGGAAATAAAAAGTTTAAAAATCAAGGACTAGGTTTTTCACCCTTGTTGTACAAGATTCCGCTTGGATTGGACAACTCAATTTTTAGGCCCAAATAGGTGTGAGCCGTAATTTCGAGGTCCCCAATATTTTTATTGGGCCCATTTCAGACCTTAACTTTTTCGGCCTAGACTGACACAAACAATTACTAAATTTTTTTAAAAAAAATATAAAAATATAAAAATAAATAGTAGAAAGAACATTATTTATACTTAAAGCGCTTCAATAAAGTCCATATAAAAAACAGAGTAATTTTTAGGCCCAAAATATAACAACTAATCTACTAAAAAGAAAAATCAGGCTTGGCCTGAGTTGGCTTGGGGCCAAAGACTTTGAAAACTGGCCTTTTCGACCCATGCTCACCCTTACGAGTTCTTACAGTTCATAAATATCGATCCATAGTTAGTGCATATACTTGACATTCGATATCACACTTGACAAATGCATATTAACACAAGCGATCCGATTTACATATAGAATATGATATACGATTTACAAATACTAAAGACATTAAAATCCATAAACTCGATCAATCAACATTTCATTTGTCAGACATCAATTTTTTTCACTTTAATCGGATCAATATCTTCTAGTTCTCTTTTCTCTAACTCGAGAAACACAGACTGAATACCCCACTAGTCTCATTCTATACATCAAAATATCTCTTTCAACCAAATGGACTTGTATATAATCTGATATATCTCTTTAGCAGTGGATTGATGCATTGATTAGTCATGAGTCATGTATCAACTAATTACAAAAACTATTCCTGACTAAGCTAATATGTAACTGGAGTCCAAAATCTCATGATTGTGAACGACTTATCTTTAAACTAAAACTGGGGACGAGAGCATAAACTACGAAATACTATTACATAGCCACTGAAATAGCGTGACGACTGGGCATAATTTGAGAGTGGATTCATTGATTACGGATTTGACGGAATGACAAGTCTTCGTCTCCGTGGACTTCTTAATATTCACGTAATTGACGGGGCATTAATAGACTAAGCAAGTCCACCACTGCGTATTGAAGTCAATAAGACATGATGGAGTACAGCCACTTTGTTTAATTGACAGAATAAGTTCCATCATTAATAATTATGAACTGGACAATATTATATTATGTATTTAACATTTATATACCGAACCACATGGCAGACTTTGATTGGACAATAAGTCATATGCAACAATTAATAAAAATAATTAGTGTATTTGATATTTCTCTCTCTAGTTTTTTCTCGAAAAAGTGAAAGCGGAGAAGACGTGGAAATAGGAATAACACTACAAGCATTACTATAATTCCTTAATGGACGAAATGGCGCACTATCTGGCAGGGGCGAGTCATCAATTAAGTGTTGGAATTAGAATTTGAATAAAATTTGTCAGTGGGAAAATGATAATGGGGAGTGGAAATTTAGTTTTCTACTGCAACATCATTTCTTCTCAAATTACATAAAAGTCCCCTCAAGCATTATTGACGTTTGTCTGACAATTGTTAAAGCTTATTCAAGTTGTTTTTAAATTGCTATAAAGAAACGTATTATTATTATATTTTTCCCACGTTGGTCTTAATTATTTTACCTATAGTTATTTAATTTTCATTAATTTCAATTTCATCGGAGTTAACTTCCACACTGAATTAAAATTCATGGATACGGAGATTTGTCATGTAACCTCGAGAGATTGATTCCATTTAACTTTTGAATGCTTAATAGATTGTTGGGTTCCATCTGTCGGTTGTAGGAGCGAACATATGTAGATGAAAATGAACCCCTCGAATCATTTAGGAGTTGCATGTAGATCGTCTTCAAAACGAAAATTCGTTCGATCATCCTTAAGAAGTTCTGCTCACTGGAATTTGACTCTGCGACGAAACACCTTTTATTAAAAGTCTATCTTTAGTTTTTATTAAAGGAGACAAGTTCTGTGGTGATTTTGGATAAAAGATATGACATGCACACATGAAAATTAATAACTTCACTTCAAATGTAACTAAAAGTATACAAACTTTGCCAAAATATTATCGACAATAGAGCGTGAGGACATAAAAATGCAATGTCGGTATTTAATCGACGATGAGGTATTCATAAACTACAACAAAAGTACACTTCATTCCACTTGGCCCTTAGTCTAAGGGGTGAACAAAAAATACTCAAAGCCCGAAAGGACAGACCGGCTCAAATCGGACATGACTGGATAGCTAGGATTTCCGACTCCTTTTTTTTCTCTTAGGCCCAAAATGGTTGGACTGGCTCAAACTGCGTTTTTAGAAATATGTATAAATCATAAATATATACAAAAATGATTATTGAGGCAACAATATAACAACTAATCTATCTTAATTATAAAGAAAAATGCGGGCAACGTCTGGACCGGCCCAGTTTAGTTCGGTCCAAGTCTTTTTATTTGACTTCGGACCGAGCCAGCTCGTGGATCGGGACCGGAAATTCCACGGACTTGTCAATCCTTACGTAATTGATGGGTTATTACTCGACTTCTCTTTTTTTTCGTTTTATTGGGGAATCGGCGTCGGCTTACATGACAGATTTGATGGAATGTCCCGTCTTCGTCTCCAATCTGTTCAGTCTTCATTCTTCAGGAGAGAGAGAGAGCAATATTTAACGTAATACCGTAATAAGCAATATTCTTATTCTGTTATTTATTTTGTATCCTCCTCCCTTTCTTCTTTGTTATTACCTTCCATATTACTTTCTCTCTCCTCAACTATTTAAGATGTTTCCTGTTGGACAATGCCATATTACATGATAATATTAATGTTCTAAACCACATGATGACTGTTAACAATATGTAAAATCATCTATAAAACAGTTTCAGTATGTTTGAAATATGAATAACACTACCTTCACTCACACAGATTTTAGTAGCATTTCGAGAAAAGGACACTTGAAGTGCTAAAAAGGATGTATGGTGCTCATTTTAGTGTTAATTTTTTTTTTTGGATCATTTAAGTGTCACTTTAAAAAAAAAAATCATTTAAGTGCCAACTATGGTCTGCGTTATCGAAAATCTAACATGACCATATTTTATTAATTTCTCAGCCTTACGTGACTCGTCGGCGTACTCAGTCAACATTTAAACCCCTACATGACCGTCGTCTAAAAGTTGTACATAGTAATCATTTGAGTGCAAAATTTTGTTTAAAGTGAACAATTCAATACCAGTTGTTGTTAAAAGACAATCACTTTAGTATCAAGCATGCCATGTGGAAATGTCTAGTGGATTGGATTTTTCAAATAATATGCCAAGTCATATACAAATTTTAATTATAAAAGTCATATATTATTTTTTGCTGGAATTGCTTATCTTTGGTACCTAAGTGATTCCGCGAAAATTTTTGGCACTAAAATGAGCGTCGTACACAACTTTTGACACGTCTAGTGTTCTTCTGTTATTGAATTTCTTACTAGATAAAATATCGTGCCAAGTAAAGTTTGCCAAAAAGAGAAGAGATAAATGGGGCAAGATCAATTATAAGGAACTTATTTTTCTATTACATCATTATTTCTTCTCAAATCAGGTTACATGAGTATGCCACAATCTGCATTTAATGAATTCCGATTTAAGAGTTTTATGCTCACGGAGCCAATAATGGGAATCAATACAACGTTATTGTATATGACTAGAAGGATGAAATTATTAACCCAAAGTTCAGAAAAGACCTAGGTATCTTATTTGATAGGACGATGCAGTACAAGCACAATACTTTCATTTAGAAGATCACTAGAAAAGAGTTCAAGTTTGACCCATTAATAAATCCCAATTATGATGTATTAATACGGTTCACCATATACCACATCCCTAACATAGGATTTCTTGTGTCAGACACCCTCAAATCTATATCCAGCACAAAATTGACAAGCAATTCTCTATGAAGACAAGCTTGAATCAAGCTAGAACTTGTTGATTCTTACCACAATTGATGTAGTAACTCTTCATAATGCTTTATTCTTCAATTTCCTCATACCAAATGCATCTAACTTGCTCCATAAACATGACAAAATTTGGCATCATAACCATGGAAACCCCGATATATTCTTCTCAGTTTGTCCATCTTTCCTCTGTCCCATTCTTTCTATTTTTTCCCCTTTTTCTTCTCTTTCTCTCTCTCTCTCTCCCCCTTGTCTTGCTAATCTCAAGCTCAACGAGAGGATCCAAAATAGATTGGTCACCTTAATGAGTCATTATATCCAATTAACTGTCCCAGTGTCCACCATAGACTTTAAAACCAAGATAATATGGACTAATACATTTTTCATGCATGGCTCTTGGCTGGTCACTTTCTAGGAATCAAAGAAACCATATGAAATTATTATTTCGTTATTTAATTTATGGATTCACTTTTATTTCTTAGACATTTACATAATTTACATAATATATGAGGTACTTTACAAATGTTCATTGAACATTATATCTACATGGTGCAACCATGAAATTAATTGTCTTATCCCAAATCACGTATATATTCCTTATTATCATAACCTTGTAATATCTCATATGGATGTCGACATGTCACTAGATGTCACAATTTCAGTCTGCAAACACTACTAGTGAGTTAACCTCAATATTGAGTAAGCAAATTATCGACAAAACAAGTATTTGTCTACCTCTTCTTGGAATTGTAGATGCTAGTGATAGTAAATCACACCGATGATATTCGATGTTGCAAATCATATAGCCAACCCCATCAATATACTTGGGTGGTCGCACTTGAAGAATATTAAAGGTGGCTCCCATCACTTCAAGAGGTGATCCCCATTATGTAGCACTTTGCCCTTATAAGGTTCAAGAGATGGCTCTCATGATGTAACATTTTATCTCACGTGACACTTAAATTTTGGGATTAGTAAAATAGATCGAAAGTCCAGATCAGCCAGATCGGACAGCTCGAATTTTTGGGTTTGTATAGGTCCAGGCCAAGATTTTGATCTCCCTCTTATTTATACTAAAAGTACTTTGATAAAGCCATAAATACTTTAAAAAATAAACATATAAAATTGTTCAGTCTTCGTCTCCAAGGACTTCCCAATCCTCCCGTAATTGATGGGGAATATGAGGCACCGATTTGCTCAGTCTTTTAGTCTTAGTCTCCAAGGACTTCGTGGAATATGAGGCACCAATTTGTTCTTCATGGACGTTTCAGTTTTGTAATCGATTTATATTAACATGCTAAATCATATGGCAGAAAACAAGTGGACGATAAGCCATACGCAATAATTAATAATGATATGCCAGCATTTATCGTATCACATCTCCAAAAATGGTCTTAGTATATTTAAAATATTAATAACGATATTTGAGATGACCCAAACCCGAGGCACTATGGAGGGATGGCAGAGAAGGTTGCGCCTTGACAGTATGCAGGCGAGGCTAAACGCATGTCTCTTATCCCACATCGCTTAAGAGAGGAGTCCTAAATTGGCTTATAAGGTTTTGGGTTTTGTAACTGTACATACACGATTTCTGGGTTAATATGGGCTGCCCCAAGATAACAAAATCGTAAGGACTTAGTGATGATATGTGTACAGTGACGGACCCGCAACATTCGTTTATGTTGCCCCACTTTGCACCCTATAATTTCTATTGTTTCACGGGTTCCGAGACATCGAGTGCGGTTCTTTGCAACATCAGAGTACATGCAGATATCTTCAAGATAGATGATGTAAAATTGTTTAGCGCAGGACGACGGTGTTGAATGCAGCGGCTAAGACCGAAAGTGGATCACTGAAGGAGATGGGGAAACTACTCTTTTTTATGCTCAACTTTGTCCTCTTATGGTGGAGCTCAATTCCTAGCCTTGGTACTTGCTCACAAAATCAAACGGATCGGCTCGCATTAGCATCTTTCAAAAATGCTATTGGCAAAGATTCGTTTGGAGTCATGAGCTCTTGGAATGATTCTACCTATCATTGTGAGTGGCAAGGTATCTTGTGCAGCAAAAGACATCCTGGGAGGGTCACATCCTTATTCCTAAGATCACAAGGCTTGGAAGGTTTCCTATCACCTCACATAGGTAACCTCTCTTTCTTGAGGGTCATGGTTTTGCAGAACAATAACTTCCATGGCAAAATCCCACCAGAGATTGGCAACTTGTTTCGGATCCGTCATCTTATTCTTAGTAACAACTCATTTGGTGGGTCGATGCCCTCCAATCTTTCTCACTGCTCAAACCTTAGGATCTTGAATCTCATGGGTAACCAGCTTGTGGGAAGAATCCATTCCAATCTTGGTTCTTTACCAAGGCTTAAATTCTTAGGCTTGACTAGTAACAATTTTGTAGGTCCCATTCCTCCTTCGATCGGAAATCTCTCCCTACTACAACACTTCTCCGTGGCAGAGAATGAATTGGACGGAGAAATACCTGAGGAATTGTCCAGACTCAAGAGGTTGGAATTTTTCCAACTATCATTGAACAAGCTTACCGGCAAGATTCCATTAGGGATCGTTAATATCTCCAGCATTCATTTCTTCCTTGTTGGTGGAAACCTGTTGCAGGGAAGCTTTCCCTCTGATATCGGCACCACTCTTCCTTCTCTCTCTCTCCTTGTAGCCCCCGATAACTTGTTTACCGGCATAATTCCATCATCTTTGACGAATGCCACCAGTCTTCGTGGACTTTACCTTTCCAGCAATAGTTTCCATGGGCCAATACCGAAAAATTTGGGAAGGCTAAAGGGCCTTCACATAATTTCGTTGGGTGATAACCAGTTGCAAGATGACTCTAGTTTTATTTCTTCTTTAACTAATTGTTCCAACTTAGAAGTTTTCTCGATGGAGGCAAACTTGATTCACGGATCGTTGCCAACATCCATCTCCAATCTATCCACCAGCGTTAAGCGAATTTATATGGCAGACAATCGGATCCAAGGAACTATTCCTTCAGCCCTCGAGAATCTCTTCAACTTGTCTCTCCTGAATTTAGCCATTAATTCTCTAACCGGTCGCATTCCTGATTCCATAGGAGCACTTTACAGCTTGCAGGAACTTTCTTTTGCCGGAAACATGTTTACTGGAGAGATACCATCTTCAATTGGTAACATGACATTGTTATCTATCCTTCACCTTCATTCCAACAATTTCCAAGGCTACATACCGAAGAGTTTGGGCAACTGCACGAAACTAGTTGAGCTTGATCTTGCAAACAACAATCTAAGTGGCTTGGTTCCAGTCGAAATCATGGGCCTTTCTTCCCTATCGACCTTCTTCAGTTTGGCATATAATAATTTAAGTGGATCTCTTCCATTGGAAGTTGGATCTTTAATAAATCTTGCCGAGTTAGATTTGTCTTACAATAGATTGACCGGCTTAATTCCAGCTTCCATCAGTGGGTGCTTGAGATTGGAACGACTTCACTTAGAAGCTAATTATTTTCATGGTCAAATCCCGGAAGCTTTACGCCCATTACGTGGTCTAGAAGACTTGGATCTTTCCAATAATAATTTTTCTGGTCCAATCCCAAGCTTTCTGGCAAGTCTCTCAATGCTCAAGTACTTGAATATGTCCTTCAATGAACTAGAAGGACAAGTTCCAGAGGGTGGAGTTTTTCTTAATGCAAGTGCTGTATCGGTTTCTGGAAATAGACAACTTTGTGGAGGTATTCTGGGTCTGAAGCTTCCTCTTTGCAAATCACCGAGCTCTAACAAGTCTTCTTCAACCAAGGCCATAGTGATATTTGCGGTAGCTGTCAGTTTATTATGTTTAGCTTTCTTGTTCCTATCTATCTTCTATTACCGCAAAAAGAAGCATACGACAACCAATGCCTTGACATCATCATCCTTCGAGCACCAATTCTTGAGGATTTCTTATGAACAACTCCTGAGAGCTACTGATAGATTCTCCGAAACCAATGTGATTGGTAAAGGTAGATACAGCACGGTTTATAAGGGGATTCTCGATGGTTGTGCCATGGTGGCAGTGAAGGTGCTCAATTTAATGCAAAGAGGAGCTTCGAGGAGCTTTGTCTCTGAATGTCGAACGCTAGGAATCATTAGACACAGAAACCTAGTGAAGATACTAAGTGTTTGTTCGAGCGTGGACTTTTGTGGCAATGATTTCAAAGCTCTAATATACGAGTTCATGGCTAATGAGAGCTTGGAGGAGTGGCTGCACCCTAGGACTATAGGACGAGATGATGAGCGTAGCGAATCGAGAGCTCTTAGACTAGTGCAAAGGTTAAATATCGCCATCGACATAGCTACCGCGATAGAATATCTCCACAAAGGTTGCTATCCAGCCATCATCCATGGAGATCTGAAGCCGAGTAATGTGCTTCTAGACAGTGACATGGTGGCTCGAGTTGGAGATTTCGGGCTTGCAAAGATCATTTCAACGGTGTCTGCTGAAGCCATAGGAGTTCAGGACCAGGGGAGTTCAATCGCAGTCAGAGGATCCATAGGCTATGTGCCTCCTGGTATGAATTGTCATATTTTCTTGATTAGTTTCGGTTGTTTGTGATAGTAATATGAGAGAATGTTAAAAGTATTGAATAAACAAAGATCCTTAATGTTATGTGATGCTTCGGATGCTCTGATACCTTTTTCTTACAACACAATTTCCTCTTTACCTTATTAATAGTAGCATGTCCTAGTCATAAATGAGAATAAACCATCGTAAATTTGATCAATGAATGGAATTTTTTTGATCAAAACTAGTGAATCCGTGCCAATAAATGGATTAAGCATGTTGTCATCTCATATTCGTATTTTCTTTCTGTTATTCGTGTTTTATCTCATATTATGCTCATGCTGTGAAAATGGATTGTGAGTAATTTTGTCATAAACTCAATTGCGGTACGAGAAATTGATGAGAATTTGTGATTCGCTCTCAGTATGTCATGACTTAAGGTCTTGACAATAAGTAATTGATCCCTTCCGGTGGACCCTTTCCTATTGACTTGACCTATAATCCTTTATTTGTAAAAATATATTTATATGACATGACATCTAAGTGAGAAGCTGCCGGAGGTCTCGAACCCATAAGTGCATGATAATATTACACAACACACGCTAATTGACCATACGATGGGCTCTATCCATCTTTCACTCTCCCTAAACTTCTTGTTAAGAGCATAATGGGACAAATTTACGCATTTGCACGTATAAATTCTTTGGCGCCAACAAATCACTCCAAGTCTCTTCTTTCACCCATGTTCTTCTAGGCATTTTCTTCTCTTCTATCTTGTAGAAAAGAAATGGTGTGGTATAGGTATTAAAATGAATCCGGATCATGAAAATGATGAGCCTCGCATGCATTCCATGTGTGTCCAGTCAAAACCGATGGTGCAAATTTAGTTAATACATGTACTAATTGCACTAAATAGTTTCTACCGAGACCTTCACCACATATATTTTCTAATTTTTCTGTTTTCCCCATACCCTATTAGAGGAAAAAGTCATTCTCGATGTTTAGGCAATTTGTCTAGCAAACATGCGACAACTTTGGGTGCACTTAGTAGTTTTGGAGAAAGAAGAGTTCATATATTGTTAATTGATCTTTTGTGCACTTCATAAATCCTAAAATCTCATTTCTCTACGTCCGATGCATTCCAACTTTTATGACAATTTTAACTATTTTAGCATACGACATGCAATGAACATAAGCCATAGCCAGTAAAATAAAAGAAAGTCAAACAAAGAGATATGAAAAAAAAAATCAATAGGGGGTTTTATGACCCTCTAACGTGCTCCGACAGAGGATCGCTTGGCTTATGACATGCGTAGCGAGCCCGACTGTCCAGTGAGTGAGGGCTTGCGAGCCATCGCTCTATGTTGGGTGTGACCAGCACGGGCCCTCGCAACTGTCCTTGGCAAGCTCTAGCAAATGAAGATCAAGCAAAATCCTATGTGACTTAGAAACTTTTTCTAAACAATTTACTTCAAGAAAAAGTGTATATTCGTTCCTATTAATGTCTTGATGAAATTTTCAGAATATGGCATGGGACACAAGGTTTCCACACTTGGGGATGCATATAGTTATGGCATTCTATTATTGGAGATGTTCACTGGAAAGAGACCCACTGAAGAGTCCTTTGGGCACCATCTTAACCTTCACAACTTTGTCCGAATGGCTCTTCCAGATCGAGCAATGGACATCGTAGACATAAGACTTTGGAGTGAAGCTGGTGATCAACATGAAGAGATCAAGATCAGAGATTGCATTATCTCCGTATTCGAACTTGGAGTCGCATGTTCGATGGAATCACCATTGGATCGGATGGACATGACCGAGGCAATCAGGAAATTGCACTTGATCAAGGTGAGTTACGAAACCAAAGAGAGGAGGATGGGTACATAGCTAAATCAGTTTTCTTGTTTCATCTTAGAACTCTTTCACTAGTAGAGAAAATCAACGTGCAAAGGGAATGCTAGCAAATTGACATGAATGTCTGCCTAGCTAGTATGCCTACCCATTTCTAATATGTGTATTTTTAATAATTGCACCAAAATCTATATTTAATCACTATAGGAAGTGGATGTATGGATTTATAGTCTACCTATTTCCACTAAGTAACCACGTAAAATTTGATGAATTTGCTTATTTGCACGATTCTCTACATTTCTGATGCCGACTGTGGATCTTGGTTTATGATATTCGATCTAGTGCCCAAATCGCTGGAGCATTGCCAATGACCATTGCTCTCTCTCTCTCTCTCTCTCTCTCTCTCTCTCTCTGTGCATGCGTTCGTGTGCTTCACCGTCAGCTCGCAGTCAATTGAACACCAAGCTTGATCGAACGGTTATGTGACTAATCCGATGAAATTTGAAGAGGACAAAGAGGGAGGCAACCTCATCGCAAGATCATGATAAGAGGGAGGCCGACTCTCGATGTCGCGCCTGAGCTTAAGCTCAATATCAACTGGAAGCCAATGTTTGATTGAATTTGGGCAACGTTGCCAATGAAATTCTGTTGCGGTCATATTACCGACGCCTGTGGCCACCGTGTGTGTCCTCCTTTTTCATTGCCATGTCATTTAATGGAGATACAAAGTTAACATACACATAAATGGGACAAGATCAAAAAGGAAACATGATCGTATATTTGTTGTACTTTTCAGTGTGCTCATCACACTATCTAATAATCTTCGTCAAGTCTTCCTACTCAACCGACCATCTCTTTCTTCACCATTAGCCACCGTCTCCGGCCGTTGTGGCCACCTGTCATCACCATCAGTCCTCCACATCTCGATGCTATCTCCGTCGTGTCATCCATGACCATCTTTGCTTTCTCTATTTGCAAATCGAAAACACTCTCTCCCTCACTATGTCTCTTCTCTTGCCGCCAAATCTCTGTAAGGTCTAGGCACCCCCATTGATGACCTGATCAGGCCATGGCCTTTGAGATCTCACCTCAATTTGAATGGACAGGCAGATGGAGGAGGCATCCCCTAATCTTGAGATGACCTTCTCATTTTGTCATTGTCGACAATTGTAGATGATGAGAGGAGCTCGATGTGAGGTCTTGAGACCCGCCAAAGGCATAAACTTGACGTTCAGGTGAGCTCATCCATTTTTATATGAGAGAGGGAGAGAGATAGCTACTCGAAAGCAGAGACGACGATCGACATTGAAGTGATAGGGGAGAGGGAGCGAACGGAGCGTGACATGACCCCTCGTAAGTACCAGCAGTGAATGGTGGAGCGAGGAAGGTTAAGATTGGTAGTGGCACCAGAGGCATGTCAATGACACCAGCCATGCGTGGTTGCAGGGGCTCGATAAGGGGGGAGCAAGATGGGGAGGAGAAGAGAGATTGGTGTTGTGATCCCGAGGAGTGATTGAGTAAGGTGTAAACAAGAGAGACTTATGTCTTGATCTGGTGTTGGAGACAGCAAATAAGTTAACCAATGTGTACAATGGATCTCCATCTAGGAGACATATATAGGGATGATGAAGGACATAAAATACAATGCTCTAGATCTAGCGTAAAATAGGTAACACGATGGCATAATTGGGAAAGCGAGATGCAAACATAAACCGACTCATAGCATGGTTGGCTTAGGCTATGTTAGGGCAAGTTACCATAAAAGATACACTACATTATTGACCAATTGTCAATAGAGTGTAACATCTTACAATAGCATGCCATCAACAAGCTCAAGTTTGGCATTAAGATCAACAATATCCGGGGAGCGGTAGGCTTCATGGATTGAGATCTAAACAGGAACAATCTAGCTATAATACCAAGTCAGAATGTGAGAAAATATTGAATTGTGCATTGCTTTATTGAATAATGCATTACATTATACCGGTACTTGTATCCAAAAAAATAAACACAGATAGGGAAGTAATCTAATGAAGAAATTAACTAACATAGGAATTTAACAGTAAGACCAGAATCAATTGTAACCAATTACAATCCGCACAACATCACATAATCTTGAACATTTCCTGACAATTGAAATTCGTCGTAACAATAAACATGTGCTTTTCAGAATTTCTCTATGAAGTTTGAGGTTGAAATTGCTCTCGCAAGTTTGTTTTATAGATTATAAACTTTTCTTTTTTTGACCTTTTTGGTCAATATAGTAGAGACTGTTGAGATAAGTGGCCTTGGCTATATTTGTTAACAAATCAATGCAAGGATGACCACATCCCATGGTAGATCAAAAAAGAAAACAGTGCTCTACTGCAATTAGCTTACAATTAGCCAACAACTAGCTAACAATCATCACATGAGCCTTCCTCTAGTAGCATGGAACATAAAAGTCGAAAGAGCAAGAGCACTTGAAATCTGCCAAAGCCATTTCAAGCAGTCGCAGATTATTGCCAATTTGCTAGTAATAATCTGCTTAAGTTGCTTTTATGCGCAACATGTTATGCATCCATGTTTCCCAAAACTAGCCAATTCTAATACTAAAATCTAACAACCTAATCAAGGCCTATTTTTCTAACCAATTTTCCAATTTTATTTTCCAGAATTTTTTTTTTTAAATTATTTTCGTTTTCTTATCTTATTCTCGGTCCCTCCTCTAAATCAAATCTTCACTGAGATACTCCACGAATTTCAGCGTCACCTCAGTCAAAGCAACTGGTAACAAACATGCTCAATGATAGAGAAATCATTAACATACAAACACCACATCACCGGTAATTAGAACAGCACTTGGATGGGCTTCAGATCAATTTAATCTACACCCAAAAGAGAATGACCAGCAAAGGAATGGTGATGACGGCCCATATCCAGCAAGTTCAAGGCACAACAACATTGTTATTTGTTGAAAAATTATCACCAACTTACCATAACAATCTCCTAAATCATCATGCTGAGGTAAGAGATCGTACTGATATAGCTTCATCACATGCCACGGGGATTTTGGTAGGACTAAAGAAAAACAAATGTTAAGCAAAGCCTACAAAAAACTTGGTTTCACAAATCGCAAGATATCAATTCCCCTAAAGCAATCAGTAATTCCCCAAAGAACGGCGGCTACTTCATTTTTTTTTTTTTTTTGGGAATTAAAAATATACAAGACCTCAAGCTTTTCATATACGATCACATCGTAATACCTACTCAGGATAGGGAGGGAAGAGAGAGAGAGAGAGAGAGAGAGAGAGAGAGAGAGAGAGAGTAGGCAAGAGAAGGAGTCGCTCGTACTGAATTGACCTTTACTTACAAGATTTACATGCATATATCCGTACTCAAACCTTTCACTTCAAGTTGAGAGCAATGCGGACACGGAAAGAGCAGGAGTTTCACCCAGTGCTGTACAACTTTGACTTCGTCCACGCAGGGCCTAGAAACAGAGCAATAACAAAGATGCGAATGACGGACAGAAAAGAAGAAAGACATACTATGCAGACAACGAAATGCAGAGAGAAGGATAGAGTCCATATTTATGATTGTGACCTTGTCAAATGCAGTCAGCGGGCTTCTCTGAGCTTCTATTTTGAGAGACAAGCTCTCGGCAGCATATTCAGCGGATTTCGGCAGACACTGTTGCTCATTCACAGGGGAGACGTGTCCTGTAAACATAACATTGTAAGCACTAGCAGAAAAAGATGACAAGTTTAATCCAACCATAAGCATATGAACAACAGAAGCAACACGGTTCCACTCGAATTTGATAAGCATACTTCATATAGGACTCATGTGCAAGAATGGGCAATGACCAATGTTAAGTTACTTTAATTGAGTTTCCTTTATTATCAGAGTTTCCTTTATTATCAGAGTTTTATTTCCTTTTTGGTATTATTGTCATATACAGTTTATATTCAATATAAATACAATGGGTGTAGGGTTTCTGTTACGACATAAATCTACAGCCCCCTCTTTGTTTCTTTCTTCTACATTCTCCTTCTCCTCTTCTCTATTCCTTCTCCCTTCTTCTTTCTCTCTTACTATTTGCTGCGGGTTCTCTAATCAGCTTTGTGACAACCAATTTACCACCGATTAAATGAGGACCGAAATTCTTTACAATCTCAAAGCATGACTAGCAAACAGAGAAGATGTTAGCATTGCACTGTGAAGATTTTCCTAAAAGATACTTCTTTACTCTTCACTCATTTACACATATACATGCACAAGCACTCCCCAAGCACCTCATTGCTCTCTGTTTTCTTCTTTCCTCATGCTTTTTTATGTTAGTTCATGGCAAAGAACTAATCCATCCAAGGTAGGACCTTCCAAGCTCTCAATGGATTCGAGAGTAAGATATCTCTCCTATTTACCCCAGTCAGAATTCACCAGTCCGTGTATTTTGCACGACAAACGGTTCTACCTTCCAGACAAAATCGCATTATGATGCAAGCCAATAGGAGTATCTGCCTCTTGAGAGATTTTCTAACCTATCATATGAATATGAAAGCTTCCCTGGCCACCATAACGAATAGCAATCAGCGCAATTGAGAAATCTTCGATTAGCCCACACAACAGCTCAAAGGAAATTCACGAGTGTAATCAAATTCACAAGGGCATAATTATTAAGCATCGTTAAAGCACATACCAAATTAAGACCACAACACCAATCAGCCGAGCAAGAGAATACACAACTAGCGAGCATAATCTCAATCTGGCAGATATAATCCATCAGATGCCAAAACGAACTCATGACCCCTTGGGTATACGTAAGTCGACATGCTTTGCTCATCTAGATATTTGATTAACACGAATCTATACTTGGCATAACATCAGAATTAGAGACAACATATTTGGATGCATTTGAACAACAATTCAAGTATTCATGGCATATGGAGATCTTGGCCATAGTCCAAAATCACTGGAAACAGAGGATCTGTAAGTGAGTCGAACATGTACATTATGCAACAATCATTCCAGACACTAAAGCATAAGAACGCTTCTCAAAATCGTATTCCGAATTCGATCAGGCATTTTAATGAATACTTGGTGGTCGGTTCAAAAATAGAACACAGAGTCATGATCGAAGAGTCATTTCCGATATATACAAATTCAATGACATCAGAACGTATTTAAACTACTAACAGTTCCACAATCATCATACTGCTTTCACTCATAACCTCAATAACAAATCTCGGATTCAACTGAATAAAATAGAGCAATGTCGTACACCCCTTGGAGACCGTCTTTGGCGAAGAGCAGCCATGGAATAGTGGACCGAGGTCTTGGAGGCATCATCACAGGTGAGGTCGGGGCCATCGCAAGACACGGAACCGCAAATTGCTGGCATAGCATCGTGCGTTGGTGAAAATCCATTATAATGTGTTCCTATTTCCACTCAGGGATCTCAAGAGGTTGTAAAAGTCCTCCTGGTTTACAGTGCTAAGCCTTAACTTGATGACACGTCAAGCACTTGGCCACATGTTTAGCTATATCTGTTTTCATACCAGACCACCAATAGTGTTGACGCAAATTCTGATACATTTTCGTACTGCCAGGATGTATACTATAATTGCTACGGTGTTCTTCTGATAGGATTTCTTCTTTAAGTCCTGCATTATCGGGTACGCACAATCGTCCTCTAAATCTCAACGTTCCATCTTCTGAAATGTGGAAATCTAGTTTTCTCTTTTCTACCTCCTCTTGTACAACTTTCTGGATCTTTGGGTCGGTCCACTGAAGTGTCTTGATTCTCACTTGTAGTTCTGGTTCAATTCTGAGGGTGGCCATAAGATTTGAAAGGTGGCCTACCTCAAACTTAAAATCCGAGTCTCTAATCTTCTCGATCAAGGCCCACTCCTTGAGTACCATGTGTGCAACTGAGGACTTTCTACTCAGTGCATCTGCGACCTTATTTGCCTTACCAGGGTGATATAGAATGTCGCAATCATAATCCTTAAGAAGTTCTATCCAGCGACGTTGTCTCATATTCAATTCTTTCAGGGAGAATAAATATTTGAGACTTTGATGGTCCGTGAAGATCTGGAATTTCTCTCCACACAAATAATGTCTCCAAATCTTCAAAACGAAGACAATTCCTGCGAGTTCTAAGTCATGCGTCGGATAATTCAATTCGTGGGGTCTCAACTGACGGGACGCGTATGCAACCACTCTGCCATGCTGCATTAACACGCAACCCAGTCCTCTGAACGATGCGTCACTGTAGATCTCGTATCCTCCAGGACCAGATGGTATGGTCAGCACAGGTGCGGTTGTCAACTTCTGCTTAAGTTCTTGGAAACTATTTTCGCACTTGTCTGTCCACACGAACTTCTCTTCCTTCTTTAACAGCCGAGTCATAGATGACGCTATCGCCGAAAACCCTTCTACGAACCGTCTGTAATATCCTGCTAACCCTAGGAAACTTCTAACCTCGGTCACCGTAGTCGGTTTTGGCCAGTTGATCATGGCTTCAATTTTGCTTGGGTCCACGGAGATTCCTTCTCCTGAAATTACGTGTCCTAGGAAAGCAACACGAGTCAACCAAAACTCACACTTGCTAAACTTAGCATACAACTCGTGACTCCTTAGAATATGGAGTACCTTTCTCAAATGCCCTTCATGTTCCTCTGAACTTCTAGAGTACACTAGGATATCATCGATGAACATAATCACGAACTGATCTAGGTATTCCTTGAGCACACGGTTCATCATATCCATAAAAGCAGCTGGAGCGTTCGTTAATCCGAACGGCATTATTGTGAATTCATAATGGCCGTATCGGGTACGAAATGCGGACTTAGGAATGTCCTCCTTCCTGATTCTCAACTGATGATATCCCGTCCTCAAGTCGATTTTAGAAAATATCGACGCTCCTTGTAGTTGATCAAATAGGTCATCAATTCTTGGCAGTAGATACTTGTTTTTGATCGTCACCTGATTGAGTTGTCGGTAATCGATGCATAGACGTAACGAACCGTCTTTCTTCTTAACAAAGAGAACTAGAGCTCCCCACGGCGATGCACTAGGGCGTATGAATCCCTTATCTAATAACTCCTGCATCTGCACCTTCAGTTCTTTTAATTCTGACAATGCCATCCGATAAGGAGCCTTAGAAATTGGTTCTGTCCCGGGGACTAATTCAATTACAAATTCGATCTCCCTTTCGGGTGGTAGGCCTGGCAATTCCTTTGGAAACACGTCCGGAAATTATTGTACCATTGCAATATCTTCGATCTTCAACTCTTCAATTGTCGTGTCCATGGCAGTCGCCAAGTAACTCTGACAACCCTCGTTTAATAGTCGGGTCACCTCGAGTGATGAGATTAGGGTAATTGAGGGTCCTCCTTAACTTCCACTAAACTCGAAACTGTCACTCTCCAGTGGGTTGAACTGAATTGTTTTACGATGGCAGTCCATCTTAGCTCGTTGTTTGGTGAGCCAGTCCATGCCAATTATCACATCAAAATCATACATGGCTAGAACTATTAGGTCTATTCTCCCCTCTCGTTCACCAATTATCAACTTGCAATCAAGACAACCCATCGTAGACAATATTCTATCTTTTAATGGTGTCGATATACTAATAGCTGATTCCAACAATTTAGGATTCAATCCTATTAACTTAATGAATTGATCCGCTATAAAAGAATGAGTTGCATCGGGATCAAATAAAGCGTATGTTGGATGATCATTCAAGGAAACCGTACCTGTGATCACATTCGGTGCGTCCTCTGCCTGACCTATGGTGATGGCGTAAGTCCTTCCATGTGCTGGAGGTCTAACTGGTTCGCCCTGCTGAGCGTTTGGGGGTGCATACCCTCTGTTCTGACCCATCGGTGGTGGAGGCGGTAGTTGTTGTCCCATCGTTCGCCTAGGACAATCTCTGATCTGGTGGCCTTGTTGGCCACATCCATAACAGGCTCCCATCCTAGTATGGCACTGCACAGATCCGTGTCGTTTACCACAGAAGCGACATGCTCCATTATTGTTTGGTGCTGACTTACCCACCCCACCTTTTCTATTAGGTGGAACGGGGTACCTACTTCCAACCATGGGTTTCTTTCCGAACTTGATACTGCTTCTGTTTGCGTTAAACCACGACCCTGACACAGCAGCTTTTTCATTTAGACCCCTTTCTATTAGTTGGGCCCGACGATAAATTTCTCGATAGTCATTTAGGTGAAACAACAGCAGTGGCTGTTTCAATTCCTGTCGTAGACCATTCTGGAACCTCTGAGCCTTTTCTTCAGGGTCTTCTACCAATCTTGGGGCGTATTGGGACAGTTCCGCAAACCTAACCTCATACTGGTCAACTATCATTGATCCCTATCGGAGACGTTGAAACTCTTCCATTTTTTGCTCCCTAGCGCTCTTCGAGAAATATTGATCGTTGAATGCCCTGAGGAAGGCGTTCCACAACGAAACTACTCCTCCCGGAAACACGGTCTCTCTGACGGCTGTCCACCAAATATTGGCGTTATCATGTAATTGGTAGACTGCCAGAACTACCTTCTCTTCTTCACTGCACCTCAAAAGTGCAAATGTCTTCTCTAAACTCCGGATCCAACGAGAAGCATTCTCTGGATCCCCAGTTCCAGTGAATACCGGCGGATTCAATTTCAAAAATTGTTCCACTAACTTATGTATAGGTCTCTCCACAACCACGTTCCTTGGTGGAACTACAGCAGGGGCGGGACAGGTTGAGCAAGCGGGACATCAAGTGCGCCGGTAACAGCGGCGTTAGCAGCATTAGTAGCAGCTATAACGGCTGCAGCAATGGCGACTGCTTCGTTCTGGGCTTGCTGCTCCATTAGTTCTCTCATGGCTCCTAGTGCCTGTATGATCTCCACTGTTCCCGGATCACCAGGTGCTGCTACCCCAGCACCAACCGGTGGAACCGACTGTGGCGCTACTCCACTGGCGCTGGCCTGAGCCGGCGCTTTACCTCTATTACCTTGGGCACCGCCTCTAGTCGGCGTCCTAGCCCGAGTAACAAGTCCAATCGCCCTCTTCCTAGGCGTTCTCTGATCTTGCTCACTCATGGTGCAGATTCTTTATAGATACATGCTTCCCATTCCAACACCCAATTTAGAATTTGAGTGAACTCACAATCAAACTATTAATTAGCTACCACTCACATGCATTAGCGTATTGCAGTCTTTCCTACTAACTATCCCATGACTCATCGCACCTTATCACTCCAAACACTAACTCGCTCTGATACCACTTAATGGGGATGTCATGACCCGACTCCGAGCAAATGCACATCCCTCCATGGTCGATATAAAAATTTCGCAACATCCCAGAACCCGTTGCCGACCCATTTGTTTATCAAGCATGCGGAAGCGAAATCATATTCTCCCAAAAACACAAATATGAGATAGCAAACATAGGATTATAGTTTTACAAACCATACGCGTATTACAAACCGTACTTACTCTTACTATAGCATTCAAATACAAAAGAGTCTAACAAAACATGGATTGTTTCAAAATGAAAAGCTCTTAGGCTAACTACGCTCTAAGCTCTTCGCCCATGGGGTCAGAGTCTCTACGTACGACCGCGGACTCTTCAATAGACTAGGGTGAGTAGTCACACACTATCCAAACCTAACGCGCACCCGTCCCTATTCAACAAGCTACCAAGGCATCCGTACTCCACCGCCCTGTAGACCTCGCCTCTTGCCCGTCCACCCTCCAACTAGGGACCTGAAAATGTTAGCCCACTAAGGGGTGAGATCACATATCAGCAAGTCAATCCCCTAAATCCAGATTAGGAGAAGGGTACACTCAACATGCAGTCTAATCCCCTTTCTCACACTTTCTTAATACTAGTACTTCCCTGCACGTCAGTGTTAATCAAATCATGCATAAGATATCGAGATCATATATTATCATAATACTTTTCACCTGTACATATGTCAGGACATAAATGTCAACATAATTACACGGGCCCCCAATTACCAGACTAAACCGTTATGGCACGTCCCATACTGCACCACACAGTTCCCTTTTTTAATTAGGTCCCTCACTTTCACCCATTCATGTGTCACAAATGATTTCAATGCACAGATAATAGTCTTCCGGCATAACCGGGCATCGCCTCGCACCGTCGAGCGCGGCAACGTCTACATCTAGACGGCATTCTGATTAGGAGCATCGGTCCAGCATCCACTGCGACCGGCATCCGTTGACTTAGGGCATTCCCGAAGGAGCATCGCCCGGCCCCAAAGGCTCGTGGCGGAATCTCATGTCGTGAATGCATATAATCAATATTACACTTCAATAATTACTTACACATAGCATTCACAGCATTAATTGGACAATTTTACAGCAAGAATACTTCAAAACAAGCATACACTCTTACTAACCCAAATTGACAGTAAACTGTCCAATTACGGTCTCCCGAATTCGAAGTCAGAAACCTGCACATATGAGCTCGAAGAATTCTTAAATTTGGACACGTGCTAGACAAAACATTAAGAAAAAATTTTCATGAAGACACCGAAATCCAGATCCCTCTGGATTCGGCCCAGAAATTCTTTCTATCCAGCACAAAAATCGGGTCCCAGTTCCAGAGAGCCTAACTCATCGAAATCAGTTCGGTTTCGGGTCGAAATCTGGTCCGTTTGATTTGAAATTCGGATATGTTAAAATAGAAGTTGTAGTGAACAACTTTCATGAAGAAACCGATCAGAAATTCGACCTCTAAAGGTCGGTAACGGCCCTCGGAATCATAACCGATCGCGGTTCACAGTACTGTCCGAATTACTGCTTAAAGGATGACGTAGTTAAAATCGTCATCTTTTTAATTTCCAAAAATTCTGAGAAAAATATATGTTATTATTTAAGATGTCTAAAACATTTCTTCAGAAGGAAATTTCTTCAAAATCGCAACACATAGTCGTCTACAAAATTAGCAAAACGCGCACGTCCAGGAAACTGTTTCAAGAACCAGCCTCTGTTCTTGGCCGAATCTTCATCCACGGTGTTCCTCTTGCCCTCTAAACCATAACTAAGCTTTTCTATGGCTATTCTATCATTCCTATCCAACATCCATCCATGTATAACATCTACCTCTTTCATATACAAATGAACTCCTAAACAAGGGTACTCAGCCCCTAATCCGAATTTAGAAGACAACTTACCACCGAAACTAATGGTGATCCTCACTTGTGGCCGGACGGCAACACAAGGACAGCCCTGGAGGTTTTTGACGATGATTTGGACCCGGCACAACGGCTGGAGGTGTCGTTGAGCAACCACCACAGCAGCACACAAAGTCCCGGATTTTCTTGAGGAGGGAGGAACGCTCGAGACCTTGCTGTTCGGTCGCTGCTTTGTCGTCCAAGGGGGGAGCAAGAATGGCCAAATAAACTAACTTAAATAAGAAGAAGACAAGACTTTTTATGGCTGTGAAAGGGAAAGGAAATTGTTGTAAGGCTGGATAAGGGAAAGAGAGAGACAGGTGCACGGCAGCAGGGGAGAAGAAATAAGTGCGGAAGAAAAAGAAAAGAGGGTAAAGCAGAAGACTAAGACCCTTCGGCTGAGAGAAAAGAAAGGAAAGAAAAATAAAGAACAAGAAAGAAAAGGGAAAAGTAAAAAGGAAAGCAGCCCATTTGCTGCTGCACTTCGGTTTCCTACGGCAAGAAGAGAGGAGGAAGGTGGGGAGTAAATGCCTGGAAGTTACTCAGCATTTACCTTCTGCTTTTGGCCCCAAATTCCATGGAAAATTGATTTCCTATCACTTTCAAGGAGTCCCCCCCTACTTTACGCATCCTCATCTTCACGCAAATGGCATTCAAATGCTGATGAAATCTTACCTGAATGCACCCATCCGAATTCTGCAGTTTATACCATAGCTTTTCTTTTTTCCATTTTATCATTTTCACACTCCACAAAATAAGGATAAATCCTCATTTAAACTTCTATAGCTCTTTCTCCAATTGTTTCATAATAAATGCCCAAAACCTATTTAAAAAAGTGGCATTTCCTTTTCTTTTCTTTTCTTTTTTCTTTTAATTTGCTGCACTTGTATTTTTCTCAAACAATTCCCATCATTATTAAATTTTGCAAAGATGTAACAACATTCCCCGGGATTAATTGTGACAAGTGAGAGTTCTCAATTTCTGAAATCCGCATTATTTCCTCGGTTAATTTCAGTCAGATGTGATTCTAGCGCAACCTAAACTATCGGGTAGGTTTTGGGAATTTCGGTGCAATAGACTCGTGGTCGATTATTTTCGAGCCACAATGTACATCTTCGACGCCTTGGCGACTCTCGATTGTCGTGAAAAATCTCGAGGTTTCAATTACGAGCACAGGGTACCAAAACAACACAAAAATCGGTTTATTATGTCGATCGATGAGAATTTTGTAATTAGATCAAATCACCTCATTTAGTAATTATATATTTTGTATCGAATCACCCATATATCTCGAATCGACCTATTTCCGGTCTCGATAGATTTTCGTGCCGAAATGATCTTTGTAGACTAACACGGTCGAGCAATCCATTCCTGGTCGAATTCTCAAGTTTGTTGCATCACAATCCTTTAATAACTTTCCCGACTAGTCTAGTTATCTCATGAATGATCGGTTCAGAGAATAGTACTATAGGCACGTTGACAAAAAGCCCGATTTATTTAATTGAAAACAGAAGTAGAAAATCAGGCTGTCACACATAATGTAAAACTTTGTCCCACATGGCACTTTGCCCGCCGTGGACCTAATTCGATCGGCGCGAATCCTCAAGTCAGAATAGGCCCAAGCCGAGATTTCGGGCTCCCCTTTTTTCCAGGGCAATTTGCACCTTCGGGCTTGAGAGAAGCCCCAAATGGCCCAAACCGGCTGAACTCTATCTAAAAATATATATTTCAATATTAAATATAAAGAATATATAATAGAAAATACATTAATAATAATAATAAATATTCAATTAATTCATAAATAAGTTGAAGTTAACATGTAAAAAAGAGTATTTTTTCGGGTGAGTTTCGAACTGGTTTGGAGCAAAGGACTTTTGGAAGTTCTATGAACTTGTCAATCATTAGGTAAGGACTTCTTTTTTATTGGGGTTCAAGTAATGGTCGTTAGCTTACATACCACATTTGATGGAATGAATGTTTAGTCTTTGTCTCCATGGGCTGCTTGATCCTCTCATGATTGACGGTGAATGTAAGGCACCAATTTGTTTAGTCTCTAGTCTTTGGTTTTCACATCCAAGGACTTCCTAGAATACGAGGCACCAATATTAATATTGCTTTCTTTCCCCTCGACTTTTTAAAGGAGCGTCCTCTGGGACAATGCTATCTTATAGATTAGTATTAATATACCAAACCACATGGTAGAACATAAGTGAATAATAAGGCACCAATTTTGCATTCATTGGTAGGCTCGAACAATACATTCTAGGGCCTCGTCACTAAGTGGGCTAGGCCGACAGCTTTGAGGCTCATTCTAGTCTGCCCATTCATTTATGAAAGTTACTTTGATAAATATTAGTTTTAGATTATCTACCTTGAAATACAAACTTTGTTAATATTGGAAGAGAAATTAAGGCTTAAAACAGACAAAGAAAAGTATTTTATGAAAAATTTAAACTAAAATACAGCAAAAGTATAAAATTATTTTCTATTTATGTTTTCCATTTTATCTAATTTTTAGCTCAGCCTTTTTTTGTCCTTAAAAAAAAAAAAGACATCGTCCCTGTTATTGGGCCAATAAATTCTAGTGGGCGAGCTAGACACTTGCCAAATCTTGCCAGTTTGGATTTGTACATGGCCCCTCAAAGTTCGAATCAAACATGTTCAGTGATCCAATCTAGTAAGTCTACCTGATCTCGCCATATTCAGTTATGTTTTCCCCATTCCACGGCAAAGGGTGAGCTGAGCTAGTAATTAACTCCATTAATTTTTTTTAAAGAAAAGATGTGGTAATACACTAGGAGATAATTTTAATGGAAAAGAAAAGTGTGAGGACTCAAACAAGCATGTTGGTTTCATTCAATTGACCAATGGAAACTTCAAAAATCATTTAATAAAGAGGATTTCATGCTCATTCTCGGTACATTTAGCATTTATCTAACCTCAATAAAGAAGGCGCCATATAATATTTTCGGAAGCTATCATCAAATTTCCAATCGTAATCCAAAATAAATATCTTACTCATGCATTTAATATTTTTGGAACTCGCTTTCATGCAAACATAATTTTAAAAAGTTGAGATTGCATCAAGCTTGACTACTTGAGCTTGATGTTTCAGCTTTTGGTGCTCGACTTGTAATTCACTTGGACTTTAAACCAATTTCTTTTGAAAAGCCAAAAGAAATAATCGAAAGTAGGGGAGAAAACTTTAACCCAAGACACGGCAGATGTAAAAGGAATTTTGTGTAAAGAGAGAAGAGTTTCAAGATAACTTTACCTTTTTATAAGTCTCATGTTCATATAAAGAATCAACGGAGCCACTTTTTGTCAAGGATGTGAAAGTTTCATTCCTACTGGATCCCCTCGTGACTGACGGCGAATATAAGGCACCAATTTGTTCAGTCTCCAGTCTTCGGTCTTTGTCGCCGTGGACTTCATAGAATATAAGGCACCAATATTAATATTGCTTTCTCTCCCCTCAACTTTTTGAAGGAGTGTCCTATTGGACAATGCTATCTGACAGATTAGTATTAATATATCCAAACCACATGGCGGATCGAAAGTGAATAATTAGCCATATTTGATAATTAATGACAATATGCCACATCTTATTACGCCAAATACATGAAACATTGTTAGTGTTTTTGACATTTCTCTGTATTGCTTTGGTTGTAAAAATGAAAACTACCGACACGTTGATACATGTGCTAAGACTTTACTCAAATTTTCTAAGTAAATTGGTGTGCAGTGTGGTATGCACCCATGTCATCAAATAAGTGTGGAATTAGGATTAGAATGGAGATTGTCAAAAGGGGGAAAGAGATAAATTGAGCAAGATCAATTAAAAGAAATTTAGTTTTCTATTCCACCATAATTTCTTCTCAAAATTACACAGTGCTCTCAACCATCATTAGGAGTTGCCATTGAAGTTTGTCTAACAATAGTTGAAGCAATTCGATGATGCCTTCCATATAGACAATCCAACATATATAGAGATGGCCCCATGGATTCACAACATGCTTTTCACCATATAGCACTTTGCCTCTTTACAAGGCTCAAGAAATAGCTCCCCAGGTGTAGGACTTTGTCCCACATAACATTTAGTTCTAGGGGTGGAAAAAAAAGAAGATCTAAAGAACAATTTGGCCTAGATCATACGACCGACTTTTTCAGGTTTGAAGTTGCCCAGGCTGAAATTTAGGATTCCCCCTTATTCTTTTTCGAGCTAATCCGCACCTTCAGCTTTAGCATCTTCGGGATTTCAGGACTAATGTGGATCGATCTGGTCAAATTATATATATAAACTAAAAAAATATATTCAAAAGATTCATAATTAATGTAGAAGATGTTTTAATTATACTCTGACCACTTGAATAAACTCATAAGTAAGTTAAAATATGAACATATAAAATTTTTTTTTTGCCCAAAATATATAATAACTAATCTATTTTTAATTCATAAAAAATGAAACAAAAATCCACTAAAAATATTAAACAATAAATTTTTCCCAAAAAATAGGCTCTCTAGTCTCACTTCCCCTCATTGGTACCATGGATAGTGTGTCGTATTAAACAGTGACAAAGAGGTCAGATTGCTTTTCACAGAATGATCCAGAGCTTTAGCGAATCAATTAGAATATTTTAATGCAAAAATCACTCGTAATTTTCTTGAATCCAAGTGCACGGGACGCAATCTCTTTTCACAACATGACTCATGTATATTTCTTTTGAGGGGCCAAAGGAAGTTCCCAAGGGCTTTGATGACTTGAGCAGGAAAAGTATTGGACTAATTGCATGATGCACCGCACTCAAGAACTATAAAAATGATTTTTGTTTCAATAATGATAAAGATCCCGACACTCGCGCATCACACCACGATTAAAGAAATTAAAAATAAAAAAAATTTGCTGTAATAAAAGTGAGTTTTGCTTTCGCATTTCTAGATTGAAAAGATGCCCAAAATCCATTTCATTTGACCAGAAAAAAGAATTTGCTGGGTGACTTTTTCATTCAAAAAGAGATTATGTGGAAAATCCTGGCCTTTTGGAAAAGGAGAAAAAAGAAAGTTATTATACAAAAAGTTAGTTGATTTGTCATGTAATGATTTGATCTTTGTGTTCATATTGACCAAGTAAATATTATTAAACTGTGCTACACTGCAAACTATAAATGGACAATAAACCATATTTAATAATAATATGCCACATTACTTATTCTACCAAATTTATAAAACAGTCTTAGTGTTGGACCTTCTCTTTCTTGTTTCTGTGGTCAAAGTGAAAACAAACCGAACCTTAAAATATGAATAACACTACAGGAACTAAGACTTTACTAAATTAAATGGCGTGCCATCCCCGTGTGATCAATTAAGTGTGGAATCAAAATAGGAATGATATTTGTAAAAAAAGGGGAAAACATAAGTTTTAGAACATGTTTGCACTTTTTAAAAGTCTTAGAACTCAATTGTACTTTGTTGATAAGTTTTTGGATTCAATTGCACATTTCGAAAGTTTTAGGACTTAATTGCACTTTCGTGATAAATTTTAGAACATCCAATGCACTTATCCCTAATTGATTCTACCCCATTTATGTTTATTTTCCCTTTTAATATAATCATCAATTTGGTCGCCGACTTCACACTAATTTGATGGTATGTCGCAAGCCACACAGCCGCCTTGTCAATTAGTAAGAACTTTCTAGTAAAGTACCTGTGACATTACTCTTGAAATACTTGTATCACTATGCCCACTAAAGCATTACATCTCTAGACACTTTATATCTTGAGGAAATGAAATGGGTTCATGTCAATTAGTTCTCAATTGGGGTGGTTAATTTTCACATGGTACTTACATAATCTAAACTTTATTGGACTCACATGATTCCAATGGACATACTACCTCAATGAACACATTGACCAAGAACTCTTGAGGTTTCCTAATCAGAATATTTCTCATAAACAGGTTCAACAGTTTGTTAGGATTGTCAATTATCTTAGAACTTTCGTCCCAAAAATCTCTAAATTTTTGCACCCCTTGCAAAAGCTCTTGAAGAAAAATCCACTCCAATGGAAAAGAGAGCACAATAATGCAGTTGAGGTGTTAAAAGGAGGAATTGCTGCATCTTCCCCATTGCAAGTTCCTTCTCATCACAAGCAAATTTAGCGAACTGATGATAATGAAAAGTATTGGACATCAGTTTTGCTTGAAGAAATTGATGGAAAGAGATACATCTATGAACATAGGAGATGACGGTTTTCACCTATCAAACTTCACTACCACTCTTCACTCAAAGAAACCTTAGCTGTTAGATGAAATCAAGGAAATTGAATTCCATCTTATTGTATAACATTTCTTTGTCCAAACAAAAATTCATCCTTTCCCTAGATGGTGAAATTTAAAGCCAAAATAGTTTCTCATCCTCAACTTGTTCGATGGGAAAAATAGTTTCCAAAATACTATTTGGGAACCAAATTCATCAAAGTAGAGGGGAACATCCTTGTAGATCTTCTTTCAAGACCTAAAGGCATCGCATCCTTTTACACGTTTACTTTTGACCAATTGCGAATTAGTACCACGGGTGAAGGGTGAAAAGAACCCCAGGGAGATATGCCCAATGTCCTCACTAAAACCACAATACTTTCCTTGTCAGACGACATCTTTCTCCATGTAATAACACTTAAAATGCTAAGCATATTGGAAGTGGTAATACATTGAAAATTTGGGCCTCCTTCCTTCGTTAGAACTCTGGCTCTAGCACAGTAGTACCGTTTCTGTAGATAGAATGTAGCTAGAATTTTGGTAATACATAAACCTTGCAAGGATCACTTTCTATTTGAATTTTTCCCCTAATAAATAAAATCTCGTGAACTTGTCGCTTGAAGACAATATTTGTGATTTGTAAGTATAGTCGGGCATGTTTTCAATTGAATGAGATCAATTGAATACAGTGGATGTAATAATGAGCTGGGGTAGCAACGAGAAGAACATAATAAAATGCATTCGATGGAATTGTCAGTCTTCGTCTCCATGGTCTTCTCAATCCTCCCAAAGTTGACGGGGAACATGAAGCACTAATTTGTACTTTATTTGGCTTTGTCCTCCCTTTCTTCTTTGTTATTACTCTCAACTTTTTTATGGTGTTTCCTATTAGATGATGCTAGGCTATATATTAATATTAATATACTAAACCGCATAGCAGACTATGAGTGGACTATAAGTCATATTTGATAAATAATAACAATATGTCACGTCAAATTCATAAAACAATCTTAGTATTTGACATTTCTTTTTTTCTTATTTTTATTGTAAAATTGAAAGCAAGCAAGACGTTAAAATAAGAGTAGCATTACATGTATTGAGACTTTACTAGAGTTTCTCGGTAAATGAAATGTGGCACTATGTGCTGTGCGGCATGTCGTCAAATAAGAGCGGAATCGGCGTTAGTTTGTAAAAGGGGGGAAAAGTGAAAAATGGGGCAAGTTTGATTAAAGGAAATTTTCTGGAAAAAAAATTAAAGGAAATTTTGTCAGCCCTCTAATATTCCATGCTATCTGTAATATGCTTTGTTGGCTATACTTCTAGGCCATACTGGTAATGAAAATGCCTGTATAACCCTTAACATAAGCTAAACGAGGCAAGGTAACGTTTGAATAAAAGGCAAAGTCGGAAGAAGAGAAATATTCCCAAACCTCGGCTCTGTTCTCCTTGATGTTCTTACAAATCTTTCTCTTCTAGGTCTAGTGATGTTGGAAGGATAAAATTCCAATTTTGATCATATAAGATAAGCTGGTCCAATAAGTATGCTCTCTATTTGTTATTCAAATCCTATGGATAAGAAAGCTTTTTTGAGGCTGTAAAGCCTTAGATGAAGACTAACGATATTTGGGGACCATCAAGCAGTTTCATTTAAGGACTAAAAGAGAAAAAGGCATGCACGTCGGAATAACATACATGTCCCGAATTTCATTAGTCTTCCTCTTATTTTATCGTTATATGCGTTAGCGTGTTCCATTTCTCTTTTTTCATTTTCCCTGTGGGGTAACTGTCGTCAGTTACATGCATTTTCTGTTGGGATAGAGACATGTTCCTCTTCCCAATCTTTAAATTGATGGGAAATATGAGGAACCAGTTGTTAAATTATGGATTGAGTTTGAACTAGATACGAGACCCAACTCATTTAAAGGATTTTGATTTGTTTAAAATATGATATTCCCTTTTAATCAGTATCAAATTTTGATTTGTTGGGCGATGCTACTTAACTATTATATGTGTTGAAGGTTTGGTTCCGTTGAAGATAAATATCCAAATTTAACCGACGTAGCAAACATTAATCGGACTCAGCTCAAAGCGTACGGTTTTTGGCCTTATCTAATATCCCGAAGAAGACGTACTGCTGAAGTCTCTATTTTATATACCCGCACGAGAGGACTCTCTCTTTAGCCAAGAAAAAAAAGGGGACGTACCAGTGACGCTCTCTTTGTTCGCACGAAGTTCTAAAAACGGTGGATTTTGTGACGTCAGTCGCATAATGAGTTGTTCTATTAATAAACACTGTTAGTTTAGATGTAATCAAAGCGTGCGTGGAAAACACTCAAACTTGCAAGTAATTATAACTCTATGATTCTCTGATTATCAGTGGATTATAGTTGCTTACTCTTCCAGTTGCAGAGGTATTGATTTTCAAACCGAACCACAGAAATCTCAAGAGTTCTTCATTGTCTCAGGTTTATTTTTCTGGTGTTGCATTAATTAATTACCAAATTTGGTTAGTTTCCACATTATTTTACAATAATTTATTCAGTCTTCGGTCTTCAGTCTTCAAGAGAGAGAAAGATTACGGAACTTCCCATAATGGAGTTAGTCAATAATTGATTTGTGCATAGAGCGAAGGTTTATAATTCAGCTCAGACCGAAAGTCGATCACTGGACAAGATGGGGAAACAATTGTTTCTTATTCTCAACTCTATTATCTTGTGGAGGTGGAGCTCAATCACAATCTCTGGAGCATACTCGCAAAACCAAACGGATCGGCTAGCGTTAGCCTCCTTCAAAAACGAAATACACGAAGACCCACTTGGAGTCTTGAGCTCTTGGAATGATTCTACTCATCATTGTGAGTGGCAAGGTGTTTTGTGCAGCAAAAGACATCCTGGAAGGGTCACATCCCTTGTCCTAAGATCACAAGGCTTGAAAGGCTTCCTATCGCCTTACGTAGGTAACCTCTCTTTTCTGAGGGTTATAATTCTACAAAACAATAGCTTCCATGGCGAAATCCCACCACAGATCAGCAACTTGCTTCGGCTACGTGTTCTTTTTCTTAGTAACAACTCATTTGGTGGGCTAATACCTTCCAATCTTTCCCGCTGCTCGAACCTCGAGATCCTGAATCTCATAGATAACCAACTTGTGGGGGAATTCATCCTGATCTTGGTTCTTTAACAAGACTCAAATTAGTGGGCTTGTCTATGAACAGTCTTGTTGATCCTATTCCTCGTTCGATTGGAAACCTCTCGCTGCTACGACAACTCTCCCTGGCAAAAAATGCGTTAAGCGGAGAAATACCTGAGGAATTGTCCAGACTCAAGAGATTGATACTTTTCCAACTATATTCCAACAAACTAATCGGTGAGGTTCCAGCAGGGATTTTAAACTTCTCTGACATTACTATATTCAGTGTTGCTTATAACCAGTTGTGGGGAAGCTTTCTCAATGATGTCGGCACCACTTCTCCTTCTCTCTATTTCATTAGCATCAGCTATAACTTCTTCACCGGGATGATTCCATCAACGTTAACGAATGCCACAGGTCTTAGAGGGCTTTACCTTGACAACAACAATTTCCATGGGCCAATACCAAAAAATCTGGGAAGGCTAAAGGGCCTTTATTGGATTCAATTTTCTGTTAACCACCTGCATGATGACTTGAGTTTTATTTCTTCTTTAGTTAATTGTTCCAACTTAATTTCTATTGGGGTGCGAGGGAACTTGATTCACGGATCGTTGCCGAAATCCTTCTGCAATCTCTCCACCAGCATTGAGCGAATTGATATGCTAGAAAATCGGATCCAGGGAACTCTTCCTTCAGCCATTGGAAATCTCTTCAACCTGTCTACGTTGGTTTTATCGAATAATTTTTTAATCGGTCGTATTCCCGATTCCATCGGAGCACTTTACAAGTTGCAAGAACTTTTTTTGAATGACAACATGTTGACTGGAGAGATCCCGTCTTCAATTGGTAACATTACATTGTTAAGTCTCCTTGACCTTTCCTTCAACATTTTCCAAGGCTACATACCGCAAAGTCTCAGCAATTGCAAGCAACTAATTGGGCTTGATCTTTCGAACAATAACCTAATTGGCTCAGCTCCTGTCGAAATCCTAAGTCTTTCTTCCTTGACGATTGGCCTTAGTTTAGCAAATAATAATTTAAGTGGATCTCTTCCATTCCAAGTTGGATCTTTAAAGAATCTTGGCATATTAGATCTGTCTTACAATAGATTGACCGGCTTAATTCCAACGTCCATTGGCGAGTGCTTGGTATTGGAACGACTTCACTTAGAAGCTAATTCTTTTCATGGTCAAATCCCCGAAGCTTTACGTCCATTACGGGGTCTACAAGAGCTGGACCTTTCCAATAATAATTTTTCTGGTCCAATCCCGAGTTTTCTCGCAGGGCTCTCACTACTCAAGTACTTGAATTTGTCCTTCAATCAACTAGAAGGACAAGTTCCAGAGGATGGAGTTTTTCTTAATGCCAGTTCTGTATCGATTTATGGAAATATGGAACTTTGTGGAGGTGTTCCCAGTCTGAAGCTTCCTCTTTGCAAATCATCAAGCTCTAAGAAGTCTTCTTCAACCAAGGCCAAAGTAATATATGTGGTAGCTGGCAGTTTGTTATGTTTAGCTTTGTTGCTTCTATGTCTGTCTATCTTTTATCGCAAAAAGAAGCAGACGACAACCAATGCCTCCACTTCATTATCTTTCGAGAACCAATTCTTGAGGATTTCTTATGAAGAACTCCTGAGAGCGACTAACAGATTCTCGGAGACCAATTTGATTGGTAAAGGGAGATATGGCACGGTTTATAAAGGGATTCTTGATGGAGGTGCCACGGTGGCAACAAAGGTGCTCAATCTAATGCAAAGAGGTGCTTCAAGGAGCTTTATCTCTGAATGTCGAACTCTAGGAACCATTAGACACCGAAACCTCGTGAAGATACTAAGTGTCTGTTCGAGCGTGGACTTTTGTGGCAATGACTTCAAAGCTCTAATATATGAGTTCATGGCTAATGAGAGTTTGGAGGAGTGGCTACACCCTGGAACCATAGTACAAGATGATGAGTGTAGCGAATCGAGAAATCTGAGACTAATGCAAAGATTAAACATCGCCATTGACATAGCTACCGCGATCAAATATCTCCATGAGGGTTGCTATCTAGCCATCGTCCATGGAGATCTGAAGCCGAGTAATGTGCTTTTGGACAACGACATGATGGCTCGAGTTGGAGATTTTGGGCTTGCAAAGATCATTTCAACGGTGTCTACTGAAGCCATAGAAGTTCAAGACCAGGGTAGTTCAACTTCAACCGCAGTCAGAGGATCCATCGGCTATGTACCTCCTGGTATGAAACTATCATTTTTTCTCAATTAGTTTTTATTTGATTACGATAGTAATATGTGAGTGCCAAAAGTTTGGCTAAACAATTGTTGTTGGCATTATGTTATGATTTGTATGCTCTGACACCTCTTTCTCACAACTCAATTCCTCTTTCCGCTATTAATAGCTTCCGCAGAGAAAGAAAATACGTATCTTGTTGTACGAAAAGATTAATAGTAGCTTGCCCTAATCATATTTTAAATTAAGATGAGAATAAAACATCGTAATTTGATCAATGAGTGGAAAACTTTTAGACAACTTGTGAATCCATGTGAATAAATAGATTAAGCATATTGTATCATCTCATATTTATATTTTCTTTTTATAATTCGTAATTTGTCTCATATCACGTTCATGCCATTAAAATAGATTGCGAATCTCTTTTGGAATGTTATGACTTAAGGTCTTAACAATAAGTAATTTTTCCTTTATGGCAAACCCTTTCATGACCAATAATTTAATATTAGAAAAATATATTAGATGACATGACATTTATGCCAGAAACCGTTGGAGGATACACTAATTGACAACACGATGGGCTCTACCCAACTATCACTTTCCCTAAGCTTATTGGTAAGAGCATATGAAGACAAATTTACGCATTTACAAGTATAAATCCATCACCGTGAACAAATCACTCTAAGTCTCTTCTTTTCCCCCCACTGTGTTCATTTTTTGCCTGTTCTTTTTGGCATTTTCTTCTCGTCTTTGCATAAAAGAAAGTGTGGTATAGGTATTAAACATAATTTGTATCATGAAAATGATAGCCTCACGTGGATCCCATATGTTTCCAGTCAAAAAACCAACTATTCAAATTCAGTTAACACATAGACTTCTGCCAAGACCTTCACCCAACATATTTGCTTCTTTTTCAATTTTCACCCGTATCCTACTAGAGGACGAAGCCACTTTTGATGTTTAGGCAATTTGTGTAGCAAACATGAGACAACTTTTGTTGCACTTAGTAGTTTTGGAGAAGAAGTTTATACGTTGTTAACTGACCTTTGGTGCACTTTATGAATTCTAAAATCCTATTTCTCTACCATTAATGCATTTCTCAACGGTTGATGCACTTTATAAGAGTTCATACGACAGGCGCCAAACATCAGCCATATACAGTAAACTAAACAAAAATTAAACAGAGAGAAATGAAAGCAAAAAACCAGTAGGGGGCTTTGAGACCCTTGGCCTTGCTCAAAGGATCCCTTGGCCTCTGCCATGCATAGTGGGCCCGATTGTGAAGTGAGTGAGGGGTTGCAAGCCATCTCTCTATGTTGGGCGTGACAGGCACGATCCCTCACAATATTCTGTGGCAAGCTCTTGCAAATGGACATCAAGCAAAATCCCATGTGACTTAGAAGCTTTTTCTAAACAATTGACTTCAAGAAAAAGTGTATGTCCGTTCCTATTAATGTCTTGATGAAATTTTCAGAGTATGGCATGGGACACAAGGTTTCCACACTTGGGGATGCATATAGTTACGGCATTCTATTATTGGAGATGTTCACTGGAAAGAGACCCATTGAAGAGGCCTTTGGACACCTTCTTAACCTCCACAACTTTGTCCGAATGGCTCTTCCAGATCGAGCAATGGACATTATAGACTTAAGACTTTGGAGTGAAGCTGGTGATCGACAACAAGAGATGAAAATCAGAGATTGCATTATCTCTGTATTGGAAGTTGGAGTCGCATGTTCAATGGAATCACCGCCGGAACGGATGGGCATGACCGAGGCAATAAGGAAATTACACTTGATCAAGGTGAGTTACGAAGCCAAAGAGAGGTTGATAGGTATGTAGCTAAATCAGTTTTCTCGTTTCGTCTTGGAACTTTTTCACTAGTGGAGAAAATCATCGTGCAAAGGTGGTGCTAGCAAATTTACATGAATGTTTCCCTAACTAGTCTACCTACCCATACCTATTATGTGTGTTTTTTATAATTGCATTTTATATTCGTGGAAAGTGGATGTATGGAGTTAAGTCCACCTATTTCCACCAAGTAATCATGTAAAATTTGATGAATTTGCTTATTTGCCCAGTTCTATTCATTTCCGATGCCAATGTGGATCGATGCATTGCTTAATTATCATGGTTGGGCCATTGCCCTTACCTCTCTCTCTGCGCACGCTTGTGTATTAGAATGTGACCTCACCGTGAGGTCACGAGCTCAAGGCCAACTCTTAATGTCATACTTAAACAAGAGCCCACGGTCAATTGGAGACCAAGCTTGATCAAATTCAAAGGCAAGGAGAGGGAGGCAACCTTATCACAAGATCATGAGGTCAAGGCTAACTCTCGATGTCACTGTTGAGAGTGACCTCACTATCAATTGGTAGCCATGCTTGATCGAATTTGGGCGACGTTGCCGAAAATTTTTTGTTGCGGTCGTGTTGCCAACACCAGCAGCCACCGTGTTTGGCCCCCCTACCTCCTCTCCAAACCTCTTTTTATTTTATCTTTTTTCTTTGCTATGTCATCGAATTATAGAGTTTTTCTTTTTTCTATTTTTTGGTCGATAAAGATAGAGAGTTAAACAAAGACATAAATGGGACATGATCAAAAAGGGAACATGGATGCATATTTGTTGCACTCATCGGTGTGCTTATTACACTGTGTAATCATCCTTATCAAGTCTTCCCACTCAACCAACCCTCTCTCTTTCTTCACCATTAGCCACCGTCTCCGGCCGTTGCGGCCACCTGTCATCACGGTCGCCTCCTCCATGTCTCACCACTTTCTCCTCCGTGTCATCCACGATAATCTTTGCTTTCTCTATTTGTTGACCCAAAACACTCTCTCCTTCACTATCTCTTCTCTCACCGCAAAATCTCTAAGGTCTCCAAACCACCATTGATGACCAGATGTAGGAGGCATCCCCAGACCTTGAGACGACCTTTTGATCTCATCATCGTCGACAACTTGATTGTAGATGATGAGAGGAGCTCGACGCAAGGTCTTGAGACCCACCAAAGGAAAAAACTTGACATTCAAGCAAGCTTGGCTACTCTCAAATGAGAGAGGGAGAAAGATAGCTATGCGAAAGCAGGGACAACGACCGATATTGAAGCGATATGGGAGAGAGGGCGAATGGAGCATGACACGATCCCTCGTCAGCACCAACAGTACATGGTGGAGTGAAGAAGGTCACGATTTATATTGGTAGTGGAGGCACGTTAGTGACACGAGCCGCGTGTGGTTGTAGGGCTCGGCAGGGGGCGGAGACAGACTAGAGGGAGAAAAAAGATTGGCGTTGGGATTTTGAGGAGTGATTAGGGAAGGTGTACAATTAACAAGAGAGACTCATGTCTTGATCTGGCATTGGAGACAGCAGATAAGTAAACCAATGGTAAAGTGGATCTGCATCCAATGCGATAGATGTGGCGCAAAATACATAACACCACTGTGTAGTGACGAAAATGCTAAGCAAACAAAACCAACTCACAGTATGGATGGAATAAGCTATATTAGGGCTAGTGCCTATGAAATATATACCAAACTGCAGGTCATCTATCAATAGTGTAACAATTTGCAGTATAATGCCATCAAGAAGCTCAAGTTTGGTATTAGGATCAAAATCAAGGGCGCGCCGAAAACATCATGAATTGAGATCAGAACAGGAACAATCTAATGCTGATATCAAGTCAGAATGTGAGAGAATATTGAATTGTGTATTGCTTGATTGGACAATGTATTACACTGGAGGGATATTTGTATCCAGGATAATATACACAAGGAAGTAATCTATTATGGGGTGTTTAACTCCAAACCATCGACAGATCCGTGAATCGCAGCATGTAAAAAACCCTTCCCATTATATCATGAAGCGTAAAAGTCAAAAGAACACTTTGTTCTCATGCATCCTTTCATTACAAAAGCAGATAATCAGTTGATAATCAAGAACACTTGAATCTACAAAAGCCATTTCAAACATTCGCAAAATATTGCTAATTTGCTAGTAATAATCTACTTAAGTTGCTCTTATGAGCAACATGTTATACATCCATATTTTCCTAAACTAGCTCATAAATCATATCAAGCTAGTCGTTTTTATTTTCCCTTTTATTTTTTATGTCACACCCTATGACGCATATAATAGTAGGCCATAGGTAAGCTTGTCACTCTAAGAGCCTTTCCTAGTAGGGAAGTTCTCCTTCATAGTTGCCTGGAGGATCGTAGTTGCACACAATGTACCACCACCCGTTGTTACACTGAACCTTAGCGCACCCAACTCGAATCGAGTTGCGCCAAACCATTTGAGTGTAGTGCAAGCAGTCGCACCCGCTCGCGCAAGTGTTGGTGTTATAATTGTAGTTCTGCTTCTCTGCAACCCATAAGCTGACGGCGTAGGTGCCAGTGAACATGCCAGTGCCCTTGGCAAGGTTCTCGCCGTAGGGCCCATTGGAGTGCAAGAGGCTGCAGTCGCCGACCCGTTGGTTCGCATAGCTCTGGGTGTAGGTAGCAAGCCTGTTGTCCCATGTCATGTTCACCACGCCAACTTGCTTCCGAGCGGCATTGTGAGAGTTGAGATAGTCTTGGGGTGAGTTTTGGGCATGAATAGATTGAAAGAGAGAAATGGAGACAAGAGAGATGATCATGGTTAGAGAATTCATGATGCTCAACGAATTAGCTGATGTTGGTTCAAGGTGATATTTTTTATGATCAGTTATGCTATTTATAGAAAAATATTTTCAGGGCTTCAACTTACCATGTGCAATGAACTTATCAAGGAACATCTCCTTTGGACAGTACAACTTTGCATTCAAATCCAGTTTGATCTGAAATGATAAACTAGTAACCGGTGCTTGAGGAAGTAGTTTTGCATGTTCTTCCTTTCCTCAAATGGAAGTAAAGTAAAAGGCTTAAGTGAAGTTTGAAATTTCTGCAAATTGGATACATTATAATAAGAAGAATGTTAGTACTTTATGTCGAGTAATGCTAAAGACATTGAGATTAGTGCATGAGATTAAATTATTAGGGGACATAAATAAGTTTATCCGGTCGTAATGATCCAACAAGTCTTATCCAAGCCTCCAATAGGGAATGCAGATAATTTCTCCCGATTTATTTACAATACCAGCCATCGCCACTGACCGTCCTCTGATGCCGCCCGCAAAGCCATTCAAAAGCCACCACCAACTCGTCATCGTATCCATCGTCATTGTTCTAAGATCCACCATCCATCTTCAACCAGACTATTTATCTCTAGCGTCCCCCACCTCATAACTATACATTACTACCCGCCCACTAGAGAAGTACATCAAATGTATCAAAAGTTATGTACAACACTCATTTTAGTACTAAAAGTTTTTGCCGGATCACTTAAGTGTCTCCGACGAGAAATTTTGGCCAAAATATATACTTGACAATTTATAATTGAAATTTTGACATGAGTTGACATTTAGAAAAAAAAAAAACGTTCTCTATGGAATTTGCCTATGTACATTTCTCCGCCCCTCCCTCCACATCATTTTTTTTTTCTTTTTTTCTTCTCTCTTCTCCCTTATGCACCCTCACTGCTTCACATTGTACATGGACTCCTCAGCTACAACTTCACCAACGCTCACCCATCACCACCCAAACCTACGAGCTTCGCCACAACCTCAACAAACAACATGTTTGTCAATGAACGACACCTGTGACGGGTTGGAGATAAGGGGCGAGGAACGACATGTTTCAGATATGTGAGAAGAGTGTGAGAAGAGTGTTGTTCAATCAAAGATTGCTTGGTTTCATCAAATTACAAAGCCACGAAGCACGTCCAGCAATCAATGAACGCCGAGGTTGGACGGAAAACCAAGAACAAGCACGCGAATCTCACCCAAACATTTCATAGAATGCCTAAGGTACAACAATGGAAAGCATTCGGGCCGCAAATTTAGACCAGAACCAACCATAACCAGAAAACAACACTAGGACACAGAGAAAGGAATGAGCAGGCCCAAAACGCGTGCAAAACGAGGCCAGTAAGCCTCGTTCCGTCGATTCGACAAGACAGGGGAAAACAAGCTTGGTCGTAACTTGTGAAAGGAAAGTTGCCGGACGCGATTGCTAGGTAGATCGGAACAAAACGGCTCTAGAAACCACCTCGAGGGACTTGGCCGGTGAAGAACGCAACACCAACCACGATTCGAACTGTCACAACCCGAACTCCGGGCACATGCACATCCCTCAATGGTCGATTAAAAATTTGCAACATCCCAAGAACCCGTTGCCGACCCATTTGTTTATCAAGCATGCGGAAGCGAAATCATATTCTCCCAACAACATAGAAATGAGATAGCAAACATAGGATTATATTTTTACAAACCAAACACGTATTACAAACCGCACTTACTCTTACTATAGCATTCAAATACAGAAGAGTCTAACTAAACATGGAGTGTTTCAAAATGAAAAGCTCCTAGGCTAACTACGCTCTGAGCTCTTCGTCCATGGGGTCAGGTCTCTATGTACAACCCTACCAGACTCTTCAATAGACTAGGGTGAGTGGTCACCCACTATCCAGATCTGACGGCAGACCCGTCACTATCTGGCAGAAGCTACCAAAACATCCGTACTCCACTGTCTGTAGACCTCTGCCCCTTGCCTGTCCCCCTCCAACTAGGGACCTGAAAATGTTAGCCCACTAAGGGGTGAGATCACATTACAGCAAGTCAATCCCCTAAATCCAGATTAGGAGAAGGGTACACTCAACATGCAATCTAATCACCTTTCTCACACTTTCTTAATACCAGTACTTTCCTGCATGTTAGCATCAATCAAATCATACATAACATATCGAGATCACATATCATCAGAGTACTTTAACATGTACATATGTAAGGACATAAATGTCAACATAAATACACAGGCCCCCAATTACCAGACTAAACTATTATGGCACGTCCCATACCGCACCACATAGTTCCGTCTCCTAATTAGGTCCCTCCACTTTCACCCATTCATGTGTTACAAATGATTTCAATGCACAGATAACAGTCGTCCGGCATATCCGGGCATCGCCTCGCACTGTCGAGAGCGGCAACGTCTACATCTAGACGGCATTCCGATTAGGAGCATCGGTCCAGCATCCACTGCGACCGGCATCCGTTGACTTGGGGCATTCCCGAAGGAGCATCGCCTGGCCCCAAAGGCTTATGGCGGAATCTCATGTCGTGAATGCATATAATCAATGTTACACTTCAATAATCACTCACACATAGCATTCACAGCATCAATTGGGCAATTTTACAGCAAGAATACTTCAAAACAAGCACACACTCTTAGTAACCCAAATTGACAGAAAACTGTCCAATTACGCTCTCCCGAATTCGGAGTCAGAAACCCACTCATCTGAACTCGAAAAATTCTCAAATTTGGACACGTGCCAGAAGACACATAAAAAAACATTTTTCATGAAGACACCGAGATCCAGATCCTTCTGGATTCGGCCCAGAAATTCTCTCTATCCAGCACAAAAATCGGGTCCAGTTCCAGAGAGCCTAACTCATCGAAATCAGTTCGGTTTTGGGTCGAAATCTGGTCCGTTTGATTTGAAATTCGAGTATGTTAAACTATAAGTTTTAACGAACAACTTTCGTGAAGAAACCTATTGGAAATTCGACCTCTAAAGGTCAGTAATAGCCCTCGGAATCATAACAGGTCACGGTTTACAGAACTGTCCGAATTACTGCTTTAAGGATGACGTAGTTAAAATCGTCATCTTTTTAATTTCCAAAAATAAAAATAAAAATATATGTTATTATTTAAGATGTTAAAAAAATTTCTTCAGAAGGAAATTTCTTCAAAATAGCAGCATACAGTCGTCTACGAAATTAGTAAAACGCGCACATCCAGGAAACTGTTTCAAGAACCAGCTTCTGTTCTTGGTCGAATCTTCATCCATGGTGGTTGTCTTGCCTTCTAAACCACAACCAAGCTTTTCTATGGCTAACCTAACATCTCTAACCAACATCCATCTATGAATAAAATCATATACCTCTATCATATCCATAGGAACTCCTAAATAAGGTACTCAGCCCCTAATCCAGTTTTAGAAGACAACTTACATGTTTGGAACTAACGGCGGTCCTCACTTGTGGCGGGACAGCAGCACAAGGACAAACCTCGAGCCCTTTGATGGTGAGTTGAAGCCGGAACAGCAGCTGGAGATGTCGTTAGGCGACCACCACAGCAGCACAGAGAGTCACGGATTTTTTTTTTGAGGAGGGAGGAACACGTGAAGCTTGGCTGGTCGGTTCAGCCGAGAAAACCAGAAGAAAGAGAGCGAATCAGGGGTGTGACTGGGTGAAGACAGCGACAACCTCAGCTGGACATTTGAAGAAAGGTGGAAAGAAAAAAAATAAAGAATAAAGAAAGAAAGGAAAAAAGTTGGATGGAAGCAGCCAACGTGAGCTGCATTCGGTGGACTCCCACGCGCGGAAAAGAATAGGAAGGAGAGAGGAAAATGCTTGGAAACTGCCACTGCAATTTCCATCTGCTTTTGGCCTATTTTTCCATGGAATTTTGGCTCACCCATCACTATCATATACCCCACAACCTTTCCTATGCTTATCTCCACCAAATGAAATGAAGATTGAAGTGAAATTCATGGGGGCATGCCTTCTTACGAATTTTCCTTTCTTGTTGAGACTTTTCCTCCATTCCTATTTACCAAATTAACACTTAAGTTAATAGGGTCAAGTCCCCTAGTAGTCACTTATAAATCCTCTCTAATTGTTCCACATTGAAGGTCCTAAAATCCTATTTGATAAGTGGCATTTCCCTTGTTCTTTTAAATTTGCTGCTCTTGTATTTTTCTCAAATAATTCCCGTCGTCAACAATTCTTCGAAAGATGTAACAACATTCCTAAAATTAATTGTGACACCTTAAAGTTCTCAATTTCTGAAATCGGCATCATTTCCTCGGTTAACTTCGGTCAAACGTGACTTTAACGCAACCTAAACCGTCGGGTAGTTTTTGGGAATTTTCGGTGCAATGGACTCGTGGTCGATTATTATCGAACCACAACATGCATCTTCGACTCATTGGCGACTCTCGGTTGTCGTGAAAATCTCTAGGTTTCAATTACAAGCACAGGTACCAAAACAACACAAAAATCGGTTTAGTGCCGATCGATGAGAATTTTGTAATTAGATGGAATCACCCATGCCTAATTATATATCTCTATCAAATCGACCTATTTCCAGTCTCTGATAGATTTTCGACTGTGCCGAAATGATCCTTGCAGACTAACACGGTCGAGCAGTCGATTCCTGGTCGAATTCTCAAGCCTGTTGCATTAAAATCCCTTAATGACTTTCCCAACTAGTCTAGTTATCTCACGAGTGATCAGCTCAGAGAATAGCATTATAGGCACATTCGATGAAAAGCCCGATTTATTCAATTGAAAATAGAAGTAGAAAATCAGACTGTCACACGAACTAGCCGAGAATGGATCCGACGGAGCCTTCGGTTTGCAGCTTTTCAACGAATCGACTCTGTTAACGGCGGATTTTGAGGCGGTTTTGATGATTTGCCTAGACAAGAAACCGGAGAGAAATTCCTTGCTGCATTCCCTTTTTGTCGATCGTTTAGCAAGAAATTGATTTTTCTTGCTGAACAAAGTCGTTTTGGTCATGCAGGCAGGTGAAACTTGTTAAACTACATCGTTTTGAGCTTTTTATGCTGAATAAGGCTACCGACAAGCCACACGCTGAAAAAAATATCAAAATTTTGTCATATCAAATTTCCAGCACAAGAGATCAAATTTAACACTTAAATAATTATTTTTTGTTTAAGTGACATTTAAGTGATCTAAAGAAAAAAAAAATGACATTGAGGTGAGTGTTGTACATAACTTTTGACACTTTTGGTGTACTTCTCTCTCCTCCCACTCCTAGCAATGGCCGCCATCGAGACATCGATGAGCTCTAACCAACCCTCGACGCCTTGATGCTGTCGAGATTGCGGCGAGCATCCAGATCTAGAGACTCAACCCTTCCACTCCAAATCTAGAGGCAGCGAGATCCAGATCCATTGCCCTCAGCAGGCAGGTGGTCGCGGTTGCCCCTTGATTTATTGCTTAACAAATCAATCTTCCATAAAAAAAGATAAAATTTATGAATCATTCTTTGATGTCTCTGCCATTTTCCTTATTTTAAGCTATCTAACAGGTAAATGTACTTCTCTTTTGTCTCAATTAAGTTATCATCCACTTGTTTTTAAATTAATACAAGCATGAAATCCATATTATTTGTGTTTTTAATTTTATGAGCTACTTTTACGGTTCTGCAATTGGCATGGATGCGAAGGGCACGCCCTCACATCCCCACTTAGCATTGAACGGTTGGACATGCATCTTGTATCCGTCTATCGCACCATAAATAAGTCTTATAACAAAGAAATTATAATGAGCTCGAGATATGTAATAAATTGAATCTGAATCATAAAAAATGTTTAGATCATACGTAAGTCCCACCTAGATCTTATCAAATTCAACGGTCCAGATTTGGGATGTGAAATACTATGTAAAGTAGAGTAAAGGTCCATTAGGAAAATGATTTGAGTAATTTCTCATAGACCGAAATATGCCCCCTCTCTCTCTCTGTGTGCACATGCGCTTGTGTGCTTCACCATCAAGCCGCAGTCAATTGAAGACCAAGCTTGATCGAACAGTTATGTGACTAATTCGATCAAATCAGAAGAGGACAAAGAGGGAGGCTACCTCATCGCAAGATCATGGAAAAAAGGAGGTCTGACTCTCGGTGTCGCAATTGAGCATAGGCTCACTATCAACTAGAAGCCAATGCTTGATTGAATTTGGGTGACGTTGCCGATGAAGTTCTATTGCGGTCATGTTGCCGACACCTGCGGCCATCATGTGTGTCCTCTAAGGATAAGTACACCAAAAGTATCAAAAATCGTGTACGGCGCTCACTTTAGTGCCAAAAGTTTTTTCGGATCACTTAAGTGCCACTTTTTAAAAAACACAATCATTTAAGTCCCAACTCCAGTTTTGATAGCCGGAAATCCGACGTAGCTATATTTTATTAATTTCTCATTCCTATATGGTTCGCCGGCATACCTACTTAGCATATAACACCCAAACGATGTTGTCCAAAAGTTATAAAAAGCGATCATTTAAGTGCAAAATTTTATTCAAAATGATCATTTAAGTGCCAAATTTTATCTAAAGTGATCATTTCGGTGGTAGTTGTTATTTAAAAACGATCACTTCAATGCTAAGCATGCCATGTGGAAATGCCACATGAACTGGATTTTTTAAAAATTTGTAATATTAATTATAAATGACACGTAATCAATTTGGTCGGAATTTCTCACCGTTGGCACTTAAGTGATCATTTTTTCTCCGATTTAGCACTTAAGTGAGCTGGCAAAAACTTTTGGCACTAAAGTGAGTACCGTACACAACTTTTGGCACTTCTAGTGTACTTATCAAGTATCCCTTACCTACTCTTCAAACCTCATTTTTCATTGCCATGTCATTTAATGGAGATACAAAGTTGACAAACACATAAACAAGACAAGATCAAAAAGGAAACATGGACCTATATTTGTTGCACTTCTCAGTGTGCTCATTACATTGTCTAATAATTTTTGTCAAGTCTTCCTACTCAATCAACCCTCTCATTCTTCACCATTAGCCACCGTCTCCGGCCGTTATGGCCACTTGTCAGCACCGTCACTCCTCCACATCTTGCTGTTATCTCCCTCGTGTCATCCATGACCTGATCTGGCCATGGCCTTTGAGATCTCACCTCAATCTCAATGGACAGGCAGGTGGATGAGGCATCCCCAAATCTTGAGATGACCTTCTGATGTCGTCATTGTCGACAAAGTAATTGTAAATGATGAGGGGAGCTCAACGCGAGGTCTTGAGACCCGCCAAAGGCATAAACTTGACGTTCAGGTGAACTCATCTGTCCTTATCCAAGAGAGGGAGAGAGATAGCTACACGAAAGCAGGGATGACGACTGACATTGAAGTGATAGGGGAGAGAGAGCGAATGGAGCATGACATGACCCTTCATAGGCACCGACATGGAATGGCGGAGTGAGGAAGGTCAAGATTGATGGTGGCACCAGAGGCATGTCAATGACACAAGCCACGTGTGGTTGTGGGGGCTCGATAAGGGGGAAGAAAGATGGGGAGAAGAAGAGCGATTGGTGTTGGGATCTCGAGGAGTGATTGGGTAAGCTGTAAAATCAAGAAGAGAGACTCGTGTTTTGATCTTGTGTTGGAGGCAGCAAATAAGTAAACCAATGCGTACAATGGATCTGCATCCAAGAGACATAAATAGGGATGGTGAAGGACATAAAATACAATGCCCTGGATCTAGTATAAAATAGGTAACATGGTGGCATAATTGGGAAAACGAAAAGCAATCATAAACCGACTCATAGCATGGTCGACCTAGGCTATGTTAGAGCAAGTTACCATAAAAGACATACTACATTATTGACCAACTGTCAATGAAGTGTAACGTCTTACAATAGCATGCCATCAACAAGCTCAAGTTTGGCATTAAGATCAACAATATCAGGGGTGCTGTAGGCTTCATGGATTGAGATCAAAACGGGAACAATCTAGCTATAATACCAAGTCAGTATGTGAGGAAATATTGAATTGTGCGTTGCTTTATTGAATAATGTTTTACATTATACGGGTACTTATATCCAGAAAAATAAATACAAATAGGGAAGCAATCTAATGAAGAAATTAACTAACATAGGAATTAACGATAAAACCAGAATCAATTGAAACCAATTACAATCCACATAACATCACATAATCTTGAACATTACCTAACGATTGAAATTCATCATAACAATCAACATGTCCTTCCAGAATTTTTCTATGAAAGTTTGAGGTTGAAATTGCTCTCGCAAGTTTGTTTTATAGATTATAAACTTTTCTTTTCTTTACTTTTTTGGTCAATATAGTAGAGACAGTTGAGATAAGTGGCCTTAGCTATATTTGTTAACAAAGCAATGGAAGGATGACCACATCCTATGGTAAATAAAAAAAGAAAACAGTGCTCTCCTGCAATTAGCTTACAATTAGCCAACAACTAGCTAACAATCATCACATGTGCCCTTCCTCTAGTGGCATGGAGCATAAAAGTCGAAAGAGCAAGAGTACTTGAAATCTGCCAAAGCCATTTCAAGCAGTTGCAGATTACTTCTAATTTGCTAGTAATAATCTGCTTAAGTTGCTTTTATGCGCAACGTGTCATGCATCCATATTTTCCAAAACTAGCTAATTCTAATACTAAAATATAACAACCTAATAAATAGCTATTTTTCCAACCAATTTCCATTTTTATTTTCCAGAATTTTTTATTTTATTATTTTCGTTTTCTTATCTTATTCTCGGTCCCTCCTCTGAATCAAATTTTCACTGAGATACTCCGTGAATTTCAGTATTACCTCAAACGAAGCAATTGGTAACAAACATGCTCAATGATGGGCTTCAGATCAATTCAATCTACACCCAAAAGAGGTGACCAGCGAAGGAATGGTGATGACAGCCAGTTCAAGGCACAGCAACATGGTTATTCGTTGAAAAATCATCACCAATTCACCATAACAATCTCCTAAATCATCATGCTGAGGTAAGAGATCGTACTGATGTAGCTTCATCACTCGCCAGAGGGGTTTTGGTAGGACTGAAGAAAAGCAAATGTTAAGCAAACCCTACTAAAAACTTAGTTTCACAAATCGCAAGACATTGATTCCCCTAAAGCAATCAATAATTCCCCAAAGAACCGTGGCTACTTCCTTTTTTTTGGGGAATTAGAAAGATACAACACCTCAAGCTTTCTATATACGATCACATCGTAATACCTACTCAGGATAGCAACGGAAGAGAGAGAGAGAGAGAGAGAGAGAGAATAGGCAAAAGAAGGATTCACCTGTGCTGAATTGATCTTTCCTCACCAAATTTACATGGATATACCCGTACTTGAACCTTTCAAGTTGAAAGCAATGCGGATACGGAAAGAGAAGGAGTTTCACCCAGTGATGGATAACTTCGATTTCGTCCTCGCAGGGCCTTGAAACATAGCAACAACAAAGATGTGAACGGCGGACAGAAAAGAAGAAACGCATGTGATGAAGACAGCTAAATGCAGAGAGACAGATAGAGAGTCCATAATTATGATTGCGACCTTGTCAAGTGCAGTCAGCGACCTTCCTGAGCTTGCATTTGAGAGACAAGCTCTCGGCAGCATATTCAGCGGATTTCAGTAGACTCCACTGCTCATTCACAAGGGAGACATGTCCAGTAAACATAACATTGTAAGCACTAGCAGAAAGAATGACAAGTCTAATCCAACAAGAAGAGAATAACAAGTTTGATCCAACAATAAGCATATGAACAGCAGAATCAACATGGTTGCACTCGAATTTGGCAAACACACTTCAATGTTTATTTAGTTTCATATAGGACTCATGTGCAAGGATGGACAACGATCAATTTACTACCGATTAAATGAGGACCGAAATTGTGACATCCTGAAATTCGAGCCCTCTAAAGGACGAGTGAAAGTGAATTTCGTCAATGCATTGTTGGTTGATCTCACTTGGAGTTGATCACTCTTGAGATACTGACCTTGAGGGGAAAGGCTAATGAGGAGAGAACCCGTACGACTAAAGAACTCGACCTGGGAAAACGACTTGACCGTGAGACTTGCGTGAGGATGATCCTGTAGATAGGCAGGCCGATTCTAAGGACGACTAGAAGTCGATTTGTGGACAGAACATAATGGAACGACGGGTGATTCCATTTACCGTTATCGAACCCGCGAATGACCCTATGTCGATCTTCAGTGATCGTGTACTTTGAAATAAGAATCTATCCTCCGTAATTTCATGCAGTCAAGGACGTCCATGCGTCGAGATGTCTTGAACATGGTTTGGCACGAGTCGGTTACGCGTGAATCCTCGGAGCCGCCCGTCAGTCTGAGTTGTAACCAAAATGGCATTAGGGCGAAATTGACATGGCAAGAGAACTTAGGATTGGACTTCGAATTGTCGGGAATGTCCGGGATGGATTTGGATGAAGCTACATCAAACAGTCGACAGAGTCAGTTAAGCCGAGCAATTGGAAAAAGGGTTTTCAGATCGAGGAAGCAAGTCCATGAGGACGTGGGCCGGGCCAAGCCAATGTGGGCCTCAGGCCCAAGTTGGGACAGCCACCAAATGGGCCTAGGTAAAGCAAATGAACCCATTGGGTCAAACCAACTATTCATCTTCTAAGCCCATGGGCCAATCTTAGCCTTTTCAAGCCCAACCAATTCCCAAGCCCATTCCTATTCATGGCCAAGCCCAATTCCTAGGCCCATTCACCAATTTCAGCCCAAGGACAGAATGGTAATTGTGCAATGTGAAATGACCACAATACCCCTAGTTGTAGGGAGAAAAAGGCTAGAGAAGAGAGAGAATGGGATGTCATCTTGCATGGGAACTTGAAGCAGCCATTTAATGGCTTTAATGAGGAGTGCAACAGCTCTCCCATCACCCTCTCTCTCCCTCATGCGGTCTCCATCTCGAACGGAGCTCTCTCTCTCTCCTCGTTTTCCCTCTCCTTCAGTTTCTGCTCCAGCTGACCCTTCGGTGAAGAATCGAGTCAAAAGTGGTCTTCCCAGTTGAATCAGAGAACGATCCACCTATCACCGTGACCGTGAGAGACAGAACGTTCCAAAGAGTCTGATTTCGTCCTGAACGGAGTCGCCATCCGTCCTGTACGGCCGTCGTAAGCCGCCGGTCGCCGGTCCGTCGGTCCGCCTGCAGCCTGGACTGTTTCGACTTTGCAGCCCGTTTTCTCCCATTCCAGCCCTTCCTTTGCCCATCCCAGCCACCCAAAAGATCCCCAAGACCCCCGGGAGCCTCCGGTTGTCGACCAACCCCCTCGCCGGAACTCCGGCCAAGCCGTTCAACTCCGTTTCTCCTCCGGCAAACAGTTTTTGAGAGTTGCAGAGAGAAGCAGAGGCTGTGGTTGCTGTGTTGAGCTTGGGACCACCTTGGATCGTCATGGTAGAAGTTCCGGTGCGTAGCCACCGTCGTCGCCGCAGCGTCGGTGCCTCCGGCCCGCTTAACGGGTGAGTTTAGCTCCTAATCCTTCGTTTAGTGCCTAAACTTGCTTAGGGTTGGTTTAGTTAGATTTAATTCTAGTTTAGGTGATTTAATTAAGTTGTATTAGTCCTAAGATAGGTGGTTAGATGGATGGATTAAATTAGTTTAACTTAATCTTGCTTTATTTGCTTAATTGTGCTTATGTGTTTAATTAAGCTTGTTTTTCTTAATTAATTGTTTGATTGTTTTAATTAATGTTTTTAATGATTTCTGAGTTTAAATTACCATTTATTAAATCCTGTAAATTTACTGTTCACTCGACACTATTCACGATTACTGTTCACGAGGCATTGTTCATGAATTACTGTTCACGAAACACTGTTCATGAGTTACTGTTCACGAAACACTGTTTACCCGAGAACGAAAAGTGTCTAATTTCATGTGGGTTTAATCCTATGAAGTGATTGAATGTGTTATTGCATAAACATCCGCATAAATTGAGTGACGATTTGTACAATTATGTGATGATTGTGAAGTTGTGTGTTGATCATGGTTTGTAAGCAATTGATTTCAACACCTGACTAAGCCAAAGAACCGCCGAAGTATGGCTGTGCCTTCGAGGCCGTGATTCTGCCACCGAATTTGGAATCGGTCGTGCCCGTTGGGCCGTAAATTGCCACCTGATAAAGGTCGCGCCCGTTGGGCCATAAATTGCCACCTGATAAAGGTCGCGCCCGTTGGGCCGTAAATTGCCACCCGATAGGGGTCGCACCTAATAAGGCCGTAATCTGCCACCTATTAAAGGTTGCGCCCAATTGGGCCGAGATTTACCACCTAATAAAGGTTGTGCCGAGTGGGGCCGTGATTACCACTAAGCACTCGGACTTGTCTTGCTGAGCCGTAATTCAGCGTTGGGATTGAGTAAATGAGATGACCGTGAGTGGTCTTGTTGGCGTGTAATCGACTGAGTCGATTGATCGATGATTCGATCTGAATTGATGCATTGATGTGTGAAATTGTTATATGCATTAATTATATGCGTGAGTGAATCACATTGTTTATGCCACACACGCATGAATCAATAACGTGCGAGTGTGGCAATGGCCAGTGAGATCGCTTGTGATGCGACTCGTATGTGATTGATGAAATGTATCATCTAATGGCCATGTGCATTGCGTGTATCGTGCTGAATTATAACGTGCAGGGTATGGCATACCAGGTAAGGTTGTATGCGAATCGATTGTTGGTTGTTGCTTGTGGTGGGGTAGTTCTGGATAGATACCCTGGGTTGAGTTGGTGTACTAACCGGGGCTTAGGGGTGGAACTCACTGAGATTTATATCTCACTGGTTATTGAATAACCATTTTCAGGTCCCTAGTGTGAAGAGCCAGGAGCTTGAAGCGGAAGGGTCAGGAACATGGGTGGCTCAGTAGTTCTTTATGAGACGGACCTTTTGTATAAACTTGAGGTGTTCATGAAAGCGTATTTGATTTGAATTTGGTTGTCCTGCTTTTCTATCTCATATATGTTGTTGTCAAGGGATTAGTTAATTCGCTTCCGCATGTGCAATAAAATGAAAAGGGTCGGCGACGAGTCCTGGGATGTCGCTTTCTATCGACCACCGAGGGATGTGCGTGCGCTCAAGGTTCGGGGCGTGACAGAAATTCTTTACAATCTCAAAGAATGAATAGCAAACAGAGAAGATGTTGGCTTGGCACTATGAAGATTTAGCTAAAACATACTCACTTCTTTACTCTTCATTCATTTACACATATACATGCACAAGCACTCCCCAAGCACCTCACTGCTCTCTTTTTTACTTCTTTCCTCATAAATTTTTATATTAGTTCACGGCAAAGAACTAATCCGTCCGAGTAAGACCTTCCAGGCTCTAAATAGATTCGAGAGTAAGACATCTCTCCTATTTACCTCACTCAGAATTCACCATTCCATGTATTTTGCATGATAAACGGTTCTACCTTCCAGACAAAATTGCATTATGATGCAAGCAATAGTCACATCTGCCTCTTGAGAAATTTTCTATCCTATCATATCAATATGAAAGCTTCCCCGGCCACTATGACGAATAGCAATCAGCGTAATTGAGAAATCCTCGATTAGCCGACACAACAGCTTAAGGGAAATTCACAAGTGTAATCAAATTCGCAAGTGCATAATTATTAAGCATCGTTAAAGCATATACCAAATTAAGACCACAACACCAATCAGCCGAGCAAGAGAATACACAACCAGCGAGCATAATCTCAATCCGGCAGATATAATCCATCAGATGCCAAAATGAATTCATGACCCCTTGGGTATACGTAAGTTGACATACTTTGCACATCCAGATATTTGATTAACATGAATCTATACTTTGCATATTATCAGAATCAGAGACATCATATATGGATGGATTTGAACAACAATTCAAGTAGTCATGGCATATGGAGATCTCAGCCATAGTCTAATATCACTGGAAACGGAGATGCTGTAAGTGAGTCGAACATGTACATTACGCAACAATCATTCCAGACACTAAAGAATAAGAACGCTTCTCAAAATCGTATTCCGAATTCGTTCAGGCATTTTAACGAATATTTGGTGGTCAGTTCAAAAATTAGAACACAGAGTCATAATCGAAGAGTCAATCCCGATATAGACAACTTCAATGACATCATAACGTATTTAAACTACTAACAGATCCACAATCATCATTCTACTTTCACTCACAACCCTAATAACAAATCTCGGATTCAACTGAATAAAACAGAGCAATGACGTACATCCCTCAGAGTCCGTCTTTGGCCAAGAACAGCCAAAGACGTCGTCACAGCTGATCCGCGTATGAGAAGAAGCTCCAGCAAATCTCTCAGCTCGTCGGACTTCACGACCTGAAGATTTGAAGAGGTCGGGGCCATCGCGAGACAAGGAAAGGGAGGCAACCTCATCACAAGATCATGAGCTCAAGGCCAACTCTTGAAGTTGTCGTTGAAAGTGACCTCACTATCAATTGGAAGCCATGCTTAATCGAATTTGGGTGTTGTTGTGACATCCCAAATTTCTGATTCTGTTTTCAATTAAATGAGATGGACTTTTCATCGACGCGGTTATAGTTCAATTCTTCGAGCTGATCACTCACGAGATAACTAGTCTATCGGTGAAGCCGTTAAGGAATTTAAATGCAATAGGCTTGAGAATCGACCATGAACCGACCGCTCGACCGTATAAATCTGCAAGGATCATTACGACATTGTCGAATCGAATAGAGATCGAGTAATAGGTCGATTCAACCGAGATATGTAATTAGAGTGTGGGTGATTCCACCTGATTGCAATATTCTCGTCGACCGGCACTGAACTGATTATTCTGTCATTTTGGGTACCCTGTGTCCGTATTTGAAACCTCAAGATTTTCACGACAATCGAGAGTCGCCAATGTGTCGAAGATTATTTCGTGGCTTGAAAATAATCAACCATGGGTCAATTGCACTAAAAATTTCCTAAAAGCTACCCGGTAGATTAGGACGCGCTCAAATTGCGCCAGATTGAAATTAACCGTGATTTTAAACCCGGATTCAGAAATTGAAAGTTTTTTCATGTCACAATTCATTTTAGGAACATTGACTCATCTTCGGAAGATTGTTCTACAAACCGAGATTTTTGGTGGAAAAGCAAAGTAAGGTCGTTTTTGTTCGGGGTTGTCAGAGGGCCGTTTTTGATCGAATCTATGGGGTGCAAGTTGGATCATTTGACGGGGAAAAGTCATAAGAAGGTCGAGGACACATAGACTGATTTAATTGAGCTTCAATTGGAAGGAATTGATGGAGAATTGATTTAATTAAGTGTACAAATGTTCAAAATTCGTAACTCCCTTGGCACATGACATTTTGGACACTTAGACAAGCTTCTTGAGGAAGCTAAGGAGAGGAAAAGGCTAAGGGTGAGGGCCAAGAGTGGTGGGGGCATGAGTGAGGAGAATTGGCCAAGTGTTGAGCTCTAGAGAGCCCAAAGGAGACCCCCCTCTTCAGCAGCCTTCTTCTCCCTTGTTTGTAGGCTTTCTCCATTGTTGTTCAAGGAGAGAAGCTCAGCAAAAACCAGAGGAACCGAGCAGCATCAGCCCTCCACCGTCGCATGCCCATCGGACCCCATTTCCTCCTCTGTTTTCCCCTCGTTCCAGTTTCTGCTCCAGCTGACCTTTCGCCAAAGATTCGAGTTAAAAGTTATCTTTACGTGAGAATCAGCCAACGCTCCACCCACCACCGTGACGAACACTCCAAACCCGTATCGGAACACTTCGCCGTTTTCCGGAATGATTCTCTGGTAGTCCCGAAATCCGGTGAGAAGCTGCCGTTCGCCGGACCGCCTGGTTCCGCCCTGCTCCGCCTGTTTCCCGTTTTCTTGCTGTTTCGCCCCTTTCCGACCCTTTCTTTGCCCATCCCAACCTCCAAGAAGATTTCCTTGACCCCCGGGAGCCGCCGGTTGTTAACCATCCGCTCGCCGGAGCTCCGATCGGCCCGTTTTCTCCGTTGAAGTTGCTGGTTTCTTCTTTGCAGTTCAGCCCAGATCAGAAGCAGAAGACAGCAAGGTTTTGGAGACTTCGTGGCCCATTTTCAAGCCCTTCCCAGCCTCCGTTGGTGTCACCGCTTTGGGGTTTATCGATCCCCTTGGCGTCGTGGTCGCCGTGAACTCACCGGCGCGCAAAACCGGTGAGTTTATCCTCTAAACCTCGCTTAGCAAGTTAATCATGCTTAAGGGGTGTTTAGATTAGTCTAATTAGGTTTAGGTGGTTAGATTAGATTATTTTAATGTAAATTAGATTAGTTGTATGATTAGTTTAATGGATGTTTAATTAGGGCTAATTATATGTTTAAATTAGTGCAATCTAGTTTAAGCCCTAATTAATTATTTTTAATTAATTAATTATTTCGAATTTTTAAATATTATTTTATTATTGTATATTATTATAATATAATAATTAATTATTTAATTTTCGGAATTAAATTTAATTATTTAATAATTTTGAAAATTTTGTCGGGATGGCGGTCGTTAGAATTTCGCACCGATCGCAAGTGCGGTCGGTTTGTGCCAATTGCTTGTTTAATTGAGAAATTGAGTGGAAAGGATGATTATGGTTAATTATTCCAAAGTGAGGAATTGAATGAAATTGGAGAAGTTTTGGTATTTAACTTGAAAATACCCGGTGTTAGCTTCTAGCACCGTGATTAGTTTGTATGGCCGTTTGAATTGATTGGATTGATTGATTGAATTAATTGAAGTATGGATTAGTTTATTATTGAATTATTAGCTTTTGAGAGCTATTATATCGATTACTGACTTTGGTGAGCTATCTATCTATACAGCTTGAACGAGCTACCGTCTATATATTACAACTTTGGAGAGCATATGTCGTATTAACGACTGGTTTGATAGACGGTATTAAATGATAGATAGTTTGGAGTGGAATGGAAAGATTGATGGTATGATTGAATTGAATCGTTGGATCAATTGTTTGATTTGAGAAATGTTCGAATTGTACTGACGTGCAGGAATGGACTGAGGCGAGGTAAGTCCTCCATCCTCTTTGTGTGGCTAGAACACCTTGGGGCTTATTTTCTTCCTAATCGAGTTTTAGGGGGTAGGACTCGCTGAGACATTGTCTCATCCCGGTTTGGGGAAAATACCTCCGGAGCTTTTTGGTAGACCAGTGAGGGTCGCTGAGAGGATTTTTGACTTCGCCGATCCCGACTGAAGAGCTGGCGAATGGACCTATCTAGCTGGTCTTGGGACAGTTTAAATTTTGAGGACTGATCTTCTATAGATCTTTTGTTAATAGACTAGTCCTGTAATCGAACTGGTTTGATATGTATAAAAAGTATGTGGTTGGTTTTGAAAATGTGATCCTGCTTTTCTATCCCAATTGAGTTTTGTCTGGGGATTATTTATCCGCTTTCGCATGTGTAATTAATTGAATGGGTCGGCGACGTGTCCTGGGAAGTTGCTTTTCTATCGACCGCAGTGGGATGTGCGCGTGCTCGAGGTTCAGGGCGTGACAGTTGTTGCCAACGAAATTATGTTGCCGTCACGTTGCCGACACCGAAGGCCACCGTGTGTAACCCCTACCTCCTCTCCAAGCCTCCTTTTCTTTATCTTTTTTTCTTTGCCATGTCATCGAATTACAGAGTTTTTCTTCTTCTTATTTTTTGTCAATAGAGATACAGAGTTGACAAACACATAAACGGGACAAGATCAAAAAGGAAACACAGACACATATTTATTGCACTTGTCGATGTGTTATCACATTGTCTAATAATCCTGTCAATTCTTCCTAGTCAACCAACTCTCTCTCTCTCTCTCTCTTTCTTCACAATTTGCGACCATCTCTCCCCATTGTGGCCACCTGTCATTACCGCTGCCTCCTCCACGTCTCGCCACTTTCTCCGTCGTGTCATCACGATCGCCCTTAAATGAGAGAGGGAGAGAGATAGCTACACGAAAGCAGGGACGACAACCAACATTGAAGCGATAAGGGAGAGAGATCGAATGGAGCGTGACATGACCCCTCATAAGCACTGGTGGTAAATGGTGGAGCGAGGAAGGTCAAGATGATGGTGGCACCAGAGGCATGTCAATGACACAAGCTGTGCGTGGTTGTGGGGGCTCCAAAGGGGAGAGTAAATGGTGGAGTGAGGAAGGTCAAGATTGATGGTGGCACCAGAGGCATGTCAAATGACACAAGCCTCACGTGGTTGTGGGGTGGGCTCCATAAGGGGGGGAAAAAGATGGTGAGGAGAAGAGAGAGTGGTGTTGAGATTTTGAGGAGTGATTGGCTGAGGTATAAAATTAATAACAGAGATTCGTGTTTTGATCTGGTGGTGGAGACAGCGGATAAGTAAATTAATGTTACGATAGATCTACATCCAAGAGACATGAATAGTGATAGTGAAGGCGATAAAATACAATGCCTTAGATGTGGTATAAAATACATAACGCGATGGCATAGTGAGTAAAGTGCGGCAATATGGACAACATAGGCTATATTAGGGCAAATGTCCATGAGATATATACTAAATTGCTGATCAACTGTCAATAGAGTACGATAACTCGCGATAGAATGTCGTCAAGAAGCTCAAGTTTGGCATTAGGATCAATATCAACATGGATTGAGATCAAAATAGGAACAATCTAATGATCTCAATCCATGTTGATATGGAGTCAGAATGTGAGAGAATATTGAATTGTGTATTGTTCAATTGAAAAAGGAAAGTAATCTAATATGGGATATTTAACTCCAAACCATTGGCACATCCATGAATCGCCACACGTAAAAAGCCCTTCCTCTTATATCGTGAAGCGTAAAAGCCAAAAGAACACTTACAAAGGTATATATAACTAGTTGATGATCAAGAACACTTTGAATTTGCCAAAGCCATTGCAAACAGTAGCAAAATATTGCTAATTTGCTAGTAATAATCTATTTAAGTTGCTCTTATGAGCAACATGTTATACATCCATATTTTCCTAAACTAGCTCATGAGTCATATCAAGCTAGTTGGTTTTATTTTCCCTTTATCTTTTATATAATACCCTATGACGCATATAATAATAGGCCATAAGTAAGCTTGTCACTCTAAAAGACTTTCCTAGTATGGAATTTCTCCTTCATAGTTGCCTGGAGGATCGTAGTTGCACACAATGTACCACCACCCATTGTTACATTGAACCCTAGCACACCCGACTTGGACCGAGTCACGCCAAACCATCTAAGTGTAGTGCAAGCAGTCGCATCCGCTCGAGCAGGTGTTAGTGTTGTAATTGTAGTTTTGCTTCTCTGCGACCCACAAGCTAACGGCGTTGGTGCTAGTGAATGTGCCGGTGCCCTTGGCAAGGTTCTCGCCATAGGGCCCATTGGAGTGCACAAGGCTGCAGTCGCCGACCCGTTGATTTGCATAACTTGGGCGTAGGTAGCAAGGGTGTTGTCCCATGTCACGTTGGCCACACCAACTTGCTTCCGAGCGACATTATGAGAGTTGAGATAGTCTTGGGGTGAGTTTTGGGCGTGACTAGGTTGAAAGAGAGAAATGAAAACGAGAGAGATGATGATGGTTAGAGAATTCATGATGCTCAAGGAATTAGCTGATGTTGGTTCAAGGTGATATTTTTGGTGATTTTTAGACTATTTATAGAAAAAAACAGAAACATGAAGATTTTCGGGGATTCAACTCATCGTGTGCGATGAACTTCCAATCTCCTTTGGACAGTTCAACTTTGCGTTAAAATCCAGATTGATCAGGAAATGATAAAATTAGTAAATGCGGCATCGGTAATTGGTTTTGCATGTTCTTTCTTTCCTTGAATGGAAGTAAAGTAAAAGGCTTAAGCGAAGTTTGAAGTTTCAGCAAGTTTGATGCAGTAATTAAAGTATAATGTTAGACGTGATTTGGAGTAATGCTAAAGACATTGAGATTAGCGCATGAAATTAAATTATTAGGGGATACAAAAAACCTTTATCCGGGTGTGATGAGGAAACGGGTCTCTCTCTCTACGCCATTCAAAGGCCACCACCAACTCGTCACCGTATCCATCTTCATTTTTTAAGATCCACCGTCCATCTTCAACCAGACTTACGATCTCCAACGTCCCCTACCTTAAAACAATACGTCACTATCCTCCCATAGGAGAAATACATTAGAGATATAAAAAATTATGTATAGCACTTACTTTAATGTCAAAAAATTTTTGTCGGATACTTAAGTACCAAATTTAATGTAAAACAATTACTTAATTATGTCTCTAGAGAGAAATTCTGAATACGTGGCATTTATAAATAAAATTTTAATATCAGCTGGCATTTAAAAAAAAAAAGTCTACGTGGCATCATCTTCTTTTTTCTCCCTTGTGCACCCTCACTACTTCACGTTGTAAATGGACTCCTCGACCACAACTTCATCGAGGCTCACCCATCACCGCCCAAACCTCCGAGCTGCGCCACAACCTCAACAAACGACGCCAAGAATCGATGAATGATATGGTCCAGGCAAGGAACGAGATGGTTCAGATCTATGAAAGGAGTCTTGTTCAGTCAAGATCGCTTGATTTCATAGAATTAGAAAGCCATGAAGCACGTCCAGCAATCAATGAATGCCCAGGTTGGACAGAAAACCAAGAACAAGCGCGCGAACCTCTACCAGACATTTCATCGAACACCTAAGGGTACAACAACCAGAAAGCATTCAGGCCCTCCAATTCATGCCAGAACCAACCATAACCAGAAAACAACACTAGGAATACACAGAGAAAGGAATGAGCAGGCTCAGAACGCGCAAAACTGGGGCCGGCGAGCCCCATTCCATCGATTCGACAAAACAGGGGAAAACGAGCTTGGGCATATCCTGTGAAAGGAAAGTTGCCGGACGCGATTGCTAGGTAGATCGGAACAAAATTGGCTCTAGAAACCGCCTCGAGGGACTTGGCCGGTGAAGGAGGCAACACCAACCGCAATTTGAACTCGCCGAGAATGGATCCAACCGAGCCTCTAGTTTGTAGTCGGGTTTTTCAATGAATCGGCTTCATTAACGGCGGATTTTGAGGTGGCTTCGATGAATTTCCCAGATAAGAAGCCAGAGAGAAATTCCCTGCTGTGCTCCCTTTTTCCACATTTATCCCCTTTCCGTCGATTGTTCAGCAAGCAATTGATTTTTCTTGTTGGACAAAGTCGTTTTGGGTCATGCAGGCAAGTGAAACTTGTTAAATTAAGTCGTTTTGAGCTTTTTATGCTAAGTCAAACCGCTGGCGAGCCACGTCAGTAGAAAAAATATCAAAATATTGCCATACCAAATTTCTGGCATTCGAGATCGGAATTGATACTTAAATGATCGTTTTATTTCTTTAAAAGTAACACTTGAGTGATTTGAAAAAAATAAAATAATTGACATCAAAATGAACGTCATATACAACTTTTGACACTTCTAGTAAACTTTTCCCCTCTCCCACTCCTTGCAATGGCTGCCGTTGAGACGTCAATGAGCCCTAACCGGCCCTTGAGGCGTTGATGCTATTGAGGTTGCGGCAAGCGTCCAGATCTGGAGGTGCATCCTCCTTATCTAGAGACTCAATCCCTCCACTCCAAGTCTAGAGGAAGTGGGATCCGGATCGGTTGTCCTCAGCGGGCAAGTGGTCACCATTGCCCATTGGTCTTCCTGATCGTTCATCATATTTTTCCCAATAGGATGACAAACTATTATGTTGAAATAATGCCCCGTTATGATGAGGCAAGAGCTTTAGATGCACCAAAATTAAATAACGTCATGTGAATGGTGAAGGCAATTCCCTTCACCGAAGAAAAGTTGATCTCTATCAAAAATTATTTCTTCTTCTTTTTTCTTACGATTTCTGATTTTCAAGTGAAGGAATTTTGATCCTTGATCTAACATCCTCAGCTCCATGCTCCCAAGCATATCACCATCCCTATCAAGCCCCACATCACATCGTGAAAGAGAAGCTAAGTATGATCTCTATGGCGCATTTCTCTCTTGAGTTCTTCCTATTACATCTTTCAATTGATTCTGGTACATAACAATGGCCATGTCGACCATATAATGATACATTTTATTCATTAAGCTGATAAGAGTTAAGAAAGAGAATTGGGATAAGACCCACGAAGGAAGTCTCACCATAGAATCTAGGTTGAGCTCCTTATAAAATGGAGTCCATTAAATCAGATAAAAATATATAAGAATACGGGACAGGTAGAGTTTAATTGTCTGGACTGGACGGTAATTCGTCGATAGATTTTATATATTGATGAATTGACCAAGCAAGTATATCAGCTCTAATTAATGAATAAAGTGTTAGTAAGCTTTTACCCAAATAACAAATTAGGTGTCAATGGTCAAATTGCCTAATTTTGTATTCCATTTCAATCCATCTTATCTATTGCAGCCTAGTATATTACTTAGAAAGGTCATAGACTCATCATAGCTGGAAAATCCATACCCGCTATAATTTGCCTCAAATAAATTTTCATTTTATCTCGAATCACGTTGTTTTAATATTAAGACACAAGAACACGCCAAAATTTGCAGTCAGTAAATTCGAATTTACGAGTTTTATGCTTGCGGATTCAGTCACCGGAATCGATACGATGTTGTTGTATATAACTTGGTGGATGAAATGATTAAGTTATACTTTGGGAAAGTATTGCGAAAGCTCTAGAAATCCGAACTGTTGGGACGGTGCAATACAAATTAGATGCCTTTATTTGGAAAATTACAGAGAAAAAGAGCTCACAATCCGAGCTCGTTAACAAATCCCAGTAGATGACGATGATTTTGGTAGATCTAGGCTCTAACATTCATCGGCAGTATTGCGCATGCATGTTAAAAACCAATAATCATTGACTTTAAGGAAGTTTTAACATTATATTTAGTCTTTTTCAATGAAGTCGTTTGGGACAGAAGTTGGGGCGTCACGACCCAGCACTAGTCACCAGTGAGCCAAGTTCATCTACGGACAGGCCGATTGTGATTACCTTACCAATGTTGCTAGTCGAGGTAGAAGTAAACTCCAAACATTTACTTCCTATTTCGAAGAGAAAATCATTCTTTTACACTAGAAGTTCTGACTTTTTTTCTTCACAAGTCACAAAATCTGCGCTTTGCATAGGCATACCTGGATATAAATGTTTTATCTGCATATATTGGTATTTTTACAAGTTACCTTTATCCGTGTTAGCATGTAACCGTAGTTACTTAAAATCTCGACAACGTTGGTACTTGTGTTATTTTTACCAATGTGTTGGGTATATATCAATGCATAAATACTATTAAAAAAAAAAGCACTTACGACTTACGACCCTTAAAAACCGAGCTTCCGAAGGAAGAAATTGAATCTAGTTCTTCATGATACAAGTCAGCAACACACACCTATATCCAGCACATATTGAGAAGCAATTCTCCATGAAAACAAGCTTGAATCAAGCTGGAACTTGTTGATTCTCACCTCAATTGATGAACTAATTCGTCATACCAAAAGCATCGTCTTCTTGCATAAACATGACAAATCAAGCTTCATCTCCATGGAAACCCCAAAATCATCTTCTCGAATTGTCCCTCTTTCCTCCGTCCCCTTCTTTCTATTTTTCTTTTTCCTTTTTCTTCTCTCTCCCTTGTCTTGCCTGTCTCCACTACAACAAGGAGACCCAATTAGATTAGCCACCTTAATGAGTCAGTAAATCCAATTAACTATCCAGGTGCCCAAGATAGACTTTAAAACCAAGATATAATGGACTAACGTATTTAGATGCTTCATTCGCCACTTTCTAGAAATCAAAGAAACCATGTAAAATTGTTATTCATTATTCAATTTATGGATCCACTTTTATTTCTTGAGCATTTACATAATTTACGTAAATATGAGGTACTTTTCAAATGTTCGCTAAACATTTTATTTACATGGAACCATGAAATCAACCCGTCTTATCCCAAGTTGCAAAAATATTCCTTATTGTCATAACCTCATAATGTCTCATATCAATGTCCACATGTCACTAGGTGTCAAAATTTCAGCCTGCAAACACTATTAATGAGTTACCCTCAATGTTGAGCAAACAAATAATCGACGAACAAGTAATTGCCCACCTCTTCTTGGTCGGTCACTTTTTGGGAATCAAAGAAAGCATATAACAGCAGTATTAGTTATTAATTTTATAGATACACTTCTAATTCTCGGTCACTTACTTGATTTGTATAAATATAAAGCACTTTCCGAGATTCAAGAGATGACTATCATGATGTAGCACTTTTTCCAATGTGGCATTTAATTCTAGGTGTAAGCAATAAAGACCGAAAGCCCAAATTGGACCGGCTAGAATAGGCCCTGATGGGATTTTGGGCTCCCCCGTTTTTCAGGCCAGTCCGAGCCTTCAAGCTTGAGATGCTCAAGCCTAAAATGGCCCATCTCCAAAATAATTTTTTAACAAGAGAATATGCAATATAGGTATAAAATCTAAAAACTTTAGAAATTTCATTATTTATATTCAAAATAGTTTAATAAAGTCATGAACAAGTTCAAAATAGTTAGGTAATAAAGTGATTTTTGAGGCGAAAAATATATATTTATTTATTTTAAGTCCAAAAAACAGAAAAATTTTGGCTAGGCCCGAGGGATGTTTGAGAGGACATTTGGTACAACATTGAAAAGAAAAATAACAATATAAGAAGTTAAATTTTGTTTAATTGATCCTACCATTTTATGTTTAATTCCCATTTTAATATAATCTTTAGATTGATTACTGACTTCACACCTTTTTGATGATATGGCCAAGCCACGCAGCCGCTGTGTCATTTAGTAAGAAATTTACATGTAACATTACTCTTGAAATACTTGTCTCACCATGCCCACTGAAACATTGCATTTCTAGACACCTGATAAGTTGGGGCAACATTTTAAAATGCAATGGGTGTTCATGACAATCTGGTGCATCATAGTTCTCAACTGGGGTGGTTAATTTTCACGTGAGACTAATGGACATACTCCCCTAGTGATCGTATTGCCCAAGAACTCTTGAATTTTCTTGATTGGAATATTTCTTATAATTAGGTTCAATAGTCTCTTAAAATTGTTAATTATCCTAGAGATTTCACCTCAAAAGCCTTTTTTTATGCATCGTTTACAAAAGCTCTTGAAGAAGAATCCACTCCAATGGAAAAGAGAGCATACAGGTGCAATTGTGGTGCTAAAAGAGAAATTGATGCATCTTCCCCCATTGTCGGTTCCTTTTGATGGCAAGCAAATCTTGTGAAATGATGATAGTGAAATGTTTTGGACAGTAATTTTGCTCGAAGAAGTCAAGGAAAGAGATACATCTATGAACAAAAGAGCAGACGGTTTTCACCTGCTGAACTTCACTACCACTCTACATTCAAAGAAACTTTAGCCATCAAATATGAAATAAAGAAATTCGAATTCAATATGATTGGTTATCATTTCTCTGTCAAAAAAAAAAAAAAATCTGTCATTTCCCCATCCAAAATGGAGTTTAAAGCCAAACTAGTTTCTCATCCTCAACTTATTTGATGCGTAGAATAGTTTTCCAAATATTCTTTTGAAACCAAACCCATTAAAGGAGAGAATAACCTCCTTGTAAATCTTCTCTATGTAAATATTCTCTAAAGACCCAAAGACTTCTCATCCTTTTACATGTTCACTTTTGACCGATTGTGAATCGATAGCGTAAGGGAAGGCTGAAAAGAGCCACATTAGGGTGATATGCCCAATGTCCTCCTTGAAAACCACAATACTTTCCTCGTCAGACGACATTTTTTCTACAAGCCAAGGAAAGAAATACATCTATGAACAAAAGAGTGGACGGTTTTCACATGCTAAACTTCACTACCAATCTACATTCAAAGAAACTTTAGCCGTCAAATATGAAATAAAGGAATTCGAAGTCAATATGATTGGTTATCATTTCTCTTTAAAAAAAAAAAGTCTGTCCTTTCCCCATCCAAAATGAAGTTTAAAGCCAAACTAGTTTCTCATCCTCAACTTATTTGATGGGTAGAATAGTTTTCCAAATATTCTTTTGAAACCAAACCCATTAAAGGCGAGAAGAACCTCCTTGTAAATCTTATCTGAAGACCCAAACACTTCTCATCCTTTCACATATTCAATTTTGACCGATTGTGAATCGATAGCGTAAGGGAAGGGTGAAGAGAGCCACATCAGGGTGATATGCCCAATGTCCTCCTTGAAAACCACAATACTTTCCTCGTCAGACGACATTTTTCTCCAAGCCAAGGAAATAAATACATCTATAAACAAAAGAGTGGACGGTTTTCACATGCTAAACTTCACTACCACTCTACATACAAAGAAACTTTAGCCGTCAAATATGAAATAAACGAATTCAAATTCAATATGATTGGTTATCATTTCTCTTTCAAAAAAAAAATGTCATTTCCCCATCCAAAATGAAGTTTAAAGCCAAACTAGTTTCTCATCCTCAACTTATTTGATGGGTAGAATAGTTTTCTAAATATTCTTTTGAAGCCAAACCCATTAAAGGACAGAAGAAACTCCTTGTAAATCCTCTCTGAAGACCCAAAGACTTCTCATCCTTTTACATGTTCACTTCTGACCGATTGTGAATTGATAGCGTGAGGGAAGGGTGAAAAGACCCCATCAAGGTGATATGCCCAATGTCCTCCTTGAAAACCACAATACTTTCCTCATCAAACAACATTTTTCTACAAGTCAAGGAAAGAGATACATCTATGAACAAAAGAGTGGACGGTTTTCACCTGCTGAACATCACTACCACTCTACGTTCAAAAAAACTTTAGCCGTCAAATATGAAATAAAGGAATTCGAATTCAATATGATTGCTTATCATTTCTCTATCAAAAAAAAATCTATCCTTTTTCCCATCCAAAACGAAGTTTAAAGCCAAACTAGTTTCTCATCCTCAACTTATTTGATGGGAAGAATAGCTTTCGAAATATTCTTTTGTAACCAAACCCATTAAAGGAGAGAAAAACCTCATTGTAAATCTTCTCTGAAGACCCAAAGAATTCTCATCCTTTTACATGTTCACTTTTGACCGATTGTTTATTTATAGTGTAAGGGAAGGATGAAAAGAGCCCCATCAGGGTGATATGCCCAATGTCCTCCTTGAAAACCACAATACTTTCCTCATCAGACGACATTTTTCTACAAGTCAAGGAAAGAGATACATCAATGAACAAAAGAGTGGACGGTTTTCACCTGCTGAACTTCACTACCACTCTACATTCAAAGAAACTTTAGCCGTCAAATATGAAATAAAGGAATTCCAGTTCAATATGATTGGTTATCATTTCTCTATCAAAAAAAAAAAAAATCTGTCCTTTCCCCATCCAAAATGAAGTTTAAAGCCAAACTAGTTTCTCATCCTCAACTTATTTAATGGGTAGAATAGTTTTCCAAATATTCTTTTGAAACCAAACCCATTAAAGGACAGAAGAAACTCCTTGTAAATCCTTATCTGAAGACCCAAAGACTTCTCATCCTTTTACATGTTCACTTTTCACCGATTGTGAATTGATAGCGTGAGGGAAGGGTGAAAAGAGCCCCATCAAGGTGATATGCCCAATGTCCTCCTTGAAAACCACAATACTTTCCTCATCAAACAACATTTTTCTACAAGTCAAGGAAAGAGATACATCTATGAACAAAAGAGTGGACGGTTTTCACCTGCTGAACATCACTACCACTCTACGTTCAAAAAACTTTAGCCGTCAAATATGAAATAAAGGAATTCGAATTCAATATGATTGCTTATCATTTCTCTATCAAAAAAAAATCTATCCTTTTTCCCATCCAAAACGAAGTTTAAAGCCAAACTAGTTTCTCATCCTCAACTTATTTGATGGGAAGAATAGCTTTCCAAATATTCTTTTGTAACCAAACCCATTAAAGGAGAGAAAAACCTCATTGTAAATCTTCTCTGAAGACCCAAAGAATTCTCATCCTTTTACATGTTCACTTTTGACCGATTGTTTATTTATAGTGTAAGGGAAGGATGAAAAGAGCCCCATCAGGGTGATATGCCCAATGTCCTCCTTGAAAACCACAATACTTTCCTCATCAGACGACATTTTTCTACAAGTCAAGGAAAGAGATACATCAATGAACAAAAGAGTGGACGGTTTTCACCGCTGAACTTCACTACCACTCTACATTCAAAGAAACTTTAGCCGTCAAATATGAAATAAAGGAATTCCAGTTCAATATGATTGGTTATCATTTCTCTATCAAAAAAAAAAATCTGTCCTTTCCCCATCCAAAATGAAGTTTAAAGCCAAACTAATTTCTCATCCTCAACTTATTTAATGGGTAGAATAGTTTTCCAAATATTCTTTGAAACCAAACCCATTAAAGGAGAGAAGAACCTCCTTGTAAATCTTATCTGAAGACCCAAAGACTTCTCATCCTTTTACATGTTCAATTTTCACCGATTGTGAATTGATAGCGTAAGGGAAGGGTGAAAAGAGCCCCATGAGGGTGATATGCCCAATGTCCTCCTTGAAAACCACAATACTTTCCTCTTCAGACGACATTTTTCTACAAGCCAAGGAAAGAGATACATCTATGAACAAAAGAGCGGACGGTTTTCACCTGCTGAACTTCACTACCACTCTATATTCAAAGAAACTTACACCGTCAAATATCAAATAAAGGAATTCGAATTCAATATGATTGGTTATCATGTCTCTGTCAAAAAAAAAAATATATGTCATTTCCCCATTCAATATAGAGTTTAAAGCCAAACTAGTTTCTCATCCTCAACTTATTTGATGCGTAGAATAGTTTTCCAAATATTCTTTTGAAACCAAATCCATTAAAGGAGAGAAGAACCTCCTTGTAAATCTTCTCTGAAGACCCAAAGACTTCTCATCCTTTTACATGATCACTTTTGACCGATTGTGAATCGATAGCCTAAGGGAAGGGTGAAAACTGCCACATCAAGGTGATATGCCCAATGTCCTCCTTGAAAACCACAATACTTTCCTGTCAGACGACATTTTTCTACAAACCAAGGAAAGAGATACATCAATGAACAAAAGAGCAGACGGTTTTCACCTGGTGAAGTTCACTACCACTCTACATTCAAAGAAACTTTAGCCGTCAAATATGAAATAAAGGAATTCGAATTCAATATGATTGGTTATCATTTCTCCGTAAAAAAAAAAAAAAAAAAAAAAATCTGTCATTTCCCCATCCAATATGGAGTTTAAAGCCAAACTAGTTTCTCATCCTCAACTTATTTGATGCGTAGAATAGTTTTCCAAATATTCTTTTGAAACCAAACCCATTAAAGGAGACAAGAACCTCCTTGTAAATCTTCTCTGAAGACCCAAAGACTTCTCATCCTTTTACATGTTCACTTTTGACCGATTGTGAATCGATAGCGTAAAGGAATGGTGAAAAGAGCCACATCGGGTGATATGCCCAATGTCCTCCTTGAAAACCACAATACTTTTCTCGTCAGACGACATTTTTCAACAAGCCAAGGAAAGAGATACATCTATGAACAAATGAGCATACGGTTTTCACCTTCTAAACTTCACTACCACTCTACATTTAAAGAAACTTTAGCCGTCAAATATGAAATAAAGGAATTCGAATTCAATATGATTGGTTATCATATCTCTATCAAAAAAAAAAAAAAATATGTCATTTCCCCATCCAATATGGAGTTTAAAGCCAAACTAGTTTCTCATCCTCAACTTATTTGATGCGTACAATAGTTTTCCAAATACTCTTTTGAAACGAAACCCATTAAAGGAGAGAAGAACCTCCTTGTAAATCTTCTCTGAAGACCAAAAGACTTCTCATCCTTTTACATTTTCACTTTTGACCAATTGTGAATCGATAGCGTAAGAGAAGGGTGAAAAGAGCCACATCAGGGTGATATGCCCAATGTCCTCCTTGAAAACCACAATACTTTTCTCGTCAGACAACATTTTTCTATAAGCCAAGGAAAGAGATACATCTATGAACAAAAGAGCATACGGTTTTCACCTTCTGAACTTCCCTACCACTCGACATTCAAAGAAACTTTAGCCGTCAAATATGACATAAAGGAATTCGAATTCAATATGATTGGTTATCATTTCTCTGTCAAAAAAAAAAAAATCTGTCATTTCCCCATCCAATATGGAGTTTAAAGCGAAACTAGTTTCTCATCCTCAACTTATTTGATGCGTAGAGTAGTTTTCCAAATATTCTTTTCAAACCAAACCCATTAAACGAGAGAAGAACCTCCTTGTAAATATTCTCTGAAGACCCAAAGACTTCTCATCCTTTTACATGTTCACTTTTGACCGATTGTTTATTTATAGTGTAAGGGAAGGATGAAAAGAGCCCCATCAGGGTGATATGCCCAATGTCCTCCTTGAAAACCACAATACTTTTCTCGTCAGACGACATTTTTCTATAAGCCAAGGAAAGAGATACATCTATGAACAAATGAGCATACGGTTTTCACCTTCTGAACTTCACTACCACTCGACATTCAAAGAAACTTTAGCCGTCAAATATGACATAAAGGAATTCGAATTCAATATGATTGGTTATCATTTCTCTATCAAAAAAAAAAATCTGTCATTTCCCCATCCAATATGGAGTTTAAAGCGAAACTAGTTTCTCATCCTCAACTTATTTGATGCATAGAATAGTTTTCCAAATATTCTTTTCAAACCAAACCCATTAAAGGAGAGAAGAACCTCCTAGTAAATCTTATCTGAAGACCCAAAGACTTCTCATCCTTTTACATGTTCAATTTTCGCCGATTGTGAATCGATAGCGTAAGGGAAGGGTGGAAAGAGCCCCATGAGGGTGATATGCCCAATGTCCTCCTTGAAAACCACAATACTTTCCTCTTCAGACGACATTTTTCTACAAGCCAAGGAAAGAGATACATCTATGAACAAAAGAGCGGACGGTTTTCACCTGCTGAACTTCACTACCACTCTATATTCAAAGAAACTTACACCGTCAAATATCAAATAAAGGAATTCGAATTCAATATGATTGGTTATCATGTCTCTGTCAAAAAAAAAAAAAAATATGTCATTTCCCCATTCAATATAGAGTTTAAAGCCAAATTAGTTTCTCATCCTCAACTTATTTGATGCGTAGAATAGTTTTCCAAATATTCTTTTGAAACCAAATCCATTAAAGGAGAGAAGAACCTCCTTGTAAATCTTCTCTGAAGACCCAAAGACTTCTCATCCTTTTACATGATCACTTTTGACCGATTGTGAATCGATAGCCTAAGGGAAGGGTGAAAACTGCCACATCAAGGTGATATGCCCAATGTCCTCCTTAAAAACCACAATACTTTTCTGTCAGACGACATTTTTCTACAAACCAAGGAAAGAGATACATCAATGAACAAAGGAGCAGACGGTTTTCACCTGGTGAAGTTCACTACCACTCTACATTCAAAGAAACTTTAGCCGTCAAATATGAAATAAAGGAATTCGAATTCAATATGATTGGTTATCATTTCTCCGTCAAAAAAAAAAAATCTGTCATTTCCCCATCCAATATGGAGTTTAAAGCCAAACTAGTTTCTCATCCTCAACTTATTTGATGCGTAGAATAGTTTTCCAAATATTCTTTTGAAACCAAACCCATTAAAGGAGACAAGAACCTCCTTGTAAATCTTCTCTGAAGACCCAAAGACTTCTCATCCTTTTACATGTTCACTTTTGACCGATTGTGAATCGATAGCGTAAAGGAATGGTGAAAAGAGCCACATCAGGGTGATATGCCCAATGTCCTCCTTGAAAACCACAATACTTTTCTCGTCAGACGACATTTTTCAACAAGCCAAGGAAAGAGATACATCTATGAACAAATGAGCATACGGTTTTCACCTTCTGAACTTCACTACCACTCTACATTCAAAGAAACTTTAGCCGTCAAATATGAAATAAAGGAATTCGAATTCAATATGATTGGTTATCATATCCTATCAAAAAAAAAAAATATGTCATTTCCCCATCCAATATGGAGTTTAAAGCCAAACTAGTTTCTCATCCTCAACTTATTTGATGCGTACAATAGTTTTCCAAATACTCTTTTGAAACCAAACCCATTAAAGGGGAGAAGAACCTCCTTGTAAATCTTCTCTGAAGACCCAAAGACTTCTCATCCTTTTACATTTTCACTTTTGACCAATTGTGAATCGATAGCGTAAGAGAAGGGTGAAAAGAGCCACATCAGGGTGATATGCCCAATGTCCTCCTTGAAAACCACAATACTTTTCTCGTCGACGACATTTTTCTATAAGCCAAGGAAAGAGATACATCTATGAACAAAAGAGCATATGGTTTTCACCTTCCCGAACTTCCCTACCACTCGACATTCAAAGAAACTTTAGCCGTCAAATATGACATAAAGGAATTCGAATTCAATATGATTGGTTATCATTTCTCTGTCAAAAAAAAAATCTGTCATTTCCCCATCCAATATGGAGTTTAAAGCGAAACTAGTTTCTCATCCTCAACTTATTTGATGCGTAGAGTAGTTTTCCAAATATTCTTTTCAAACCAAACCCATTAAAGGAGAGAAGAACCTCCTTGTAAATATTCTCTCAAGACCCAAAGACTTCTCATCCTTTTACATGTTCACTTTTGACCGATTGTTTATTTATAGTGTAAGGGAAGGATGAAAAGAGCCCCATCAGGGTGATATGCCCAATGTCCTCCTTCAAAACCACAATACTTTTCTCGTCAGACGACATTTTTCTATAAGCCAAGGAAAGAGATACATCTATGAACAAAAGAGCATACGGTTTTCACCTTCTGAACTTCACTACCACTCGACATTCAAAGAAACTTTAGCCGTCAAATATGACATAAAGGAATTCGAATTCAATATGATTGGTTACCATTTCTCTGTGAAAAAAAAAAATATGTCATTTCCCCATCCAATATGGAGTTTAAAGCCAAACTAGTTTCTCATCATCAACTTATTTGATGCGTACAATAGTTTTCCAAATATTCTTTTCAAACCAAACCCATTAAAGGAGAGAAGAACCTCCTTGTAAATCTTCTCTGAAGACCCAAAGACTTCTCATCCTTTTACATGTTCACTTTTGACCGATTGTGAATCGATAGCGTAAGGGAAGGGTGAAAAGAGCCACATCAGGGTGATATGCCCAATGTCCTCCTTGAAAACCACAATACTTTTCTCGTCAGACGACATTTTTCTATAAGCCAAGGAAATAGATACATCTATGAATAAAAGAGCATACGGTTTTCACCTTCTGAACTTCACTACCACTCGACATTCAAAGAAACTTTAGCCGTCAAATATGACATAAAGGAATTCGAATTCAATATGATTGGTTATCATTTCTCTGTCAAAAAAAAATCTGTCATTTCCCCATCCAATATGGAGTTTAAAGCCAAACTAGTTTCTCATCCTCAACTTATTTGATTCGTAGAATAGTTTTCCAAATATTCTTTTCAAACCAAACCCATTAAAGGAGAGAAGAACCTCCTTGTAAATATTCTCTGAAGACCTAAAGACTTCTCATCCTTTTACATGTTCACTTTTGACCGATTGTTTATTTATAGTGTAAGGGAAGGATGAAAAGAGCCCCATCAGGGTGATATGCCCAATGTCCTCCTTGACAACCACAATACTTTCCTCATCAGACGACATTTTTCTACAAGTCAAGGAAAGAGATACATCAATGAACAAAAGAGTGGACGGTTTTGACCTGCTGAACTTCACTACCACTCTACATTCAAAGAAACTTTAGCCGTCAAATATGAAATAAAGGAATTCGAATTCAATATGATTGGTTATCATATCTCTATCAAAAAAAAAAAATATGTCATTTCCCCATCCAATATGGAGTTTAAAGCCAAACTAGTTTCTCATCCTCAACTTATTTGATGCGAAGAATAGTTTTCCAAATATTCTTTTGAAACCAAACCCATTAAAGGACAGAAGAACCTCCTTGTAAATCTTCTCTAAAGACCCAAAGACTTCTCATCCTTTTACATTTTCACTTTTGACCATTTGTGAATCGATAGCGTAAGGGAAGGGTGAAAAGAGCCACATCAGGGTGATATGCCCAATGTCCTCCTTGAAAACCACAATACTTTTCTCGTCAGATGACATTTTTCTATAAACCAAGGAAAGAGATACATCTATGAATAAAAGAGCATACGGTTTTCACCTTCTGAACTTCACCACCACTCGACATTCAAAGAAACTTTAGCCGTCAAATATGACATAAAGGAATTCGAATTCAATATGATTGGTTATCATTTCTCTGTCAAAAAAAAAAAATCTGTCATTTCCCCATCCAATATGGAGTTTAAAGCGAAACTAGTTTCTCATCCTCAACTTATTTGATGCGTAGAATAGTTTTCCAAATATTCTTTTCAAACCAAACCCATTAAAGGAGAGAAGAACCTCCTTGTAAATCTTCTCTTAAGGCCCAAAGACTTCTCATCCTTTTACATGTTCACTTTTGACCGATTGTGAATCGATAGCGTAAGGGAAGGGTGAAAAGAGCCACATCAGGGTGATATGCCCAATGTCCTCCTTCAAAACCACAATACTTTCCTTGTCAGACGACATTTTTCTACAAACCAAGGAAAGAGATACATCTATGAACAAAAGAGTCGACGGTTTTCACCTACTGAACTTCACTACCACTCTACATTCAAAGAAACTTTAGCTGTCAAATATGAAATAAAGGAATTCGAATTCAATATGATTGGTTATCATTTCTCTGTCCAAAAAAAAAAATCTGTCATTTCCCCATCCAATATGGAGTTTAAAGCCAAACTAGTTTCTCATCATCAACTTATTTGATGCGTACAATAGTTTTCCAAATATTCTTTTGAAACCAAACCCATTAAAGGACAGAAGAACCTCCTTGTAACTCTTCTCTGAAGACCAAAAGACTTCTCATCCTTTTACATGTTCACTTTTGACCGATTGTGAATCCATAGCGTAGGGGAAGGGTGAAAAGAGCCACATCAGGGTGATATGCCCAATGTCCTCCTTGAAAACCACAATACTTTTCTCGTCAGACGACATTTTTCTACAAGCCAAGGAAAGAGATACATATATGAACAAAAGAGCATACGGTTTTCACCTTCTGAACTTCACTACCACTCTACATGCAAAGAAACTTTAGCCGTCAAATATGAAATAAAGGAATTCGAATTCAATATGATTGGTTATCATATATCTGTCAAAAAAAATAATAATCTGTCATTTCCCCATCCAATATGGAGTTTAAAGCCAAACTAGTTTCTAATCCTCAACTTATTCGATGCGTAGAATAGTTTTCCAAATATTCTTTTGAAACCAAACCCATTAAAGGAGAGAAGAACCTCCTTGTAAATCTTCTCTGAAGACCCAAAGACTTCTCATCCTTTTACATGATCAATTTTGACCGATTGTGAATCGAGTGGAAGACACTCGAACTTGCGAGCAAATTGTAACTCTATGCTTCTCCAAGTATCAGTGGATTATAGCTGCTTACTCTTCTAGTTGCGTAGGTATCAATTTTCGGAAAGAATCATGTAAATCTCAGGAATTCTTTGTTATTTCTCGTTTATTTCTCTTGTGATTTCACATTAATTAATTAACCGCAAGATTTGGTTAGTTTCCACACTATTCACAATAATTTATTCAGTCTTCGATCTTCAGTCTTCAGGAGAGAGAAAGTTTATGGAGTTAGTCAATAATTGATTTGTGCATAGAGCGGAGGTTTATAAGTTCAGCTCAAATTGAAAGCGGATCACTGGACGAGATGGGGAAACAACTGTTTCTTATTCTCAATTCTATTATCTTGTGGTGGTGGAGCTCAATCACAATCTCCGGAGCATACTCGCAAAACCAAACGGATCAGCTAGTTCTAGCCTCCTTCAAAAATGCAATACACGAAGACCCATTTGGAGTCTTGAGCTCTTGGAATGATTCTACTCATCATTGTGAGTGGCAAGGTGTTTTGTGCAGCAAAAGACATCCTGGGAGGGTCACATCTCTGGTCCTGAGATCACAAGGCTTGGAAGGCTTCCTATCTCCTCATGTTGGTAACCTCTCTTTTCTGAGGGTCATAATTCTGCAGAACAACAGCTTTCATGGTGAAATCCCATCACAGATTGGCAACTTGTTTCGGCTACGTGTTCTCATTCTTAGTAACAATTCATTTGGTGGGCCAATACCCTCCAATCTTTCCCGTTGCTCGAACCTTGAGACCCTGAATCTCATAGGTAACCAACTTGTGGGGGGAATTCATTCCGATCTTGGTTCTTTAACAAGACTTAAAGGCTTGGGCTTGTCTTTGAACAGTCTTGTAGGTCCTATTCCTCATTCGATTGGAAACCTCTCGCTGCTACAAAAGCTCTCCCTGGGACGAAATGTGTTAAGCAGAGAAATACCTGAGGAATTGTCCAGACTCAAGAGATTGATACTTTTCCAACTATCTTTCAACAAACTAACCGGTGAGGTTCCATCAGGGGTTTTAAACATCTCTGACATTACATTTTTCGATGTTGGTTTTAACCAGTTGTCGGGAAGCTTTCTCAATGATGTCGGCACCACTTCTCCTTCTCTCTATACCCTTTTCGTCAGTGATAACTTGTTCACCGGGATGATTCCGTCAACGTTAACGAATGCCACAGGTCTTGAGGCACTTGGCCTTTCCGGCAACAATTTCCATGGGCCAATACCAAAAAATCTAGGAAGGCTGAAGGACCTTTCTTTTATTGAATTGGCTGATAACCACTTGCAGGATGACTTGAGTTTTATTTCTTCTTTAGTTAATTGTTCCAAATTAAAGGATCTTGGGATGTCAGCGAACTTGATTCACGGATCGTTGCCGAGATCCTTCTCCAATCTCTCCACCAGCATTGAGTGGATTTCTATGTCAGGCAATCGGATCCAAGGATCTATTCCTTTAGCCCTCAGAAATCTTTTCAACTTGTCTTTCTTGAATTTAAGGAATAATTTTTTAACTAATTGCATTCCTCATTCCATCGGAGCACTTTCCAACTTGCAAAAACTTGGTTTAGGCGGGAACATGTTGACTGGAGAGATACCGTCTTCAATTGGTAACATTACATTGTTATATACCCTTGACCTTTCCTCCAACATTTTCCAAGGCTACATACCACAAAGTCTCGGCAACTGCAAGCAACTAATTGAGCTTGATCTTTCGAATAATAACCTAATTGGCTCAATTCCTGTTGAAATCATGGGTCTTTCTTCCTTGTCGATCGTCTTCAGTTTAGCAAATAATAATTTAAGTGGATCTCTTCCATTGCAAGTTGGATCTTTAAAGAATCTTGGCGAATTAGATCTATCTTACAACAGACTGACCGGCTTAATTCCGACGTCTATCAGTGAGTGCTTGGTATTGGAAGGACTTTACTTAGAAGCTAATTCTTTTCATGGTCAACTCCCCGAAGCTTTACATCCATTACGAGGTCTACAAGTGCTGGACCTTTCCAATAATAATTTTTCTGGTCCAATCCCGAGCTTTCTCGCAGAGCTCTCACTACTCAAATACTTGAATTTGTCCTTCAATCAACTAGAAGGACAAGTTCCAAAGGGTGGAGTTTTTCTTAATGCAAGTTCTGTATCGATTTATGGAAATACGGAACTCTGTGGAGGTGTTCCTGGTCTGAAGCTTCCTCTTTGCAAATCACCAAGCTCTAAGAAGTCTTCTTCAACCAAAGCCAGAGTAATGTATGTGGTAGCTGGCAGTTTGTTATGTTTAGCTTTGTTGCTCCTATGTCTATCTATCTTTTATCACAAAAAGAAGCAGACGACAACCAATGCCTCCACTTCATTATCTTTCGAGAACCAATTCGTGAGGATTTCTTATGAAGAACTCCTGAGAGCGACTAACAGATTCTCCGAGACCAATTTACTTGGTAAAGGGAGATATGGCAAGGTTTATAAGGGGATTCTTGATGGAGGTGCCACGGTGGCGACGAAGGTGTTCAATCTAATGCAAAGAGGTGCTTCAAGGAGCTTTATCTCCGAATGTCGAACTCTAGGAACCGTTAGACACCGAAACCTCGTGAAGATACTAAGTGTTTGTTCGAGCATGGACTTTTGTGGCAATGACTTCAAAGCTCTAATATATGAGTTCATGGCTAATGAGAGCTTGGAGGAGTGGTTGCACCCTGGAACTATAGGACGAGATGATGAGTGTAGCGAATCAAGAAATTTGAGACTAGTGCAAAGATTAAACATCGCCATTGACATAGCTACCGCAATCGAATATCTCCACGAGGGTTGCTATCCAGCCATCGTCCATGGAGATCTGAAGCCCAGTAATGTGCTTCTGGACAACGACATGATGGCTCGAGTTGGAGATTTCGGGCTTGCAAAGATCATTTCAACGGTGTCTACCGAAGCCATAGGAGTTCAAGACCAAGGTAGTTCAACTTCAACCGCAGTCAGAGGATCCATCGGCTATGTGCCTCCTGGTATGAAACTGTCATATTTTCTCGATTAGTTTTTATTTGATTGCGATAGTAATATATGAGTGCCAAAAGTTTGACTAAACAAATCACCCTAAGTCTGTTCTTCCCCCCCCTCCCCACTGTGTTCGTTTTTTGCCTGTTCTTTTAGGAATTTTTTTTCTCGTCTTTGCATAAAAGAAAGTGTGGTATAGGTGATAAACATAATTTGTATCATGAAAATGACGAGCCTCACGTGGATCCCATATGTTTCCAATCAAAAAACCAACTATTCAAATTCAGTTAACACATAGACTTCTGCCAAGGCCTTCACCCAACATATTTTCTTCTTTTTCAATTTTCACCCGTATCCTACTAGAGGACAAAGCCACTATTGATGTTTAGGCAATTTGTGTAGCAAACATGAGACAACTTTTGTTGCACTAAGTAGTTTTGGAGAAGAAGTTTATACGTTGTTAACTGACCTTTGGTGCACTTTATGAATTCTAAAATCCTATTTCTCTACCATTAATGCATTTCTCAACGGTTGATGCACTTTATAAGAGTTCATTCGACAGGCGCCAAACATCAGCCATATATAGTAAACTAAACGAAAAATTAAATAGAGAGAAATGAAAGCAAAAAACCAGTAGGGGGCCTTGCTCAAAGGATCTCTTGGCCTCTACCATGCATAGTGGGCCCGATTGTGAAGTGAGTGAGGGCTTGCAAGCCATCTCTCTATGTTGGGTGTGACAGGCACGATCTCTCACAATTTTCTTTGGCAAGCTCTTGCAAATGGACATCAAGCAAAATCCCATGTGACTTAGAAGCTTTTTCTAAACAATTGACTTCAAAAAAAAGTGTATGTTCGTTCCTATTAATGTCTTTATGAAATTTTCAGAGTATGGCATGGGACACAAGGTTTCCACACTTGGGGATGCATATAGTTACGGCATTCTATTATTGGAGATGTTCATAGGAAAGAGACCCACTGAAGAGGCTTTTGGGCACCATCTTAACCTCCACAACTTTGTCGAATGGCTCTTCCGGATCGAGCAATGGACATTATAGACTTAAGGCTTTGAAGTGAAGCTGGTGATCGACAACAAGAGATGAAAATCAAAGATTGCATTATCTCTCTATTCGAAGTTGGAGTTGCATGTTCGATGGAATCACCCCCGGAACGGATGGGCATGACCGAGGCAATAAGGAAATTACACTTGATCAAGGTGAGTTACGAAGCCAAAGAGTAGATGATAGGTATGTAGCTAAATCAGTTTTCTCGTTTCGTCTTGGAACTTTTTCACTTGTAGAGAAAATCATCGTGCGAAGGTAGTGCTAGCAAATTTACATGAATGTCTCCCTAACTAGACTACCTACCCATACCTATTATGTGTGTTTTTTATAATTGCATTTTATAATCGTGGAAAGTGGATGTATGGAGTTAAGTCCACCTATTTCCACCAAGTAATCATGTAAAATTTGATGAATTTGCTTATTTACCCGGTTCTCTTCATTTCCGATGCCAATGCGGATCGATGCATTGCTTAATTATCATGGTTGGGCCATTGCCCTTACCTTTCTCTCTACACACGCTTGTGTACTAGAATGTGACATCACCGTGAGGTCACGAGCTCAAGGCCAACTCTTAATGTCGTGCTTAAACGAGAGCCCACGGTCAATTGGAGATCAAGCTTGATCAAATCCAAAGGCAAGGAGAGGGAGGCAACCTTATCACAAGATCATGGGGTCAAGGCTAACTCTCGATGTTGCTGTTGAGAGTGACCTCACTAAAGCCATGCTTGATCAAATTTAGGCGACGTTGCCGACGAAATTATGTTGCGATCATGTTGCCAACACCAGCAGCCACCGTGTTTGGTCCCCCTACCTCCTCTCCAAATCTCTTTTTCTTTTGTCTTTTTTCTTTGCCATGTCATCGAATTATAGAGTTTTTCTTTTTCTTTTTTTTTTGGTCGATAGAGATAGAGACTTAAACAAAGACATAAATGGGACATGATCAAAAAGGGAACATAAATGCATATTTGTTGCACTTGTCGGTGTGCTTATTACACTGTGTAATTATCCTCATCAAGTCTTCCCACTCAACCAACCCTCTCTCTTTCTTCACCATTAGCCACCGTCTCCGGCCGTTGCGGCCACCTGTCATCACGGTCGCCTCCTCCATGTCTCACCACTTTCTCCTTCGTGTCATCCACGACCATCTTTGCTTTCTCTATTTGCTGACCCAAAACACTCTCTCTTTTACTATCTCTTCTATCACCGCCAAATTTGTAAGGTCTCCAAACCACCATTGATGACCTGATGTAGCCATTATGGCCTTTAAGATCTCATGGAAATCTCAATGGACAGGCCAGATGTAGGAGGCATCCCCAGACCTTGAGACGACCTTTTGATCTCATCATCGTCGACAACTTGATTGTAGATGATGAGAGGAGCTCGACACGAGGTCTTGAGACCCACCAAAGGCAAAAACTTGACATTGAAGCAAGCTTGGCTACCCTCAAATGAGAGAGGGAGAAAGATAGCTATGCGAAAGCAGGGACAGTGACCGACATTGAAGTGATATGGGAGAGAGGGCGAACGGAGCATGACACGATCCCTCGTCAGCACCAACAGTAAATGGTGGAGTGAAGAAGGTCACGATTTATATTGGTAGTGGAGGGACGTTAGTGACACGAGCCGCGTGTGGTTGTAGGGCTCGGCGGGGGCGAGACGGACTAGAGGGAGAAAAAAGATTGGCGTTGGGATTTTGAGGAGTCATTGGGGAAGGTGTACAATTAACAAGAGAGACTCATGTCTTGATCTGGCATTGGAGACAGCAGATAAGTAAACCAATGGTACAATGGATCTGCATCCAATGCCATAGATGTGGCGCAAAATACATAACACCACGGTATAGTGACGAAATTGCTAAGCAAACAAAACCGACTCACAATATGGACGGAATAGGCTATATTAGGGCAAGTGCCTGTGAAATATATACCAAACTACAGGTCATCTATCAACAGCGTAACAATTCGCAGTAGAATGCCATCAAGAAGCTCAAGTTTGGTATTAGGATCAAAATCAGGGGCGCGGCAAAAACATCATGAATTGAGATCATAATAGGAACAATCTAATGCTAATATCAAGTCACAATGTGAGAGAATATTGACTTTGTGTATTGCTCAATTGGACAATGTATTACACTAGAGGGATATTTGTATCCAGGATAACATACACAAGGAAGTAATCTATTATGGGGTGTTCAACTCCAAACCATCCCTTCTCGTTATATCATGAAGCATAAAAGTCGAAAGAACACTTTGTTCTCATGCATCCTTTCATTACAAAAAGCACATAATCAGTTGATGATCAAGAACACTTAAATCTACAAAAGCCATGTCAAACATTCGCAAAATATTACTAATTTGCTTAAGATGCTCTTATGAGCAACATGTTATACATCCATATTTTTCTATACTAGCTCATGAATCATATCAAGCTAGTCGTTTTTATTTTCCCTTTATTTTTTATGTCACACCCATGACACATATAACAATAGGCCATAGGTAAGCTTGTCACTCTAAAAGACTTTCCTAGTATGGAAGTTCTCCTTCATAGTTGCCTGGAGGATCGTAGTTGCACACAACGTACCACCACCCATTGTTACACTGAACCTTAGCGCACCCGACTCGAACAGAGTCGCGCCAAACCATTTGAGTGAGTGCAAGTAGTCGCACTCGCTTGCGCAGGTTTTGGTGTTGTAATTGTAGTTCTGCTTCTCTACGACCCACAAGCTGACGGCGTAGGTGCCAATGAACGTGCCGGTGCCCTTGGCAAGGTTCTCCCCATAGGATCCATTGGAGTGCACGAGGCCGCAGTCGCTGACCCGTTGGTTCGCATAGCTTTGGGCGTAGGCAGCAAGCATGTTGTCCGATGTCATGTTCGCCACGCCAAGTTGCTTCCAAGCAGCATTGTGAGAGTTGAGATAGTCTTGGGGTGAGTTTTGGGCATGAGTAGGTTGAAAGAGAGATATAGAGACAAGAGAGATGATGATGGTTAGAGAATTCATGATGCTCAAGGAATTAGCTGATGTTGGTTCAAGGTAATATATTTGGTGATCAATTATGTTATTTATAGAAAAATATTTTCGAGGCTTCAACTTACCATGTGCAATGAACTTATCAGGGAACATCTCCTTTGGACAGCACAACCTTGCGTTCAAAACTAGTTTGATTTGAAATGATAAACTAGTAACTGGTGCATGAGGAAGTAGTTTTGCATGTTCTTCCTTTCCTCAATTGGAAGTAAAGTAAAAGGCTTAAGTGAAGTTTGAAATTTCAGCAAATTGGATACATTATAATAAGAAGAATGTTAGACTTTATGTCGAGTAATGCTAAAGACATTGAGAATAATGCATGAGATTAAATTATTAGGGGACATAAATAAAGTTTATCCAGTTGTAATGAGCAAACAAGTCTTATCTAAGCCTCCAATAGGGAATGCCCCGATTTATTTACAATACCAGCCATCGCCACTTACCGTCCTCCGACGCCGCCCAATAAGCCATTCAAAAGTCATCACCAACTCGTCATCGCATCCATCGTCCTTGTTCTAAGATCCACCGTCCATCTTCAACCAGACCATTTGTCTCTAGCGTCTTCCACCTCATAACAGTATATCACTACCCTCTCACGAGAAAAGTACATAAGATGTGTCAAAAGTTGTGTACAACACTCACTTTAGTGCTAAAAGTTTTCGTCGGATCATCTAAGTATCAAATCTAAGAAAAAATAATCACAATATATGCATGACATTTATAATTAAAATTTTAATATGACTTGACATTTTTTTTTTTAAAAAAAAGGGGGTCTCTATAGCATTTCCATATGTAGATTTCTCCCCCTCTCCCTCCACATCATTTTTTTCTTTTTTTCTTTTTTTTTCCCTTCTCTTTTCTCCCTTATGCACCGTCGCTACTTCACACTGTACATGGACTCCTCGGCTACAACTTCATCAACGCTCACCCATTACCAACCAGACCTACGAGCTTTGCCACAACCTCAACAAACAACACCAAGAATCGATGAACGACACCTGCGACGGGTTGGAGAGAAGGGATGAGGAACGACATGTTTCAGATCTGTGAGAAGAGTGTTGTTCAGTCAAGATTGCTTGGTTTCATCAAATTAGAAAGCCACGAAGCACGTCCCGCAATCAATGAACACCAAGGTTGGACGGGAAACCAAGAACAAGCACGCGAACCTCACCCAAACATTTCATCGAACACCTAACGTACAACAACCGGAAAGCATTCGGGCCGCAAAACGCATGCAGACCGGGCCCGGTGAGCGTCGTTCTGTCGATTCAACAAGACAGGGGAAAACAAGCTTGGGTGTAACTTGTGAAAGGAAAGTTGCCAGACGGGATTGCTAGGTAGATCGGAACAAAACGGCTCCAGAAACCGCCTCGAGGGACTTGGCCGGTGAAGAAGGCAACACCAACCGCGATTCGAACTAGCCGAGAAAGGATCCGACTGAGCCTCCGGTTTGCAGCTTTTCAACGAATCGACTCTGTTAATGGTGGATTTTGAGGTGGTTTTGATGAATTGCCCAGACAAGAAACCAGAGAGAAATTCCCTGCTGCAAGAAATTGATTTTTCTTGCTGAACAAAGTCGTTTTGGGTCATGCAGGCAGGTGAAACTTGTTAAACGTCGTCGTTTTGAGCTTTTAATGCTGAATCGGGCCGCCGGCAAGCCACACAGTAAAAATAACATCAAAATTTTGCCATATCAAATTTCTGGCATTCGACATCGGAGTTAACACTTAAATGATCGTTTTTTGTTTAAATAATATTTAAGTGATTTGAAAAAAATAAATAAACAAATAAAAATTGACATTAAAGAGAGCGTCGTATATAACTTTTGGCACTTCTAGTATACTTCTCCCTCCTCTCACTTCTAGCAATGGCCGCCGTCGAGACATCGACGAGCTCTAACCAACCCTCAAGGCCTTGATGCTGTCGAGGTTGTGGCGAGCGTCTAGACCTGGAGGTGCATCCTCCTTATCTAGAGACTCAACCTGTCCACTCCAGATCTAGAGGCGGCGAGATCCGGATCCATCGCCCTCAGCAGGAAGGTGGTCGCGGTTGCCCCTTGATTTATTGCTTAACAAATCAATCTTCCATAAAAAAGATAAAATTTATAAATCATTCTTTAATGTCTCTGCCATTTTCCTTATTTTAAGCTATCTAACAGGTACATGTACTTCTCTTTTGTCTCAATTAAGTTATCATCCACTTGTTTTTAAATTAATACAAGCACGAAAACCATATAATTTGCATTTTTAATTTTATGAGCTACTTTTACGGTTCTGCAATTGGCATGGATGCGAAGGGCACGCCCTCACATCCCTACTGAGCATTGAACGGTTGGACGTGCATCTTGTATCCGTCTATCGCACCATAAATAAGTCTTATAACAAAGAAATTATAATGAGCTCGAGAAATGTAATCTGAATCATAAAAAATGTTTAGATCATATGTAAGTCCCACCTAGATCTTATCAAATTCAACAGTCCAGATTTGGGATGTGAAGTACTATGTAAAGCAGAGTAAAGATCCATTAGGAAAATGATTTGAGTAATTTCTCATCGACCGAAATATGCCCTCTCTCTCTCTCTCTCTCTCTCTCTCTCTCTCTCTCTCTCTGTGCGCACATGCGCTTGTGTGCTTCACCATCAAGCCGCAGTCAATTGAAGACCAAGCTTGATCGAACAGTTATGTGACTAATTCGATCAAATCTGAAGAGGACAAAGAGGGAGGCTACCTCATCGCAAGATCATGGAACAAAGGAGGTCTGACTCTCGATGTCGCAATTGAGCATGGGCTCACTATCAACTAGAAGCCAATGCTTGATTGAATTTGGGTGACGTTGCCGATGAAATTCTGTTGCGGTCATGTTGCCGACACCTGCGGCCATCATGTGTGTCCTCTAAGGATAAGTACACCAGAAGTGTCAAAAGTCGTGTACGGCACTCACTTTAGTGCCAAAAGTTTTTTCGGATTACTTAAGTGCCACTTTTTTAAAAACACGATCATTTAAGTCCCCACTCCAGTTTTGATAGCCGGAAATCCGACGTAACTATATTTTATTAATTTCTCAATCCTACATGGCTCACTGGCATACCTACTTAGCATATAACACCTAACCGATGTCGTCCGAAAGTTGTAAAAAGTGATCATTTAAGTGCAAAATTTTGTTTAAAATGATCATTTAAGTGCCAAATTTTATTTAAAGTGATCATTTCGATGGTAGTTGTTATTTAAAAACGATCACTTAAGTGCTAAGCATGTCATGTGGAAATGTCATATGGACTGGATTTTTTAAAAATTTGTAATATTAATTATAAATGACACGTAATCAATTTGGCCGGAATTTCTCGCCGTTGGCACTTAAATGATCATTTTTTTCTCTAATTTAGCACTTAAGTGAGCTGGCAAAAACTTTTGGCACTAAAGTGAGTGTCGTACACAACTTTTGACACTTCTAGTGTACTTATCAAGTATCCCCTACCTACTCTTCAAACCTCCTTTTTCAATGCCATGTCATTTAATGGAGATACAAAGTTGACAAACACATAAACAAGACAAGATCAAAAAGGAAACATGGACCAATATTTGTTGCACTTCTCAGTGTGCTATCACATTGTCTAATAATTTTTGTCAAGTCTTCCTACTCAATCAACCCTCTCATTCTTCACCATTAGTCACTGTCTCTGGCTGTTATGGCCACTTGTCAGCACCGTCACTCCTCCACATCTCGATGTTATCTCCGTCGTGTCATCCACGACCATCTTAGTTTTCTCTATTTGCAAACCGAAAACACTCTCTCCCTCACCATTGATGACCTGATCTGGCCATGGCCTTTGAGATCTCACCTCAATCTCAATGGACAGGCAGATGGATGAGGTATCCCCAAATCTTGAGATGACCTTCTGATTTTGTCATTGTCGACAAAGTAATTGTAAATGATGAGGGGAGCTCAACGCGAGGTCTTGAGACCCGCCAAAGGCATAAACTTAACGTTCAGGTGAGCTCATCTGTCCTTATCTAAGAGAGGGAGAGAGATAGCTACACAAAAGCAGGGATGACGACTGACATTGAAGCGATAGGGGAGAGAGAGCGAATGGAGCATGACATGACCCTTCATAGGCACCGACATTGAATGGCGGAGCGAGGAAGGTCAAGATTGATGGTGGCACCAGAGGCATGTCAATGACACAAGCCACGTGTGGTTGTGGGGGCTCGATAAGGGGGGAGAAAGATGGGGAGAAGAAGAGAGATTGGTGTTGGGATCTTGAGGAGTGATTGGGTAAGCTGTAAAATCAAGAAGAGAGACTTGTGTTTTGATCTTGTGTTGGAGAGAGCAAATAAGTAAACCAATGCGTAGAATGGATCTGCATCCAAGAGACAAAAATAGGGATGGTGACGGACATAAAATACAAAGCCCTGGATCTAGTATAAAATATGTAACACGATGGCATAATCGGGAAAATGAAAATCAATCATAAACTGACTCATAGCATGGTCGATCTAGGCTATGTTAGAGCAAGTTACCATAAAAGATATACTACATTATTGACCAACTGTCAATGAAGTGTAACATCTTACGATAGCATGCCATCAACAAGCTCAAGTTTGGCATTAAGATCAACAATATCAGGGGGGCTGTAGGCTTCATGGATTGAGATCAAAACAGGAACAATCTAGCTATAATACCAAGTCAGTATGTGAGGAAATATTGAATTATGTGTTGCTTTATTGAATAATGTTTTACATTATACGGGTACTTATATCCAGAAAAATAAACACAAATAGGGAAGCAATCAACATGTCCTTCCAGATTTTTTCTATGAAAGTTTGAGGTTGAAATTGCTCTCGCAAGTTTGTTTTTATAGATTATAAACTTTTCTTTTCTTTATTTTTTTTGGTCAATGTCGTAGAGACAGTTCAGATAAGTGGCCTTAGCTATATTTGTTAACAAAGCAATGGAAGGATGACCACATCCTATGGTAAATAAAAAAAGAAAACAGTGCTCTCCTGCAATTAGCTTACAATTAGCCAACAACTAGCTAACAATCATCACATGTGCCCTTCCTCTACTGGCATGGAGCATAAAAGTCGAAAGAGCAAGAGTACTTGAAATCTGCCAAAGCCATTTCAAGCAGTTGCAGATTACTTCTAATTTGCTAGTAATAATCTGCTTAAGTTGCTTTTATGCGCAACGTGTCATGCATCCATATTTTCCAAAACTAGCTAATTCTAATACTAAAATCTAACAACCTAATAAATGCCTATTTTTCCAACCAATTTCCATTTTTATTTTCCAGAATTTTTTATTTTATGATTTTCGTTTTCTTATCTTATTCTCGGTCCCTCCTCTGAATCAAATTTTCACTGAGATACTCCGTGAATTTTAGTATTACCTCAGACGAAGCAATTGGTAATAAACATGCTCAATGATGAAGAAATCATCAACATACGAACAGAAACATCACGGGTAATTAGAACAACACTTGGATGGGCTTCAGATCAATTCAATCTACACCCAAAAGAGGTGACCAGCAAAGGAATGGTGATGACAGCCAGTTCAAGGCACAGCAACATGGTTATTTGTTGAAAAATCATCACCAATTCACCATAACAATCTCCTAAATCATCATGCTGAGGTAAGAGATCGTACTGATGTAGCTTCATCACACGCCAGAGGGGTTTTGGTAGGACTGAAGAAAAGCAAATGTTAAGCGAACCCTACTAAAAACTTAGTTTCACAAATCGCAAGACATTGATTCCCCTAAAGCAATCAATAATTCCCCAAAGAACCGCGGCTACTTCCTTTTTTTGGGGGAATTAGAAAGATACAACACCTCAAGCTTTCTATATATGATCACATCGTAATACCTACTCAGGATAGCAACGGAAGAGAGAGAGAGAGAGAATAGGCAAAAGAAGGATTCACCTGTACTGAATTGATCTTTCCTCACCAAATTTACACGGATATACCCGTACTCGAACCTTTCAAGTCGAAAGCAATCCGGATACGGAAAGAGCAGGAGTTTCACCCAGTGATGGATAACTTCGATTTCGTCCTCGCAGGGCCTTGAAACATGGCAACAACAAAGATGTGAACGGCGGACAGAAAAGAAGAAACGCATGTGATGAAGACAGCTAAATGCAGAGAGATGGATAGATGGTCCATAATTATGATTGCGATCTTGTCAAGTGCAGTCAGCGACCTTCCTGAGCTTCTATTTGAGAGACAAGCTCTCGGCAGCATAATCAGCGGATTTCAGTAGACTCCACCGCTCATTCACAAGAGAGACATGTCCAGTAAACATAACATTGTAAGCACTAGCAGAAAGGATGACAAGTCTAATCCAACAAGAAGAGAATAACAAGTTTGATCCAACAATAAGCATATGAACAGCAGAATCAACACGGTTGCACTCGAATTTGGCAAACACATTTCAATATTTATTTAGTTTCATATAGGATTCATGTGCAAGGATGGACAACGATCAATTTACTACCGATTAAATGAGGACCGAAATTCTTTACAATCTCAAAGCATGAATAGCAAACAGAGAAGATGTTGGCATGGCACTGTGAAGATTTAGCTAAAACATACTCACTTCTTTACTCCACTCATTTACACATATACATGCACAAGCACTCCCCAAGCACCTCACTGCTCTCTGTTTTTCCTCAGGCTTTTTGATGTTAGTTCATGGCAAAGAACTAATCCATCCAAGGTAGGACCTTCCGGGCTCTCAATAGATTCAAGAGTAAGACATCTCTCCTATTTACCCCAGTCAGAATTCACCAGTCCATGTATTTTGCACGACAAACGGTTCTACCTTCCGGACAAAATCGCATTATGATGCAAGCCAATATGCGCATCTGCCTCTTGAGAAATTTTCTATCCTATCATATCAATATGAAAGCTTCCCTGGCCACTATGACGAATAGCAATCAGTGCAATTGAGAAATCCTCGATAAGCCCACGCAACAGCTCAAAGGAAATTACGAGTGTAATCGAATTTGTAAGTGCAAAATTGTTAAGCATCGTTAAAGCAAATACCAAATTAAGACCACAGCACCAATCAGCCGAGCAAGAGAATACACAACCAGCGACCATGATCTCAATCCGGTGAATATAATCTGTCAGATGCCGAAACCCTTGGGTATACGTAAGTCGACATGCTTTGTTCGTCTAGATATTTGATTAACATGAATCTATACTTGGCATAATATCAGAATCAGAGACAACATATATGGATGGATTTGAACAACAATTCAAGTAGTCATGCCATATGGAGTTCTTGGCCATAGTCTAAAATCAATGGCATAGTATCAGAATCAGAGGAGTTGTAAGTGAGTCGAACATGTACATCACGCAACAATCATTCCAGACGCTAAAGCATAAGAACGCTTCTCAAAATCGTATTCCGAATTCGTTCAGGCATTTTAACGAATGTTGGGTGGGCAGTTCAAAAATAGAACACAGAGTCATGATCGAAGAGTCATTTCCGATATATACAAATTCAATGACATCAGAACGTATTTAAACTACTAACCGATCTGCAATCATCATTCTGCTTTCACTCATAACCTCAATAACAAATCTCGGATTCAACTGAATAAAACAGAGCAATGTCGTACACCCCTCGGAGACCGTCTTTGGCCAAGAGCAGCCATGGAATAGTGGACCGAGGTCAGGGCCATCGCGAGACATGGAACCGCACATTGCTGGCGTAGCATCGCGTTGGTGAAAAACGAGAAGTCGTCGACGGTGAAGATCATCGAGCTCTCGTCGCACAACATCAGGCACGTGCGAGGCTAAGGAGAATAGAATATCAGCAGCCGCTGGAACGGGAACGCCAGAGACGTCACCTTCTCGATGTGTTATAAAAACATGCTAGAATGAATGATTCCGACTTCTTCTATGAAGATCCTAGTAGTATTATCTCTAAATGAAAACTCATTTTTCGGAAAATAACCAACCAAGGACTTGGCATCGGTTGACGAATTAGCCAGAGAAGCACCGAAATTCGTTTCTTGAAGAAGAAATAATGGGTAAATCGGATGCATGCATCCCGAGTTCATCTGAACAATTGAATCTGGTAAAGCGCGCGCGCATATATATATATAAACCACGTTAGACAATCTAGAAACAATTAGGTTTCAACACTCATGCATGCATGCAATAACCTTCCTTTTCTAGAAGAGAGAATGGATCGTGCTGACAATAAACCCTCTCAGTTCATGAGACAACATATGACTGGTTACTTTTTATATGCCTACCATGGTCGTCCGCTAGATGAGAAATTAGACAAAAGCTCACGTGATTAGAGCATTATTCATATGGTGCTCTTACTTTTAAATTGTTCACTGGAAAGAGACCCACTGAAGAGGCCTTTGGGCACAATCTTAACCTCCACAACTTCGTCCGAATGGCTCTCCCGGATCGAGCAATGGACATCGTAGACTTAAGGCTTTGGAGTGAAGCTCGTGATCGACAACAAGAGATCGAGATCAAAGATTGCATGATCTCTGTATTTGAAGTTGGACTCGCATGTTCGATGGAATCACCATCGGATCGGATGGACATGACCGAGGCAATCAGGAAATTACACTTGATCAAGGTGAGTTACGAAACCAAAGAGAGGAGGATAGGTATGTAGCTAAGTTAGTTTTCTCATTTCATCTTGGAACTCTTTCACTAGTAGAGAAAATCGTCGTGCAAAGGCAATGCTAGCAAATTGACATGAATGTTTCCCTAACTAGTCTGCTTACCCATACCTAATATGTGTGTTTTTAATGATGACACCAATATCTATATTTTAAAATCATAGAAAATGGATGTATGGATTTATAGTGGTCGCAATCTACCTTTTTTTCTTGGAGAGGAAAACACATAAGTTTAGGTATAATGCTTAAAAGGCGGCCTATAGCCTCTAATTAGGCATAGGCTCTCTCAAGCCCATGCCCTACGCAACATTGGGGTGTTTAATTTTAGTGTCAATTAAAGCTATAAGAATTTTCTAATGAGAAGTTACCACTCGCCTGTTGGGGTAAGTTAAAAATCAAGTGAGACATAGGAGTATATCTTACTTTCTATGCAATCAGAGAATTTAGGAGCGATGACTTAGTTATACTAATTAATCAACCAGTGTCCTTGCATGGTACATAATCTTGTTCATTTTGTCAGGCAGCTTGGATTGATTTTAAACCTATTCACTAATATATGAGATGGTCATGCAGGTGTATAATAATTAAAATAACAATCAGCAACCAAAGAAGTATAAAATAAATTGCAAAGAAAAGTTAGAATCTAACGCTAAGTAGGCTATAGGGAAACCAACTTCAACATATCAGAAGTGTCAATTGAAATAGAATGCACAAATAATGACCTAGCATTCGTCTTATAGAACATTTAAATCTTCGGCTAAAGGTCTAAGAGGTTGTTCAATTTTGAGCACAATTTTTATCAAAGATTTTCACACATTTTAAAAAGAAACTACTCAAAAACCGATTTTTAAGCTTTTCCCAAAGATTTCTGATTTTTATAAATATTTTATGAATTTTTTTAAAAAAAAATATACAATTTACTATAATATAATATACTAATCCAACCGGGCTCGTCGGCCCGGCTTCACTGTTGGACTCGGCTTAGCTATTGAGCCCAGTCCGGTGAAACCCAAAACAAAATAAATATAAAAACTAAGCCCAACCCACAATGAAATAAACCTAAGTCGACATACAAAAACACAGACACAAGACACAAGGACGAAGTGGGCCGGAGCTCGCGTGAGCCGGAGGCCGCGACGCGAGCTCCGGCCTGGCATGCCCAAAAACAGGGCAAAAATAGGGTCAGGCTTACTGGAGTTTTGGCGTGGGAAAGGAGGCACAGCGGCCAGTCGTCGGCCGCGATTCCGACGCGCTGGCAGTCGGTCTCTCCCTCCAATTTGTTCCTCGCTTGAACTCTGGCCACTCTCTCTTTCTCGGATCTCTCTCCTCTCCCCCCAAAAAATCCCTTCCCCTTCTCTCCCTTTTAAGCTCTCTAGTCGGCGCCCATGGCGTCCTGCCATGCCAACTGTCGCCAACGGTCTGCCCCCGACCACCAACTCCGGTGCGACGCTCGCCCTGTCTCCTCTGTCTCTGTCGCGTATGCCGTCCTTTCCTATGCTCTCTGTTCTCTGCAGATGCGTGAAGGAAAAGGGGAAAGGAAGGAGATGGGGACCGGGCCAGGAAACAAGGAGCAGGCCGGCCCAAGTGGAAAGGAAGGGAAAAAGAAAAAGGGGCCGGGGAAGCCCAGCCTTGGCCCGCTCCGCTCACCCCCTTTTTTATGATCGAAAATTTTAGTTTTAATTTTAATTTTTTTATATAAATTTTAATATTGGTAATGAAATGCTCTTAATAACCTATATGCTATGCAATTTAATGAAAATTATTTTTGTTAGGAGTTAAATATTAATCCCTAATTTCTCAATACAACTAATAAATGATTAAATAGTTTGTCAAAATTTTGGCGTCAACAATAGTTTATCTATTCCACCAAGTAGCTATTTAAAAAATGATGAATTTGCTTATTTTCCAGGTTCTCTTCATTTCTGACCACACCATATACCATAGGATCAATGCATTGCTTAATTACCATTGCCGGGCCATTGCCCTTGCCCCCCTCTCTCTTGATCTTCTTTGCCCTCATGCGCTTGTGCACTAGAACACGACCTCACTGTGAGGTCACCAACTCAAGGCCGACTCTTAATGTCACGCTTAACCATGAGCCCACGGTCAAATCCAAAGAGCACGAAGAGGGAGGCAACCTAATTGCGAGATCATGAGCTCAAGCCCAACTCTCGATATCACGGTTGAGCGAAAGCTCACTGTCCATTGGAAGCCATGCTTGATCGAATTTGGCCGACGTTGCTGACAAAATTCTATTGTGGTCATGTCGCCGACACCGATGGCCACTAGAGATACAGAATTAACAAACACACAAATGGGACAAAATCAAAAAGGAAACATGGACACATATTTGTCGCACTCCTTGGTGTGCTTATCAAACCGTTTGATATCAATTGGCGTAGTGGAAAAACTCGCAATTTGCTACACGAGCAAGTAACTCGCAAAGGCACGGGTGAAGCATACACGCGTGAAACGTAGAGAGGGAAATTTATCAATTTGTTTTCTGGTATCAAGCTAAATTACAAGAGAACATATTCTATACTTGTATTAGATAACCCAGAGAATATCCAAGTGTAAGACATAGTATAGATATACTAATAAGAAAATTTATCCTACTGAATATTGAAAATCTAAATTAATAACTACTAAAAGTTGAAACAAATCACCCTATATCCTAACGTAGTTTCTAAAATAAAAAGATTAGAAAATATATGCCTCGTCTTGTTATTATTGTCATCGTCCCATCATAGACTATTTTCCACAATTTAAAGAAGGCAAGACAAAGTAACCAGGGCTATTGAGCCGACAAGTCGGTTGAAAGACACTGTGCGAAGCATATGTCGATTCATTAGAAACCCTTTTGAATTTCACTTTGTCACCCGGGCACAGGAGGCTATTATACGTGCCTACTCGGCATTAGCCATTTCCGAAGAAATGACGACATGATGGCTCAAGTTGGAGATTTCGGGCTTGCAAAGATCATTTCAATGGTGTCTGCTAAAGCCATAGGAGTTCAAGATCAGGGGAATTCAACTTCAATCGCAATCATAGGATCTATAGGCTATGTGCCTCCTGGTATGAATCTATCATATTTTCTTGATTAGTTTCACTTGTTTGTGATAGTAATATGAGAGATTGTTAAAAGTATTGAATAAACAATGATCCTTGATGTTATGCGATGATGTGGATGCTCTGATACATCTTTCTTACAATGCAATTTCTTCTTTACCTTATTAATAGTAGCATGTCCTAATCGTAAATGAGAATAAACCATCGTAAATTGGATTAATGAATGGAAATTTTTTTGATCAAAACTAGTGAATCCATGCCAATAAATGGATTAAGCATGTTGTGCCATCTCATATTCGTATTTTCTTTCTCTCATTCATATTTTATCTCATATTATGCTCATGTTGTGAAAATGGATTGTGATTAATTTTGTCATAAAGTCAATTATGATATGAGAAATTGATGAGAACCTGTGATTCACTCTTAGTATGCCATGACTTAAGGTCTTGACAGTAAGTAACTGATCCCTTATGGTGGAGAGAAGAGAAAAAGGAAGGGAAAAAGAAAAAGGGGCCGGGCAGGCCCAGCCTTGGCCCCGCTCCGCTCCCTCATATTTTTTTTCTTTTTGGATCAATAATTTTAATTTTAATTTTTTATATAAATTTTAGTTCTGGTAATGCAAAGGCTTTTAATACCTATATGCTCTACAATTTAATAAAAATTATTTTTGCTAGGGGTTAAAAATTAATTCCTAATTTTTCAATGCAATTAATAAATAATTAAATAGATTACCAAAATTTAGGTGTCAACAATAATCTATCTATTTCCACCAAGTAACCATGTAAAAATATGATGAATTTGCTTATTTGTAAGGTTCTCTTCATTTTCATTGACACTATATACCATAGGACCGATGTGTTGTTTAATTACCATGGCTGGGCCATTGCCTTTGCCTGCCCACCTAGCCCCAACCAAAAAAAAAAAAAAAAAAAAAAAATCTTGATCATCTCTATGCTTATGAGATCGTGCACTACAATACAACCTCATCGTGAGGTCACTAGCTCAAGGGCAACTCATAATGTTGCGCTTAACTGTAAGCCCATGGTCAAATCCAGAGAGCACGAAGAGGGAGGCAACCTCATCGCAAGATCATGAGCTCAAGCCCGACTCTTGATGTCACGGTTGAGCGAGATCTCACTATCAATTGGAAGCCAAGCTTGATTGAACTTGTGCAACATTGCCAACAAAATTCTATTGTGGTCATGTTGCCGACACCGGTGGCCACTAGAGATATAGTGTTAACATACACATAAATGGGACAAGATAAAAAAAGGAAACATTGACGCATATTTTGTTGCACTCCTCGGTGTGCTGATCACATCATCTAGTAATATTTGTCAAGTCTTCTCACCCAACCAACGCTCTCTCTTTCTTCACCATTAGCCATCGTTTTCGGTCGTTGTGGCCACTTGTCATCACCGACGCCTTCTTCACGTCTTGATTATTTTGAAGATAATTTTCATTAGAAAAAATCATCTTCTAATTCAGGATGTTTCTTTCGAATTTAAATTACAAAACTTCGGTTAACCCATTGCCAGAGCCGGTTTACGCAAGGGTTAGCCATGGCCTCGACATCCCACCCGTGCCACTTTGTTAACCTGAGCCTATTTTCTCTTTAAGCCATAGGCGGGGACCGCGAAGTCATTATGTTCGGCTTTCCAACCGAATAATCGTCGCATTTGGTCATCATTCTATAGCTTCTTGAGATACATTATTGTGAAAGATCCTACACCTCTAAATCTTCATTTGCGAGATGGTTGTCTCCAAACATTGTATTCCATGATCTTTCCACTCCGATACCAATCGACGTAGTGGAAGAACTCGCAATTTGCTACACGAACAAGTAACTCGCAAAGGCACAGGTGAAGCATACACGCGTGACACATATAGAGAGAAATTTATCAAATTTTTTTTTTTTGGTATTAAGCTAAATTACAAGAGAAACATAATCTATCCTTGTATTAGAAAACCTAATGAATTTCTAAGTATAAGACATAATATAGATATACTAATAAGAAAATCTATACTACTGAATATAAAATATCTAAATTAATAACTACTAAAAGTTAAAACAAATCACCCAATATCCCAACGTAGTTTCTAAAATAAAAAGATAAGAAAATATTTGTCTCGTCTCATTATTATTGTCATCATCCCATCACAAACTGTTTTCCACGGTTTAAGAAGGGCAAGACAAAATAACCGGGGCTATTGAGCCAACAAATCGGTTGAAAGACATTGTGCAAAGCATATGTCGACTTATCGAGAACCTTTTCGAGTTCCACCTTGTCGCTCCAAACACAGGAGACTATTATATCTGCCTACCCGACAATAGCTATTTTCGAAGAAATGACGGGCCATCTACCTACACCTCCCAAGGCCCCCCCAAGTTTCTAGATGAAATATTTTTCTTCCCCACCAAGGAGGAAATACTCTCGAGATTTTACATTATAGAGTTTAGACGAAACAGTTTAAGGACATATCTAAGGAAAAGACTGTTGACCAAGAAAAAAAGGGAGAAAAACGTGACAAATCAAATGGCGGAAATTCCTCCGGGGATGTCGCTCTTCCCATCGTGGCTTTCCACCATATCTCCAACCTCGTGGAAAAGGTTGACTTTTCTGTATTATTCTCTTAATGATTATTTATATTTTGAAACCTTTGGAACTCCTGAATTTGATTGGCTTGAGCCACGAATTTACCCTATCTGTTTAAGAAGACAGTTATGTCATTGGGATTTGATAACATATTTGATGTAAAATGTTGCTTTCGATCCCCGACAATCTTGCAAATAGACAAACTAAATGTCTCATGCCTCCAATATTTCATCTTTTGCGTTCCGTTGGATACATTGAGCAATTGAACCAATTCAATTTACGAACCGAACTGAACTGGCCTTACTCAATCGGCTTCGATCTAATCACTTGGGGATTGGGTAGTTTTTGTTTCCAAACAATCCCTAGTTCCAAAACACTAGGAACCAGAAACCGAACATAATAAGATCTAGATTTTTTTATCTGAATCTATCTATCCTGGAGCTAATCTAAATTCTAGCATTAGACCGTTATGCTTTTTCTTTCCTTTTTTTTTCCATATAGAGAAGAAACCATCTTTAATAAGTAAGTTAGGAATCCATGAAATACTAACCTCAACAATCGGATAAGACAGGGGTCAAAACACTAGATGCGTGATCCAAAGATGGAATTATTTACGCTAGTAACTTACAATGTTGGACTAACATCTGGCTTTATTGGTAGACAAAAACAAAGAACTAATGTCTTGTTCTTGATCTACACACTCATGTCTATTCTATAGTAGCTAAGCCAAGACGAGGAATTGCATCTAATCTTTTGTGCAATGAATTGTAATATTACTCCTGAAATTGCGGGTCTTCGTCGGTTGTGCGCCCATAAAGCAAGTGGTGGAATATATGTCGAGCGAATATTGGAGGGCAGAACCGACAAAGACCCACATTTTCAGGAATAGAGTTATTTTGTACATAGCAAACACTCGGAATAGAAAAACTTTTCACAAGTGGCTTTAATCATCGTGCGAGCATCAGCTCCTTAGTCAGCTTATTACCTATATGTACACTCGCACGATAATCAAGGCCGCTTTGGTAAACGCCAATTACCAGCAGAAATTTACGACATCATGACCTTTAATGGGCGGTTGTTGCGATAGTTCACTTTGGCCGGCTAAATACAATCAAGCCTCTAAGTCATACAAAAAATATGTATACCTATCCTTTTCTTTTTTGATCTGACCCTTACACATTTATCTATATCTATATAAAAAAAACCAAAACACCATTTGTCTCAATTTTAGATTTCCTAGATTGTCATTCAATTTCTTTCTCTCATACCCTTCTGTTTCAGAAATTACCATCCATTTTTTTGTATCTCTTCACAATATTAGATTTCTTAGTTACCCTTGTTTCCGTTATTGTACATTTACCCATTTCATATATAACTACTCAATCTCTTTCCATGCATAATTATCTCATTATTTGCTCACGCGTGACGCATGCCTAACATAACAATAGCGATGATAACATGGATGAATGACTATATCCATTCAAGCGAAGTGATTGCATTTATTGTAATATGAATATATTTTCAAATGGACAATATACATTCTCATGACGAAATAGATGATAGTGTTTCAACGGTGGCGATACATTCTTATGCACAAAACACATGCATCCTCAGTCAATGCCTAAATCATAGGCGAGATGATAAAGTAGATCAAGCTTTTCAACCATCATAAAATAAACTAGGATTCTATTTCAGCTATGTCACCAATATTTATGTTCTCTTTTCAAGTTTATATAAAATGTAAGTCTAATCATGAATTTGGCGACCTGCATGAGCATCAACAAAAGCTATTCGTTTGGGTTTGGGGAAGGCCCCTAGAAGTTCAAACCAAGCCTGTGTGAGCTAATATGAATTAATATTGTAATTTATCGTTTTATGGAATTAGTCTTATAACATAAGATATAAGATTTCTTAATTAGTTTAATATGTGACTAGTTAGTGTGGACTGAGTAAAACCCAACTTATAATGAGATGGCCTGTGGCTTAAGACTTTATAAATAGTATTTAAGTCTTTCTTCTAACCTTGAAGCATTAATATCCTCACGTAAGGAGCATTTACAAAACATTAAGGGTGATAGACAGTTTCATTGACCCAGTGATATAGAAGGCAATAGAGAAGAAGAATGGTGAATTTCAAATTAGGTGCGCAAATCTCTTTACTTGATTATATGTGTTTTTTATGTTACTTATGGAGATCTTGGGGTGCCGTTTTCGCATATTATACTAAATAAATGTAATACTTACATTTAAACCCCTCTCTCTCTATATTGTTATATAGAGTTCATGTGAATGAGTGGTTTGCAGTATTGCCATCTCTAAGAAGGGATGAGACCATAATTGACATGGGGATTGGGAGTAGACCCCTCCATCCTAGGACAAGGAGTTAGCTCAATTAGATAGTAATGTTAGGACTGTTACAAGTGCACGAACATTTTCTTAATAAAAAGATGCGATAACACACTTGGAGATAAATCAATGGAAAATTAAAGCGGGAGGATCCAAAACAAGGTTATAGGCTTCGTTGAATCCGCCAATGGAAACTTTATGAATCAGTTGATAAAGTGGATTTAATGCATATTTTTAGTACACTTAGCATTTCTGTAGCCTCAATAACTATGCACCACAATTTCAATTACCGACTGTTGCTTTTTCAAAACATATAATATCTTCGGAAGTTATCAAAATTTCTAATGATAACCCAAAATATTCGTCACCCTCACATATTCAATATTTTCCAAACTCGCTCACATGCAAACATGAGTTGGAAAAGTCAAGAATGCTTTAGCTTGACTAGTTGAGCCTGATGTTTCGGCTTTTATTGCGTGACTCATGATAGACTTGGACTTGAAACCAATTTCGTGGAAAAGGCCGAAAGAAAATAATCAAGAGTAGGGATTTACCCAAGAGAACATATGTAAAAAATTTTGTGTGGAAAGAGAGAAAATAATCACATGAAGGCAATACTCGTTCATCAATCATTTTGGCCGGCAACTCTAGTCATCGCAGCCTATTTTTGAACATTCGACTTTTCCATGCACAGATTACTCCACTTGATCACCCTATAAATACCCCTTTAGCTTTTGCTTTTCTCTTCATCAATCAACTGAGATCCTTCCTTCGCCAATTTTCTTTTGGTCTCTCACAATATGAGTTCCCGTATGACAGTTCCTCTGCATCTTATTTTCCTCGTCGCGTTAACCCTAGCATTGATCCCTTTGTCCATCGCCCAAGACTCGCCCCAAGACTATGTCGCGGCCCACAATGCGGCTCGCTCTCAGGTTGGTGTGGGCCCGATGGCATGGGACGAAAGCGTCGCTGGCTATGCCAGGGATTACGCCAACAAGCATGCCAGCGACTGCACGCGGCTCGTTCATTCAGGCGGACCCTATGGGGAGAACCTTGCGTGGGCTTCCCCCGATCTTACTGGCACAGGAGCGGTGAACATGTGGGTCGGAGAAAAGCCTGACTACGACTACAATTCCAATTCATGCGCACCGGGAAAGGTCTGTGGGCATTACACTCAGGTGGTGTGGCGCAACTCTGTTCGGCTTGGATGTGCAAAGGCCCATTGCGCGACCGGCGGTACTTTGGTCACTTGTAACTACGATCCTCCTGGGAACGTTGTAGGCCAGAAGCCTTACTGAATTACAAAAAGTTGTATGTCGGATGATGAATTATTATGTCAAAATAATGTCTCATTATGATGAGGCTAGTGCTTTTGATGCACCAAAATCAAATAACATCATATGAATGATGAAGGAATCTCTTTACTGAAGAAAAAGTTAACCTCTTTCAGTAATTCTTCTTTTCTTTTTTTCTTTTGCAATTTCTATTTTTTCAAATGAAGGAATTTCGATTATTGATCTAACCTCCTTAGCTCCATCCTCTCGAGTACGTCACTATCCCTTTGAAGCCTCATCACACTGTGAAAGAGAAGCTAAGCACGATCTCTGTTACGCAATTTACACTTGAGTTCATTGTATTTGCTGTTTCTATCGATTGTAGTACATAGCAATGGCCGTCTTGGCAATATTACTATTCATTCCCGTCAATAAGCTGATCATTCATGGCGAAAAACATTAAGATATGGACCAATATTATTTAATAATATGGACTTGGTGGTATATTCGTTGATAAATTTTATGTATTGACGAATTGAACTCCTTCAGTTGACCAAGTAAGTAAATGATCTCTAATTAATCAACTCGGTGCCGATAAGTACCAGTCAAAATTGCCTACCTTTGTATTTTATTTCAATCCGTATAGCAGCCTAGTACTATAGAAAGGTCATAGACTCGTCACAGTTGGAAAATTCTTCCTTGAGGAATTTATGTGCTTGAATATAACAACCTAAATAAATTTTCATGTCATCTCAAATTACGATGTTTTAAAAATTAAGACGCAAGAACACGCCAAAATTTGCGGTCAATGAAATCTGATTTACAAGTTTTACGTTTGTGGAGTCAATCATCGGAATCGATATGAAGTTGTTGTATATGAGTAAGTGGATGAAATGATTAACCTATAATTTGGGAAAGTATTGCGAAAGCTCTAGAAATCTTGCTTGTTGGGACAGTGTAATACAAGCTCGATACTTTCATTTGGAGAATAGAAAAACAAAAAAAGAGTTCAAGTCCAAGCTTGTTAATAATTATCGATGGATGATAACAAATTTTATTCATTTTATTGGCAAATATTGGTTCTAACATTCATCAGTAGAACTGCGCATGTTAAAAAAGCAATAATCACTCACTTCGTCCTTCCTATATTAACATTATATTCAATCTGTTTTAATGTTATTGCTTAACGGAAAATAATTGACAACATTGTTTTTTTTTTTTGTCTAGTATACGTAGATAAGAAAATCTCGATCAATTTCTTTTCTTATTTTCTTATTAATTTAGGGTCAAAGTTGGGACGGCACGACCTAACATTAGCCACCAGCGAGCCACTTCATCCGCATAAAGGCCAATTGTGATTATTTGCCCGACGAAGCTCGTCGAGGTGGAAGTAATTTTTACTTCCTATTTCGAAGAGAAAATTATTCTCTCTGCACTAGAAGTTTTGATTAATTTTCTCTTTACACTGGAAGTTTTCATTTCTTCTGTAACAAGTTACAAAGTCCTAGCTTTGCATAGGCATACCTATATGTAAATATTTTATCCGAATATATTGGTATTTTCACATGTTATTTTTATCCGTGTTAAATATATAAATTTCATCGCTTAAGATCTCGAAAATACTGGCACTCATGTTATTTCTATGAATGTCCTGGACCTATATCAATGCATAAATACTTAAAAAGCACTTACCATCGTTTTAACTTAGCTTCTGAAGGAGGAATTTGAGTTTAGCTCTCCACGATACAACTCAGCAACCCCCGCCCATATCAAGCGATTTTGACAAGCAATTTACCAAGAAAACGAGCTTGAGTCAAGCTCGAATTGCCGTTCTTCCCTCAATTGATGTACTAACTCTACATACCCCTTTATTCTTCAATTTCTTCATACCAGAAGCATTAACTTGCTGCATAGACATGTCAAAATTTAGCTTCATTACCATGGAGACCCCAATCTTCTTCTCCGTCCGTCCCTCTTTCGTCCGTCCCCTTCTTAGTTCTTTCTATTTCTTTTCTCTTTTTCTTCTCTCGCCCTTGTCTTGCTTGTCTTCACCACATAAAGGAGACCCAGATAGATTAGCTACCTTAATGAATCATGAAATCCACTTAACTCTCTAAAGTGTCCACCATAGACTTTAAAGCCAAAATATAATGGACTAACTCATTTCATGCATGTGTCACGCTCCCAAGGTTTCCCATGCGCCAAAAATTGTGTATGATAAAAGAAGATCAAGCCAAGTCTCTTGGAGCTTCTAGAACATTCCCAAAGACCAGTGATACGGTTATTGTACCAACTTCTGGAGTCTTCTTGTCATGATTGTTGGTAGTTGGTAAATGGAAAAATGTGAATCTCCTCCATTAAATCGAAAGGGCATCAATAGTTGTATTGAGAGGGTCTCTAGTATCAGAAGGGGTGTCCTCCCCTCTCATTTGTAATAATTTAAACACTTCAAAGAAATAAAAACATAATCTCCCAGGGCTTCTCTCTCCACGATCTGGGTGAATGAGTGATTGATCCTTGGGAAAGGCTTGGTTTAGGTGCTCAAATGATTTAAAGAATCCTAAGTCACCGCACAGGTCCGATCCGAAGAATCGACTCGTGACACATGGCTCTTGTTCCATCACTTTTATAAATCGAAGAAAACCGTATAAAATTGTTACCCATTATTCAATTTATGGATTCGCTTTTATTTCTTGAGCATTTGCATAATTTAAGTAGATATCAGATACTTTTCAAATGTTCGCTAAACATTATATCTGCATTGTGCAACCACGAAATCAATTTGTCTTATCCCAAATCATGTAGATAATTCTTATTATCACAATCTCATAATGTCTCGGATGGACGTCGAATTGTCACTAGGTGTCAAAATTTCAACCTGCAAACACAATTAGTGAGTTAACCTCAATGTTGAGTGAGCAAATTATTGACTGATCAAGTAATTGCCCACCTCTTCTTGGGATTATAAATGCTAATAATAGTAAATCACATAGGATTTTGGTCATCTGCTTACATGATGCTTCAATCGTCTCCATTGACTTCCCAATCCATGTAATTGATGGGGGATATGACGCACCTAATTTGTTCAGTCTTCAGTCTTCAGTCTTCGTCTCCATGGTCTTTGATTGACTTTTCTTGAACGGGCTTTTTGTAAGTTTTCGATCGGACTCATTCCCTTAGGAGAGAGGGTCCGTGAAAATCTCACTTATATACTCTCTCATTCCAATTTTGAGCTCTGCATCCAAACATTATTGAGTCGGATCAATAATGGTGAAACTACGATCTCAGGCTATTCATGGCTGTGGATAGCAAGTACGCAATGCACGATTGAATTGGAAAGATCAAGTTTGTACTATCTGGGCCCACCGATCTCTCATGTGTTATGCAGACCTTCTTCCCCAGTCGCATTGCCAAAAGGGACAAGGGAGGCGAAGGACGACGGAGGCAAAAATTAAATGCCTTCACCTAATAACAACACTGGAGGTTTTGATAGAAGCCATCACGCCACCACCTCTCTCTCTCCCCACCTACACACCTTCAAGCGTCATCCCTTGGGTCTCCATAATTAGTAAAATGGGACTTCAATAATTAATTTACGAAAAACATTACTATCATTAAAAAAAGAAAATGTACTCTATTAATCGAAACATTCTTGTTCGCAGTTAAAATATTTTCTTCAGTGCATTTTTTTTTTCTTTTTATAAATACAAGCAATCATTTTAAGAAAATAATATTAGCAACATCAATTTTCACGAATTGAATGCTCCAGACAACAGATTATTTTAAAGAAAAAAGTCACAGAAAATTCTAAATTATACTTATTGTGACACATTTACCCAAAACTTGATATATCCACTCAAGATTGAACATGAAATTTTTTTTTTTAAAGGACACAAAATAATAATTTTAAAACGAAAGAAGACTGCACGAACGTCTTCCATTGAGGACATAACGATAAGAGGACAAAGAGAGAGAAAGAGACTATCAAAGTGAAAACATTACAAGGCCGTTTGGCAGTCACGCGCCAGGTGTGCCTGGCCTAGCCCGTTCCTTAGCTAATATCTACCCAGAGAAGGGAAATTAATATCGCTTTTGAGAAAAAAAATTGATGGAGAAATATTTTTTATATAAAATTATTTTCAAGGAAAATGACTGGTTCTTAACCGTGTATATAAGATGGAAGAAGGTTTTCGATGTTCAAATCTTACTTTTAAAATTTATTCTCTCCATTGTAACTATATTTTGTTCCAAATATAATATACTAAATTGATATTGAAATGCTTGCATATTTTAATAACAATATGCTGCCTTATTTATCTTACGAAATATATAAAATAGTCTTAGTGTGTTTAAAATAATAATAATAATATTTGATTATATTACCACACTTTGCACCATATTGTTCCATGGGCTTCAATGCGTAGAGTGTATGTTTTCTAAAACCTTAGAGAACATACATATATCTTCAAGATAGACGGTGTAAAATTGAGGACCACATAATGTTCTTATAAGTCTACAGTACTTCCCTTAGTGGAATCAGTCAATAATTGATTTGTGCACAAGACAGAGATGTTAAATGTAGGTAACACTGAAAGTGGATCACTGGAGGAGATGGGGAAACTACTGCTCAACTTTGCCCTCTTGTGGTGGTGGAGCTCAATCCCTAGCCCCGGCGCTTGCTTGCAAGACCAAATGGATCAGCTCGTGTAAGCGTCCTTTAGAAATGCTATAGATGAAGATCCATTAAGAGTCTTGAGTTCTTGGAATGATTCTACCAATCATTGTGAGTGGCAAGGTGTTTTGTGTAGCAAAAGGCATCCTGGGAGGGTCATGCCCCTGATCCTGAGATCACAAGGCTGGGGAGGCTTCTTATCTTCTCACATAAGTAACCTCTCTTTCCTCAAGATCATGGTTTTACAAAACAATAACTTTGGTGGCGAAATGCCATCAGAGATCGGCAACTTGTTTCGGCTCCATAATCTTGATCTTACTGACAACTCGTTTGGCAGGCCGATACCCTATAATCTTTCTTGTTGCTCGAACCTCGAGTCCTTGAATCTCATAGATAACCGACTTGTGGGGGGAATTTATTCCAATCTTGGTTCTTTACAAACGCTCAAATTCTTGCGCTTCTCTAAGGACAACCTTGTAGGCCCTATTCCTCCTTTGATTGGAAACCTCTCGCTGCTACAACACCTCTCTTTGGCAGAAAATGTGTTTCACGAAGAAATACTTGAGGAACAGTGTTGCGACCTACCCCTTGGGAGAGGGAATATGTTTAGGGGTATTGTCTAAAATGCCGCCTACAGCTCATGATCAAACATGAGCTCTCCCAAGCCCAAACCTTAAGCAACATAGGGTATTCATAAGAATTTTATAATAATGAGCCATCGCTAGCCTATTGGGGTCGACTGGAAACCAAGTGAATATGTGGATTGGGGAAAAGCGCGACTACGACTACTCACTCATGCGCACTAGGGAAGGTATGCGGGCATTACACTTAGGTGGTGTGGCACAACTCGGTTCGACTTGGATGTGCAAAGGCCCGATGCGCTATGGGCGGTACTTTGGCTACTTGTAACTACGATCCTCCCGGCAACGTTGTTGGCTAGAAGCCTTATTGAATCACGGAAAGTTGTATGTCAAATGATGAACTATTATGTCAAGATAATGCCTCGTTATGATGAGGCAAGAGTTTTAGATGCACCAAAATTAAATAACGTTATATGAATGATGCAGGTAAATTTCTTTATTGAAGAAAAAGTTAACCTCTTTTAGTAATTATATTTTTCTTTTTTTCTTTTGCAATTTCTACTTTTCAAATGAAGGAATTTCGATCATTGATCTAACCTCCTTAGCTCCATGCTCTCGAATAGACCCGTTAAACGGGTGGGTCGGGTCGGGTTGGGTTTAGGTCGGGTCATAAATGGTCCGACCCAAATCGACCCATTTAACCTGTTTATGACCCATTTATTGCAATGCAAAATTTTTTACCCATAACCGACCCGAACCATACCCAACCCATTTAACTAAACTTAAAAAAGCTTATTATATATATTTTTAAAAAAATGGTATTGCTAAAATAGTTTTATACAACGCAAATTTAATGGACAATTTTTATAATTTAAAAAATTATTTTAAAAAATCGAATTTTAATTATTTTTTTAAATTAAAATTTTAATTATTTTTATTTTTAAATATAATTTTCTTTTTTTCTTTTTTTCTTTTTTCTGTTTTTGTTCTTCTTCTTTTTTGGCCGGCCACCAGCCATGACGACGGCTGGCGATCGGCCATAGGCGAGCTTGAGTCTCGCCAGATGTCGGCGAGGCCTCCGCCTCGCCAGATCGAGCGAGCTCGAGGCTCGCCGCCGTCGGGCGAGCTCGAGCCTCGTTGGACGTCGAGCGAGCTCGAGCTCGCCCCTCGCCAGATCTGGCAAGGCTCGAGCCTCGCCCGACGCCGGCGAGTTGGAGTCTCGCCCGGATCGGTGAGGCTCGAGCCTCACTAGGCGTCGGCGAGGCTTCCGCCTCGCCGGATCCGGCGAGCTCGAGGCTCGCCTAGCCGATTGCCGGCCATCGCCGTGCCGGCGAGCTCGAGGCTCGCATGGCATGGGACATGAGGTTTCCATCCTTGGGGATACATACAGTTACGGCATTCTATTATTGGAGATGTTCACTGGAAAGAGACCCACTGAAGAGGCCTTTGGGCACTATCTTAACCTCCACAACTTCGTCCTAATGGCTCTCCCGGATCGAGCAATGGACTTCGTAGACTTAAGGCTTTGGAGTGAAGCTGGTGATCGACAACAAGAGATCATGATCAGAGATTGCATTATCTATGTATTTGAAGTTGGACTCGCATGTTGGATGGAATCACCATCGGATCAGATGGACATGATCGAGGCGATCAAGAAATTACACTTGATCAAGGTGACTTACGAAACCAAAGAGAGAAGAGTAGGTATGTAGCTAAGTCAGTTTTCTCATTTCATCTTGGAACTCTTTCACTAGTAGAGAAAATCATTGTGCAAAGGCAATGCTAACAAATTGACATGATGTTTCCCTAACTAGTGTGCCTACCCATATCTATTATGTGTGTTTTTAATGATGACACCAATATCTATATTTTAAAAATCATAGAAAATGGATGTATGGATTTATAGTTGTCGTGATCTACCTTTTTTTTCCTGGAGAGGAAAACACATAAGTTTAGGTATAATGCTTAAAAGGCGGGCCCTATAGCCCTTAATTAGGCATAGGCTGTCTCAAGCTCATGCCCTGTGCAACATTGGGGTGTTTAATTTTAGTTTCAATTAAAGCTATAAGAATTTTCTAATGAGGAGTCACCACTTGCCTGTTGGGGTTAGTTAAAAACCAAGTGAGACATGGGAGTATATCTTACTTCCTATGCAATTAGAGAATTTAGGAGCGATGACTTAGTTACACTAATTAATCAACTAGTGTCCTTGCATGGTACATAATCTTGTTCATTTTGTCAGGCAGCTTGGATTGATTTTAAACCTATCCACTAATATATGATATGGTTATACATGTGTACAATAATTAAAATAAGAATAAGCAACCAAAGAAGTATAAAATAAATTGCAAAGAAAAGTTAGAATCTAACGCTAAGGGGGGAGCGGAGCCGGGCCAAGGGTGGGCTTCCCCGGACCCTTTTTCTTTTTCCCTTCCTTTCCACCTAGGCGACGAATTTTATGTATTGATGAATTGAACTCTTTAGTTGACAAAGTATATAATCTCTTGTATTGATGAATTGAACTCCTTTAGTTGACAAAGTATATAATCTCTAATTAATCAACTAGGCGTCCATAAGCACCAGTCAAAATTTCCTAATTTTGTACTCTATTTCAATCCGTATCACAGCCTAGTACTCTAGAAAAGGTCATAGACTCGTCACAGTTGGAAAATTCATCCCCGAGGATTTTATGTACTTAGATATAACCACCTAAGATAAGTTTTCATGTTGTCTCAAATTATGATGTTTAAAAAATTAAGACACAAGAACACGCCAAAATTTGCGGTCAATGAAATCTGATTTATAAGTTTTACACTTGTGGAGTCAATTGTTGGAATCGATATGAGGTTGTTGTATATGACTAAGTGGATAAAATGATTAACCTATAATTTGGGAAAGTATTGCGAAAGCTGTAGAAATCTTGACTATTGGGATGGCATAATACAAGTCTGAAACTTTCACCTGAAGAATAGAAAGACAAAAAAAAGAATTCAAGTCCGAACCCATTAACAAATTCTGGTGGATGATGACAATTTTTATCCGTTTTATTGGCAAAGCATGGTTCTTACATTCATCAGCAGAACTGCATGCATGTTAAAAAATTAATAATCATCTTCGTCTATCGTATTTTAACATTATATTCAATCTGCTTCAATGAAATTTTTTGATGTAAAATAATTGATAAATTTTTTGATGTAAATTACGAGAGAACATAATTTATATTTATGTCTAAAAAAACCTAATGAAATTGAAGACAGGATATAGATGAACTAATAAGAAACTACTAAATATTATACATCTAAGTGGATAACTACTAAAAAATTGAAACAAATCCCCCAATATCCTAACGTAGTTATTAAAATAAAAAGACAAGGAAATGAAGTCTACCACTGGCTACCTCTATGACGACCATCATCTCCCTCCCTCCAATTGACAGCCTCTTACAACCTCAACCCAGGCTAATACCAAAGATCGAGCAAGAACTACCTCTTCCTCCCGCCATGCATGTAATAACCTTCCTTTTTTAGAAGACAGAATCGACCACGCTCTAAATTAACCCTCTCAATCAATGAGACAACTTATTACTAGTTATCTTTTTATATGCCTACCAGGGTTGTCCGCTAGGCGAGACTTTGGACAAAGCTCGAGTTATTAGATCATTATTCATACGATGCCCTAACTTTTAGATGTGCTAATTTTATATGCAAAACGTTTGATATGGACCAAAAAGATTAATGCAAAACATTTGAATGTTTCATATGTACACATCTAACTGCCTCACGTGTTATTCAAGCAGCGATTGCATGATAATCACCATCATCGATGTACGTAATTAGGTCTAATCTCTTGGGATGGTTGAATAAAGCATGGACTTCTTGTTAAACATTTGTGACCAAATATTTCGGCTACGTTAGGTTTTTGTTGAGTCTATCAGGTTTTGAAATTGACAAAACTTTCCTATTCTTGTTCTTATTCTAAAGAATACTAGACTTCTGTGTTATATCTTGAAATGTTATCAAAGTTTATTTTACTCCAGAAGTCTTTCCCACTCTGACGAGATCCAGACTGAAACCAAGTCCATAATGAAGATATAATCAGACTTAGGATTATTGATCTTTCGATAATGATTCAATACATACGAGATTTATTCTTAATATCTGGCTTTATGGCGAAGAATCTCACTTACCTTTTATAAATATATTGATGGAACCAATCACGAATTCATGAAATCAATCTTGAAGACAAGTTTCTTTTCGGGAAGCATCTACTTATGGAAATCTAGATTATGATTGTTTGAGCTTCCAAAATCATCGGATTTTCATTTCAATCTTCAAACGGCTACAAGATTTCCTTGATTGATTTTGTCCAACGGATTGATTGGAAGAAATTCCTCTGGAGAATGCTAACGGTTAGAAAGGCGTAGAGAAGCATTTAAGGAGGTCATTCAGTCCATTTGGGGTAGAGCGTGAAAATTGACATTCCAAAGTTTGGGCCCTTTCCAATCACTCGTTCTTTATCGACAGTGCTTACAAATTGTGTTCAAGAAAGAAAAACACAAGAGGAGTGACTTAGTGAGAGAAAAAGAAATCATTTATTGAGTGTTCGTACTCAAATCGTTGTATTTCTCTGTTGATACCTTAGTGAATTCCAGCCAGAAAGCTGTTAGCATGTGAGAGTAGACGTGGGCTTGATTTAAGCCGAACCACTATAAATCTTGTATTCAATTTCTCTTCCCTTAACTCTTTTGATTTGTTTATCGCAATCTTTTTCTTAATTTCACTAATTTCTAAACCAACTTAATTGAGTCTAAACTTACTTTAGAAGTTTAGTGTCACTTTTAGTCAGACTCTAGTTGCAAAATAACTTATTATGCATTTATTTGTTTAATTTGTTTTTACACCTATTCACCCCCCCTCTAGGTGGTTATACTAGCATTTTCAATTTGTACTTTGTATTCTCTAGGCCTCACACAATGGGAAGACGGGTGAAAATCTAGAGTTTTCGATACCCGGTCATCAAATTTGAAAATAGCCACAAAAAAAAAAAAAAAAAAAAATCAGACCGTTATAATGCATTGTAAAATTACAAATATAGGGAGGAAAAACCGATACTTTGCATCATCTATCGTTATAGTTATCTTAAATTTCAGGTGTAAAGTTCATGGTTTTTTAATATTCATAAGTCATGAAAAAAACGTACATAGATTAAAGGAGAATTTATAAAATCTTTTCAAACTAAGGGGATAGAGGGGGATGTATCTGTCCCCAAACTATCAATCGGTTTATGTTATCTCTTGAGTTCTCACATCAGTGGTTAACGGAAAATCAGACAAAGTTCTAAGGACATAACAAATCGACGTTTCAAAGTTCATAACAAAATGCATGTCTCTTCCAAAGTATAAAGGGTTTAGATAATTTTTCCTTAATTAAAAACAGAGATAAAGGATGTAAAGCAGATAATGAAATTGTAAGGGGAAAAACTATAAAATGAACATGGCATCCATACTAAATTGAGCCATATTATTGAAAATGGTGGGTTCCATGTTTGTAGGACTCATCAAATTTGATGATTTAACCATTGTGTGATTTCATAGAGTCCATCATGTGCGCGCAGATGTCAAAATGAATTGACATAATAGGGACCGTACTGAAGAAACTCCGGAACGAAACCCTGATCCACACGTTGAAGTTGTCCTCCTCGCCAAGCTTACTGCATAAGCCTTCTCTCTCTTGGGCGTGTGGCTTCCTTTAGAAGCTGAGGACCGACTTTCCTGTCCACACGCAGTACGTCGGCGGATCCCAGGGCTTTGCGATTCGGACAGCCAGTCTCCTCATTTCTCGCTCTCTGCAACTGCTTCCTCGGAAGTGACAAGCTCATAACTCACAATTCTTTGTCTCGGTCGTGCGAGTTTTCTTCCTTTACAGAGAAGAAGACGCGTTGCATACGTTCTCAAAACTTGATTACCTATGGTTTCACCTATGAAGTAATTATTTTAGATTGAGCTTCATGAGAGTAATTTATCAGATCTTTTTGTGGTGGCAAAACGACCAAGCCAGGGTTTAATTTTTCGATTGAGCATATGAACATAAGACAAGGCAAAAAGTACATAAAAAGTCCTAAACTTATGACATTAATACTAACTCAGTCATAAACCTTTTTTTTTTTTTTTTTTTTTTTAAAACCTTTTAATTGGATCAATTTAGTTCTAAATGTTTCCACATTTGTACAAATTCAGCTCTTTCAGCCAATTTTGATTGGCCTATGCTGAAGTGGATGTCAACCGGTGTCGGCCGTCCGGTCAACGTTATTGTGATAATTTTTTAATAATTTTTAATTTTTAGAATTTTTGTATTAGTTTTTTCTTTTTCTTTTTTCTCTTCTTCCTCCTTGCGTTTCTTCTCCCTATAGTGGCCGGCTAGGCTCCGACGAGCCTTGCCAGCCATTGGGTGATGGCTGCGAAGCCTTCACCCGCCACTAGGCGATGGCAACAAAGCCCTCCCCGGTCGCCTCATTGGCGACCTTAGGCAAGGTTGGATGAGGCTCGCAACCCTCGTTGATGGCAGATGAGGGCTTCGCAACCCTCGCCTAGTGGCCAGCGAGCCTTGCCGGAGCCTTGCCAACCACCGCAAGGAGAAGGAGCCTAAAGAGAAAGAAGAGAAGAAAGAAAAAGAAAAGGAAAAAAATTAATAAAAAATTTTATTTAAAATTTATCTTGTATGGCCGGCGTTGGTTGGCATCTACATTAGCGCCAGCCAGCCAAAATTAGCCGGAAAAATTAAATTGGTACCAAAGTGAAAAAATTTATGACTAAATTTATCAAATCGAAATGTTTAAGACTGAATTGGTACCAATGTCATATATTTAAAACTTTTTTGGTACTTTTCTCCCTTGACCATAATTGACCTGGGGATTGGGACTAGACACCCCTTATTTCTTGCATCGTAGGGCAAGGGGCGAGCTCAACTAGCTAGTAGTTGCATCAAAAGTATTTTAAAAAGAAGGATGCGATATTCCACTTGGAGATAATTTGAATGGGAAATAAAAGTGTGAGGACTCAAAACAAGCTTGTAGGTTTCATTGAGTCGATCAATGGAAACTCGACGAATTATTGAATAAAGAGGAATTAATGCATATTCTTAATACATTTAGCATTTCTCTAACCTCAATAAAAAAAAAAAAAAAAAGGCACCTTATGATATTAAGCATGATGTTTCAGGTTTTGGTGCTTGGCTTATCATTGACGTGGACTTTAAACCAATTTCGTATGAAAAGCCAAAAGAAACAATGAAAAGTAAGGGAGAAAACTTTAACCCAGGACACGGCAAATGTAAAAGGAATCCTGTGGAAAGAGAGAGAGATCCAAGATGACTTTTGCTTTTCTCATGTTCATGTAAAAGAATCAATGGAGCCACTGTTTGTCAAGAATATGAAAGCTTCGTTCTATATCTAAAATTAAAATAATAAAGAATAAAATATCAGAAAACGAGTGTTGAGAGCGCACAGCAGCAAATGCCAATGCATTTTTTATAAATACGAGCAAACATTTTAAGAAAATAATATCAGCAACGTTATTTTTTGTGAATTGAATGCTCCAGACAACAAATTATTTTAAAAGAAAAAGCCACAAAAAATATCAAATTATAGCTATTGTGGCACATTTATCCTAAACTTGTTACATCCACTCAAGATTGAACATGAAAAGTTAAAAAAAAAAAAAAGACACAATAATAATTTTAAAACGAAAGAAGATTGTGCAAACGTCTTCCGTTGGGATATAACGATAAGAGGGCAAATAGAGAGAAAGAGACAGTGTATCAAAGTGAATATTACGAGCCCATTTTGACAGTCACGGGCTAGGTGTGCCTGGCCTAGCCCGTTCCTTAGCTAATATTAACCAGGAAAGGGTAATTAATATCGCTTTTGAGAAAAAAACTTAGTTGATGGAGAAATATTTTTTTATGAATTTTTTTTTCAAGGAAAATGACTGGTTCTCAACGGTGTATATAAAAGTGAGATGGAAAAGGATTTTCGATGTTGAAATCTTACTTTTAAAATTTATTCTCTCCAATGTAACTATATTTTGTTCCAAATATAAGATATTAAACTCATATTGAAATGCTTGCATATTGTAATAACAATATGCCACATTATTTATCTTATGAAATATATAAAATAGTCTTAGTGTGTTTAAAATAATAATAACAATATTTGATTATATTGCCACACTTTGCACCATATTGTTCCCTGGGCTTCAATGCGTAGAGTGTACGTTTTTTGAAACATCAAAGAACATACATATATCTTCAAGATAGACGAAATAAAATTGAGGACCATAGAATATTCTTATAAGTCTACAGTACTTCCCTTAATGGAATTAGTCAATAATTGATTTGTCGCAAGATGGAGGTATTAAATGTAGGCAACACTAAGGCTCCATTCATTTCACGGAAAATAATTTCTAGGAAAACGTTTTCCGGATTTTCCGGTGTTTGTTTCATGGAAAATGAATTCCTTGGAGAAAATGTTTTCCATCAAATGAAAAAAGTATTCTAAAGTAGGGGAAAATGTTTTCCACTTTTGAAAAGTGGAAAATATTTTCCTCACTTAATCTCTTTTATCTCACACATTTACAAATCTTTACTTCCTTCTCATGTTTCTTCTTCTTCTTTTCTTTTTTTATTCGAATTATATTTTTAATTTTCTTTTTTTCTTTTTTAATTCAAATTATTTTTAATTTCCTTTTTTTTTTCTTTCTTTTCTTTGTTTCCCATCTTCTTCTTTCTTGGCTAGTCGTTAGACTAGGTGAACCTCAAGCCCGTCGATCTTAAACTCGTGATTGTCGATCCGGCAAGCCTCGAGCTTCACGCTCGCGCTCGCCAATCTAGGGAGTGGAAAATATTTTTCTTACCGAACACCGGAAAATATTTCCGAAACATTTTCAGGTTTTAGTCGAACACCAGAAAATATTGTCGTTTTCCTGGGAAATGACTTTTGGGAAAATATTTTTCGGAAATGGTCCATTTTCCGCGAAATGAATGGACCCTAAAGGTAGATCACTAGAGGAGATGGGGAAACTACTCTTTCTTATGCTCAACTTTGCCCTCTTGTGGTGGTGGAGCTCAATCCCTAGCCCCAAATAGGTTAGCCACCTTAATGAATCATGAAATCCACTTAACTCTCCGAAGAGTCCACCATAGACCTTAAAACCAAAATAAATTGGACTAACTCATTTCATGCATGTGTCACGGTCTTGAAGTTTCCCATGCGCCAAAGATCGTGTATGATAAAAGAAGATCGGGCCAAATCTCCTAGAGCTTTCAGAACATTACTAGGGACTAGCGATACGGTACTTTTACCAACTTGTAGAGTTTTCTTGTCATAATTGTCGGTAGTTGGTAAATGGAGAGGTGCAATCTGTTCCGTTAGATCGAAAGGGCATCAATGGTTGTATTTAAAGAGTTTCTAGTATAAGAATGGGTGTCTTCCCCCTAATTTGTAACCATCCAAACACTTCAAAGTAGATAAACATTATCTCCTAGAGTTTCTCTCTCTAAAAACTTTCTCTATATATGATCTGGGTGAATAAGTGATTGATTTAAGAAAGCCTAAGTCACTGCACAAGTCTGATCCAAACAATTGACTTGTGACACATGGCTCTTGTTCCATTACTTTCTATAAATCAAAGAAATCATAAAACATTTTTATTCATTATTCAATTTATGGATTCACTTTTATTTCTTGAGCATTTACATGATTTAAGTAGCTATGAGGTACTTTTCAAATGTTCACTAAACATTATATTTGTGTGGTGCAACCATGAAATCAATCTGTCTTATCCCAAATTGCGTAGATAATTCTTATTATCACAATTTTGTAATGTCTCGTATAGATATTCACGTGTCACTAGGTGTCAAAATTTCAGCCTGCGAAGACAATTAGTGAGTTAACCTCAATGTTGAGTGAGCAAATTATCGACCGATCCTGTAATTGCCCACCTCTTCTTGGAATTATATATGCTAATAATAGTAAATCACCTATGATTTTGGTCATTTGCTTACATGACACATTCAATGCTATGTTCAGGTCTCCATTGACTTCCCAATCCTCACGTAATCGATGGGGAATATGAGGCACCCAATTTGTTCAGTCTTCAGTCTTCATCTCCATGGCCTTTGCTTGACTTTTCTCGAGTGGGCTTCTTGTGAGTTTTCGATTGGACTCATTCCCTTAGGAGAGGGGGTCCGTGAAAGTCTCACTTATTTACTCTCTCATTCCATTTTTAAACTCTGATTACCTAATTAGGTCGATGGCAAGTGGCTAGATCGCACACTTACCGTGGTTTAATGACGTTTACATTTGTAATGGAGGTGAAATATACTGAAGCGACTAAATTGCCGGAAGAAAAAAACGACATCACTGGATCGTTCTTTTGAGGTGCGGCACGGTCAAGTTCTGCATCCAAACATTGTAGAGTCGGATCAATAATAGTGAAATTACAATTTCAGGCTATTCACGTCTGTGGGTACCAAGTACGAAATGCCCGATTGAACTGGAAAGATCAAGTTTGTACTATCTAGGCCCACTGATCGGTCGTGCGTTATGCAAACCTTTTTCCTCAGCCACGTGGCCAAAAGGGACAAGGGAAGCGAAGGTGGACGGAGGCAAAAATTAAATGCCTTCACCTAATAACAAGACTGGAGATTTTAATAGAACAAGAGGTCATCACGCCACCACCTCACTCTCTCACTCCCCACCTATTCTGCCATCATCCCTCGGGTCCCCATAATCAGTAAAATGGGACTTCAATAATCAATTTACGGAAAATCATAAAAAAAAAAGTAATCTATTAATCGAAATATTCATATTCAGAGTGAAAATATTTTCTTTAATGCATTTTTTTTATAAATACGTGCAATTATTATAAGAAAAATAATATTTGCAGCGTCGTTTTTTGCGAACTGAATGCCCCAGACAATAGATTATTTTTAAGAAAAAAGTCGCAAAAAATCCCAAATTATACCTATTGTGACATATTTATTCTAAACTTGTTACATCCACTCAAGATTGAAAATGAAAAGTAAAAAATAAAAAGAAAAAAATAGACACAAAAATAATAATTTTAAAACGAAAGAAGACTGTACAAACGTCTTCCATGGAGGATATGGCGATAAGAGGACAATAGAAAAAGAGACAGATAGATAGTTTATCAAAGTGAAAATATTACGAGGCCGTTTGGTAGTCACGGGCTAGGTGTGGCTGGCCTAGCCCGTTCCTTAGCTAATATTTAACCAGAAAAGGGAAATTAATATCACTTTTGAGAAAAAAAAAATTAGTTGATGGAGAAATATTTTTTATAAAAAAAATTGTTTCCAAGGAAAATGACTGGTTCTCAACAGTGTATTTAAAAGTGAGATGGAAAAAGGTTTTCGACATTTAAATCTTACTTTTAAAATTTATTTTCTCCATTCTAACTACATTTTGTTCCAAATATAAGATACTAAATTGATATTGAAATGCTTGCATATTGTAATAAAAATATGCCACATCATTTATCTTACGAAATATATAAAATAGTCTTAGTGTATTTAAAATAATAATAACAATATTTGATTATATTGCCACGCTTTGCACCCTATTGTTCCATGGGCTTCAAACCGTAGGGTGTACGTTCTTTGAAACCTCAGAGAACACACGTATATCTTCAAGATAGACGACGTAAAATTGAGGACCACATAATGTTCTTATATCTACAGTACTTCCCTTAGTGGAATCGGTCAATACTCGATTTGTGCGCAAGACGGAGGTGTTAAATGCAGGTAAGACTGAAAGTGGATCACCAGAGGAGATGGGGAAACTACTCTTTCTTATGCTCAACTTTGCCCTCTTGTGGTGGTGGAGCTCAATCCCTAACCTCGGTGCTTGCTCGCAAGACCAAATGGATCGGCTTGCATTAGCATCCTTCAGAAATGCTATAGACGAAGATCCATTTAGAGTCTTGAGCTCTTGGAATGATTCTACCAATCATTGTGAGTGGCAAGGTGTTTTGTGCAGCAAAAGGCATCCCGGGAGGGTCATGGCCTTGATCTTGAGATCACAAGGCTTGGGAGGCTTCTTATCTCCTCACATAGGTAACCTCTCTTTCCTCAAGATCATGGTTTTACAAAACAATAGCTTTGGCGGTGAAATCCCATCACAGATCGGCAACTTGTTTCGGCTCCGCAATCTTAATCTTAGTAAGAACTCTTTTGGTGGGCCAATACCCTCCAATCTTTCCCGCTGCTCAAACCTCGAGACCTTGAATCTTTCAGATAACTGACTTGTGGGGAGAATTTATTCCAATCTTGGTTCTTTACCAAGGCTTAAATTCTTGAGCTTGTCTAAGAACAATCTTGTAGGTCCTATTCCTCCTTCGATTGGAAACCTCTCGCTGCTACAACACCTCTCTTTGGCAGAAAATGCGTTTCAAGGAGAAATACCTGAGGAACTGTCCAGACTTGAGAGGTTGATATATTTTCAACTATCATCGAACAAACTAACCGGCGAGATTCCACTAGGGATTTTTAACATCTCTGGCATTAATTACTTCTATGTTGGTTGGAACCAGTTGCGGGGAAGCTTTCCTTCTGATATTGGCACCACTCTTCCTTCTCTCTATTACCTTGGAGGGCTCAATAACATGTTCACCGGGATAATTCCGTCATCTTTGACGAATACCACCAGTCTTCGGGGACTTTACCTTGCTAACAATAATTTCCATGGGCCAATACCGAAGAATCTGGGAAGGCTAAAGGGCCTTTACGTGATTGCATTGGATTTAAACCAGTTGCAGGATGACTTGAGTTTTATTTCTTCTTTAGCTAATTGTTCCAACTTACAAATTCTCTCGGTGGACGCGAACTCGATTCACGGATCATTGCCAACATCCATCTCCAATCTCTCCACCAGCATTAAGCGAATTTCAATGTCAAACAATCTGATCCATGGAACTATTCCTTCAGCCTTCGGAAATCTCTTCAACTTGTCGTATTTGAGTTTAAAGAATAATTCTCTAACCGATAGCCTTCCTGATTCTATTGGAGCACTTTACAACTTGCGGGTACTTTCTTTGAGCAGAAACATGTTTACTGGAGAGATACCGCCTTCGATTGGTAATATGACATCTTTAAATAGGCTTTTCCTTCAAGACAACAATTTCCAAGGCTACATACCGCAAAGTCTTGGAAATTGCACGCAACTAATCGAGCTAGAGCTTTCAAACAACAATCTAAGTGGCTCAATTCCAGTCGAAATTGTGGGCCTTTATTCCTTGTCGATCCTCTTCAGTTTAGCGCATAATAATCTAAGTGGATCTCTTCCATATCAAGTTGGGTCTTTAAGGAGTCTCGAAGAATTAGATCTATCTTACAATAGATTGACCGGCTTAATTCCAGCCTCCATCAGCGGATGCTTGAGATTGGCACGGCTTCGCTTAGAAGCTAATTCTTTTCATGGTCAAATCCCTCAAGCTTTAAGTCCATTACGACACCTAGAAGTGCTGGATCTTTCCAATAACAATTTTTCTGGTCCAATCCCGAGCTTTCTTATAGAGTTCTTATTGCTTAAATACTTGAATATGTCATTCAATGAACTAGAAGGACAAGTTCCGGAGAGCGGAGTTTTTCTCAATGCAAGTGTTGTATCAGTTTCTGGAAATAGGGAACTTTGTGGAGGTGTTTCAACTCTGAAGCTTCCTCTTTGTAAATTACCAAGCTCTAACAAGTTTTCTACAATCAAGGCCATAATAACATCCGTGGTCGCTATCAGCTTGTTATGTTTAGCTTTGTTGTTCTTGTCTATTTTCTGTTACCGCAAAAAGAAGCAGACAAGAACCACTGCTTGGATGTCATCATCTTTCAAGAACCAATTCATGAGGATTTCTTATGATGAACTCCTGAGAGCTACTAATAGATTCTCAGAGACCAATTTGATTGGTAAAGGGAGATATGGCACAGTTTATATGGGGATTCTTGAGGGCATTGCCATTGTGGCAGTAAAGGTGCTCAATTTAACACAAAGAGGTGCTGCAAGGAGCTTTGTCTCAGAATGTCGAACTCTAGGAACCATTAGACACCGAAACCTTGTGAAGATACTAAGCGTCTGTTCAAGTGTGGACATTCGTGGCAATGACTTCAAAGCTCTAATATACGAGTTCATGGCTAACGGGAGTTTGGAGGAGTGGTTGCACCCTGAGACTATAGTGCGAGATGATGAGCACGGAAAATCGAGAAATCTAAGACTAGTGCAAAGGTTAAACATTGCCATCGACATAGCTATTGCGATCGAATATCTCCATAAGGGTTGCTCTCCGGCAATCGTCCATGGAGATTTGAAGCCGAGTAATGTGCTTTTGGATGATGACATGGTGGCTCGAGTTGGAGATTTCGGGCTTGCAAAGATCATTTCAACAGTGTCATCCGAAACCACAGGAGTTCAGGACCAGGGTAGTTCAACTTCGACTATAGTTAGAGGATCCATTGGCTATGTGCCCCCTGGTATGAATCTGTTATATTTTCTTAGTTAGTTTTTGGTTGGTTGTGATAGTGATATCAGAGAGGGTTAAAAATTTGAATAAACAATGATCCATGGTGTCTTGTAATGCTTCTTATGCTCTAACATCTCTTTCTCACAACATAATTTCCTCTTTTTTTCAATTATTTTCTTCAGCAGAAAAAGAAAATACATAAATATTTGTATATGAACAGACTAATATTAGTACGTCGTAATTATATTTGAAATTAAGATGAGGATAAACCGTCGTAGATTTGATAAATAATTGGAAATATTTATTGTCAACACTTGTGAATCCGGGCCACTAAATGTACAAAGCATATTTTATCATATCATATTCGCATTTTTTTTTCTATGATTCATATTTTATCTCATACCATGTTCATGCTGTGAAAACAGACAGTGGCTAATAGTGTCGTAAATTACTATATGAGAAATTGACGAGAACTTGTGCTCTTTTGGTATGCCATGACTTAAGGTCTTAGACAATAAGTAATTGACCCCTAAAAGGGGAACCTTTCTTCTTGAGGCGACCTATAATTCTATATTCGTAAAATATGTTTAGATGATACGGTATTTAAAGCAGAAATTCTTGGAGGTCTCGAACTCATAAATGCATGATAATATCACACAACACTACCCGGTGGGTTCTATCCAACTGTAATTCTCCCTAAACGTCTTGTTTAGAGCATATCAAAACAAACTCGATGCATTTACAAGTATTAATCCATCACGTCAACAAATCTCTCCAAGTCTCTTCTCTCTTCCCCCCCCCCCCCCCAATGTTCTTTTCTTTGCCTCGTGTGGTATAGGTATTAAATTGAATTCAGATCAGAAAAATGATTAGCCTCATGTGTATCTCATGTGTAACCAGTTAAAACTGGCGGCTCAAATTTAGTTAATAGATGTACTAAATGCACTAAATAATTTCCACCAAGGCCTTCACCACATATATAATCTTCTTCTTTTTTCCCCCACCTACTAAATGACAAAGTCACTCTTGATGTTCAGGCAATTTGTTCAGCAAAATGTGACAACTTTGGGTGCACTACTTTTTGGACTAGAAGAGTTCTACGTTGTTGACTGATCTTTGGTGCACTTTACAAATCCTAAAGTCTTATCTCTCTGCGGTTGATGCATCTGACTTTTGCAACAATTTTTACCACTTTAGCATACGATAGGTACTAAGCATCAGCTATAGCCAATAAACTAAACGAAAATTAAACAAATAGATATGAAAGAGAAAAAAGCCGTGGGGGATTTTGGGACCCTTTCCTTGGACTCTACCATGCACAGCGAGCCCGTACGTGAAGTCAGTGAGGGCTTGCGTGCCATCACTCTCTTTGGGCGTGACTGGCGCAAGCCCTCAAAACTGTCTTAGGCAAGCTCCTGCGCATTGACATCGAGCAAAACCCCATGAGATTTAGGAACTTTTTTTTATACAATTATCTTCAAGAAAAAGTGTATATTCATTCCTGTTTAATGTCTTGATGTAATTTTCAGAGTATGGCATGGGACACCAAGTTTCTACACTCGGGGATGCATACAGTTACGGCATTCTATTATTGGAGATGTTCACTGGAAAGAGACCCACTGAAGAGGCCTTTGGGCATTGTCTTAACCTTCATAGCTTTGTCCGAATGGCTCTTCCTGATTGAGTGATGGACATTGTAGACTCAAGGATTTGGAGTGAAGCTGGTGATCGACAACAGGAGATGAGGATCAAAGATTGCATAATCTCCATTTTCGAAGTTGGAGTCGCATGTTCGATAGAATCACCACTGGATCGGATGGACATGACTGAGGCAATTAGGAAATTATACTCGATCAAGGCAAGTTACGAAATCAAAGAGAGGACAGGTATGTAGCTAAGTTAATTTTCTTGTTTCACCTTTGAACTTTTTCACTAGCAGAGAAAATCATCATGTAAAGGCAATGCTAGCAGATTCACATGAATGTCTCCCTAAATAGGCTGCCTACCCATACCCTTTATGTATATTTTAATAATTACACCCATACTTATATTTAAAATTGTAGAAAGTGGATCTATGGAGTTGGAGTCTACCTATTTCCATTAAGTAACCAGGTACAAATTGATGAATTTGCTTATTTGCATGGTTCTCTTCATATCTAATGCCGCTGTTTACCAAAGCATCGATGCATTGCTTAATTACTTGAATTATCTTTTCATTTTATGCACTTTAACCCACGTTACCATTTTAATTATATGAATAAATGATGGATTAATAATTTTGAGAGGTTTTCAAGTTGGTCGAGACTGAATATCAAACTATACAGATCCTTAAGCTTGTGATCTTAAATCCTAGAGTGTAATAGATGTGGGGAAACTAGCAAATCCACGGATTCCATAAAATTAACAAAAAAGAAATTTGGAACCAAAACCCTATTCAATAGACTATATGTGATAGGTGTCGGACTCCAATAGAACCTACATGATTTTTTATTTTTTTAAAAGGCACTCAACTTTACAAATGCTTAGACATAAATTATAAATAGAGCAGACTCGTTAAACTCAGCTAGACCTATTTATTATATAATGTCTCTATATTCAGTCTAACCCTCAAAAACAATACCGAGCCTCAAAATCCATACCCAACTATGTAACCAACTTAAATATGTTCATAAGAATACGTGCTGGTCGAGTTAAATCTATTATCATATTAAAAATGAAAAATTACAAAAATTAAAAATATGATGGAAAAAAAAATGAAAAAACCAATATGAACCATATCAAATAGACAAGCTAAAAATTGAAAAAGAAATTTCATCTTGTTTGCAAGTATGCAACAACTCTGACATTTAGGAGCGAGCTGTCATCTTCGGCGAATCAAACCTTTCGTCGAGCCGTAGCCATGGCTGGGCCATTGCCCTCGCGCCTCCCCACAGCCCTCTCTCTGCAAGCTTGACCGAATGATTACGTGGCTATGTCAATCAAATCCAAAGAGGACGAAGAGGGGGAGGCAGCTTCACGTGAGATCATGAGCTCAAGGCCGACTCTCAGTGTTGCAGTTGAGCGCGATGTCACTATCAATTGGAAAAAAAGCGCTTGATCGAATTTGAGTGATGTTACCAACGGAATTCTGCTGTGGCCATGTTGCTGACACCGGCGGCCACCGTGTGTGACCCCTACCTCCTCTTCAGGCGACGAAATCTCAATGGACAGGCCAGATATGGAGGAGGCATCATCAGATCTAGAGACGACTTGTGACCTCATCAGTGTCGGCAACTTAATTGTAGATGACGAGAGGAGTTCCATGCGAGGTTTTGAGACCTGCCAAAGGCATGAACTTCATGTTCAGTCGAGCTCTGCCGCCCATAAAGGAGAGAGGGTGAGTGATAGCTGCCAAAGCAGGAACGACAAAACGACATTGAAGCGATAGGGAAGAGAGAGAGAGAACGGAAGACCACATAATCCCTCAATGACACAAGCTGCGCATTATTGCATCATTAATGATCTGAAGTGAGTTCAGAATCAATAGAGTTCAGAATCAATAGTCAAATCAATGATCTGAAACAATTTCAAGCTTAATGGCTAAATTAAATATTTAAAATGTTTTCATATGTAACGGTCACATTAAGTTTTGAAACGGTTTCAAAACTTAACAGTCACATTAATGATCTAAAACGGTTTCAGAATAAATTGGCATTTTAATAATCTGAAACGGTTTCAGATTAATGACCAATTAATACTTTGAAACTGTTTTAGAAGTAACGGCCAAATTAAGTATTTATGACTGTTACAAAGTTAATACACAGAATAAAGACTTATAATAGTTACAAATAAATGTCTGGAATACTGCTATGTAACAATTACAGAGTTAATGCCCGAATTAATATCTGTAACGGTATCAAAACTTACGTCCGTTAGGAGTTACGGCCGAATTAATTCTAAAACAATTAAGAGTTAATCCGTCAATTTAAATGTGATATGCACTGTCTATAAAAGATTATGCAGAGAGTAGATCACTGAATGATGGACGATCGACAACCGACAATCGATAATTGAGAGTGCTGATACTAATCAACAAAGCACTCACACGAGAGCAATTGCTAGCACAATTGCAGTTGTGAGTTCTCTCAATTTTCCTCTTCTGTTTAACGTGAGAATTTGTGGTGTGTCTGAATTAGAGGCCCGACACTTGTGGGGCTGGATCTGAAAAAAGTCGGAGCCTGTGAAGAGATTAGACATTCTGCATCTAAAGAACGTCAGAACCAGTATTATCGGAAGACGTCAGATGTTCGTGGTCAAGAATCCAAGAACATCAGAACCGGTGTTACTAGAAGGCGTCAGACGTTCGTAGTCAGAGTCTGAAGAATGTTAGAACTACTGCTATGAGGACATCAGACATTCGTGTTCAAAACCCGAAGAAACTTCTGAACCAAATTTTGGAGCATGGTACAAGGTTAATATGATTAGCCCATTTAGCTCTTCAATGCATTTTTATTAAAATGCACGTAAATGCTATGGAAACACATGTATAAGTGTTTTTACTTCTGCTGCGATCAGACGTTTGATCTTAATTTACTTACGCACGTATGCTTGTTTATCGAAACAAACACCTTGGCACGAAAGAACACATCTGGATCAAATACAAATCCGACAAACAAGGAGTTTTCGCGTAATCTCTTTGACGTGTACCCTCATTCATTTATTTTTTTCTCTCTTCCTCTTTCTTTTTTCGGTTTGAACACATACATTTTGTTTTGTTGATTAAGAGTGTACACTCGCCACTTTTGTCATCTAGTTGTTGGAATTCTCATCAATACTCCATCTTTTGTCTTGTGTGTCATGTAGATGTTCCTTTGGGAAGCTGGCAAGATCGTCCTTTGGCCATATTGATAATAGCTGCCGTGGCTTCCTTGGTACTTGGAATAAAGACAGGCGTGAGACTGGCCTGCTCACAATATAAGTGTTGGTGATGCGATATTGAGATTTGTATTAGTTTCTTTCTGGTTGCTTTAGCTTGATTTTTTTTTGTTTTTTTGTATGTTGCCAATCCTTGCCTAAACTGACAGCGAAAGGTAATTAACATCAAAAGAAGGATGTGAAAGCTTTGCTGAAGGTATTCGTTGCTTGGTGCATATAATGGTCTTTATCAAGAATATTTTCCTGTATATCCCGGCACAAAGAGTCATTGGCACGTACGGACAATATAAGTTCCTACCCAGATGTACCCCTTGCCATGTTTACAACTAATCATTTATTTATTTTTCGTCAAAGCAATTGAACACATGTATCTCCTATCCGAACACCGGTGCTTAAGCCTCATCTGACATGTGAATTCATTTGCTTTTTTTTTTTTTTTCTTGATATTACAAAACTTTAATAACTTTTTATTTAATGATCGATTATGCAATCTATTCCGTGTGTTTCTTTTAGGGCATTAAGGAAGGATGGTATGATGATGGGGGCATTGCTTTTGCTGTTATTCTCGTCATTGCAGGTAGGGTTGAGTTAGATTACAAGACTTGTTTGTATTGGAATTTTGTTAACGCATGTATTAACATTTGAAATCTTTTATTTAGTATCTATTCACTTTTAAAAATTTCATGTATTGCTTCATGCCGACGCTGGAAATGTTTTTGCTGATTGATCAGATGATAAATTGTATTATCAGAAGCAACTTATCATGCCACATGATTCCTTCTGATTATTCAGATCGCAACTTATATGCTCAGGAGACATGTTATGATGCTGCATGTTTTAACTTCTTCTGATAAGGTTGCAGAATAATAACATAATAAAAAACAATCAATGTTTTAATTTGCGGTGAATAATTTACTTCTTCCACTATGGATGCTCCACTATGGATGCTGTTGACCGCTGTAAGATGCAATGACATAGAAATTATTCGTAATGGGTGGTTTGTTAATTGGGATATGATTCTTGCCTGCAGCTATAAGCGATTACAGACAGTCCCTGCATTTTCAAGACTAAAATGAGGAGAAAACAGATATGCGCTTGGAGGTGGGTACTTTATATGAGATGCGTGAGTTACATTCTTCTCTTTCCTGTATGCATATGGATGAAAATGTTGCATGTTTATAGATGTCAGAGGTGGCAGAAGAATGGAAGTTTCAATTTATGATGCCATTGTTGGTGATGTTGTTCTCCTTAAGATCGGTGACCAGGCAAGTAACTAAAACCAGTTCTGCATTTGGTACCCTCCTCATGAGGACAGTGAATCTTTTCTTATAATTGATGTTCACTTTTATCTCCAGGTTCCTGTAGACAGAGTCTTGATTTCTGGTCATTTTCTGGCGATTGACAAATCTAGCATGAATGGAGAGTGCAAAATCGTAATGTCTCATGGAGATTATGCTCTCGCTAGGTGATCAATCTATCAACAAACTGGCCTTTCTTATTTTCTTTTATTGTTTTGATCAGGTTCACAAGGATGCAAGGGAACCATTTTTAATGTCTGGCTGCAAAGTTGCAGATGGCAATGGCACTATGCTAGTAAGTATTTTTTCCAATCTTCCACTTTGCTTTCCTCATCATACTTCTCTGTGCTTTTATTTCACATCACAGAGAAGATCCACACTTCATAAGTAGGCTAATTTACTTGAAACATATTGCTACGCTACCTCATTGTTTGCTAAATATGGGTTGGAAAATTGAAAGTCATGGGTTCTTGAGTTAATTTGGTAAAGAAGCATGACTCTTTTAATCTCAACTAAACTCTGTTCTAAGATAGAGGGTGGCCCCTTAAAAAGGAGTTCAAGAAAGTACTGGAGATATTTAAAAATATACAGTTTATTCTGTCCTTGAGGCCTCGTTAGGAGGAGGTGAGTCAAATTTGAATTGAATGGATGGCTCTGTCCCTTCGAATGTGCACTTATGTGCTTCGCTCTGGCTGTCATGACTACCTGCGTGTTTCTCAATGGATTTCTAGCCGTAGGGGTGTCTCTGATATCAGAATTAGTTTGCCAAAAATGGTGCTTCCTGATATGGGGGTTTACTCTATCCCAAGTCTGTCTTTATCACAAATCAAGGCTTATTTCCATCTGTCTTCTGCCTCACTTTTCTGTTTTTGCCTCTCAGGTGATGAGTGTGGGTATTAACATTGAGTGGGGTTTGCCCATGGCTAGTATCTCGGAAGATACTGGGGAAGAGACACCCTTGCAGGTTAGTTTCTCTGAACTCTTTTTATTTTTTTCCCTGTTTTTGGAAGATATGGATTTTGGTTGTCATACAGATTTCTTCGCTTTTATATTAGGTGGGTATACTACTTTCATTGCTGGACTGCATGCAGCTGTTGCTGTTTTGGCTGCTCTTTTAGCAAGGTGACTGTTATTGTAATATAAACAACGACTGCAATTTTAGTTTATTAATTCTTCTATCTCTGAAGTCGTTCCACATACTAAAACCGTAATAGATCTTACAAACTCAACCTTTGTGCAGATTTTTTACTGGATATACGAAAAATCCAAATGGCACTATTCAGTTTAAGGCTGGGAAGACTATCGCTAGCGTTATTGTAGATGGAGTGATCGAACAAGTCACTGCAGCAGTAAGTGTATTTCTGATGGAATAGTTTTTGTAAATTAATTTTAGGTAGCTCGTCAGTAACTTTCGAACCTTCCAGGTTACCATTGTAGAGGATATTTGCTACAATATGCACAGTGTATCTTATTGTTATTTAGAGTGTGAATCTTGTCATGCGGATTGACACAAATAAAAAGATCTAGTCATGCAGACAGTATCAGTGTCATTGCAATACCTTTTGAGATTGTACCGAGCTGCTATTAACAGCAACTAAAGTTTTGGGAAAGTTGCTTTTGTACGTGAAACTAACTCCCAGATGGTCAGGACACTGTTGTTTTTGCCCTTCAACAGCTTTACTTTTAAGGCAGTATTAGTGCAGTGCTTTTCTTTGTGCTTACATCGTAAGCAGGTCTTAACAACAAAGGAGTTAAGATTCTAAGGCACAGTAAAATGGTGGAATACCCACTTGATTGAAAAAAAAGGTGGTACAAATCTCAGCAGTTTGGGCAAGGTAACCAAGGTTTTTCAAACTTCAAGTCACGATTTTACTTAGTGATGGCTTGGTTTGGGGTGTCTGAAGGACTATATTGCAGTTGAATCTGGATTAGTAAGTTCTTTGAAACTTCTAAAGTACTTATCATTTGAAAGTAAATAGTTAGAGGTCTATATTTTATTATTTGCGTTTCTTTGCAGGTGGGCATGTTGGGCCTCTTCGCCGAAGCCGAGGTCAGCAGAAGACCTGGGCTGCGCGCTCAGGCTGGCCTTGACCGGGTCGGACGCGGGGGTCCGATCCGGATCCGTTTTACATAATATAATATAATGTTATATTATTATTTTTAATATTAAAAATATTTTAATAAAAAAAATCTAAATTCAAAAATAAAAATAAATAAAAAATGATTTACATTTTCCGAAAAATCAGAAAAAGCCTAAAAGATGGTTTTTATTCTCCACAAATGCATGGAAAATCCTTGAAAATCCAAAAAATTACAATTTAAACAAGATTAGGTATCGAAAGGGTATTAGTCGATTAACTGGTATAATCAAGTCTCAAATCCTAATTTCTCTAGTTGTGCAGAAGTAAAATATTTCTCATAATATTTTACTTGGGTTTCTGATCGACCAATCACAAATTAATTAGTGGCGACTCTATTTGAAATTGATTTGTAAGTTAAAAACTCAAATCATAAGTCATGAATTGATGAGCTTGGAAGAGCCTACGCTAAGCCTAATACTTAGCGAGCTATTAGCCTCTGCATGTGCCCATGCATAAGAGATGCTGAAAGGGAGGTCACGACAATTTAAATAGTTGATACCTTGATTGCATCTACAGTGCCCTTATTTAAAATGGTTAATGCAAGTGTTTACACTAATTTTGATTCATATGGTCTAGGCATCAGCTTGAGGAGCACATTGAAAATGCATTTTCATCGTAATCTAGGCTTGCCTTTTTCATCTTTCCGTTGCTAAGTAGAGTCAAAGTTCTTTCAGTTTCTTCTTTTAACCCATGATTTGACAAGCTTGTGGGTGTTCGATCTTCAGATTTTCAATGAACTTAATGCCTCAGAACCAAATGAGTTTAATGTGTTCAAGGGAATCACGAAGAAGCATTTCTTCATGGGGATGATAGGTCTGACTCTAAAACTTCAGGTGAGAACCGTCTAGCTTTTTTCTTGATTGAGTTAGGTAATAACGTAAAAATTCATCATGATCCTCTATTTTTCCTTCTCTTCAGGTCATTATCATAGAATTTCTCAGGAAGTTTACTTCAAAAGTGATACTTAATTGGAAGCAGTGGATCATATCCATTATTATTGCTTTTATCAGGTATGTAGCTTGTATATCTCTCGTGATATTCGTGGTGACTTCTAGAGAGTTTCTTACAACGTTCTAATTCTTATTTCTGTTTTATTTTAATTGAAATCCTGTTGATACATTGGATCATGAAACATTATGGAAAGAGCATTAACGCCAGTAACCACTTGCTTTTCATTAAATTCGGCGTCAGCTCTTCCCTATCCTTCATGGTTTGAAAACAGTTGGCCTCTGGCTCTTGTTGGAAAGCTAATACTCGTCCCCAGAACTCCGTTTGCAAGAATATTCTGTCAACGACGAAGACCACAAAGACGCCCAAGTCGCCGAAGTAAGAGTTCTTTGCTGCTTTTCTGTGCGCGCCAAGTTTTCAAGATTTTCAGTTGCCTTGCCGCTAATTTTCCTTTTCCTCCTGCAGGGTTTCTGAGTAAATCTTGAGTAAGCTGGGACAGTGTGTGTCTAGTTTACAGGACGACATGATAGGTTGACAGCACACTCCTGACGTAGATGGTTTATCACGTAGTTCTGACACGATGGCTCACCACCCTTTTGAGATTTTTCCGATGCATTTGCATGGCTTCCAGTGAAAGTTTCTATTCACACTTCGTGATAATTGGACATGACTTAGGGGGAACTTTTTCATACAGAATTTGTTCCTCCTCTGTTCCAGTGAAGTTGAATGTGGAGAAATGAAGGTTGCTACGTGCTTGCAGTTTGACAAAGGCCTGTTGACTAAAAGGCTCGACTTATCATGATTTTCATAGGAGAAGACGAGTTGTTCTCAAATAATATCAAATAAGTCTGATTTCAGCCAAGCCATAGTCGCATTTGGCTTTCTCATGAACTTTACACGACAACTATAAGGTTCTTTAATTTTAAAATCATTTCTCTGTTTTCATCTCTGAGGCCCCCCACCTTTGGGTTTCTTCTATTTTGGGACCAGATGAGACCGCTAGCTAAAGCATCTTTTTTATCCCCTAAGCAAAGCTAAACCGATTTATAGACACATTAGAATTACATTTCTTGCAACATAAGGGAAAATTGTTAGGCCATGCTTTGGAGAGTTACTCCTGCTAAAGCCTGGAGGGTTTTGTTAACCAAACATGATAGATTCAATAAGCTCGGAGGAGGTTAATATCTCATATTCTGGAAATGAAAAGTTAAAAAAGCAAGGACTAGGTTTTTCACCCTCGCTGTACGAGATATCTGTGACACACCCTTTTAGCTTGCGATAGAGCAGACCATGGAAATGGTACATGGCATTTCCGACCGTCGGCGCATAGTTTCCCCTGCAACAGGCTGGAGATTTGAGGCCTTTTTGAACGCCTTCACACAGAACAATATCTTCCATCTGCAATTCCCCAAATACGCGAGGATCGTAATGCCCAAGTGTTGGTTCTACGGAATGGATATATGTTTTACTTTCTTATACCTGGACTCTTTCACTATCTTGCAGAGTGTTCTCTACGAAAATCTAGTCATCCTGTAATCGACGGAAGCAGATTAGATGAATTACTGAAAATAATGGGAAATTTGAAGGAGAAAAAAGCTTGAACCTAAATAGCTATGGACTTCTAACTTGACCATGTTGAGAAAACTTGCATAATTAATTCCCCATGAACTGTAACACCATCATAAGATTCTGCGTCATGAGAAAGTGTTAAATGTGTGGAATGATGAATTTAAGATGATCCCACAGGACAAATGGATTAATGGATGTGAGTAGTGTCAAAAGTGACAAGGGATGAACTAGAATATGAAAACAGAGTTTCTGGAGGACAGTGAAAACTGATTGTTTTACAGGATATGATAGTAGAATAAATGAGAACATTTACAGATCCGTGTCTTTAGCTACTTAGCTCTTCTTTCTAAAGGCATGCTGCACTATGACGTACTCTATTGCCGCTAACCTTTCCTGGGGTAATAACTATCAGCCAAAGGGCTGAAGGCATGCATATTCAACGCCACATCTTGTGAAGTATTCATCACCATGTAGCACTTTATCCTTACGAGGTTCAAAAGGTGGTTCTCATGCATAACACTTTGTTGCGCATGGCACTTAGTTTTACGGATGAGTTACAAAGACTGAGCTTGATTCCGCCTGGATTGGACAACTCAATTTTTAGGCCCAAATAGGTGTGAGCCGTAATTTCGAGGTAACCAATATTTTTATTGGGCGCATTTCAGACCTTAACTTTTTCGGCCTAGACTGACTCGAACAATTACTAAAAAAATATAAAAATATAAAAATATAAAAATAAATAGTAGAAAGAACATTATTTATACTTAAAGCGCTTCAATAAAGTCCATATAAAAAACAGAGTAATTTTTTAGGCCCAAAATATAACAACTAATCTACTAAAAAGAAAAATCAGGCTCGGCCTGAGTCGGCTTGGGGCCAAAGACTTTGAAAACTGGCCCTTTCGACCCATGCTCACCCTTACTGAGTTCTTATAGTTCATAAATATCGATCCATAGTTAGTGCATATACTTGACATTCGATATCACACTTGACAAATGCATATTAACACAAGCGATCTGATTTACATATAGAATATGATATACGATTTACAAATACTAAAGACATTAAAATCCATAAACTCGATCAATCAACATTTCATTTGTCGACATCAATTTTTTCACTTTAATCGGATCAATATCTTCTAGTTCTCTTTTCTCTAACTCAAGAAACACAGACTGAATACCCCAGTAGTCTCATTCTATACATCAAAATATCTCTTTCGACCAAATGGACTTGTATATAATCTGATATATCTCTTTAGCAGTGGATTGATGCATTGATTAGTCACGAGTCATGTATCAACTAATTACAAAAACTATTCCCGACTAAGCTAATATGTAAGTGGTGCCCAAAATCTCATGATTGCGAACGACTTATCTTTAAACTAAAACTGGGGACAAGAGCATGAACTATGAAATACTAATATATAGCCACTAAATTAGCGTGGCGACTGGACATAATTTGAGAGTGGATTCATTGATTACGCATTTGACAGAATGACAAGTCTTCGTCTCCGTGGACTTCTTAATCTTCACGTAATTGACGGGGCATTAATAGACTAAGCAATAGGACATGATGGAGTAAAACCACTTTGTTTAATTGACGGAATAAGTTCCATCATTAATAATTAAGAACTGGACAATGCTACATTGTATATTTTATATTTATATACCGAACCACATGGCAGACTTTGATTGGACAATAAGTCATATGCAACAATTAAGAAAAATAATTAGTCTAGTTTTTTCTCGAAAAAGTGAAAGCGGAGAAGACGTGGAGTAGGACTCTGACGCCGCTTGGGTCGCGGGTCGTGCCACCCTTAGGCGGTGATCACCGGGGATGCACGACCCTTAGGTGGCAGTGGCGGCTGCCAGAGAAGCCCGATGGGCGAGGAAGAAGATGAACAGGGAAGAAGATGGGTGGGGAAGAGACGATGGACAGTAACGCGGTTGCATTTCCAAAATGCCCAATGCCCAAAGAACTTCCTCCCTAGCATTCAGCTTTCAGCATTGGGAATGCTCACATTTGGCAAATGAGCATTTAAAAACACTTATCAAACACAAAAAAATTTCCTCAAGGGACTTTGGGGACCCAAAGCCTCTTGGGAAAGTCGAACCAAACGGGACCTAACACTACAATCATTACAATAATTCCTTAATGGACGAAATGGCGCTCTGCCTGGCAGGGGCCGAGTCATCAATTAAGTGTTGGAATTAGCGTTTGAATAAAATTTGTCAGTGGGAAAATGATGATGGGGAATGGAATTTCAGTTTTCTATTGCAACATCCTTTATTCTCAAATTATGTAAAAGTCCCTTTAAGCATTATTGACGTTTGTCTGACAATTGTTGAAGCTTATTTCAAGTTGTTTTTAAATTGCTATACCGAAATGTATCGTAAACCTTATGTAATTTGTCCCAGTTGAATCCATCCGATCAATTTTGACCAGCCGACAGTGATGTGACATCTTTTAAATAATATTTTGATAATTTTTTAATTTATATATATTTTCTATAATTTTTTTTCCTTTCCTTAGGGGCGGGATGCCCTTACCAGCGTTGGGCAAAGGTATCGCGGCTCTTGTTACCTCACTCACCCAGATCAAGCAAGGGCGTCATGGCCCACGCTAGATCTAGGCGAAGGGCCATGCTCCCACCCCCTTGTTGGCGACGGTTGGACACCCTCGCTGGCCTTGAGGCAAGGGAAGAAAAAAAAAACAAAAAATAAGATAAATTCAAGAAATTATAAAAGTATTATTTAAAAATTGCTACATTAGTACCGATGGACCAAAGTTGACTAGATGGACTGAACTAACATAAATATACTGAATTGGCAAAAAAAAAAGTTTAGAACTGAATTAACACAATTACAGTAGGTTTATGACTTTTTGGTAATTTTCCCCAACCTCTATGTTTGTTATACTAATTTTAACATTCAAACTTAGTGTTTTCTTGAGCAAACCTGTGAAAACAACCATATTACACATATGTACATGTATTTGGGATCAATCCTAAGTAGAATTAAGAAAATTCACTTACTAGTGGTCCAATTTCAAATCCGGACGGCACCTCTATCTCATGGATGACCACCTAAACACCGTGAAATAAATTAGACTTCCCTCCAGACTTCATCCACACATAGGAGAGTCTTGGTTAGCCATTCTATAGGAATCAAACATATGATGGACTGATACATTTTCACGCATGGCTCTTGTTCCGCCACTTCCTAAGAGTCAAATAAACCATATAAAATAATTACTCATTATTCGGTTTATGAATACAATTTTATTTTTCGGCATTTACGTAATTTATGTAGTACTTACCAAAATGTTCGCTAAACATTATATTTACATGGTGCAACCACGAAATCAATCCTTCTTATGCCAAATCACACAGATAAATTCCTTTTATCACAATTGCATAATATCTTGATTGATGTTGACATATCACTAGATGTCAAAATTTCATAATATTTTAATTCCAGCAAGCAATCATCTCAATGTTACATACGCAAATCACCAATTGAGTAAGTGATTGACCATCTCTTCTAGGGATAGAAAATGCTATGATAGTACACCACATGGATGAAATTTTATGATGCATACCGCATGGTCGATCCCGCTGATATACTCAAGTGGTCGCACATAAAAGATTCCAGAGATGGCTCTCATAAGTTCAAGATGTGATTCCCACCGTATAGCACTTTACCCTTACGAGGTTCAAAAGGTGGCTCTCATGCATAACACTTTGTTGCTCATGGCACCTAGTTTTATGGGTGAGTTACAAAGATTAATCTTGATTTTGCCTAGATTGGCCAATATCAATTTTCAAGCCCAAATAGGTCCAAGCCGTGATTTCAAGGTCACCAATATTTTTATTGGACCGGTCTGGACCATTTCGTGCCTTTAACTTCTTTGTCATAGACGAGTCAAACAATTACTTAAAAATATAAAAATATATAATAAATAAAAATATAAAAATAAATAGTAGAAAGTACATTATTTATACTTAAAGTGCTTCAATAAAGTCGATATAAAAGAATAGAGTAATTTTTTAGGCCCAAAATATAATAACTAATCCATTAAAAAGAAAAATCAGGCTAGGCTTGAACCGGCTTGCCAAAAAACATTGAAAACTAGCCCTCTTGATCCATGCTCACCCTTATTGAGTTCTTATAGTTCACAAATATCGATCCATAGTCGGTGCATATACTTGATATTCGATATCAAACGTGACAAATGCATATTAACAGAAGCGATCTGATTTACATATAGAATAGGATATACGATTTACAAATACTGGAGACATTAAAATCCATAAACTCGATTAATCAACATTTCACTCGTAAGACATCAATTTTTTTTTTTTTTCACTTTAATCAGATCAATATTTCCTAGGTCTCTTTTCTCTAATTCAAGAAACACGGACTGAATACCCCACTAGTCTCATTCTATACATCAAAATCTCTCTTTCGACCAAATGGACTTGTATATAATCTGATATATCTCTTTAGCGGTGGATTAATGCATTGATTAGTCATGAGTCATGTATCCACTAATTACAAAAACTATTCCAACTAAGCTATTATGTAAGTGGCATCCAAAATCTCATGATTGTGAACGATTTATCTTTAAACTGAAACTGGGGACATGAGCATGAACTATGAAATACTATTACATAGCCACTAAAATAGCGTGGCGACTGAGTATAATTTGAGAGTGGATTCATTGATTACGCATTTGACGGAATGTTGAGTCTTCGTCTCCGTGGACTTCTTAATCTTCACGTAATTGATGGGGCATTAATAGACTAAGCAAGTCCACTGCGTATTGAAGTCAATAGGACATGATGGAGTAAAACCACTTTGTTTAATTGACGGAATAAGTTCCATCATTAATAATTAAGAACTGGACAATGCTATATTATGTATTTAATATTTATATAACGAACCACATGGCAGACTTTGATTGGACAATAAGTCATATGCAACAATTAATAAAAATAATTAGTGTGTTTGATATTTCTCTTTCTAGTTTTTTCTCGAAAAAGTGAAAGTGGAGAAGACGTGGAAATAGGAATAACACTACAAGCATTACAATAATTTCTTAATGGACGAAATGGCGCACTATCTGGCAGGGGCCGAGTCATCAATTAACTGTTCGAATTAGGATTTGAATAAAATTTGTCAGTGGGAAAATGATAATGGGGAATGGAAATTTAGTTTTTTACTGCAACATCATTTCTTCTCAAATTACATAAAAGTCCCCTCAAGCATTATTGACGTTTGCCTGACAATTGTTGAAGCTTATTCAAATTGTTTTTAAATTGCTATACCGAAACGTATTGTTATTATATTTTTGCCACATTGGTCTTAATTATGTTACCTATAGTTATTTAATTTTCATTAATTTCGATTTCATCCGAGTTAACTTCCACATTGAATTAAAACTCATGAATACGGAGATTTGTCTTGTAACCTCGAGAGATTGATTCCATTTAACTTTTGCATGCTTAATAGATTGTTGGATTCCATCTATCAGTTGTAGGAGCGAACATATGTAGATAAAAGTGAACCCCTTGAATCATTTAGGAGTTGTATGTAGATCGTCTTCAAAACTAAAATTAGTTTGATCATCCTTAAGAAGTTCTGCTCACTAAAAATTTGACTCTGCGACGAAATACTTTTTATTAAAAGTCTTTCTTCAGTCTTCATTTTCAAAAGAGACAAGTTCTGTGGCAATTTTGGATAGAAAATATTATAGGCACACATGAAAAATAATAACTTCACTTCAAACGGAACTAAAAGTACACAAACTTTGCCAAAATATTATTGACAATAGAGTGTGAGGACATAAAGATGCACTGTCGGAATTTAATCGACGATGAGGTATCCATAAACTACAACAAAGATACACTTCATTCCACTTGGCAATTAGTCTAAGGGGTGAACAAAAAAGACTCAAAGCTCGAAAGGACGGACCGGTTTAAATTGGACAATACCGTATAGTCAGGATTTCCGACTGCCCTTTTTTTTTTTTTTTTTTCTTTAGGCCCAAAAACGCTTGGACTGGCTCAAACTGTGTTTTTAGAAACATGTATAAATTATAAATATGTACAAAAATGATTATTGAGGCAACAATATAATAACTAATCCATCTTAATTATAAAAAAAAATGCGGGCAACGTCTGGACCGGCCTTATTATTCGGTCCAAGCCTTTTTATTTAACTTCGGATCGGCCAGCTCGTGGATCGGGACCGGAAATTCCACGGACTTGTCAATCCTTACGTAATCGATGGGTTATTACTCGACTTCTCTTTCTTTCATTTTATTGGGGAATCGTCGTCGGCTTACATGACAGATTTGATGGAATGTCCAGTCTTCATCTCCAATCTGTTCAGTCTTCACTCTTCAGGAGAGAGGTATTAAGCAATATTCTTATTCTGTTATTTGTTCGGTATCCTCCTCTCTTTCTTCTTTGTTATTACCTTCCATATTGCTTTCTCTCTCCTCAACTTTTTAAGATGTTTCCTGTTGGACAATGCCATATTACATGACAATATTAATGTTCTAAACCACATGATGACTAATAACAATACGTAAAATCATCTATAAAATAGTTTTAGTCTGTTTGAAATATGAATAACACTACCTTCACACACAAAGAAAATAACACTAGAAGTGCGAAAAATAATGTACGGCACTCACTTTAGTGCTAAAAGTTTTTTTTGGATCATTTAAGTGTCAATTTTTTTTTTAAATAATCACTTAAATGCCAACTCTAATTTGGATCATTGAAAATCTGATGTGATCATATTTTATTAATTTCTCAGTCTTACGTGGCTCGTCGACATATCCAATCAACATATAATCCCTAGACGACGTCGTTTGAAAGTTATAAATAGTGATCGTTTGAGTGTCAAATTTTGTTTAAAGCGATCATTTCAATGCCGGTCGTTGTTAAAATGCAATCATTTCAGTACTAAGCATGCCACGTGGAAATGCTTGGTGGATTGGATTTTTCAAATAATATGCCAAGTCATATAAAAATTTTAATTGTAAAAGTTACGTATTATTTTTGGCCGGAATTTCTCATCATTGGTAGTTAAGTAATATGACGAAAACTTTTAATCCTAAAGTGAGTGCCGTACACAATTTATGACACATCTAGTGTTCTTGTGCTATAAAATTTCTTATTAGATGAAATAGCGTGCCATGTGGGATGCACCATATCATCAAAGAAGTGTGAAATCAGTATACAAGTAAAGTTTGCCAAAAAGAGGAGATAAATGGGGCGAGATCAATTACAGGGACCTTATTTTTCTATTACACCATCATTTCTTCTCAAATCAGGTAACATGAGTACGCCACAATCTGCATTTAATTAATTCCGATTTAAGATTTTCCTGCTCGTGGAGCCAACCATGGGAATCAATACGATGTTATTGTATATGACTAGGAGGATGAAATTATGAAACCAAGGTTCGGAAAAGATCTAGATATCTTGTTTGATAGGACGAAGCAGTACAAGCATAATATCTTTATTTAGAAGATCACCAAAAAAGAGTTCAAGTTCGAGTCCATTAATAAATAGCAATTAGGATATGTTAATACGGTTCACCATACGCCACATCCCTAACGTGGGATTTCTTGTGTCAAACACCCTCAAATCTATATCCAGCACAGACAAGCAATTCTCTATGGAGACAAGCTTGAATCAAGCTAGAACTTTTTGATTCTTACCTCAGTTGATGTAGTAACTCTTCATAACGCTTTATTCTTCAATTTCCTCATACCAAATGCATCTAACTTGCACCATGAACATGACAAAATTTAGCGTCATAATCATGAAACCCCAATATCTTCTTCTCAGTTTGTCTATCTTTCCTCTGTCCCATTCCTTCTATTCCCCCCCCCCCCTTCTCTCCCTCTCCCTCTCCCTCCCTCTCCCGTCTTGCTTATCTCAGCCTCAACAAGGAGATCCAAAATAGATTAGCCACCTTAATGAGTCATTATATCCAATTAACAGTCCCAGTGTCCACTATAGACTTTAAAACCAAGATATAATGGACTAATACATTTTCGTGCATGGCTCTTGGTTGGCCACTTTCTAGGAATCAAACAAACCATATGAAATTGTTATTTCATTATTTAATTTATGGATTTACTTTTATTTCGTAGGCATTTACATAATTCGCGCAATGTATGCGGTACTTTGCAAATGTTCATTGAACATTATATCTACATCGTTATTATCAGAACCTCGTAATATCTCGTATGGATGTCGACATGTCACTAGGTGTCAAAATTTTAGTTTGCAAACACTATTAGTGAGTTAACCTCAATATTGAGTAAGCAAATTATCGACTGAACAAATAATTGCCCACCTTTTCTTGGAATTGTAGATGCTAGTAATAGTAAATCACACAGATGATATTCGATGATGCAAATCATATAGCCAATCCCACCAATATACCTAGTGGTCGCACTTGAAGAATATTAAAGGTGGCTCCCATCGGTTTAAGAGGTGATCCCCATTATGTAGCACTTTGTCTTTATAAGGTTTAAGAGATGGCTCTCAGATGTAGCACTTTGTCTCACGTGACACTTAATTTTAGGTCTGTATAGGCCCGGGCCAAGATTTCGAGCTCCCTCTTATTTATACTAAAAGTACTTTGATAAAGCCATATATAAGTTTAGAAATAAACATATAAATTTGTGATATTTTGATGCGAAAAGTCTAATAATTGATTTATTTTAACATAAAAAAAATAAAAATAAAAGAATTGGGCAACCAGCCTGGACCTCTTTTTCAGCCTCTACTGAGCCTAAAGATTTCGTGGATTTGTCAATGCTCACATAATTGATGGGGTACTAAAAGATCTGTCTCTTCTTCTTTTTTCTTTTTGGAATGTTTTGTCTTTGTCTCCATGGACTTCCCAATCCTCGCGTTATCGATAGGGAATATGAGGCACCAATTTGTTCAACCTTAGTCTCCATGGACTTCACGGAATATGAGTCCGCACCCATCATGTCATCTCCAACGACGAGTCCTGTTCCTATGTTCTCTACGACAAGGTGTGCAACTCACTCTCAAACTTTTTCCACATGATTTTGGTCCTAGGCAACATATCCTCAACAATGTCTTTCATTTCCCCTAGTTCCATTTGACCGCCTGGGAACTGGGAACTAGTCCTTTTAGTTCGGTTCTTGGTTTCTTGGTTGGACTAGATCAGATCCAAAATCGATCACCCCTGTCATGACCTAGCTCTTGTCACTGGCGAGCCACATTCATCTGTAGACAATTGTGATTATTTGACTAACGTTATTTACCGAGATAGAAGTAAATTCCAAATATTTACTTCCTATTTCTAAAAGGAATTTTTTATTTGCATATATTGATATTTTTACATGTTATTCTTATCTGGATTAACATATAAACTTCATCATTTAAGATTTCGAAAATGTTGGCACTTATGTTATTTCCATAAATGTGTTGGACCTATATCAATGCACAAATACTTAAAAAGCACTTACCACCACTTAAAACTAGCTTCCAAAGGAGGAATTTGAGTCTAGTTCTTCAAGATACAACTCAGCAACCCCCGCCTATATCAAGAGCAACATTGACAAGCAATTCTCAACGAAAACGAGCTTGAATCAAAGCTAGAACCGCTGATTCTTCCCTCAATTGATAAACTAACTCTTCATACCACTTTATTCTTCATTTTCCTCATAGCAGAAGCATTAACTTGCTGCATAAACATGACAAATTTAGCTTTATTACCATGTAGACTCCAAAATCTTCTTCTCTGTCTGTCCCTCTTTCCTCTGTCCCCTTCTTGCTTCTTTCTATTTCTTTTCTCTTTTTCTTCTCTCTCCATTGTCTTGCTTGTCTCCACCACCGCAAAGAGACCCAGATAGATTAGCCACCTTAATGGGTCATGAAATCCACTTAACTATCCAAAGTGTCCACCATGGACTTTAAAATCATGATATAATGGACTAACACATTTTCTTGCTCTTGGTCCGCCACTTTCTAGAAATCCAAGAAACCATATAAAATTGTTATTCATTATTCAATTTTATGAATTCACAATTATTTCTTGGGCATTTACATACTTTATGTAAATACGAGGTACTTTCCAAATGTTCGCTAAACATTATATCCATATGGTGCAATCGCGAAATCAATCTGTCTTATCACAAATCACATAAATTTCCTTATTATTAAAACCTAGCAATGTCTCACATCGACACTTAAATTTTGATTAAATATTTAAAATTAAATTACATAGAAAATTATGGATCAATTCGGCCCTAACAAAAAAAGGATTTGGAGTGTTGTGTGCCTGGCCTGAGTCTTGATGTTCTTGAATCGGCAAGCAGACCTTCGGGTGTCCTAGGTGTGCTCAAAGGAAACAACGATGAGGGTGAAAGAAAAAGGAATAGAGAAGAGTACTAAGGAGAACAGGAAAAGAAGACGGTCGCGTTGGGGGTCGAAAAGAAATAAAATAGAAGAGGGAGGGGTGACAATATTATAAAATAAAAAAGTCTACCTTTTGTCTCTTGGTCAATAGTGTTCGAAAGTGTTGCTGCTTCTCGCTCGGCGACGGTGCCGCCTTCCGGTTCGCTGCCCATCGTCGCCGCGTCCTCTTTGCCCGCTGCTTTCTGTCGAGCGAGTACAGTGGCGTCCGGCCGCTGCCCGAAAAGTGCCGCTGCGTTCAACCCACCTCGCCTTTCGGTTCCCCCACTGACGTTTTGGCTCACGCGCCGCCGTGGCGCCGGCGACCCCGGCACCGATGGGAAACTGCAGCCTAAACGGCTGCCTAACCCCGAGCCCGGACCGGCCATAGCGTCGCCAGCAAGGGGGAGGTCGCCGGCCTGGACCGGCGGAGGACGATTGACCGTCACGGTCCTCCCCTCTCCTCTGAGGGAAAGAAGGATGGAACCGGGTCGGGAATCCTGGTCCACGGGTTTGACCGACCTGGTCTCCTTCATTAATCTGAGATGCGGGTTGGGTCCGGAGACTCGACCCGGATCCGCGCGCTTTCTCCTCTTTTTTGCCTTTCGCCGCTCCGGACCCGAGTCGGGTCGGATCCTGAGATCGGACCCTGATCCGCCGGTTGGCACTTATTTATTATTATTATTTAAAAAATTTTAAAAAAATTCTGCGATTAGGACAAGGCTGAAAAATAGTTTTTGAGTTTTCTCCCAAAAAAAAAAAATCCTTTAACAAAAAAACAAATCTTATCTTTTAGTGAATATGGTGATCTTCTTCTTAGGCCATTTGGCTTGCATCCAAGATATCCATTCGTAATTAACTAGTGTAATCAAGTTTCCAATTTTAATTTCTCTAATCACAATATTTTACTTAGATTTTGAACCAATCCACTATAAATCGAATAAGTGGCGGCTTGCAAGTTAAAAAAAAAAAAAAACGAACTGTAAGTCACGAACTAGTGGACTTGAGAGAGTTCAGACTAAGCCTAAGCTTAGAGAACCATTAGCCTCATGTGCCTGCAGGAGGCTTTGAAGAGGTAATGATAGATGTGTTGCTAGGTATCAAAATTTCAGCTTGCGAACACTATTAGTGAAGTAACCTCAATATTGAATAAGTAATTGGCCACCTCTTCTTGCGATTATAAATGCTAATAATAGTAAACCACACATATGATATTCAATGATGCATCAAATCCCATCGATATACTTGGTTGGTTGCCCTTGAAGGATATTAAAGGTAGCTCTCATTGTTTCGAGAGGTGGTTCTCACTATGTAACACTTTCCCTTTATAAGGTTCAAGAGATGGCTCTTACGATATAACACTTTATCCCTTATGAAGCTTAGTTTTAGGGGTAAGTAAAAAAGATTAAAAGCTCAGATAAGCCATCGGATGGCCCGAATTTTCAGGTCTGGCCTGGGTCAAGATTTCGAGCTCCCGCTTATTTATACTCAAAGTACTTTGATAAAGTCATTAATAAGTTAAAAAATAAACATATAAAGAAGTGATCTTTGAGGAGAAAAATCTAGTAACGATATCTAATTTTAACACTAATAAAAAAATCCGGCTAGGGCCCAACCAGCCCTGCACCTCTATTTCGACCTCTACCAAGCCTGCAAATTCCATGAAGTTGTCAATGCTCGCGTAATTGATGGGGTACTAAAAGACTCCTCTCTTCTTCTTTTTTTTCTTTTTGGTTGGGTTATGGTTGTCTGCTTTCACAACGCACTTGATGGAATGTCGAGTCTTCGTCTCCATGGTGTTCCCAATCCTCACGTAATTGATAGTGAATATGAGACACCAATTTGTTTAGTCTTCAGTCTTTGTCTAAATGGACTTCATGGAATACGAGGCACCAATTTGTCCTTCACATGGACCTTTCGCTTTTGTAATATATTTATCTTAACATGCTAAATCACATGGCAGAAGATAAGTGGACGATAAGACATGCGCAATAATTGATAACAATATGCCACATCATTTATCTTACGAAATTTATAAAATAGTCTTAGTGTGTTTAAAATATTAATTACAATATTCGTTTATACTGCCACACTTTGCACCCTATAATTTCTACTATTTCATGGACTTCAAAGCGTAGAGTGTACATTCTTTGAAATAAGTCTACAGTACTTCCCATAGTGGAATCAATCAATAATTGAATTTTGTGCAGGACCGGAGAGTTAAATGCAGTTAAGACTGAAAGTGGAGATCACAAGAGGAGATGGGGAAACAACTGTATCTTATTCTTCACTCTACCCTCTTGTGGTGGTGGAGCTCAATCACAATCTCCGGAGCATACTCGCAAAACCAAACAGATCTGCTCGCGTTAGCCTCCTTTAAAAATGCAATACACAAAGATCCATTTAGAGTTTTGAGCTCTTGGAATGATTCTACTCATCATTGTGAGTGGCAAGGGGTTTTGTGCAGCAAAAGACATCCTGGGAGGGTCACATCCCTGGACTTGAGATCACAAGGCTTGGAAGGCTTACTATCTTCTTACGTAGGTAACCTCTCTTTTCTGAGGATCCTATTTTTGCAGAACAACAGCTTTCATGGTGAAATCCCACCACAGATAGGCAACTTGCTTCGGCTTCATGTTCTTGTTCTTAGTAACAACTCATTTGGTGGGCCAATACCCTCTAACCTTTCCCGCTGCTCGAACCTCGAGACTTTGAATCTCATAGATAATCAACTTGTGGGGGGAATTCATTCTGATCTTGGTTCTTTAACAAGACTTAAAGGCTTGGGCTTGTCTTTGAACAGTTTTGTAGGTCCTATTCCTAGTTCAATTGGAAACCTTTCGCTGCTACAAAAGCTCTCCCTGGCAACAAATGTGTTAAGCGGAGAAATACCTGAGGAATTGTCCAGACTCAAGAGATTGACATTTTTCCAACTATCTTTTAACAAACTAACTGGTGAGGTTCCAGCAGGGATTTTAAACATCTCTGACATTAGTTTATTCGATGTTAGTTTTAACCAATTGCGGGGAAACTTTCTCAATGATGTCGGCACCACTTCTCCTTCTCTCTATTTCCTTTGTGCCAGCTATAACTTGTTCACCGGGATGATTCCGTCAACGTTTACGAATGCCACAAGCCTTGGAAAGCTTATCCTATCCCAGAACAACTTCCATGGGCCAATACCCAAAACTCTAGGAAGGCTAAAGGGCCTTTATGCGATTGAATTCAGCAATAACCAATTGCAGGATGACTTGAGTTTTATCTCTTCTTTAGTTAATTGTTCCAACTTAACATATCTCGGCATGGGGATGAACTTGTTTTATGGATCGTTTCCGAGATCCTTCTCCAATCTCTCCACCACTAAGTGGGTTTCTATGTCAAACAATCGGATCCAAGGATCTCTTCCTTTAGCCCTTCGACATCTCTTCAACTTGTCTTTCTGGGATTTAAGTAATAATTTTCTGACTGATTGCATTCCTCATTCCATCAGAGCACTTTCCAACTTGCAGCATCTTGGTTTAGGCAGGAACATGTTTACTGGAGAGATACCGTCTTCGATTGGTAACATTACGTTGTTAAATCTCCTTTACCTTTCCTCCAACATTTTCCAAGGCCACATACCACAAAGTCTTGGCAACTGCAGGCAACTAATTGGGCTTAATCTTTCGAACAATAACCTATCTGGCTCAATTCCTATCGAAATCATGAATCTTTCTTCCTTGTCGATCATCCTTAGTTTAGCAAATAATAATTTAAGTGGATATGTTCCATTGCAAGTTGGATCTTTAAAGAATCTTGGCATATTAGATCTGTCTCACAACAGATTGACCGGCTTAATTCCATCATCCATCAGCGAGTGCTTGGTACTGGAACGACTTCACTTAGAAGCTAATTCTTTTCATGGTCAAATCCCAGAAGCTTTACGTTCATTACGGGGTCTACAAGAGCTGGACCTTTCCAATAATAATTTTTCTGGTCCAATCCCGAGCTTTCTAACAAGGCTCTCACTACTCAAGTACTTGAATTTGTCCTTCAATCAACTAGAAGGACAAGTTCCAGAGGGTGGAGTTTTTCTTAATGCAAGTTCTGTATCAATTTATGGAAATACGAAACTCTGTGGAGGTGTTCCTAGTCTAAAGCTTCCTCTTTGCAAATCATCAAGCTCTAAGAAGTCTTCTTCAACCAAGGCCAAAGTAATATATGTGGTAGCTGGCAGTTTGTTATGTTTAGCTTTGTTGCTCCTATGCCTGCCTATCTTTTATCGCAAAATGAAGCAAACGACAACCAATGCCTCCACTTCATTATCTTTTGAGAACCAATTCTTGAGGATTTCTTATGAAGAACTCTTGAGAGCTACAAACAAATTCTCCGAGACCAATATGATTGGTAAAGGGAGATATGGCACGGTTTATAAGGGGATTCTTGATGGAGGTGCCACGGTGGCAACAAAGGTGCTCAATCTAATGCAAAGAGGTGCTTCAAGGAGCTTTATCTCTGAATGTCGAACTCTAGGAACCATTAGACACCGAAACCTCTTGAAGATACTAAGTGTCTGCTCGAGTGTGGACTTTTGTGGCAATGACTTCAAAGCTCTAATATATGAGTTCATGGCTAATGAGAGCTTGGAGGAGTGGCTACACCTTGGAACCATAGGACGAGATGATGAGTGTAGCGAATCGAGAAATCTGAGACTAGTGCAAAGATTAAACATCGCCATTGACATAGCTACCGCGATCAAATATCTCCACGAGGGTTGCTATCCAGCCATCGTCCATGGAGATCTGAAGCCGAGTAATGTGCTTCTGGACAATGACATGATGGCTCGAGTTGGAGATTTCGGGCTTGCAAAGATCATTTCAACGGTGTCTACCGAAGCCATAGGAGTTCAAGACCAGGGTAGTTCAACTTCAACCGCGGTCAGAGGATCCATCGGCTATGTGCCTCCTGGTATGAAACTATCATATTTTCTCGATTAGTTTTTATTTGATTGCGATAGTAATATGTGAGTGCCAAAAGTTTGACTAAACAGTTATTCTTGACATTATGTTATGATTTGTGTGCTCTGACACCACTTTCTCACAACTCAATTCCTCTTTCCACTATTAATAGCTTCCATAGAAAAGAAAATCCGTATCTTTTTGTACGAAAAGATTAATAGTAGCTTGCCCTAATCGTATTTTAAATTAAGATGAGAATAAACCATTGTAATTTTGATCAATGAGTGGAAAATTTTTAGACAACTTGTGAATCCATGTGAATAAATAGATTAAGCATATTGTATCATCTCATATTTATATTTTCTTTCTATAGTTCGTATTTTGTCTCGTATCATGTTCATGCCATTAAAACAGATTGCGAATCTCTTTTGGAATGTTATGACTTGAGGTCTTAATAAAAAGTAATTTTTCATTTATGGCAGACCCTTTCATGACCAATAATTTAATAGTAGAAAAATATATTAGATGACATGACATTTATGCCAGAAACCGTTGGAGGATACACTAATTGACAACACGATGGGCTCTACCCAACTATCACTTTCCCTAAACTTATTGGTCAGAGCATATTAAGACAAATTTACGCATTTACAAGTATAAATCCATCACCGTCAACAAATCACCCTAGGTCTGTTCTTCTCCCCCCCCCCCCACCCACTGTGTTCGTTTTTTGCCTGTTCTTTTAGGCATTTTTTTCTCGTCTTTCCATAAAAGAAAGTGTGGTATAGGTATTAAGTATAATTTGTATCATGAAAATGAGAGCCTCACGTGGATCCCATATGTTTCCAGTCAAAAAACCAACTATTCAAATTTACTTAATACATAGACTTCTGCCAAGGCCTTCACCCAACATATTTTCTTCTTTTTCTATTTTCACCCGTATCCTACAAGAGGACAAAGCCACTTTTGATGTTTAAGCAATTTGTGTAGCAAACATGAGACAACTTTTGTTGCACTTAGTAGTTTTGGAGAAGAAATTTATACGTTGTTAACTGACCTTTGGTGCACTTTATGAATTCCAAAATCCTATTTCTCTACCATTAATGCATTTCTCAATGGTCGATGCACCTTATAAGAGTTCATACGACAGGCGCCAAACATCAGCCATATATGGTAAACTAAACGAAAAATTAAACAGAGAGAAATGAAAGCCAAAAACCAGTAGGGGGCTTTGGGACCCTTGGCCTTGCTCAAAGGATCCCTTGACCTCTGCCATGCATAGTGGGCCCGATTGTGAAGTGAGTGAGGGTTTGCAAGCCATCTCTCTATGTTGGGTGTGACAAGCACGATCCCTCACAATTTTCTTTGGCAAGCTCTTGCAAATGGACATCAAGCAAAATCCCATGTGACTTAGAAGCTTTTTCTAAACAATTGACTTCAAGAAAAAGTGTATGTTCGTTCCTATTAAAGTCTTGATGAAATTTCCAGAGTATGGCATGGGACACAAGGTTTCTACACTTGGGGATGCATATAGTTACGGCATTCTATTATTGGAGATGTTCACAAGAAAGAGACCCACTGAAGAGGCATTTGGGCACCATCTTAACCTCCACAACTTTGTTCGAATGGCTCTTCCAGATCGAGCAATGGACATTATAGACTTAAGGCTTTGGAGTGAAGCTGGTGATCGACAACAAGAGATGAAAATCAGAGATTGCATTATCTCTGTATTCGAAGTTGGAGTCGCATGTTCGATGGAATCACCGCCGGAACGGAGGGGCATGACCGAGGCAATAAGGAAATTACACTTGATCAAGGTGAGTTACGAAGTCAAAGAGAGGATGATAGGTATGTAGCTAAATCAGTTTTCTCGTTTCGTCTTGAAACTTTTTCACTAGTGGAGAAAATCATCGTGCAAAGGTAGTGCTAGCAAATTTACATGAATGTCTCCCTAACTAGTCTACCTACCCATACCTATTATGTGTGTTTTTTATAATTGCATTTTATAATTGTGGAAAGTGGATGTATGGAGTTAAGTCCACCTATTTCCACCAAGTAATCATGTAAAATTTGATGAATTTGCTTATTTGCCCGGTTCTCTTCATTTCCGATGCCAATGTGGATCGATGCATTGCTTAATTACCATGGTTGGGCCATTGCCCTTACCTCTCTCTCTGTGCACGCTTGTGTATTAAAATGTGACCTCACCGTGAGGTCACGAGCTCAAGGTCAACTCTTAATGTCGTGCTTAAACGAGAGCCCACGGTCAATTGGAGACCAAGCTTGATCAAATCCAAAGGCAAGGAGAGGGAGGCAACCTTATCACAAGATCATGAGGTCAAGGCTAACTCTGGATGTCACTGTTGAGAGTGACCTCACTATCAATTGGTTGCCGACGAAATTTTGTTGCGGTCGTGTTGCCAACACCAGCAACCACCGTGTTTGGCCCCCCTACCTCCTCTCCAAACCTCTTTTTATTTTATCTTTTTTCTTTGCTATGTCATCGAATTATAGAGTTTTTCTTTTTTCTTTTTTTTTTGGTCGATAAAGATAGAGAGTTAAACAAAGACGTAAATGGGACATGATCAAAAAGCGAACATGGATACATATTTGTTGCACTCATCGGTGTGCTTATTACACTATGTAATTATCCTCATCAAGTCTTCCCACTCAACCAACCCTCTCTCTTTCTTCACTCTTAGCCACCATCTCCGGCTGTTGCGGCCACCTGTCATCACGGTCGCCTCCTCCATGTCTCACCACTTTCTCCTCCGTGTCATCCACGACCATCTTTGCTTTCTCTATTTGCTAACCCAAAACACTCTCTCCTTCACTATCTCTTCTCTCACCGCAAAATTTCTAAGGTCTCCAAACCACTATTGATGACCTTATTTAGCCATTATGGCCTTTAAGATCTCATGGAAATCTCAATTGATAGGCCGGATGTAGGAAGCATCCCCAGACCTTGAGACGACCTTTTGATCTCATCATCGTTGACAACTTGATTGTAGATGACGAGAGAAGCTCGACACGAGGTCTTGAGACCCACCAAAGGCAAAAACTTGACATTCGGGCAAGCTTGGCTACCCTCAAATGAGAGAGAGAGAAAGATAGCTATGCGAAAGCAGGTACAGTGACCGACATTGAAACGATATGGGAGAGAGGGCGAACGGAGCATGACATGATCCCTCGTCAGCACCAACAGTAAATGGTGGATCGAAGGTCACGATTTATATTGGCAGTGGAGGCACGTTAGTGACACGAGCCGCGTGTGGTTGTAGGTTTCGGCAGGGGGCGGAGATAGACTAGCGGGAGAGAAAAGATTGGCATTGGGGTTTTGAGGAGTGAATGGGGAAGGTGTACAATTAACAAGAGAGACTCATGTCTTGATCTAGCATTGGAGATAGCAGATAAGTAAACCAACGGTACAATGGATCTACATCCAATGCCATAGATGTGGTGCAAATTACGTAACACCACAGTATAGTGTCGAAAACGCTAAGCAAACAAAACCGACTCACGGTATGGACGGAATAGACTATATTAGGGCAAGTGCCTGTGAAATATATACCAAACTGCAAGTCATCTATCAATAGTGTAACAATTCGCAGTAGAATGCCATCAAGAAGCTCAAGTTTGGTATTAGGATGAAAATCAGGGGCGCGGCAAAAACATCATGAATTGAAATCATAACAGGAACAATCTAATGCTAATATCAAGTCACAATGTGAGAGAATATTGACTTTGTGTATTGCTCAATTGGACAATGTATTACACTGGAGGGATATTTGTATCCAGGATAATATACACAAGGAAGTAATCTATTATGGGGTGTTTAACTCCAAACCATCCCTTCCCGTTATATCATGAAGCGTAAAAGTCGAAAGAACACTTTGTTCTCATGCATCCTTTCATTACAAAAGCAGATAATCAGTTGATGATCAAGAACACTTAAATCTACAAAAGCCATTTCAAACATTCGCAAAATATTGCTAATTTGCTAGTAATAATCTGCTTAAGATGCTCTTATGAGCAACATGTTGTACATCCATATTTTTCTAAACTAGCTCCTGAATCATGTCAAGCTAGTCATTTTTATTTTCCCTTTATTTTTTATGTCACACCCATGACGCATATAACAATAGGCCATAGGTAAGCTTGTCACTCTAAAAGCCTTTCCTAGTATGGAAGTTCTCCTTCATAGTTGCCTGGAGGATCGTAGTTGCACACAACGTACCACCACCCATTGTTACATTGAACCTTAGCGCACCCGACTCGAACCGAATCGCGCCAAACCATTTGAGTGTAGTTCGAGCAGTTGCACCCGCTCGCGCAGGTGTTGGTGTTTTAATTGTAGTTCTGCTTCTCTGCGACCCACAAGCTGACGGCGTTGGTGCCAGTGAACGTGCCGGTGCCCTTGGCAAGGTTCTCGCCATAGGGTCCATTGGAATGCACGAGGCCGCAATCGCTGACCCGTTGGTTCGCATAGCTTTGGGCATAGGCAGCAAGCGTGTTGTCCCATGTCATGTTCGCCACGCCAACTTGCTTCCGAGCGGCATTGTGAGAGTTGAGATAGTCTTGGGGTGAGTTTAAGTAGGTTGAAAGATAGAAATAGAGACAAGAGAGATGATGATGGTTAGAGAATTCATGATGCTCAAGGAATTAGCTGATGTTGGTTCAAGGTGATATATTTGGTGATCAGTTATGCTATTTATAGAAAAATATTTTTGGGGCTTCAACTTACCATGTGCAATGAACTTATTAGGGAACATCTCCTTTGGACAGCACAACCTTGCGTTCAAATCTAGTTTGATTTGAAATGATAAACTAGTAACTAGTGCATGAGGAAGTAGTTTTGCATGTTCTTCCTTTCCTCAAATGGAAGTAAAGTAAAAGGCTTAAGTGAAGTTTGAAATTTCAGCAAATTGGATACATTATAATAAGAAGAATGTTAGACTTCATGTCGAGTAATGTTAAAGACATTGAGAATAGTGCATGAGATTAAATTATCAGGGGACATAAATAAAGTTTATCCGGTTGTAATGAGCAAACAACTCTTATCCAAGCCTCCAATAGGGAATGTCCCGATTTATTTACAATACCATCCATGGCCACTTACCATCCTCTGATGCCACCCAATAAGCCATTCAAAAGTCACTACCAACTCGTCATCGCATCCATCGTCCTTGTTCTAAGATCCACCATCCACTCTAGCGTCCTCCACCTCATAACAATACATCACTACCTTCTCATGGTAGAAGTATTGTGTCAAAAGTTATGTACGATACTCATTTTAGCATTAAAAGTTTTCGCCGAATCATTTAAGTACATTCGACGAGATATTTTGATCAAAATATATTCATGACATTTATAATTAAAATTTTAATATGAGTTGGCATTTAAAAAAAAAAAATAACCGGTTTCTATGGCATTGCCATATGTACATTTCTCCGCCTCTCCCTCCACATCATTTTTTTCTTCTATTTTCCCCTTCTCTTTTCTCCGTTATGCACCGTCGCTACTTCACACTTTACATGAACTCCTCAGCTACAACTTCATCAACGCTCACCCATCACCACCCAGACCTACGAGCTTCGCCACAACCTCAACAAACAACACCAAGAATAGATGAACGACACCTGTGACGGGTTGGAGAGGAGGCGAGGAACGACATGTTTCAGATCTATGAAAAGAGTCTTGTTCAGTCAAGATTGCTTGGTTTCATCAAATTAGAAAGCCACGAAGCACGTCCAGCAATCAATGAACGCCTAGGTTGGACGGAAAACCAAGAACAAGCACGCGAACCTCACCCGAACATTTCATCGAACACCTAAGGTACAACAACCGGAAAGCATTGGGGCCGCAAAACGCATGCAGACTGGGGTCGGTGAGCGTCGTTCCGTCGATTCAACAAGACAGGGGAAAACAAGCTTGGGCATAACTTGTGAAAGGAAAGTTGCCAGACGCGATTGTTAGGTAGATCGGAACAAAATGGCTCCAGAAACCGCCTCGAGGGACTTGGCCGGTGAAGAACGCAACACCAACCGCGATTCGAACTAGCCGAGAAATGGATCCGACTGAGCCTTTGGTTTGCAGCTTTTCGACAAATCGACTCTGTTAACAGCGGATTTTGAGGTGGTTTTGATGAATCGCCGAGAATGATCATTTTTTATTTAAATACGTTTAAGTGATCTGAAAAAAATAAATAAATAAAAATTGATATTAAAGTGAGCGTCGTATATAACTTTTGACACTTTTAGTATACTTCTCCCTCCCCTCACTTCTAGCAATGGCCACCGTCGAGACATCGACGAGCTCTAACCAACCCTCAAGGCTGTCGAGGTTGCGGCGAGCGTCCAGACCTGGAGGTGCATCCTCCTTATCTAGAGACTCAACCCCTCCACTCCAGAACTAGAGGCAGCGAGATCTGGATCCATCACCCTCAGCGGGCTGGTCGCCGTTGACCCTTGATTTATTGCTTAACAAATCAATCTTCCATAAAAAAGATAAAATTTATAAATCATTCTTTAATGTCTCTGCCATTTTCCTTATTTTAAGCTATCTAACAGGTACATGTACTTCTCTTTTGTGTCAATTAAGTTATCATCCACTTGTTTTTAAATTAATACAAGCATGATAACCATATAATTTGTGTTTTTAATTATATGAGCTACTTTTACGGTTCTGCAATCGGCATGGATGCGAAGGGCACGCCCTCACATCCCCACTTAGCATTGAACGGTTGGACGTGCATCTTGTATCCGTCTATCATGGAGGATATAGCGATAAGAGGACAAAGAGAGAAAGAGACAGATAGATAGTTTATCAAAGTGAAAATATTACGAGGCCGTTTGGCAGTCACGAGCTCGGTGTGGCTGGCCTATCCCATTCCTTAGCTAATATCTAACCAGAAAAGGGAAATTAATATCACTTTTGAGAAAAAAAAAAGTTGATGGAGAAATATTTTTTATAAAAAAAAAAAAAAATTCTTTTCAAGGAAAATGACTGGTTCTCAACAGTGTATTTAAAAGTGAGATGGAAAAAGGTTTTTCACGTTCAAATCTTACTTTTAAAATTTATTGTCTCCATTCTAACTACATTTTGTTCCAAATATAAGATACTAAATTGATATTGAAAGGCTTGCATATTGTAATAAAAATATGCCACATCATTTATCTTACGAAATATATAAAATAGTCGTAGTGCGTTTAAAGTAATAATAACAATATTTGATTATATTGCCACGCTTTGCAACCTATTGTTCCATGGGCTTCAAAGCGTAGGGTGTTCGTTTTTTGAAACCTCAGAGACCATACATATATCTTCAAGATAGACGACATAAAATTGAGGACCACAGAACGTTCTTATTAGTCTACAGTACTTCCCTTAGCGGAATTAGTCAATACTTGATTTGTGCGTGAGACGGAGGTGTTAAATGTAGGTAAGAATGAAAGTGAATCACCGGAGGAGATGGGGGAAACAACTCTTTCTTATGCTCAACTTTGCCCTCTTGTGGTGGTGGAACTCAATCCCTAGCCTCGGCGCTTACTCGCAAGACCAAACGGATTGGCTTGCGTTAGCATTCTTCAAAAATGCTATAGATGAAGATCCATCTAGAGTCTTGAGCTCTTGGAATGATGGCAATGTGTTTTGTGCAGCAAAAGGCATCCCGGGAGGGTCATGTCCTTGATCTTGAGATCACAAGGCTTGGGAGGCTTCTTATCTCCCCACATAGGTAACCTCTCTTTCCTCAGGATCATGGTTTTACAAAACAATAGTTTTGGCGATGAAATCCCATCACAGATCGGCAACTTGTATTGGCTCCGCAATCTTGATCTTAGTAACAACTCTTTTGGTGGGCCAATACCCTCCAATTTCCTGCTACTCAAACCTTGAGTCCTTGAATCTTGTAGATAACTGACTTGTGGGGGAATTTATTCCAATCTTGGTTCTTTACCAAGGCTTAAATTCTTGCGCTTATCTTGGCTGGCCGCCCAGACCTCAGAGCCCCGGCACACCCTCGGCTGAGCCGAGACGAGCGGCGATGCTCGGCGCCGTCGTGTTTGTCGCAGCGAAGCGGACGCGGCCAAGGAGGGCCCAGTTGGGTCGGCATGCGGATCCGGTTGACCCGGTGGGCCCCGGTTCTCAGCTAGGGTTTATTTGGTCCCGGGCTGGGCTACATTTTATTAATTGCGTTTCTTTGCAGGTGGGCATGTTGGGCCTCTTCGCCGAAGCGAGCTTAGGCTGGCCTTGACCAGGTCGGACGCGGGGGTCCGATCGGGATCCGTTTTGCATAATATAATATAATGTTATATTATTATTTTAATATTAAAAAATATTTTCATAAAAAAATCAAAGTTCAAGAATAAAAAATAATCAAAAATGAATTACATTTTTCGAAAAATCAGAAAAGGCCTAAAAGATGGTTTTTATTCTCCACAAATGCATAGAAAATCCTTGAAAATCCAAAAATATTAGGTTTAAACAAGATTAGGTATCGAAAGGATATTAGTTGATTAATCGGTATCGAAAGGGTATTACTTGGGTTTCTAATCGACCAATCACAAATTGATTAGTGGCAACTCTTATTTGAAATTGATTTGCAAGTTAAAAATTGAAATCATAAATCGTGAATTGGTGGGCTTGGGAGAGCCCACGCTAAGCCTAACACTTAGCGAGCTATTAGCCTCTGCATGCGCCCGTGTGTAAGGGACGCCAAAAGGGAGGGCATGACAATTTAAATAGTTGGTACCTTGACTGCATCTACAGTGCCCTTATTTAAAATGGTTAATGCAAGTGTTTACAGTAATTTTGATTCATATAGTCCGGGCATTAGCTTGAGGAGCACATTGATAATGGATTTTCATGGTAATCTAGGCTTGCCTTTTTCATCTTGCCGTTGCTAAGTAGAGTCAGAGTTCTTTCATTTTCTTCTTTTAACCCATGATTTGACAAGCTTGTGAGCGTTCAATCCTCAGATATTCAATGAACTTAATGCCTTAGAACCAAATGAGTTTAATGTGTTCAAGGGAATCACGAAGAAGCATCTCTTCATGGGGATGATAGGTCTAACTCTAATACTTTAGGTGAGAACCGTCCAGCTTTTTTCTTGATTGAGTTAGGTAATAATGTAAAAATTTATCGTGATCCTCTATTTTTTCTTCTCTTCAGGTCATTATCATAGAATTTCTCAGGAAGTTTATTTCATTATCATATTTATTATTATTGCTTTTATCAGGTATGTAGCTTGTATGTCTCTCGTGATATTCATGGTAACTCCTAGAGAGTTTCTTACAACGTTCTAATTCTTATTTTTGTTTTATTTTATTTGAAATTCTGTTGATACATTGGATAATGAAATATTATGGAAATAGCATTAACACCAGTAACCACTTGCTTTTTATTAAATTGGGCGTGAGCTCTTCACTAACGGTCTTTCCTTCATGGTTTGAAAACAGTTGGCCTCTGGCTCTTGTTGGAAAGCTAATACCCGTCCCCAGAACTCCGTTTGCAAGAATATTCTGTCGTCGAAGACGACGAAGACTCCAAAGTCACCGGAGCAAGAGTTCTTTGCTGCTTTTCTGTGCGAGCCAAGTTTTCAAGATTTTCAGTTGTCTTGCCGCTAATTTTCCTTTTCGTCCTGCAGGGCTACTGAGTGAATCTTGAATAAGCTGGGACAGTGTGTGTCTAGTTTACAGGACAACATGATAGGTTGACAGCACACTCCGGACGTAGATGGTTTATCACGTAGTTCTGACACGATAGTTCACTACCCTTTTTAGATTTTTCCGATGCATTTGCATTGCTTCCAGTGAAAGTATCTGTTCCCAATTTATGAGAATTGGACATGACTTAGGGGGAACTTTTTCACGCAGAATTTGTTTCTCCTCTGTTCCAATGAAGTTGAATGTGGAGAAATGAAGGTTGCTACGTGCTTGCAGTTTGACAAAGGCCTGTTGACTAAAAAGCTCGACTTATCATGATTTTCATAGGAGAAGACGGGTTGTTCTCAAATAATATCAAATAAGTCTCATTCAGCCAAGCCATAGTCGCATTTGGCTTTCTCATGAACTTTACACGACAACTATAAGGTTCTTTAATTTTAAAAGGCATTTCACTGTTTTCATCTCTGAGGCCCCCACCGTTGGGTTTCTTCCATTTTGGGACCAGATGAGACCGCTAGCTAAAGCATCTTTTTGTCCCCTTAGCAAAGCTAAACCGATTTATAGACACATTAGAATTACATTTGTTGCAACATAAAGGAAAATCGTAAGGCCATGCTTTTGAGAGTTACTTCTGCTAAAGCCTGGAGGGTTTTGTTAACCAAACATGATAGATTCAATAGGCTCAGAGGACGTTAATATCTCATATTCTGGAAATGAAAAGTTTAAAAATCAAGGACTAGGTTTTTCACCCTTGTTGTACAAGATATCTGTGACACACCCTTTTAGCTTGCGATAGAGCAGACAATGAAAATGGTACATGGCATTTCCGACTATCGGCGCATAGTTTTCCCTGCAACAGGTTGGAGATTTGAGGCCTTTTTGAACGCCTTCACACAGAACAATATCTTCCATCTGCAATTCCCCAAATACGTGAGGATCGTAATGCCCAAGTGTTGGTTCTACGGAATGGATATGTGTTTTACTTTCTTTTACCTGGACTCTTTCACTATCTTGCGAAGTGTTCTCTACAAAAATCTAGTCATCCTGTAATCGACGGAAGCAGATTAGATGAATTACTGAAAATAATGGGAAATTTGAAGGAGAAAAAAGCTTGAACCTGAATAGCTATGGACATCTAACTTGACCATGTTGAGAAAACTTGCATAATTAATTCCCCATGAACTGGAACACCATCATAAGATTCAGCGTAATGAGAAAACGTTAAATGTGTGGAATGATGAATTTAAGATGATCCCACAGGACAAATGAATTAATGGATGTGAGTAGTGTCAAAAGTGACAAGGGATGAACTAGAATATGAAAACGGAGTTTCTGGAGGACAGTGAAAACTGATTGTTTTACAGGATATGATAGTAGAATAAATGAGAATATGTACAGATCCGTGTCTTTAGCTACTTAGCTCTACTTTCTAAAGGCATGCTGCACTATGACGTACTCTATTGCCGCTAACCTTTCCTGGGGTAATAACTATCAGCCAAAGGGCTGAAGGCATGCATATTCAACGCGACATCTTGTGAAGTATTCATCACCATGTAGCACTTTTACGAGGTTCAAAAGGTGGTTCTCATGCATGACACTTTGTTGCGCATGGCACTTAGTTTTACGGATGAGTTACAAAGACTGAGTTTGATTCCGCCTGGGTTGGACAACTCAATTTTTAGGCCCAAATAGGTGTGAGCCGTGATTTCGAGGTCCCCAATATTTTTATTGGGCTAGTCTGGCCCATTTCAGACCTTAACTTCTTTGGCCTAGACTGACTCGAACAATTGCTAAAAAGATATAAAATATAAAATATAAAAATAAATAGTAGAAAGAACATTATTTATACTTAAAGGGCTTAAGTAAAGTCCATATAAAAAAACAGAGTAATTTTTTAGGCCCAAAATATAACAACTAATCTACTAAAAAGAAAAATCAGGCTCAGCCGGAGTCGGCTTGGGGCCAAAGACATTGAAAATTGGCCCTTTCGACCCATGCTCACCCTTACTAAGTTCTTACCGTTCATAAATATCGATCTATAGTCAGTGCATATACTTGACATTCGATATCACACTTGACAAATGCATATTAACACAAGTGATCTGATTTACATATAGAATATGATATACGATTTACAAATACTAAAGACATTAAAATCCATAAACTCGATCAATCAACATTTCACTTGTTGGACGTCAATTTTTTTCACTTTAATCGGATCAATATCTTCTAGTTCTCTTTTCTCTAACTCGAGAAACACAGACTGAAATACCCCACTAGTCTCATTCTATACATCAAAATATCTCTTTCGACCAAATGAACTTGTATATAATCTGATATATCTCTTTAGCAGTGGATTGATGCATTGAGTTGTCACGAGTCATGTATCAACTAATTACAAAAACTATTCCTGACTAAGCCGATATGTAAGTGGAGTCCAAAATCTCATGATTGTGAACGACTTATCTTTAAACTAAAACTGGGGACAAGAGCATGAACTATGAAATATTATTATATAGCCACTGAAATAGCGTGGCGACTGGGCATAATTTGAGAGTGAATTCATTGATTATGCATTTGACGGAATGACAAGTCTCCGTGGACTTCTTAATCCTCACTTAATTGACGGGGCATTAATAGACTAAGCAAGTCCACCACTGCGTATTGAAGTCAATAAGACATGATGGAGTACAGCCACTTTGTTTAATTGACAGAATAAGTTCCATCATTAATAATTATGAACTGGACAATATTATATTATATATTTAATATTTATATACCGAACTACACGACAGACTTTGATTGGACAATAAGTCATATGCAACAATTAATAAAAATAATTAGTGTGTTTGATATTTCTCTTTCTAGTTTTTTCTCGAAGACGTGGAAATAAGAATAACACCACAAGCATTACTATAATTCCTTAATGGACGAAATGGCGCACTATCTGGCAGGGGCGTAGTCATCAATTAAGTGTTGGAATTAGCGTTTGAATAAAATTTGTCAGTGCGAAAATGATGATGGGGAATGGAAATTCAGTTTTCTACTGCAACATCCTTTATTCTCAAATTACGTAAAAGTCCCTTTAAGCATTATTGACGTTTGTCTGACAATTGATGAAGCTTATTTCAAATTGTTTTTAAATTGCTATACCAAATACGTATCGTAAACCTTATGTAATTTGTGCCAGTTCAATCTGATTAATTTTGACCAGCCGACATTGATGTGACATTTTTAAATAATATTTTGATAATTTATATATATTTTTTTTTTTTTCCCCATCCCTTAGGGGCGGGATGCTCTTGCCAACGTTTGGCAAGGGCATCACGGCTCTTGTTACTTCACTCACCCAGATCAAGCAAGGGCGTCACGGCCCACGCTAGATCTAGGTGAAGGGCCATGCTCCCACCCCCTTGTTGGCAAGGGTTGGACACCCTCGCTGGCCTTGAGGGAAGGGAAAAAAATTAAAGAAAAGAAAAGAAAAAATAAAATAAATTCAAGAAATTATAAAAATATTATTTAAAAAATGCTACATCAGTACCGATGGGTCAAAGTTGACTAGATGGACTGAACTAACATAAATGTATTGAATTGGCAAAAAATAGTTTAGAACTAAATTAACACAATTACAGTGGGTTTATGACTTCTTTGGTAATTTTCCCCAACCTCTATGTCTGTTATACTAATTTTAACATTCAAACTTAGTGTTTTCTTGAGCAAACTTGTGAAAACAACCATATTACACATATGTACATGTATTGGGGATCAATCCTAAGTTGAATTAAGAAAATTCACTTACTAGTGGTCCAATTTCACATCCGGACGGCACCTCTATCTCATGGATGACCACCTAAACACCGTGAAATAAATTAGACTTCCCTCCAGACTTCATCCACACATAGTAGAGTCTTGGTTGGCCATTCTATAGGAATCAAACATATGATGGACTGATACATTTTCACGCATGGCTCTTGTTCCGCCACTTCCTAAGAGTCAAATAAAACATATAAAATAATTACTCATTATTCAGTTTATGAATACAATTTTATTTTTCAGCATTTACGTAATTTATGTAGTACTTACCAAAATGTTCGCTAAACATTATATTTACATTGTGCAACCACGAAATCAATCCTTCTTATGCCAAATCACATAGGTAAATTCCTTTTATCACAATTGCATAATATCTTGATTGATGTTGACATATCACTAGATGTCAAAATTTCATAATATTTTAATCCCAGCAAGCAATCATCTCAATGTTACATACGCAAATCACCAATTAAGTGATTGGCCATCTCTTCTAGGGATAGAAAATGCTATGATAGTACACCACATGGATGAAATTTTATGATGCATACCGCACGGTCGATCCCGCTGATATACCCAAGTGGTCGCACATGAAAGACTCCGGAGATGGCTCTCATAAGTTCAAGATGTGGTTCCCACCATATAGCACTTTACCCTTTTGAGGTTCAAAAGGTGGCTCTCATGCATAACACTTTGTTCCGCATGGCACCTAGTTTTATGGGTGAGTCACAAAGATTAATCTTGATTTGCCTAGAATGGCCAATGTCAATTTTCAAGCCCAAATAGGTCCGAGCTGTGATTTCAAGGTCACCAATATTTTTATTGGACCGGTCTGGACCATTTCAGGCCTTAACTTCTTCGTCATAGACTAAGTCAAACAATTACTTCAAAAATATAAAAATATATAATAAATAAAAATATAAAAATAAATAGTATAAAGTACATTATTTATACTTAAAGTGCTTCAATAAATTCGATATAAAAAAATAGAGTAATTTTTTAGGCCAAAAATATAATAACTAATCCATTAAAAAGAAAAATCAGGCTAGGCCTGAATTGGCTTGCCAAAAAACATTGAAAACTAGCCCTCTTGATCCATGCTCACCCTTATTGAGTTCTTATAGTTCACAAGTATCGATCCATAGTCGGTGCATATACTTGATATTCGATATCAAACGTGACAAATGCATATTCACACAAGCGATCTAATTTACATATAGAATATGATAAATGATTTACAAATACTAAAGACATTAAAATCCATAAACTCGATTAATCAACATTTCACTCGTAAGACATCGATTTTTTTTTTTTTCACTTTAATCAGATCAATATCTCCTAAGTCTCTTTTATCTAACTCAAGAAACACAGACCGAATACCCCACTAGTCTCATTTTACACATCAAATTTCTCTTTCGATCAACTGGACTTGTATATAATCTGATATATCTCTTTAGCGGTGGATTGATGCATTGATTAGTCATGAGTCATGTATCCACTAATTACAAAAACTATTCCTGACTAAGCTATTATGTAAGTGGTGTCCAAAATCTCGTGATTGTGAACGATTTATCTTTAAACTGAAACTGAGGACATGAGCATGAACTATGAAATACTATTACATAGCTACTAAAATAGCGTGGCGACTCAATATAATTTGAGAGTGGATTCATTGATTACGCATTTGACGGAATGACGAGTCTTCGTCTCCGTGGACTTCTTAATCTTCACGTAATTGACGGGGCATTAATAGACTAAGCAAGTCCACCACTGCATATTGAAGTCAATAGGACATGGTGGAGTAAAACCACTTTGTTTAATTGACGGAATAAGTTCCATCATTAATAATTAAGAACTGGACAATGCTATATTATATATTTAATATTTATATACCGAACCACATAAGTCATATGCAACAATTAATAAAACTAATTAGTGTGTTTGATATTTCTATTTCTAGTTTTTTCTCGAAAAAGTGAAAGGGGAGAAGACGTGGAAATAGGAATAACACTACAAGCATTACAATAATTCCTTGATGGACGAAATGGCGCACTATCTGGCAGGGGCCGAGTCATCAATTAAGTGTTGGAATTAGCATTTGAATAAAATTTGTCAGTGGGAAAATGATAATGGGGAATGGAAATTTAGTTTTCTACTGCAACATCATTTCTTCTCAAATTACATAAAAGTCCCTCAAGCATTATGGACGTTTGTCTGACAATTGTTGAAGCTTATTCAAGTTGTTTTTAAATTGCTATAAAGAAACGTATTATTATTATATTTTTCCCACGTTGGTCTTAATTATTATAGTTATTTAATTTTCATTAATTTCAATTTCATCGGAGTTAACTTCCACACTGAATTAAAACTCATGAATATGGAGATTTGTCATGTAACCTCGAGAGATTGATTCCATTTAACTTTTGTATGCTTAATAAATTGTTGGGTTCCATCTGTCGGTTGTAGGAGCGAACATATGTAGATAAAAATGAACCCCTCGAATCATTTAGGAGTTGTATGTAGATCATCTTCAAAACCAAAATTCGTTTGATCATCCTTAAGAAGTTCTGCTCGCTGGAATTTGACTCTACGACGAAACACCTTTTATTAAAAGGCTTTCTTTAGTTTTTATTAAAGGAGACAAGTTCTGTGGTGATTTTGGATAAAAGATATGACAGGCACACATGAAAACTAATAACTTCACTTCAAACGGAACTAAAAGTATACAAACTTTGCCAAAATATTATCGAAAATAGAGCGTGAGGACATAAAGATGCAATGTCGGTATTTAATCGATGATAAGGTATCCATAAACTACAACAAAGGTACACTTCATTCCACTTGGCACTTAGTCTAAGGGGGTGAACAAAAAAGACTCAAAGCTTAAAAGGACAGACTGGCTCAAATCGGACATGACTGGATAGCTAGGATTTCTAACTCTCTTTTTTTCTCTTTGGCCGAAATTGGCTTGGACTGGCTCAAACTGTGCTTTAGAAATATGTATAAATTTTAAATATATACAAAAATGATTACTGAGGCAACAATATAACGACTAATCTATCTTAATTATAAAGAAAATGCGGGCAACGTCTGGACCGGCCCAGTTTAGTTCGGTCCAAGCCTTTTTATTTGACTTCGGACCGAGCTAGCTCGTGGATCGGGACCGGACATTCCACGGACTTGTCAATCCTTACGTAATTGATGGGTTATTACTCGACTTCTCTTTTTTTCGTTTTATTGCGGAATCGTCATCGGCTTACATGACAGATTTGATGGAATGTCCAGTCTTCGTCTCCAATCTGTTCAGTCTTCATTCTTCAGGAGAGAGAGAGAGCAATATTTAAGGTAATAAGCAATATTCTTATTCTGTTATTTATTTTGTATCCTCCTCCCTTTCTTCTTTGTTATTACCTTCCATATTGCTTTCTCTCTCCTCAACTTTTTAAGATGTTTCCTGTTGGACAATGCCATATTACATGATAATATTAATGTTCTAAACCACCTGATGACTAATAACAATATGTAAAATCATCTATAAAATAGTTTTAGTCTGTTTGAAATATGAATAAATAACACTACCTCCACACACAAAGAAAAGAACACTAGAAGTGCAAAAAATAATGTGCGGTACTCACTTTAGTGCTAAAAGTTTTTTTTTTTTATCATTTAAGTGCCACCTTTTTTATAATATATATATAATCACTTAAGTGCCAACTCTAGCAGAATCATTGAAAATCTAACGTGACCATATTTTATTAATTTCTCAATTTTATATGGCTCGTCGACATATCCAATCAACATATAATCCCTAGACGACGTTGTTTGAAAGTTTTAAATAGCGATCGTTTGAGTGTCAAATTTTGTTTAAAGTGATCATTTCAATGCCAGTCATTGTTAAAATGCAATCATTTTGGTACTAAGCATGCCACGTGGAAATGCTTGGTGGATTGGATTTTTCAAATAGTATGCTAAGTCATATAAAAATTTTAATTGTAAAAGTCTCGTATTATTTTTTGCCGGAATTTCTCATCATTGGTAGTTAAGTAATCTGATGAAAACTTTTAACCCTAAAGTGAGCGCCGTACATAATTTTTGACACATCTAGTGTTCTTATGCTATAAAATTTCTTATTAGATGAAATAGCGTGCCATGTGGGATGCACCATATCATCAAAGAAGTGTGAAATCAGTATACAAATAAAGTTTGCCAAAAAGAGGAGATAAATGGGGCGAGATCAATTACAGGGACCTTATTTTTCTATTACACCATCATTTCTCCTCAAATCAGGTTACATGAGTACACCACAATCTGCATTTAATAAATTCCGATTTAAGAGTTTCATGCTTGTGGAACCAACCATGGGAATCAATACGATGTTATTGTCTATGACTAGGAGGATGAAATTATAAACCCAAGGTTCGGAAAAGATCTAGGTATCTTGTTTGATAGGACGAAGCAGTACGAGCATAATACCTTCATTTAGAAGATCACCAAAAAAGAGTTCAAGTTTGAGTCCATTAATAGATACCAATTAGGATATGTTAATACAGTTCACCATACACCACATCCCTAACGTGGGATTTCTTGTGTCAAACACCCTCAAATCTATATCCAGCACAAAATTGACAAGCCATTCTCTATGGAGACAAGCTTGAATCAAGCTAGAACTTTTTTATTCTTACCTCAATTGATGTAGTAACTCTTCATAACGCTTTATTCTTCAATTTCCTCATACCAAATGCATCTAACTTGCTCCATGAACATGACAAAATTTAGCGTCATAATCATGGAAACCCAATATCTTCTTCTCAGTTTGTCTATCTTTCCTCTGTCCCATTCCTTCTATTCCCTCCCCCCCCCCCCTCTCTCCCTCTCCCTCTCCCTCTCCCTCCCTCTGTCCTGTCTTGCTTATCTCAGCCTCAACAAGCAGATCCAAAATAGATTAGCCACCTTAATGAGTCATTATATCCAATTAACAGTCCCGTCCACTATAGACTTTAAAACCAAGATATAATGGACTAATACATTTTCGTGCATGGCTCTTGGTTGGCCACTTTCTAGGAATCAAACAAACCATATGAAATTGTTATTTCATTATTTAATTTATGGATTTACTTTTATTTCGTAGGCATTTACATAATTCGCGCAATGTATGAGGTACTTTGCAAATGTTCATTGAACATTATATCTACATGTTGCAACCATGAACTTAATTGTCTTATCCCAAATCACATATATATATTCTTTATTATCAAAACCTCGTAATATCTTGTATGGATGTCGACATGTCACTAGGTGTCAAAATTTTAGTCTGCAAACACTATTAGTGAGTTAACCTCAATATTGAGTACGCAAATTATCGACTAAACAAATAATTGCCCGCCTTTTCTTGGAATAGTATATGCTAGTAATAGTAAATCACACAGATGACATTCGATGATGCAAATCATATAGCCAATCCCACCAATATACCTTGTGGTCGCACTTGAAGAATATTAAGGTGGCTCCCATCAGTTTAAGAGGTGATCCCCATTATGTAGCACTTTGTCTTTATAAGGTTTAAGAGAGGGCTCTCATGATGTAGCACTTTGTCTCACGTGACACTTAATTTTAGGTCTGTATAGGCCCGGGCCAAGATTTCGAGCCCCCTCTTATTTATACTAAAATTACTTTGATAAAGCCATATGTAAGTTTAAAAATAAACATATAAATTTGTGATATTTTGATGCGAAAATTCTAATAACTGATTTATTTTAACATAAAAAAATAAAATAAATAAATTGGGCAACCAGCCTGGACCTCTTTTTCGGCCTCTACTGAGCCTAAAGATTTCATGGATTTGTCAATGCTCACATAATATATGGGGGTACTAAAAGATCTGTCTCTTCTTCTTTTTTCTTTTTGGAATGTTCAGTCTTTGTCTCCATGGACTTCCCAATCCTCGCGTTATCCATAGGGAATACGAGGCACCAATTTGTTCAACCTTCGTCTCCATGAACTTCATGGAATATGAGTCCGCATCCATCATGTCATCTCCAACGACGAGTCTTGCTCCTGTGTTCTCTACGACAAGGTGTGCAACTCACTCTCAAACTTTTTCCACATGATTTTGGTCCTAGGCAACATATCCTCAACAATGTCTTTCATTTCCCCTAGTTCCATTTGACCGCCTGGGAACTGGGAACTAGTCCTTTTAGTTCGATTCTTGGTTCCTTGGTAGGACTAGATCAGATCCAAAATCGATCACCCCTATCATGACCTAGCTCTTGTCACTGGCGAGCCACATTCATCTGTAGACAATTGTGATTATTTGACTGACGTTATTTATCGAGGTAGAAGTAAATTCCAAATATTTACTTCCTATTTCTAAAAGGAATTTTTTATCTGCATATATTGATATTTTTACATGTTATTCTTATCTGGGTTAACATATAAACTTCATCACTTAAGATTTCGAAAATGTTGGCACTTATGTTATTTCCATAAATGTGTTGGACCTATATCAATGCACAAATACTTAAAAAGCACTTACCACCACTTAAAACTAGCTTCCAAGGAGGAATTTGAGTCTAGTTCTTCAAGATACAACTCAGCAACCCCCGCCTATATCAACAGCAACATTGACAAGCAATTCTCAATGAAAGCGAGCTTGAATCAAAGCTAGAACCGCTGATTCTTCCCTCAATTGATAAACTAACTCTTCATACCACTTTATTCTTCAATTTCCTCATAGCAGAAGCATTAACTTGCTGCATAAACATGACAAATTTAGCTTTATTACCATGTAGACTCCAAAATCTTCTTCTCCGTTTGTCCCTCTTTCCTCTGTCCCCTTCTTGCTTCTTTCTATTTCTTTTCTCTTTTTCTTCTCTCTCCATTGTCTCCACCACAGCAAAGAGACCCAGATAGATTAGCCACCTTAATGGGTCATGAAATCCACTTTACTATCCAAAGTGTCCACCATGGACTTTAAAATCATGATATAATAAACTAACACATTTTCTTGCTCTTGGTCCGCCACTTTCTAGAAATCAAAGAAACCATATAAAATTGTTATTCATTATTCAATTTTATGAATTCACAATTATTTCTTGGGCATTTACATACTTTATGTAAATACAAGGTACTTTTCAAATGTTCGCTAAACATTATATCCATATGGTGCAATCGCGAAATCAATGTCTTATCACAAATCACATAAATTTCCTTATTATTAAAACCTAGCAATGTCTCATATTGATACTTAAATTTTGATTAAATATTTAAAATTAAATTATATAGAAAATTAGGGATCAATTCGGCCCTAACAAAAAACAATTTGGAGTGTTGTGTGCCTGGCCTGAGTCTTGATGTTCTTGAATCGGCAAGCAAACCTTCGGGTGTTCTGGGCGTGCTCAAAGGAAACAACGACGAGGGTGAAAGGAAACAACGACGAGGGTGAAAGAGTAATGAGGAGAAAAGGACAAGAAGACAGTCGCGTTAGGGGTCGGAAAGAAAGAAAACAGAAGAGGGAGGGGTGACAATATTATAAAATAAAAATGTCTGCCCTTGGTCTCTTGGTCAATAGTGTACAAAACTGTGGCTCTCTTCTCCAGTCTCACCACCCGCAGATAATGGACTAACACATTTTCTTGCTCTTGGTCTGCCACTTTCTAGAAATCAAAGAAACCATATAAAATTGTTATTCATTATTCAATCAAAGCGTAGAGTGTACGTTCTTTGAAATAAGTCTACAATACTTCCCAAAGTGGAATCAGTCGATTATTGAATTTTGTGCAGGACCGGAGAGTTAAATACAGGTAAGACTGAAAGTTGGGATCACAAGAGGAGATGGGGAAACAACTGTTTCTTATTCTTAACTCTGCTCTCTTGTGGTGGTGGAGCTCAATCACAATCTCCAAAGCATACTCGCAAAACCAAACAGATCTGCTTGCATTAGCCTCCTTCAAAAATGCAATACACAAAGACCCATTTAGAGTCTTGAGCTCTTGGAATGATTCTACTCATCATTGTGAGTGGCAAGGTGTTTTGTGCAGCAAAAGACATCCTGGGAGGGTCACATCCCTGGACTTGAGATCACAAGGCTTGGAAGGCTTACTATCTTCTCACGTAGGTAACCTCTCTTTTTTGAGGATCCTATTTTTGCAGAACAACAGCTTTCATGGTGAAATCCCACCACAGATTGGCAACTTGCTTCGGCTTCGTGTTCTTGTTCTTAGTAACAACTCATTTGGTGGGCCGATACCCTCTAATCTTTCCCGCTGCTCGAACCTAGAGACCCTGAATCTCATAGATAATCAATTTGTGGGGGGAATTCATTCTGATCTTAGTTCTTTAACAAGACTCAAAGGCTTGGGCTTGGCTGTGAACAGTCTCGTAGGTCCTATTCCTCGTTCAATTGGAAACCTCTCGCTACTACAAAAGCTCTCCCTGAGAGCAAATGTGTTAAGCGGAGAAATACCTGAAGAATTGTCCAAACTCAAGAGATTGACATTTTTCGCGCTATCTTCCAACAAACTAGTCGGTGAGGTTCCAGCGGGGCTTTTAAACATCTCTGACATTGTTTCATTTGATGTTGGTGATAACCAGTTGCAGGGAAACTTTCTCAATGATGTCAGCATCGCTTCTCCTTCTCTCTATCGCCTTCACGCCTATGGTAACTTGTTCACCGGGATGATTCCGTCAGCGTTAACGAATTTCACAGGCCTTGGAATGCTTAGCCTTGACCTGAACAACTTCCACGGGCCAATACCCAAAAATCTAGGAAGGCTAAAGGGCCTTTATAAGATTACATTGAGCTATAACCAATTGCAGGATGACTTGAGTTTTATCTCTTCTTTAGTTAATTGTTCCAACTTAAATGCTATTGACATGCAAGGGAACTTGATTCACGGATCGTTGCCGAGATCCTTCTCCAATCTCTCCACCAGCATTGAGTGGATTTTTATGTCAGACAATCGGATCCAAGGATCTATACCCTTAGCCCTCAGAAATCTTTTCAACTTGTCTTTTTGGGATTTAAGTAATAATTTTCTAACTGATTGCATTCCTCATTCCATCGGAGCACTTTCCAACTTGCAGCAACTTGGTTTAGGTGGGAACAGGTTTACTGGAGAGATACCGTCTTCGATTGGTAACATTACGTCATTAAATGTCCTTAACCTTTCCTCCAACATTTTCCAAGGCCACATACCACAAAGTCTTGGCAACTGCAGGCAACTAATTAGGCTTGATCTTTCAAACAATAACCTAATAGGCTCAATTCCTATCGAAATCATGGGTCTTTCTTCCTTGTCGATCGTCCTTAGTTTAGCAAATAATAATTTAAGTGGATCTCTTCCATTGCAAGTTGGATCTTTAAAGAATCTTGGCATATTAGATCTGTCTTACAATAGATTGACCGGCTTAATTCCAACGTCCATTGGCGAGTGCTTGGTATTGGAACAACTTCACTTAGAATCTAATTCTTTTCATGGTCAAATCCCTGAAGCTTTACGTCCATTACGTGGTCTACAAGAGCTGGACCTTTCCAATAATAATTTTTCTGGTCCAATCCCCAGCTTTCTCGCAGGGCTCTCACTACTCATGTACTTGAATTTGTCCTTCAATCAACTAGAAGGACAAGTTCCAGAGGGTGGAGTTTTTCTTAAAGCAAGTTCTGTATCGATTTATGGAAATACGGAACTCTGTGGAGGTGTTCCCAATCTGAAGCTCCCTCTTTGCAAATCATCAAGCTCTAAGAAGTCTTCTTCAACCAAGGCCAAAGTAATATATGTGGTAGCTAGCAGTTTGTTATGTGTAGCTTTGTTGCTCCTATGTCTATCTATCTTTTATCGCAAAAAGAAGCAAACGACAACCAATGCCTCCACTTCATTATCTTTTGAGAACCAATTCTTGAGGATTTCTTATGAAGAACTCCTGAGAGCAACTAACAGATTCTCCGAGACCAATTTGATTGGTAAAGGGAGATACAGCACAATTTATAAGGGGATTCTTGATAGCGGTGCCACGGTGGCGACGAAGGTGCTCAATCTAACACAAAGAGGTGCTTCGAGGAGCTTTATCTCCGAATGTCGAACTCTAGGAACCATTAGACACCGAAACCTCGTGAAGATACTAAGTGTCTGCTCGAGTGTGGACTTTCATGGAAATGACTTCAAAGCTCTAATATATGAGTTCATGGCTAATGAGAGCTTGGAGGATTGGCTACACCCTGGGACCATACGACGAGATGATGAGCACGGTGAATCGAGAAATCTGAGACTAGTGCAGAGGTTACACATTGCCATTGACATAGCTACTGCGATCGAATATCTCCACAAGAGTTGTTATTCAGCAATCGTCCACGGAGATTTGAAGCCAAGTAATGTGCTTATGGACAACGACATGGTGGCTCGAGTTGGAGATTTTGGGCTTGCAAAGATCATTTCAATGGTGTCTGCTGAAGCCACGAGTTCGGGACCGGGGTAGTTCAACTTCAACCGCGGTCGAGAGGATCCATTGGTTATGTGCCTCCTGGTATGAATCTATCATATTTTGTCAATTAATTTTTCATTGAACAAACAAGATCCTTGATATTATGTTATGCTTTGTATGCTCTAACACCTCTTTCTCACAACATTATTTCCTAATTTTTTGTAATTAATAGCTTCAATTGAAAAAGAAAATACATATGTTTGTGTACGAAAAGATTAATAGTAGCATTTTGTAATCATATTGAAATTAAGACAAGAATAAATCATCTTAAATTTGATCATTGAATGGAGATATATATGTGTGTATATATATATATATATATATCATGTTTACATTTTCTTTCTATAATTTGTAATCTATCTCATGCCATGAAAATGGATTGTGTCTAATATTGTCATATAGTCACAATATGAGAAATTGATGAGAACTTGTGATTCACTTTTGGTAAGCCATGACTTAAGGTCTTGACAGTAAGTAATTGACCCCTCATGGGGGACCCTTTCCTTTTGACTTGACCTATAATTTCATATTTCTAAAATTTGTTTAGATGACATGACATTTAAGTCTGAATCCGCCCAAGGTCTTAAACCCATAAATGCACAATAATATCACACAACATACACTAATTCACAGCATGATGGACTCCATCCAACTTTCACTCCCCTAAACTTCTTGTTTAGAGTATATTTAGACAAATTTACGCATTTAACAACTATAAATCCATTAGAAATAACAAATCACTCCAAGTCTCTTCTTTTTCCCTAGTCTTCTAGGCATTTTCTTCTATTCGTTCTTGTAGAAAAGAAATAGTGTGGTATAGGCATTAAACTGAATTCGGATCATGAAAATGATGAGCCTCATGTGCATTCCATGTGTGTCCAGTCAAAACCAGCAGTTGAAATTTAGTTAATACATGTACTAAGTGCACTAAATAGTTTCCGCCGAGGCCTTCATTGCATATATTTTCTTCTTTTCTCTATTTTCCCCCTATACCCTACTAGAGGAAAAAGTCACTCTTGATGTTTAGGCAATTTTTTTTAGCGAACATGTGACAACTTTGGGTGCACTTAGTAGTTTTGAAGAAAGAAGAGTTCATATGTTGTTAACTGGTATTTGGTGCACTTTTTACATCCTAAAATCTCATTTCTCTACGGTCGATGCATTCCAACTTTTGTGACAATTTTTACCACTTTAGCATCCGACGGGCGATAAACATCGGCCATAGCCAATAAACTAAACGAAAGTCAAACAAAGAGATATGAAAGAAAAAACCAATAGAGGGTTTTATGACCATCTACCTTGCTCCGATAGAGGATCAATTGGTCTCTGCCATGCATAGCGAGCCGGATTGTGAAGTGCGTGAGGGCTTGCAAGCCATCACCCTATGTTGTGCGCAACTAGCAAGAGCCCTCACAACTGTCCTTAGCAAGCTCTTGCAAATGGACATCAAGCAGAATCCCATGTGACATAGAAACTTTTTCTAAACAATTAACTTCAATAGAAAGTGTATGTTCGTTTCTATTAATGTCTTAATGAAATTTTCAGAGTATGGCATGGGACACAAGGTTTCCATACTCGGGGATACATATAGTTACGGCATTCTATTATTGGAGATGTTCACTGGAAAGAGACCCACTGAAGAGGCCTTCGGGCATAATCTTAACCTCCACAACTTCGTCCGAATGGCTCTCCCGAATCGAGCAATGGACATCGTAGACTTAAGGCTTTGGAGTGAAGCTGGTGATCGACAACAAGAGATCAAGATCAGAGATTGCATTATCTCTATATTTGAAGTTGGACTCGCATGTTCGATGGAATCACCATCGGATCGGATGGACATGACTGAGGCGAACAGGAAATTACACTTGATCAAGGTGAGTTACGCAACCAAAGAGAGGAGGATAGGTATGTAGCTAAGTCAGTTTTCTCATTTCATCTTGGAACTCTTTCGCTAGTAGAGAAAGTCGTTGTGGAAAGGCAATGCTAGCAAATTGACATGAATGTTTCCCTAACTAGTGTGCCTACCCATACCTATTATGTGTGTTTTTAATGATGACACCAATATCTATATTTTAAAATCATAGAAAATGGATGTATGGATTTATAGTTGTCGCGATCTACCTTCTTTCCTGGAGAGGAAAACACATAAGTTTAGGTATAATGCTTAAAAGGAGGGCCTATAGCCCTTAATTAGGCATAGGCTCTCCCAAACCCATGCCCTGCGCGACATTTGAGTGTTTAATTTTAGTTTCAATTAAAGCTATAAGAATTTTCTAATGAGGAGTCACCACTCACTTGTTGAGATCAGTTAAAAACTAAGTGAGACATGAGAGTATATTTTACTTTCTATGCAATTAGAGAATTTAGGAGCAATGATTTAGTTACACTAATTAATCAACCAATGTCCTTGCGTGGTACATAATCTTGTTCATTTTGTCAGGCAGCTTAGATTGATTTTAAACCTATCCACTAATATATGAGATGGTCATACATGCGTAAAGTAATTAAAATAACAATCAGCAACCAAAGAAGTATAAAATAAATTGCAAAGAAAAGTTAGAATCTAACGCTAAGTAGGCTATAGGGAAACCAACTTCAACATATCAGAAGTGCGCAACCAATTGGCAATTGAAATGGTCTTATAAAACATTCAAATCTTAGGCTAAAGGTCTAAGAGGTTATTCAATTTTGAGCACAATTTTTATCAAAGATTTTGGCACATTTTAAAAAGAAACTACTCAAAAACCGATTTTTAAGCTTTTCCCAAAGATTTCTGATTTTTCTGAATTTTTCTGAATTTTCTAAATATGGTATGAATTTTTCTGAATTTTTCACCCTCACATATCTAATATTTTCCAAACTCGCTCACATGCAAACATGAGTTGGAAAAGTCAAGAATGCATCAGCTTGACTAGTTAAGCCTGATGTTTCGGCTTTTATTGCGTGACTCATGATAGACTTGGACTTGAAACCAATTTCGTGGAAAAGGCCGAAAGAAAACAACCAAGAGTAGGGATTTACCCAAGAGATAACATATGTAAAAAATTTTGTGTGGAAAGAGAGAAAATAATCACATGAAAGGCAATACTCGTTCATCAATCATTTTGGCCGGCAACTCTAGTCATCACAGCTTATTTTTGAACATTCGACTTTTCCATGCACAGATCACTCCACATGATCACCCTATAAATACCCCTTTAGCTTTTGCTTTTCTCTTCATCAATCATCTGAGATCCTTCCTTCGCCAATTTTCTTTTGGTCTCTCACAATATGAGTTCCCGTAAGACAATCCCTCTGCATCTTATTTTTCTCGTCGCGTTAACCTTAGCATTGATCCCTCTGTCCATCGCCCAAGACTCGCCCCAAGACTATGTCGCGGCCCACAATGCGGCTCGCTCTCAGGTTGGTGTGGGCCCGATGGCGTGGGACGAAAGCGTCGCTGGCTATGCCAGGGATTACGCCAACAAGCATGCCAGCGACTGCACGCAACTCGTTCATTCAGGCGGACCCTATGGGGAGAACCTTGCGTGGGCTTCCCCCGATCTTACTGGCACAGGAGCGGTGAACATGTGGGTCGGAGAAAAGCCTGACTACGACTACAATTCCAATTCATGCGCACCGGGAAAGGTCTGTGGGCATTACACTCAGGTGGTGTGGCGCAACTCTGTTCGGCTTGGATGCGCAAAGGCCCAATGCGCGACGGGCAGTACTTTGGTCACGTGTAACTATGATCCTCCTGGGAATGTTGGTGGCCAGAAGCCTTATTGAATTACAAAAAGTTGTATGTCGGATGATGAATTATTATGTCAAAATAATGCCTCATTATGATGAGGCTAGTGCTTTTGATGCACCAAAATCAAATAACATCATATGAATGATGCATGTGAATCTCTTTACTGAAGAAAAAGTTAACCTCTTTCAGTATTTTTTTTTCTTTTTTTATTTTGCAATTTCTTTTTTTCAAGTGAAAGAAATTTCGATCATTTGTGTAACCTCCTCAGCTCCATGCTCTCAAGCACATCACAATCCCTTTGATGCCTCATCACACTGTCAAAGAGAAGCTAAGCATGATCTCTATTAGGCATTTTACTCTTGAGTTAATTATTTTTGGTGTTTCTATTGATTTTATGTAGTACATAGCGATGGCCGTCTTGGCCACATAACGATACGTTCCCGTCAATAAGCTGATCATTCATGGCAAAAAACATTAAGATATGGACCACTATTATTTAATAATGTGGACTTGGTGGTATATTCGTCAATAAATTTTATGTATTGATGAAATAAACTCCTTTAGTTGACCAAGTAAGTAAATGATCTCTAATTAATCAACTTGGTGTCGATAAGTACCAGTCAAAATTGCCTAACTTTGTATTCTATTTCAATCCATATAGCAGCCTAGTACTCTAGAAAGGTCATAGACTCGTCACAGTTGGAAAAATCTTCCTTGAGGAATTTCTGTGCTTGGATATATCCACCTAAATGAATTTTCATGTCATCTCAAATTACGATGTTTTAAAAATTAAGACGCAAGAACACGCCAAGATTTGCGGTCAATGAAATCTGATTTACAAGTTTTACATTTGTGGAGTCAATCATCGGAATCGATATGAAGTTGTTGTATATGACTAAGTGGATGAAATGATTAACCTATAATTTGGGAAAGTATTGCGAAAGCTCTAGAAATCTTGCTTGTTGGGACAGCGTAATACAAGCTTGATACTTTCATTTGGAGAATAGAAAAACAAAAAAACAGTTCAAGTCCAAGCTTGTTAATAATTCTCGATGGATGATGACAAATTTTGTTCATTCATTGGCAAATATTGGTTCTAACATTCATCAGTAGAACTGAGCATGTTAAAAAAACAATAATCACTCACTTCGTCCTTCCTATATTAACACTATATTCAATCTGTTTTAATGTTATTGCTTAACGGAAAATAATTGACAACATTGTATTTTTTTGTCTAGTATACGTAGATAAGAAAATCTCGATCAATTTCTTTTCTTATTTTCTTATTTATCTAGGGTCAAAGTTGGGACGGCACGACCTGACATTAGTCACCAGCAAGCCACTTCATCCGCATACAGGCCAATTGTGATTATTTGACCGACGAAGCTCGTCGAGGTGGAAGTAAATTTTACTTCCTATTTCGAAGAGAAAATTATTCTCTCTGCACTAGAAGTTTTGATTAATTTTCTCTTTACACTGGAAGTTTTGATTCTTCTGTAACAAGTTACAAAGTCCTAGCTTTGCATAGGCATACCTATATGTAAATATTTTATCCGCATATGTTGGTATTTTCACATGTTATTTTTATCCGTATTAAAGATATAAATTTCATCGCTTAAGATCTCGAAAATACTGGCACTCATGTTATTTCTATGAATGTCCTGGACCTATGTCAATGCATAAATACTTAAAAAGCACTTACCATCGTTTTAACTTAGCTTCTGAAGGAGGAATTTGAGTTTAGCTCTCCACGATACAACTCAGCAACCCCCGCCCATATCAAGCGATTTTGACAAGCAATTTACCAAGAAAACGAGCTTGAGTCAAGCTCGAATTGCCGTTCTTCCCTCAATTGATGTACTAACTCTACATACCCCTTTATTCTTCAATTTCTTCATACCAGAAGCATTAACTTGCTGCATAGACACGTCAAAATTTAGCTTCATTACCATGGAGACCCCAATCTTCTTCTCCGTCCGTCCCTCTTTCGTCCGTCCCCTTCTTAGTTCTTTCTATTTCTTTTCTCTTTTTCTTCTCTCGCCCTTGTCTTGCTTGTCTTCACCACATAAAGTAGACCTAGATAGATTAGCTACCTTAATGAATCATGAAATCCACTTAACTCTCTAAAGTGTCCACCGTAGACTTTAAAGCCAAAATATAATGGACTAACTCATTTCATGCACGTGTCACGGTCCCAAGGTTTCCCATGCGCCAAAAATTGTGTATGATAAAAGAAGATCAAGCCAAGTCTCTTGGAGCTTTTAGAACATTCCCAAAGACCAGTGATACAGTTATTGTACTAACTTCTGGAGTCTTCTTGTCATGATTGTTTTTTTTTTTTTTTTTTGATGTCGAGGATCCGGTCTAGCTCACCTTATGGGAGCACAGCACCGACTATACCTCGGGGAAGACTTTCCCAGCAACCTACCAGCCAGGGCCCCCCCGCTTAAGTCACAGAACTGTTCTGGGAGTTGTGGCAAACTCTGGAAGTCGAACCCCTGAACTAGCGGTTAGGAGGCCAGGCCTCAACCAGCGCAGCCATGCATGGGTGGGTCTTCTTGTCATGATTGTTGGTAGTTGGTAAATGGAAAAATGTGATCTCCTCCATTAAATCAAAAGGGCTTGTATTGAGAGGGTCTCTAGTATAAGAAGGGGTGTCCTCCCCCCTCATTTGTAATAATTTAAGCACTTTAAAGAACTAAAAACATCATCTCCCAGGGCTTCTCTCTCCACGATCTGGGTGAATGAGTGATCGATCCTTGGGAAAGGCTTGGTTTAGGCGCTCAAATGATTTAAAGAACCCTAAGTCACCGCACAAGTCTGATCCGAACAATCGACTCGTAACACATGGCTCTTGTTCCACCACTTTTATAAATTAATGAAACCGTATAAAATTGTTACCCATTATTCAATTTATGGATTCGCTTTTATTTCTTGAGCATTTGCATAATTTAAGTAGATATGAGATACTTTTCAAATGTTCGCTAAACATTATATTTGCATTGTGCAACCACGAAATCAATCTGTCTTATTTCAAATCATGTAGATAATTCTTATTATCACAATCTCATAATGTCTTGGATGGACGTTGAATTGTTACTAGGTGTCAAAATTTCAACCTGCAAACACAATTAGTGAGTTAACCTCAATGTTGAGTGAGCAAATTATTGACTGATCAAGTAATTGCCCACCTCTTCTTGGGATTATAAATGCTTATAATAGTAAATCACATAGGATTTTGGTCATCTGCTTACATGATGCATTCAATCGTCTCCATTGACTTCCCAATCGTCATGTAATTGATGGGGAATATGACGCACCTAATTTGTTCAGTCTTCAGTCTTCAGTCTTCGTCTCCATGGTCTTTGATTGACTTTTCTTGAACGGGCTTTTTGTAAGTTTTCGATCGGACTCATTCCCTTAGGAGAGAGGGTCCGTGAAAATCTCACTCATTTACTCTCTCATTCCAATTTTGAGCTCTGCATCTAAACATTACTGAGTCGGATCAATAATGGTGAAACTACGATCTCAGGCTATTCATGGCTGTGGATAGCAAGTACGCTATGCACGATTGAATTGGAAAGATCAAGTTTGTACTATCTAGGCCCACCGATCTCTCATGTGTTATGCAGATCTTCTTCCCCAGTCGCATTGCCAAAAGGGACAAGCGAGGCGAAGGACGATGGAGGCAAAAATTAAACGCCTTCACCTAATAACAACACTGGAGGTTTTGATAGAACAAGAGGCCATCACGCCACCACCTCTCTCTCTCCCCACCTACACACCTTCAAGCGTCATCCCTTGGGTCTCCATAATTAGTAAAATGGGACTTCAATAATTAATTTACGAAAAACATTACTATCATTAAAAAAAGAAAATGTACTCTATTAATCGAAACATTCATGTTCGCAGTTAAAATATTTTCTTCAGTGCATTTTTTTTCTTTTTATAAATACAAGCAATCATTTTAAGAAAATAATATCAACAAATCGTTTGTCGTGAATTGAACGCTCCAGACAACAGATTATTTTAAAGAAAAAAGTCACAAAAAATTCCAAATTATATCTATTGTGACACATTTACCCAAAACTTGTTATATCCACTCAAGATTGAACTAGAAAACTTAAAAAAAAAAAAAAAAGACACAAAATAATAATTTTAAAACGAAAGAAGACTGCACGAACTTCTTCCATTGAGTATATAATGATAAGAGGACAGAGAGAAAAAGAGACTATCAAAATGAAAATATTACGAGGCCGTTTGGCAGTCACGGGCTAGGTGTGCCTGGCCTAGCCCGTTCCTTAGCTAATATCTACCCAGAAAAAAAATTAGTTGATGGAGAAATATTTTTTATATAAAATTGATTTCAAGGAAAATAACTGGTTCTTAACCGTGTATATAAAAGTGAGATGAAAAAAGGTTTTCGATGTACAAGTCTTACTTTTAAAACTTATTCTCTCCATTGTAACTATATTTTGTTCCAAATATAAGATACTAAATTGATATTGAAATGCTTGCATATTTTAATAACAATATGCCGCCTTATTTATCTTACGAAATATATAAAATAGTCTTAGTGTGTTTAAAATAATAATAATAATAATAATTGATTTGCCACACTTTGCACCATATTGTTCCATGGGCTTCGATGCATAGAGTGTACGTTTTCTGAAACCTCGAGAATATACATATATCTTCGAGATAGACGATATAAAATTGAGGACCACATAATGTTCTTCTAAGTCTACAAAGAGTACTACTCTTAGTGGAATCGAGTCAATAATTGATTTGTGGACAAGACGGAGGTGTTAAATGTAGGTAACACTGAAAGTGGATCACTGGAGGAGATGGAGAAACTACTGCTCAACTTTGCCCTCTTGTGGTGGTGGAGCTCAGTCCTTAGCCATGGCGCTTGCTTGCAAGACCAAATGGATCGGCTCGTGTTAGTGTCCTTCAGAAATGCTATAGATGAAGATCCATTAAGAGTCTTGAGTTCTTGGAATGATTCTACCAATCATTGTGAGTGGCAATGTGTTTTGTGTAGCAAAAGGCATCCTGGGAGGGTCATGCCCTTGATCCTGAGATCACAAGGCTGGGGAGGCTTCTTATGTGACGACTCGGACCGGGCGTACGGAGGGATGGACCGAGATCGCCTTGGCAGTGCGCAGGTGAGACTAAGGACATGTCTCTCGTCCCACATCGCTTAGGGGGGGAGTCCTGGGCTAGTTTATAAAGGCTTGGGTCCCTTTAATCTGTATAACGCGTTTCATGTATGCTTCCGCTGCGTTGAAAACAAAGCCATGAGGGAGGACGGGCCGGTGGGTCGTGCCTCCAAAGCGGACAATATTATAACTTGGGAGAGGGAAGGCCCGAGGGATGGCCCTCTTCCCCTGCATAATGCGTTTTAAAGCCGTGAGGACTCACTGTCCAAAGCGGACAATATTATACAGTGGGGCCCGGGTCGTTACAAATGGTATCAGAGCCGACTCTCGACCGCGTGTGGGGACCACAGCGAGGACGTTGTGCCTTAAGTGGGGGAGAATGTGACGACCCAGACCCGGGGCAGTACGAAGGGATGGACTGAGATCGCCTTGGCAATATGCGGGTGAGGCTAAGGACATGTCTCTTGTCCCACATCGCTTAGGGGGGGAGTCCTGGGCTAGTTTATAAAGGCTTGGGTCCCTTTAATCTGTATAACGCGTTTCATGTACGCTTCCGCTGCGCTGAAAACAAAGCCGTGAGGGAGGACGGGCCGGTGGGTCGTGCCTCCAAAGCGGATAATATTATGGCTTGGGAGAGGGAAGGCCTGAGGGATGGCCCTCTGTCCCTGCATAATGCGTTTTAAAGCCGTGAGGACTCAGTGTCCAAAGCGGACAATATTATACAGTGGGGCCCGGGTCGTTACATCTTATCTTGTCACATAAGTAACCTCTCTTTCCTTGGGATCATGGTTTTACAAAACAATAGCTTTGGCGGTGAAATCGCATCATAGATTGGCAACTTGTTTTGGCTCCATAATCTTGATCTTACTGACAACTCGTTTGGCGGACCAATACCCTCTAATCTTTCCCGCTGCTCGAACCTCGAGTCCTTAAATCTCATAGATAACCGACTTGTGGGGGGAATATATTCCAATATTGGTTCTTTACAAAGGCTCAAATTCTTGCGCTTGTCTAAGAACAACCTTGTAGGCCCTATTCCTCCTTTGATTGGAAACCTCTCGCTGCTACAACACCTCCCTTTGGCAGAAAATGCATTTCACGGAGAAATACTTGAGGAACTGTGTTGCGACGTACCCCTTGGGAGAGGGAATAGGTTTAGGAGTATTGTCTAAAAGGCGGCCTATGGCTCATGATCAAACATGAGCTCTCCCAAGCCCATAGCTTATGTGACATAGGGTATTCATAAGAATTTTATAATGAGGAGCCATCTCTAATCTATTGGGGTCGGCTAGAAACCAAGTGAATACGTGGATTGGGGAAAAGCGTGACTACGACTACAATTCCAACTCATGTGCACCAGGGAAGATATGTGGGCATTAAGCTTAGGTGGTGTGGCACAACTCGGTTCGACTTGGATGCACAAAGGCTCGATGTGCTACAGGCAATACTTTGGTTACTTGTAACTATGATCCTCCCGGCAACATTGTAGGGCAGAAGCCTTATTGAATCACAAAAAGTTGTATGTCAGATGTGAACTATTATGTCAAGATAATGCCTCATTATGATGAGGCAAGAGTTTTAGATGCACCAAAATTAAATAACGTCATATGGATAATGCAGGTAAATTTCTCTACTGAAGAAAAAGTTAACCTCTTTCAGTAATTATTTTTTTCTTTTTTCCTTTTGCAATTTCTATTTTTCAAGTGAAGGAATTTCGATCATTGATCTAACCTCCTCAGCTCCATGCTCTCGAGCACATCGCTATCCCTTTGAAGCCTCATCATGTGACATCCTGAATTTCAGGCTCTAATTTCGATTGAATAAGTTGGGCTTTTCCTCGATGCACCTATAGTTTTTTTCTCTGAGTTGGCCACTCATGAGATAATTAGCCTATCAGGTGGAGCCGTTAAAGGATTTTAACGTAATAGACTTGAGAATTCGATGAGGAATCGACTGCTCGACCGTGCTAGTCTGCAAAGGTCATTATGGCACTGTCGAAATCGATCAGAGATCAGAGATAGGTCGATTCAACTGAGATATGTGATCAAAGTGTGGGTGATTCCACATGATTGCAAAATTTCTGTCGAACGGTACTAGACCGATTTTTCTGTCGTTTTCGTACCCTGTGCCCGTATTTGAAATCTCGAGATTTTCAAGACAACCGAGAGTCGCCAATGCGTCGAAGATGTACAATATGGTTCGACAATAATAGACCACGGGTCAATTGCATTAAAAATTTCTAAAAGCTACCCGATAGGTTACGTCACGCTAAAATCGCGTCAGATTGAAATAACTACGAATTTGAACCCGATTTTAGAAATTGAAAGTTCTGTCATGTCACGATTTATTTTAGGAACATGGACTCACCTTTCAAAGAAGTTTCGGTGAGTTTGGGATTTTTACGGAAAATCAATTCGAACAATTCGAAAAAGCACGTAAATTCGGATGGGCCAAATTGAAGAGATTTTTGGCTTCTAAACCAAGTTATTTGGTGAATGGAACTTACAGAAAGTGTGTGGGCTTCTTCCTCGGAAAAATTGGACATCAAATTGGAGAGATTTGTTAAGAAATTGAATTTCGGACATTTCAGAAAAAGGAAATAGAATTCGGATGGGTGAGGGGAATGACCAATCTTGCTGTCCAAAGTCGATTATTTGGGGGAATTTACATGCAGGAAGGTAAGTGGGGACCAAGTGTATTAGCATGGAGATTTTTTAGGACCAAATTGGATTGAAATTGAAGTCCAAATTGTGAAATTCGTATGCTTGAGAGGGGGCTGTAACTTTTGGCATCAAATTGGATTATTTGTGGGAATAATGTGCAAGAAAGTATTTGGGGGACCAAGGGGATATGCTTGAAGACTAGGGGGACCAAACATTTATGAATTTGAGATATTTTATTTGACATTTTCCCCTCCTCCTCCGGCTTCTCTCTCTCTCTCTCTCGCGCTTCCCCTCCATCCGACCACCCTCTGCCATAGTCTTCTATTTCTTCTTATCCTTTTGACTTTTTGTGACTCATCCTTATCTCTCCCTCTCTCTCCCTCATCCGTTTCTCTCTTCTCCTTCGTGCGTCAGCCTCACCGACCCTTCTCTTTTTCTGTTTTTCTTTCTTTTGTTGGTTGAAGATCCCAACTCCCCCACGATCTCTTCTCCTCTGCCACACATCCGAAGACCACCCCTCCATTTCTCCCTTCGTCCATTTCTCCACCGCTCAACTTCACACCCATTCAGCCCATTCAAGCTCCAGCCCAGCAAAGTGATGCCTTTAGCCCACTTCCCTCCTGTCTTCAGCACTTCAACCAAGCAGCATCCATGTGACATCCAGATTTTTCAACCCTGTCTTCTACTGAATAAATCGGGCATTCCATTGACGCGTATATAGGGTTATTATTAGAACTGATCATTCTTGAGATAACTAGACTATCTGAATAAATTATTAAGGAATTTTAAGGCAATAGACTTAAGAACTCGATCAGGAATCGGCTTCTCGACTGTGTCCATCTTTAGAGGCCATTACGGCACAGTTAAAAATCAATTTGAAATTAGAGATAGACTGGATCGACAAAGGTGTGTGGCTAATCGTGGGTGACACCACTAAATTGGAAAATTCTCGTCGACCAGCACTAAACTAATTTTCTTATTGTTTTGGTACCCTGTGTCCATATTTGGATCCTCAGGATTTTCACGACAATTGAGAGTCGCCAATGAGTCGAGTGGGTTCATAGTGGCTCGAAAAAAATCAACCATGGGTCATTTCTCTTAAAAAGTTCTGAAAACTACCCAGTGGTCTAGGTTACGCTAAAAATGCGCCGAATGGAAATTAACCGCCAATTCAAGTTCGATTTCAGAAATCAAAGATTCTGTCATGTCACAGTATCGACTCAGTCTCATAAGATTTTTCTGACAACCGAGACTTTTTGGGAAAAAGTCAGTTTAGGGCCATTTCCGTTCAGTTGAAGCCAAGGATTAATTCTAGTTGTGAAATTGAGAAGCATGAAGGATTCTTGGATGAGGAAAATAATCAATTTGATAAGTGAGACATTAATTGATTTTGTGAGAGTTATTTAAGAGAAATTCAAGAGGGAAATTGGATGCAGAATGCAGAAATGCAAGTGGAGACCAAGTGCTCTAGTTTGGAATTTCTTTTGGGGAATCAATTAGCTTATTCAAAAGCAAATGGGATAAGAATTTTCTATTTGAGGAAATTCTTTTCTTTTAGGTTTCTTCCCATTTCTTTTTCCATTTTTGGATAAACACCTTTTCCCCCCCTTTTTGCCACAAGTTTCTCTCTCCCTCTTTCTTTCTTCCTTTCTCTCTCTCTCTCTCTCTCTCTCTCTCTCTCTCTCTCTCTTTTCCCCCGTGCGAAATTCCCCCCACCGAATGCTCTGTTGTCTTCCAACTTTGCTTCTTTCACTTTTACTTTTTGAATTTTCAACTCTCTCTCTCTCTCTCTCTCTCTCTCTATCTCTTCCTCACTCTCTCGATGCTCTCTCTTCCTCTCCCTCTTCAGTTCATTCGAAGACCAGCAGAAGCAGAAGCAGCGACCCGCGTTGCTTGAAGGAGCCGCAGCCACGCCAGAGCTGTTGTCGCCGTCGTGCCGGAGCACCGTCGCCGCCTCATGCTCGCCCACCCGTACGCGTCTGCCTCCCCGTCTAGTCCAGCTGCCGTCCACGACCTCGCATGGTCCAGCTCTATTCGGCCACCTCAGGCCGTTGTCCGGCCACCGTTCGACCTCACCGGAGCCCTGCTCACCCTCTGCCGGCCTTGCCTTGCCTCGCCATCTCAGCCACCGGACCAGCTTCGTCCAGCCAAGAACAGCAACTGGAAAATGGGTTTCCAGCAGTGATTCTAGGCTTGTTTTGTGGTGTTCCGGGCCCCGAAGCTGAGGTCCGCTTTGGAGTTTATTGTTCCCCGCGCCATTCCCGTCGATTTGATCCGACTTGCGCGTTATTCCGGTGAGTAATCTCACTAATCCTCGCTTGGTAGACTAATTATACTTAAGGGTTGATTAGTGTTAATTAAGTAGGTTTAAGTGGTTCAATTAGAATGGATTAGTGATTATTAGTTAATTGCATTGCATATCAGTTAGGTGGTTAGTGTACTTAGATAGAGAATTACCTATAGTATTTATTGAATGTATCTCAGGATTTTTCCCGACCCCTATCGAGCTTCAATTAGGCAATACGGGCCTAAATTGGATTTATTGTATTTATTTATTAATTTTCGTAATTAATTAATTAATTAATTATTTTTTGGAAATTAGGCAGGGATAGCCGATGACTGAAATTTCGTGCTAATTGTCGTGGTGCAGTTCGTTTATTTATTTGAGCTCTACGTTACGTGGAATTAAATTAATTGTGAAATTTGAGGAATTATTCCCAAATTGTTTGAAATTGTATAATTGAATGGTAGATGGCCGAGTATGTCTATATAGCGCCAGTATTGCTTTGATGGACTGTAAAGTGGAGAAGATTGTGGGAGTGAATTGAATATACTCTTGGCTACGACCAATCGGGTACATTACTATCGTGTGAAAATCGAGTGAGTTGATGAGGATGTGGGGATTTATCACAAAATTGATCAATGTAGGTGTTCAATTAGAAATTGAGTGTGAGAGGTTGTGAGTTGAACCTCGAAAACCGCCAAAGTATGGCTGTGCCAGTTGGGTCGAGATTTGCCACGGAATTTGGAGTCGGTCGCGCCCGTTGGGCCGAAAACTGCCACCTGATATAGGTCGCGCCCATGGGGCCGAGAATTGCCACCCGGTAGGGGTCGCGCCTAATAAGGCCGTAATCTGCAATCTATTAAAGGTCGTGCCCATTGGGCCGTAATTTGCCACCTAAAGTTAGGTCGTGCCCTTTGGACCATAATTTGTTGTTGAGAAATTTAGTAGATAGTGCTCGTGGAGCCATGAGTAAGATTTGAGACTGAATAAGTGAGATGACCGGGGAATGGTCATGTTGACATGTAATCGACTAGGTCGATTGGTCAATGATTTGATCCGTTTGTTTGATTGTTTCATGCCATATATATGAAGCATCTATATATAACCCTGATTTGCAGGTTGAGACTTATGCTAAGGTAAGTCTTCTGATTTGTGATGTGCTTAGGCAACCATGTGGTGTATTAGTTTCCTAATCGAGTCTTAGTGGGATAGAACTTGCTGAGACGTAATCTCATCCCGGTTGTGGGATAATATTTCAGGCCCCTAGATTACCTGAAGACGAGCCGGCATCTGCAGCCGAGGATGAGCAAGAAGAAGAAGATGAAGAGTTTGAAGAAAATGAGCCTAGTGATGAAGGATCTGAGGAGGATCGGGATGATGATCCCGAGTATGATCCGGATGAGAACTGAGATCCCATCCTCTTTTATAAACCCTGTACATGTGTGGATAGAGTGAGACTAAAAAGTTGTGAATAGCTTTGTGAAGCACTTTGAGTTATGCTCTGTATAAAAGTGAGGTTGTGAATTTCAATATAAAAAATATGGTCTGCTTTTCTATCCCATTATTTTATTATCTAGGGATTTATAACTGCTTCTGCATGCGTATTAAAATGAAAGGGTCGGTGATACATAGTCCTGGGATATCGCGTTCTAAAATCGACCAAGTAGAAGGATGGATGCGTCCCCGAGGATCAGGGCGTAACAATCCACCGAATTCTTCCTTAGCTCCCACACGTCAACCCATCTCCGTCGCTCGGCCAACCACTCGCATCAACGACTGCGTTCCAGCTCCTTCGCTGTTTCTCCTCACGGTTGGCCCAGCCAAGTAATGTCTCCACCGCCCCAGCAATATCAACGTGCGATCAGCCCTCAAAACCTAGAATCGAGCAGCCTTTCTACAGGCCTTGCGGGGCCATTTTTGGCTCGGTCCGAGCCTTCGATGGCGTCGCTATGGGCCTGAGTTTCGGCCGCCGTCGCGCCGCTGTCTCCGTGAATCGGTTTTTGCGCTAAACCGATGAGTTTACTCACTAAACTTTACTTATGGAGTTAATGATACTTAATGATACTTCAATGTTTATTATTTTAGGCTAAGTATGATTTTGGTGGTTAGTTAGAATGGATTAGCGATTTAAATATTCGTTTGTGCATGTTAGGTGGTTAGAACGACTTAATTAGGGACTAGATAAGCTGTATTAATTATTTAGATTCGTTCAGAAATTTTTCGGGCCCGTTTCGGTGTTTAATTAGGCATTAAAGACCTAAGTTTCTATTTATGGAATTTAATTGTATTTATTTAATTAATTTTGGTATTTATTTAATTATTTATTATTTTTCAGAAATTATACCGGGATAGCTGGTGATCGGAATTTCGTGCTGATTGCAATGATATGATTGGTTTATTTAATTGAATGCTAGATTATGCAAATTGAGTGAAAATTATAATTTTTGGTATTAATTCTAAAATTTAGTAATTTCGGTATTTAAGTGGAAAATATCGTGCGTCTGTCTATAACGCCAAAAATGTATTTATGGATTATTATGACTAGTGTGAATTTCTAAAAGAAAGATATTGAAATTTTGGCTCAAGCCAACCGTGTACCCACACACGATTATTTTATCGGGTATTTTTAACATGATGAAAATAGGCCAAACAAATTATTTTAATTGAGGCGTTTGAGTGCAAAGCACAATGTCCTTGGCTGGGATTGGATGATCGTGTATTGGTTAAGAGAATTCGTGATCCGTTGTGTGATAGTTAGATTCACTGTGTGACGGATAGATCCGCTATATGACGGTTAGATCTGCTATGCGATGGGTAGATCCGCTGTGTGACGGTTAGGTCGTGCCTGTGTGACCGTGATCAATTGAAATGCATGATAGGTCATGCCTGTGTGACTATGATCAATTGGAATGCATGATTAAATGAGTTATAAGCGTCGGATTATGAGACAAAATTGTGTAACACGGTATGGGACGTGTCATAAATATTTGGTCTCATAATCGGGACCTCTATGGTAGATTGATGGATTGATTGACTGAGATGTGGTGATTGACGGAGATGTGATTTGAGACGCTCCAATTGATTGAGTGTTATTACTGCACATATGTGATATATGAATGGTACTGACGTGTAGAAAGGAACTAAGGCAAAGGTAAGTCCTCTCTCCTGTGTGTGACTAGACGGCCTTTAGACGTATTTCCTTCCTAGTTGGAGTTTAGGGGGTGAACTTGTTGAGACATTGTCTCACCCCGTCTTGGGCTCAACTTTTTAGTTCCCTATTATGAAGAACTCGGAGCTTGAGGTGGAAGGGTCAGGAGCATGGGTGGCTCAGATATTCTTTTAGAGATAGACTTCATGTACTTAGACCCTAGAGTTGGCCTCTGTTTGTAATCCAGATTGTTTATAAATGTTGTGTTAATTGATTTGAAATTTGTTGTCCTGCTTTTCTATCCCATGTCTGTTGTGGTTAAGGGATTAGTAATTCGCTTCTGCGTGCGCATTAAAATGAATGGGTTGGCGACACATCCTGGGACGTAGCAATTTTATCGACCATCGAGGGATGGGCACGCGCTCAAGGATCAGGGCGTGACATCCCCATTGAAGTGGTATCAGAGCTGGTCGATAGTTGGAGTGATAAGGTGCAATAAGTTATGGGATAGTTAGTAGGAATGGCCTTTATTTCATGCTGGTGCATGTCTGTGTTAGCTGTTTGGTAGAATTGTTTGTGGTGATCGCTCAACTTCTAATTCTGTGTGGAATTGGAAGGTGGGTTTCTGTAGAAAACTTGCGTGATGAGTGATTAGGGGCAAAGGACTCCTAGAAAGAGAACCATAGGACCTGTTACTCGAGGTAGGACGCCGAGAGGGTTGGTACCCGAGGAGGTCGTGGTAGAGCGCCGGCTCAGGCTAGCGTTAGTAGAGTAGCACTGCTTCCTGTTGGTGTTGTGATAGCAGCCCCTGGTGATCCTAGAATCGAAGGGATCGTGCAGGCGCTTGAAGCAATGAGAGATCTGATAAGGCAGCAGGCCAAGAATCAAGCGGCCGCCAATCAAGCTGCCGCTACTGCTGCTAAGACCGCAGCTGCTGCCGCTCCTGCCGAAGTTCAACCTGAGAATGTGGTTGTGCAGAGAGAGAGACCGATTCAAAAGTTTGTAGAGCAGTTCCTGAAGTTGAACCCGTCGCGGTTCACTGGTGCTGGAGATCTCGAGACTGCATCTCTTTGGATCCAAGATCTGGAGAAGGCCTTCGCACTTTTGATGTGTAGTGAGGAGGAAAAGGTTGTCCTAGCAGTATACCAGCTGTAGGGTAACGCAAATACTTGGTGGAGGGCCACCAAAGGTACAATTTTTGCGAAAGGCGTAGTCCCGGTATGGAACGCTTTCCTTAGAGCCTTCAATGACAAGTACTTTTCGGGTAGCGCCCGAGAGCACAAGACGGAGGAATTCCAGCGCCTCCGTCAAGGGATGATGACAGTAGACAAGTATGAAGCTAAATTTGCTGAGTTGTCTCAATATGCTCCCAGGCTGATAGAGGATCCTGAAGACAAAGCTTGGAGGTTCGGGAACAGACTCCGATTAGAACTGAAGAATCCCCTAGTGCCGCTTGATCTTAAGGATTATAATGAGGTGTATGGTCAAGCCTAGTTGATAGAGAAAAGTTTGAGTGAGCAAGCTGCCTCGCTTGAGTCGAGGTTTAGTTTGAATAGAGATGGGAACCTATTTGGGAAGGAGCCTATGACCAGAGGAAGATATTCTATTCCGCCCAACAGGAAGGGTGGGATAGACAAGTTAGCACCGAATCAGAATGGAGTGTGTTGTTTCTGTGGGAAATGACATGGATCGGCCTCGTGTTTTCTAGGACGGGAATTTGTTACGGGTGTCGCCAGCACGGCCACCTGGTCAAGGATTGTCCGCACAACTCGATGGGATCTCAGCCGCCGCCGCCGCCACCGATGGGATAGAATAGAGGGAATGCACCGCATAATGCACCGTAGATGGGGCGCTATTATGTGGCGCTACTAGGATGGCAAATGAGACAAGAAGGAACCAAGCCATGCATCAATCAAGAGAAGAATGTCCCTAGAAATTTTATTAGAGTAGCGCAAAGGAAATTTTTGGGTTAAGCTTGTAGGATTTCAGTTTGTTGAAATGAAATTGTAAAAAGGAGAATCGATGGCTAGAGTTGTACTTGACTTTTTTTTAAAATTGATAACTTTTATGTCATATATAAAAAGGTTTGGCTCAAGGAGCATCTTGTTGTAATGAAGCGTGTTTTCAAGGAGTACCTGGATTAGTTTGTGATCGTGTTCATCGATGATATCCTGGTGTACTCAAGAAGTCCTGAGGAACTCGAAGGCATTTGAGAATGGTGCTTCAAACTCTGCGAGATTATGGATTGTATGCCAAGTTCAGTAAGTGCGACTTTTGGTCGACTCATGTAGCGTTCCTAGGTCACGTGACTTAAGGTGAAGGAATCTCATGGAACCGTTCAAGAGTGAAGCAGTTATCAGTGGGCCAAGATCAACAATCGTGTCAGAAATCAGAAGCTTTTTGGGTTTGGCAGATTTCTACAAAAGGTTCATGGACGGGTTTTTAGCTTTAGCGTCGCCGTTGACTCGACTTTTGAAGTAGAAAGAGAAGTTTGTCTGGACAAACAAGTGCGAGCGTAATTTCCAAGAGCTTAAGTAGAAGCTGACTACCGCACCTGTGCTGACCTTTCCATCTGGTCCTGGAGGATGTGAGATCTATAGTGACGCGTCATTTAGAGGTTTGGGTTACGTGTTGATGCAACATGGTAGGGTTGTTACATACGCGCCCCGTCAGTTAAGATCTCATGAGATGAATTAACCGATGCACGACTTGGAACTCGAAGCAATCATTTTCGCCTTGAGAATTTAGAGACACTATTTGAGTGGAGAGAGATTCCAGATCTTTACGGGCCATCAAAGTCTTTAGTATATATTCTCTCATAAGGAGTTGAATATGAGACAGCGTCGTTGGATGAAACTTCTGAAAGACTACAATTGCGATAGTTGTATCATCTTGGAAAGGCGATTAAGGTCGTAGATATGCTGAGTCGGAAGTCTTTAGTTGCACAATGGTGGTTAAGGGATGGACTTTACTTGAGAAAGCTTGAGATTCAGCTTTCAAATTTGAGATAGGCCACCTTTCGAATCTTATGGCCACCCTCAAAATTCAGCTAGAAGTACAGATAAGAATTAAGACGCTTCAGCTGACAGATCTAGATGTTCAGAAAATCTAGCAAGAGAGAAGAGGAATGCTGACTTTTAGATTTCTGAGGACGGAACACTAAGGGGGTGCACGACAAACCAAAATTTTTGTTCCAAAAACAAATTTTCTATTCCAGACTTATTTCTAAAATAGAAATCCGTTTGATAAAATTATTTCATTTTTCTATTTCTGAAATAGATTTTAGTTCCAGAAATAGATTTGGAATAGAAATCAGAAGTAAGAATTTTCTACTTCTCTATTTTTGGAATAGAAATCAGAAATAAAAATTCTTATTATCGTTCATTTCCGCCGACCGTCATCCGCTGGTCACCGTCGCCGCCTTTCGCCGGCTGCCACTGCTGGTCTGTGGCATCCTGAAATTTTTTGCCAATCTTTAGGGATACTCTAATTCATGTCTTGCATTAAGACTTTGGCCAAGCTTTTGGTGGGTAATTACTTGATCGAAAAATTCTATTTTTTTGGCCATGTGGATTGTGGGTTGGAATGTATTAAGATAGGTCACAAAGTCTTGTGAGTTATAAATTTTAATTAGGTGTTTATAAAATTAAGGTTTAAGGAGGATTATTAGGATGAGATGTAGGCCAAAGTATTAGCTTAAGACTAGCCCACAAGAAGTCCCACCCTTCGGCCATTTGGGCCTAGCCGCAAAGCCCAAAGGAGGAGGAGGAACCGCCGGCCCATGACTGGCCTCAAGCCCGGGCGAATGGAGCCCCATTGGGCCGTTGACCAAGGAGGACCCGGCCCATGAGAGACCCACTCCTTTGCATGAAGATTTTGCCAAGTGTCAATTCCCTTTGTCCAAGTGTTCTTCATGCAAAAGCAATGATTGTTCATCATTGAGGAGAGGAAAATTGAGGGAACCGGTTGATGATGAGGGGGATGCGTCGTCGGAGAGAGGGAGAGAGAGAGAGAAAGCTGTCGAGAGAGTGAGGAACCGAGAGAGAGGAGGAAGAGGCCGCGCGAGGAAGAAGCCGCTTGTCCGTCGCTCGCCGTTGCTGTGTCCCGTCGCCGTGCGCTCGCTGCTTGCTTGGGCTAGAGGCAAGTTGGGATCCTTTGATCTGCTCATGCATGTTGCGTCTAGAATGTACTATTGAAGGGTGATGTGTTTCGGGTGTTTAGGGTGAAAAACCGAAGTTTTAAGAGTGTTGTTTTGAAAGTCGTAATCTGTTCTCGAGTAAACAGCTTAACCCAGAATGTTGTGATGGCTTGCATGCGATGTTTGAGTCGGATTTTGGCTTTGACTTCTTCATGAAAGTTGTAGATAACATTTTAAAGTATGACATAATAAAATTTGAGACAAAATGGTTGAGTTTTGAGGGGTGAAACCCTCCCTCTACGAAAATGTTAGATCTGTTGACCTCTTGGTGATTTTGTGTGTTGCATGTAACTTTTTACTGAGAATTTCACTTCGACTTCTGCACTAAAGTTGTAGAGAACATCTTGAAGACTAATATACTCAAATTTGAGGTAAAATTAACAAGTATAGCCTAGTGAAACGAATTTTCTTTTGAAGACGTTAGATCTGGAGATGTTGTACTGAGCTCCAGTGACTTCGTGGACTATAAAGTGACTTTCCGTTGAAAATCTCACCTTGATCCCTTAATGAAAGTTGTAGTAGACCTCTTGAAGCAAAACATCCAAAATTCAGAAGAAAAGATGGAAGATAAGTAGGTGAAATCGTGATTTTTGGAGACGGCTAAACCTGGACTGTTCGGTACTAGGAACAGGAGCTTCGACCGTCCATAATTAATTATCTAGGACAAATATGACTTAGGAGTTTTCATGAAAAATCTACTTCAGGGTCTTGACTACCACATATTTAAATTTCATAATTTTTGAAGGTCATTAGAGTATTTAATCGAAAATGCTTTTAAAACCGTGTAACCGGTATATTCGGATTTGGTCAGCTTCAAGGTGTGGATCATATCATTTTATATGAAACTCTTTTGGCAAAGTGTTCTTCCCGAAGTATCTTTCTTTATGTCTTCCCTATGACATATTAAAATTTCATAATTTTTGAAGTTCATAGACCTATTTAACCAAAAATATTTCAAAAACTGTGCAAGCTGCATTGATAGAATAGAAATGCTGTGATGCGTGATCTATATCAAATTGTATGAGGGTCTTTTGATACAGTGTCCTTTATGAAATATCTGCCATTATGTCTTGACTAGTACATGTTCAAATTTCATAAATTTTAAAGACCATTTGGGCATTTAATGGAAATATTTTCTAAAATTTGTGCAAGCATGGATTATACGAATGTCAAATGCTGGAAATTGTGATCATTCTGCTTTGGATGAGCCCTTTAATTATATTGATTGAGGTGATTGAATATTGCTGAGCATGTGATGATAATTGGCATTGCATATAGAATCAAATGCTGAATTAGCCTTTGTTGCCATTACATCATGTGCCATGCTGATTGTGAGACATAAATTGGTGAACATGCATTATGATGAATGAGGAAATTGTTAGAGGCAGCCGATAATGCCCTGGGAGTGTCAAGATGCCCGGGATGGGGGGCGCCGGATGCCCGGTTGTATTGTGATACATGCCCGGATGTCCTCGGGAGTTTCGAGATGCTCGGAATGGTTGGGTGCCGGAAGCCTCGGAGGTTTGCGCCCGGGGAATGCCTCGTGATGCCAGTTGGGATGCGAGATGCCCGGAATGTGGGGGTGCCGGATGCCCGGTGGTGTGTGCCGGAGGTTTCTCGCGATGCCGGGTTGGGGTGCGAGTGATAAAGTGTGGGATGCAATTACTAGTCCCGGGAAAGAGAGATGTGGTGATCAAATTTAAAGATAAAAGTGAAAATTTAATCATGCACATATGATGTGATGACATACGTATGGATGTGTGACATGATGATGATGAGTGCATGGTTGTATGTGCACCTATGGCATGATGATATGTGTGTGACATGATGATGATCACCTATGGCATGATGATGATGTGTGTGTGACATGATGATGATCACCTATGGCATGATGGTATATGTGGGACATGATGATGATCACCTATGGCATGATGATATGTGTGCGACATGATGATGATCACCTTTGGCATGATGGTATATGTGTGACATGATGATGATCACCTATGGCATGATGATATATGTGTGACATAATGATGATGAGTACATGAGGATGTATGTACATATGGTGTGATGACATATGCATGGCTGCAAGGTGAGTTATGCTTGGATGTATGAATGGCATGTACTATGCTATGATTGTTATGATTGTATGGTGTGATGTATTGAGTGGTTTATTGGATCTTTTACCTGCTGAGTGGCTATACTCACCCCTTCGGGGACCAACATTTCAGATTAGAAAGATGCCGCTCTCTCCGGTCACGCGTGGTACTTTTTATGGCCTTCCATCTGACGTGGAGGTCGAGTGCTCGGAGATGGACTGCGTTACCATCCCCGGTCTGACGTTTGTGCGGGTTCGTGTGCTGGTGATGTATGATGTGGGCCTGGCTGGGGGCTCGGTCGTCCAGGAGTTCTTGTCGGTCCACGTCCGCCGTGACGGAGTGATGCGGGGGATGTTGCCGCCGCCACCGCCCGATGCACCGGGGTGGATGTGATGGCCCGCGTGAGGAGTGGAGAGCTGACACTTTTTGGACATAGCCGACACTTGTAGATGGAGGATTATACATGAGATAGACATAGGGGTCGAGTTGTCTCTTTTGAGTTGTGGTCAAGTCTAGCAAAGAGTCTTGGTTTTCCTTTTGGTTGTACTGACCCGTGAAATCCATCTTGAAAAATATGTAAATAAAGAGTGGCTCGGCTTTATCTTCCTATGATGCTTAGTGGTGTGCATTGTATCATGATTGTTGGAGGGAGAGATGGTGATATTCAATGATGCTTCCGCTAATTAAGTTGCGCCGGGACCGTATATATATATATATATATATATATATATATATATAATGCCTATGAACTGCGATGCTTCTACTAAGAGATGTAATTAGCGTTCATTAGGTATAGCGATAGGTACCTGTGGCGATCTTAGGCGAGTCGAGGGTGCCACAAGGTCGCCGCCGCCGCCTGTCGCCGGCCGCCACTGCCGATCGCCGGTCGCCGATCGCTGCTGCCGCCGGTCGCCGGTCGCCACATCCGTCGCCGTCAGTCGCCGGCCGCCGGTAGTCGTCGATCGCCGACCATCAGTGCCGCAGGTCGACGGTCGTCATCGATCGCTGGTCACCAATCGCCGACCGCCTGTCATCACCGGTCACCGGCGCCGCCAGTTGCTAGCCGCCGTCGGTCGCCGGTCGTTGGTCGTCGCCAGCCGCCGCCGTTCGAAAGGAGGAAATTTTGTGTCGTTATCAAACGAATTTCTATTTTTAGAGTAGAAATTTTGTGTCATTATCATATAGTTATTTTTACTTAGAAACTCTTCTAGAAATAGATTCCAAAAATCAATTTTTGGCCAGAATGGTTATCACTCACCTCCTAAGGTTCCGAGGACAATTGTGTGTACTTGACGATGCAGAGCTTAAGGTAGAGATGTGACGACCAAGACCCGGGGCAGTACGGAGGGATGGATTGAGATCACCTTGGCAGGTTGCGGGTAAGGCTAAGGGCATGTTTCCCGTCCCACATCGCTTAGGGGGGGAGTCATGGGCTAGTTTATAAAGGCTTAGGTCCCTTTAATCTGTATAACGCGTTTTAAAGCCGTGAGGACTCAGTATCCAAAGCGGACAATATTATACAGTGGATCCCGAGTCGTTACAGGAGATCTTGTCAGAAGCTCATCGTAGTAGTGACAGCATTCATCTTAGCAGTATAAAGATGTATTAGAATCTACGTCAACATTATTGGTGGTCTGGTATGAAGGCGAATATCGCCAAGCATGTCGCCAAGTGTCTGACATGTCAACAAGTGAAGGCACAGCATTGTAAGCCGAGATGACTTTTGCAACCTCTCGAGATTCCCAAGTGGAAATGAGAGCACATCATGATGGACTGTGTGATAGGCTTACCAAGGAGTCAGAGGGGTAATGATTATATTTGTGTAGTAGTCGACAGACTGACGAAGTCGGCTCACTTCCTCGCAGTACGAAAAGACCTTGATTTGAACAGGCACGTAGAGTTGTATGTGCGTCAGATAATTCATCTGCATGGAGTGCCGATGACGATTACATCAGATCGAGACCCGAGATTCACAGCTATCAGTAGGACAGTCAGATGATTCCTTTCGAAGAGTCGTATGGCAGAGCGTACAGAATGCCAGTGTGTTGAGATGAAGTTGGAGAACGAAAGATCTCAAGCCCAGAGTTAGTTCAGCAGTCAGTGATTGCAGTTGCCGTTATCATGGACAGATTAAAGACCACTTAGAGCCGCCAGAATGGTTACGCAGATAAGCGTCGAAGGCCAGAGTTCCAAGTTGGTATTCACATCTTTCTAAAGTTGTCACCAATGAGGGGCACTTCACGTTTTTGCAAGAAGGGAAAGCTGAGTCCAAGGTACGTAGATCCCTTTGAGATTCTAAAAAGAATTGGGATCCTAGCATATCGTCTTGCATTGCCGCCGGGGATGGTGCAAGTGCATGACCTATTTCACGTGTCGATGTTGAGGATGTATGAGCCTGAGCCGACCCACGTGCTTAATTTTGAGGAATTAAACGTGGACGCCAACATGTCGTACGTGGAAAGCCTGGCTCAGAGTGTGAATAGGAAAGATCAGATTCTGCGTACTAAGATGGTCCCTTTGGTCATAGTGGTCTAGCAACATCACGGGACAAAAGGAGCAACATGGGAAAATGAAGACTCGATGAGGCGACGATACCCCCACCTTTGTGTTTAAAGATTGGTGATGGTTCAAATTTCGAGAACGAAATTTTTATAAGAGGGAAAGAGTTGTGACATCTTGAATTTCAGGCTCTGATTTCAATTGAATAAGTTAGGCTTTTCATCGACACGCCTTTAGTTCTTTTCTCTGAATTGGCCACTCATGAGATAACTAGCCTATCAGGTGGAGCCGTTAAGGGATTTTAACGCAATAGACTTGAGAATTCGACTAGGAATCGACTGCTCGACTGTGCTAGTCTGCAAGGGTCATTACGGCACTGTCGAAATCGATCAGAGATCAGAGATAGTTTGATTCGACTGAAATATGTGATCAAAGCGTGGGTGATTCCACTTGATTGCAAAATTTATTTCGAACTACACTAGAACGATTTTTCTGTCGTTTTGGTACCATGTGCCCGTATTTGAAATTTCGAGATTTTCACGACAACCGAAAGTCGCCATTGCGTCGAAAATGCACAATGTGGTTCGAAAATAATCGACCATGGGTCAATTGCACTAAAAATTTATAAAAGCTACATAGTAGGTTAGGTTACGCTAAAATCGCGTCAGATTGAAATTAACTGTGAATTTGAACCCGATTTCAGAAATTGAAAGTTCTGTTATATCACGATTTATTTTAGGAACGTTGACTCATCTTTCCAACAAGTTTCAGTGAGTTCGGGATTTTTACGGAAAATCAATTTGGACGATTCGAAAAAGCACGTAAATTCAGATGGGCCAAATTGAAGGGATTTTTGGCTTCTAAACCGAGCTATTTGGTGAAGGGAACTTGCAGAAAGTGTGTGGGCTTCTTCCTCGGCAAAATTGGACATCAAATTAGAGAGATTTGTTAAGAAATTGAATTTCAAACATTACGGAAAAAGGAAATTGAATTCGGATGGGTGAGGGGAATGACCAATCTTACTGTCCAAAGTTGGTTATTTGGTGGAATTTACATGCAGGAAGGTAAGTGAGGACCAAATGTATTAGCATGGAGATTTTTGAGGACCAAATTGGATTGAAATTGAAGTCCAAATTGTGAAATTCGGATGCTTGAGAGAGGGCTGCAACTTTTGGCATCAAATTGGATTAAATAATGTGCAAGAAAGTATTTGGGGGGCCAAGGGGATATGCTTGAAGACTAGGGGGACCAAGCATTTATGAATTTGAGATATTTTATTTGACATTTTCCTCTCCTCCTCCGGCTTCTCTCTCTCGCGTGCGCTCCCCTCCATCCAACCACCTTCTGCCATAGTCTTCTATTTCTTTTTATCCTTTTGACTTTTTGGGACTCATCCTTATCTCTCCCTCTCTCTCCCTCATCCGGTTTCTCTCTTCTCCTTCGTGCGTCAGCCTCACCGACCCTTCTCTTTTTCTACTTTTCTTTCTTTTGTTGGTCAAAGATCCCAGCTCCCCCACGATCTCTTCTCCTCTGCCACACATCCGAAGACCATCCCTCCATTTCTCCACCGCTCAGCTTCACGCCCATTCAGCCCATTCAAGCTCCAGCCCAGCAAGGTGACGCCTTCAGCCCACTTCCCTCCTATCTTCAACACTTCAACCAAGGAGCATCCACCGAATTCTTCCTCAGCTCCCACACGTCAGCCCATCTCCACCGCTCGGCTAACCACCTGCATCAACGACCACGTTCCAGCTCCATCGCTGCTTCTCCTCACGGTTGGCCCAGCCAAGCAATGTCTCCACCACCCCAACAATTTCACCGTGTAATCAACCCTCAAAACCTAGAACCGAGCAGCCTTTCTGCAAGCCTTGCGGGGCCGTTTTCGGCCTGATTCGAGCCTCCGTTGGCGTCGTTGTGAGCCCTGGTTTTGGCCGCCGTCACGCCACCGTCGCCGTGAACCGGTTTTCATGCAAAATCGGTGAGTTTACTCACTAAACTCTACTTAGGGAGTTAATGATGCTTCAGGGTTGATTAGTTTAGGCTAAGTATGGTTTAGGTGGTTAGTCAGAACGGATTAGCGATTTAAATATTTGTTTGTGCATGTTAGATGGTTAGAATGGCTAGAATGGCTTGGTTAGGGAGTAGATAAGCTGTATTAATTATCTAGATTGGTTTAGAAATTTTCTAGGCCCATTTCGGTGTTTAATTAGGCATTTTAGGCCTAAGTTTCTATTTGTGGCATTTAATTCTATTTATTTAATTAAATTTTGGTATTTATTTAATTATTTATTATTTTTTCGAAAATTATACTGGGATAGCCGGTGACCGGAATTTCGTGCTGATTGCAATGGTATGATTGGTTTATTTAAATGAATGCTAGATTGTGCAAATTAAGTGATATTTATAATTTTGGGTATTTATTCCAAAATTGAGTAATTTCGGTATTTAAGTGGAAAATACCGAGCGTTGGTCTACAGCGCCAATTTATGGATTATTATGACTAGTGAGAATTTCTAAAAGAAAGATATTGAAGTTTTGGCTCAGGCCAACTATGTACCCACACACAATTATTTTATCGGGTATTTTTAACACGATGAAAATAGACCAAGCACATTATTTAATTGAGGCGTTTGAGTGCAAAGCACAATGTCCTTGGCCGGGATTGGATGATTGTGTGCTGGTTAAGAGAATTCGTGATCCGTTGTGTGATAGTTAGATTCACTATGTGACAGATAGATCCGCTATGTGACGAATAGATCTGCTATGTGTCAGTTAGATCCGCTATGTGACGGATAGATCCACTATGTGACGGTTAGATCCGCTATGTGATGGGTAGATCCAGTGTGTGACAGTTAGATCATGCCTATGTGACCGTGATCAATTGAAATGCATGATAGGCCGTGCCTGTGTGACTGTGATCAATTGGAATGCATAATTGAATGAGTTATATGCATCGGATTATAGGACAAAATTGTGTGACACGGTATGTGACGTATCATAACGATTTAATCTCATAATCGAGACCTCTGTGGTAGATTGATGGATTGATTGATTGAGATGTGGTGATTGACAGAGGTGTGATTTGAGATGCTCCAATTGATCGAGTGTTATTACTGCACATATGTGATATATGAATGATACTGACGTGCAGGAAGGAACTGAGGCAAAGGTAAGTCCTCTATCTTGTGTGTGACTAGATGGCCTTTAGGCGTATTTCCTTCCTAGTCGGAGTTTAGGGGGTGAACTTACTGAGACATTGTCTCAGCCCGTCGTGGGCTCAACTTTTTAGGTCCCTAGAGTGAAAAACCCAGAGCTTGAGGTGGAAGGGTCAGGAGCATGGGTGGCTCAGATGTTCTTTTGGAGATAGATACCCTAGAATTGGCCTTTGTTTGTAATCCAGATTGTTTATAAAAGTTGTGTTAATTGATTTGAAATTTGTTGTCCTGCTTTTCTATCTTATGTTTGTTGTGATCAGGGGATTAGTAATTTGCTTCCGCATGCGCATAAAAATGAATGGGTCAGCGATGCGTCCTGGGACGTCGCAATTTTATCGACCACCGAAGGATGGGCACGCGGTCGAGGATCGTGGCGTGACACATCACACCGTGAAAGAGAAGCTAAGCATGATCTCCATTACGCATTTTACTTTTAAGTTTATCGTATTTGCTGTTTCTATTGATTGTATGTAGAACATTGGAATGGCTGTGTTGACCATATGACGATACGTTCCAGTCATTAAGCTGATCATTCATGGCGAAAGAAATTAAGATATGGACCAATATTATTTAATAATATGGAGTTGGTCGTATATTCGTTGATAAATTTTATGGATTGATGAATTGAGCTCCTTTAGTTGACCAAGTAAGTAAATGATCTCTAATTAATCAACTTGGTGTCGATAAGTACCAGTCAAAATTGTCTAACTCATAGCAGCCTAGTACTCTAGAAAGGTCGTAGACTCGTCACAGTTGGAAAATTGTTCCCTGAGGGTTTCATGTGCTTGGATATAACCTCCTAAATGAATTTTCATGTTATCTCAAATTATGAGGTTTTAAAAATTAAGACGCAAGAACACGCCAAAATTTGCGGTCAATGAAATCTGATTTAAGTTTTATGCTTGTGGAGTCAGTTGTCGGAATCGATACGAAGTTGTTGTATATGACTAAGTGGAACCCATGATTTGGGAAAGTATTGCGAAAGCTCTAGAAATCTATACTGTTGGGACCGCGTAATACAAATCTGACACTTTCATTTGGAGAATAGAAAAATAAAAAAACAGTTCAAATTCAAGCCTGTTTATAAATTCTGGTGGATGATGACAACTTTTATTCATTATATTGGCAAATCTTAGTTCTGAAATTCATCTGTAGAATTGCGCATGTTAAAAAATGTATAATCACCGACTTCGTCCTTCCTTTTTTTAACATTATACAATCTGTTATAATGAAATTGTTTAATGGAAAATAATTGACAAGATAGTTTTTTTTTTTTTGTCTGGTATATGTAGATAAGAAAATCTTGATAAAGTTATGTTCTATTTTCTTATTTATTTAGGGTCAAAGTTGGACGTCACGACCTGGCATTAGTCATCGGTGAGCCACGTTCATCCGCATACCGGCCAATTTCGAGGTGGAAGTAATCCGCATACAGGCCAATTTCGAGGTGGAAGTAAATAAATTACTTCCTATTTCTAAGAGAAAATTATTCTCTTTACACTATAATTTTTTATTTCTTCTATAACAAGTTACAAAATCCGAGTTTTGCAAAGGCATACCCAGGCATAAATGTTTTGTCTGCATATGTTGGTATTTTTACAACTTCATCGCTTAAGATCTTGAGAATGCTGGCACTTATGTTATTTCTATATATGTGTTGAACCTATATCAATGCATAAATACTTAAAAGCACTTACCACCGTTTAACCCTAGCTCCCAAAGGAGAATTTGAGTCTAGTTCTTCGCGATACAACTCAGCAACCCACGTCTATATCAAGCGCAATATTGCAAGCAATTCTCCATGAAAACGAGCTTGAATGAAAGCTAGAACTGTTGATTCTTCCCTCGATCAATGTACTAACTCTTCATACCCCTTTATTCTTCAATTTCATCACACCAGACGCATCAACTTGCTACATAAACATGACAAAATTCCCTTGTCTTGCTTGTCTCCACCACATCACGGAGACTCAAATAAGACTAGCCAACTTAATGAGTCATGATATCCACTTAACTATCCAAAGTGTCCACTGTAGACTTTCAAACCCAAAAACCAAGATACAACGAACTAACACCTTTTCTTGCACGGCTCTTGGTCCCACTTTCTAGAAATCAAAGAAACCATGTAATATGATATTTGAAGTGAAAAACCTAACAATTGATCTATTTTTTATACTTTGTTAAAAAAAAAAAAAAAATCTATTTTTTATACGAAAGCTAGGATTCAACCAGCTTGGACTTCTATTTCGGCCTCGGTCGGGCCTGATATGGACTTGTCGATGCTCACGTAATTGATGGGGGTACTAAAAGACTCGTCTCTTCATTTTTTCTTTTTGGTTGCGTTATCGTCGTCTGCTTGAACGACGCACTTAATGGAATATTCAGTCTTCGTCTCCGTTGACTTCCCAGTCCTTACGTAATGGATAGGGAATATGAGGCCCCAATTTGCTCGGTCTTCAGTCTTCGTCTGCATTGATTCCGTGGAATATGAGGCACCAATATGTCCTTCATATGGACCTTTCGCTTTTGTAATATATTTATTTTAACATGCGAAATCATATGGCAGAAAATAAGTGGAAGATAAGCCATACACAACAATTAATAATAGTATGCCATATCATTTATGATATCAAATTTATAAAATAGTCTTAGTATGTTTACAATATTAATAACAATATTCATTTATACTACCACAAACCCTGTCACTCTATTGCTTCATGGGCTTCAAAGCGTAGAGTGTACGTTGTTTGAAACCTCAGAGTAAGTACATATTTCTTCAAGATAGATGATGTAGAATTGAGGACCACAAAAGGTTCAAATAAGTCTGCAATACTTCCCATAGTGGAATCAGTCAATAATTGAATTTTGCGCAAGACCGAGGTGTTAAATGCAACTAAGACTGAAAGTGGGGATCACAAGAGAAGATGGGGAAACAGCTATTTCTTACTCTTAACTCTGCCCTCTTGTGGTGGTGGAGCTCAATCCCAATTTCCGGAGCATACTCACAAAACTAAACAGATTGGCTCGCGTTAGCCTCCTTCAAAAATGCAATACACAGAGACCCATTTGGATCCTTGAGCTCTTGGAATGATTCTACTCATCATTGTGAGTGGCAAGGTGTTTTGTGCAGCAAAAGACATCTTGGGAGGGTCACATCTCTAGTCCTGAGATCACAAGGCTTGGAAGGCTTCCTATCTCCTCAGGTAGGCAACCTCTGTTTTCTGAGGGTCATATTTCTGCAGAACAACAGCTTTCATGGTGAAATCCCACCACAGATTGGCAACTTGTTTCGGCTACGCGTTCTTGTTCTTAGTAACAACTCATTTAGTGGGCCGATACCCTCCAATCTTTCCCACTGCTCGAAACTCGAGACCCTGAATCTCATAGATAACCAACTTGTGGGGGGAATTCATTCCGATCTTGGTTCTTTAACAAGACTCAAAGGCTTGGGCTTGTCTTCGAACAGTCTTGTAGGTCCTATTCCTCATTCCATTGGAAACCTCTCGCTGCTACAACAGCTCTCGCTGGGAGTAAACGCGTTAAGCGGAGAAATACCTGAGGAATTGTCCAGACTCAAGAAATTGATACTTTTCCAACTATCTTTTAACGAACTAACCGGTGAGATTCCAGCAGGGATTTTAAACATGTCTGACATTATTATATTCAGTGTTGGTGAAAACCAGTTGTGGGGAAGCTTTCTCAATGATGTCGGCACCACTTCTCCTTCTCTCGAGTTCCTTTGCACCACCAATAACTTGTTCACCGGGATGATTCCGTCAACGTTAACGAATGCCACAGGTCTTGTGCATCTTTTCCTAAGCAACAACAGTTTTCATGGGCCAATACCGAAAAATCTGGGAAGGCTAAAGGACCTTTACGTGATTTCATTGGCTTATAACCACTTGCAGGATGACTTGAGTTTTATTTCTTCTTTAGTTAATTGTTCCAACTTAAAAGTTCTCGACATCCAGTGGAACTCGATTTACTGATCGTTGCCGAGATCCTTCTCCAATCTCTCCACCAGCGTTCAACGAATTTATATATCAAACAATCGGATCCAAGGATCTATTCCTTCAGCCCTTGGAAATCTGTTCAAATTTTCTATGTTGGATTTATCGAATAATTTTTTAATCGATCGCATTCCTGATTCCATCGGAGCACTTTACAACTTGCAGTACCTTTCTTTGAGCGGGAACATGTTACTGGAGAGATACCATCTTCGATAGGTAACATTTCGTCGTTAGGTCTCCTTGAACTTTCCTCCAACAATTTCCAAGGCTACATACCACAAAGTCTCGGCAATTGCAAGCAACTAGTTATGCTTGATCTTTCGAACAATAACCTAATTGGCTCAGTTCCTATCGAAATCGTGGGTCTTTATTCCTTGTCAATCGTCCTTAGTTTAGCAAATAATAATTTAAGTGGATCTCTTCCATTGCAAGTCGGATCTTTAAAGAATCTTGGCATATTAGATCTGTCTTACAACAGATTGACCGGCTTAATTCCAACATCCATCAGCGAGTGCTTGGTATTGGAACGACTTCACTTAGAAGCTAATTCTTTCAATGGTCAAATCCCCGAAGCTTTACGTCCATTACGGGGTCTACAAGAGCTGGACCTTTCCAATAATAATTTTTCTGGTCCAATCCCGAGCTTTCTCGCTGGGCTCTCACTCCTCAAGTACTTGAATTTGTCCTTCAATCAACTAGAAGGACAAGTTCCAGAGGGTGGAGTTTTTCTTAATGCCAGTTCTGTATCGATTTATGGAAATACGGAACTCTGTGGAGGTGTTCCCAGTCTGAAGCTTCCTCTTTGCAAATCATCAAGCTCTAAGAAGTCTTCTTCAACCAAGGCCAAAGTGATATATTTGGTAGCTGGCAGTTTGTTATGTTTAGCGTTGTTGCTCCTATGTCTGTCTATCTCCTACTACAAAAAGAAGCAAACAACAACTAATGCCTCCACTTCATTATCTCTCGGGAACCAATTCTTGAGGATTTCTTACGAAGAACTCTTGAGAGCGACTGACCGATTCTCCAAAACCAATTTGATTGGTAAAGGGAGATACGGCACAGTTTATAAGGGGATTCTTGATAGCGGTGCCACGGTGGCAACAAAGGTGCTCAATCTAATGCAAAGAGGTGCTTCAAGGAGCTTTATCTCCGAATGTCGAACCCTAGGAACCATTAGACATCGAAACCTCGTGAAGATACTAAGTGTTTGTTCGAGCATGGACTTTTGTGGCAATGATTTCAAAGCTCTAATATATGATTTCATGGCTAATGAGAGCTTGGAAGAGTGGCTACACCCTGGAACCAGAGGACGAGATGATGAGTGTAGCAAATCGAGAAATCTGAGACTAGTGCAAAGATTAAACATCGCCATTGACATAGCTACCGCGATCAAATATCTCCACGAGGGTTGCTATCCAGCCATCGTCCATGGAGATTCGAAGCCGAGTAATGTGCTTCTGGACAACGACATGGTGGCTCGAGTTGGAGATTTCGGGCTTGCAAAGATCATTTCAACAGTGCCTACCGAAGCCATAGGAGTTCAAGACCAGGGTAGTTCAACTTCAACCGTAGTAAGAGGATCCATTGGCTATGTGTCTCCTGGTATGAAACTATCATATTTTCTCAATTAGTTTTTATTTGATTGCGATAGTAATAAGTGAGTGCCAAAAGTTTGACTAAACAATTATTCTTGACATTATGTTATGATTTGTATGCTCTGACACCTCTTTCTCACAACTCAATTCCTCTTTCCACTATTAATAGCTTTCGCAGAAAAAGAAAATACTTATCTTTTTGTACAAAAAGATTAATAGTAGCTTGCCCTAATCATATTTTAAATTAAGATGAGAACAAACCATCGTAATTTTGATCAATGAGTGGAAAATTTTTAGACAACTTGTGAATCCATGTGAATAAATAGATTAAGCATATTCTATCATCTCATATTTATATTTTCTTTTTATAATTCGTATTTTGTCTCATATCACGTTCATGCCATTAAAACAGATTAAGAATCTTTTTTGGAATGTTTGACTTAAGGTCTTAACAATAAGTAATTTTTCCTTTATGTTAGACCCTTTCATGACCAAATAATTTAATATTAGAAAAATATATTAGATGACATGACATTTATGCCAGAAACCGTTGGGGGATACACTAATTGACAACACCATGGGCTAGAAATTTGCCTAAACTTATTGGTCAGAGCATATTAAGACAAATTTACGCATTTACAAGTATAAATCCATCACCGTCAACAAATCACCCTAAGTCTGTTCTTTTCCCCCCATTGTGTTTGTTTTTTGCCTGTTCTTTTAGGCATTTTTTTCTCGTCTTTCCATAAAAGAAAGTGTGGTATAGGTATTAAACATAATTTGTATCATGAAAATGACGAGCCTCACGAGGATCCCATATTTTTCTAGTCAAAAAACCAACTAATCAAATTTAGTTAATACATAGACTTCTGCCAAGGCCTTCACCCAACATATTTTCTTCTTTTTCCATTTTCACCGTATCCTACTAGAGGACAAAGCCACTTTTGATGTTTAAGCAATTTGTGTAGCAAACATGAGACAACTTTTGTTGCACTTAGTAGTTTTGGAGAAGAAGAGTTTATACGTTGTTAACTGACCTTTGGTGCACTTTATGAATTCTAAAATCCTAGTTCTCTACCATTAATGCATTTCTCAACGGTTGATGCACTTTATAAGAGTTCATATGACAGGCGCCAAACATCAACCATATACAGTAAACTAAACGAAAAATTAAACAGAGATAAATGAAAGCAAAAAACCAGTAGGGGGCTTTGGGACCCTTGGCCTTGCTCAAAGGATCCCTTGGTCTCTGCCATGCATAGTGGGCCCGATTGTGAAGTGAGTGAGGGCTTGCAAGCCATCTCTCTATGTTGGGTGTGACAGGCACGATCCCTCACAATTTTCTTTGGCAAGCTCTTGTAAATGGACATCAAGCAAAATCCCATGTGACTTAGAAGCTTTTTCTAAACAATTGACTTCAAGAAAAAGTGTATGTTCGTTCCTATTAATGTCTTGATGAAATTTACTGAGTATGGCATGGGACACAAGGTTTCCACACTTGGGGATGCATATAGTTACGGCATTCTATTATTGGAGATGTTCACAGGAAAGAGACTCACTGAAGAGGCCTTTGGGAACCATCTTAACCTCCACAACTTTGTCCGAATGGCTCTTCCAGATCGAGCAATGGACATTATAGAGTGAAGCTGGTGATCGACAACAAGAGATGAAAATCAGAGATTGCATTATCTCTGTATTCGAAGTTGGAGTCGCATGTTCGATGGAATCACCACCAGATCGGATGAGCATGACCGAGGCAATAAGGAAATTACACTTGATCAAGGTGAGTTACGAAGCCAAAGAGAGGATGATAGGTATGTAGCTAAATCAGTTTTTTCGTTTCGTCTTGGAACTTTTTCACTAGTAGAGAAAATCATTGTGCAAAGGTAGTGCTAGCAAATTTACATGAATGTCTCCCTAAGTAGTCTACCTACCCATACCTATTATGTGTGTTTTTTATACTTGCATTTTGTGATCATGGAAAGTGGAGTTAAGTCCACCTATTTCCACCAAGTAATCATGTAAAATTTGATGAATTTGTTTATTTGCCCGGTTCTCTTCATTTCCGATGCCAATGTGGATCGATGCATTGCTTAATTATCATGGTTGGGCCATTGCCCTTACCTCTCTCTCTGCGCACGCTTGTGTATTAGAATGTGACCTCACTGTGAGGTCACGAGCTCAAGGCCAACTCTTAATGTCGTGCTTAAATGAGAGCCCACGGTCAATTGGGATCAAGCTTGATCAAATCCAAAGGCAAGGAGAGGGAGGCAACCTTATCACAAGATCATGGGGTCAAGGCTAACTCTCGATGTTGCTGTTGAGAGTGACCTCACTATCAATTGGAAGCCATGCTTGATCGAATTTGGGCGACGTTGCCGACGAAGTTATGTTGCGGTCATGTTGCCAACACCAACAGCCACCGTGTGAGACCCCCTTACCTCCTCTCCAAACCTCCTTTTCTTTTATCTTTTTTCTTTGCTATGGCATCGAATTACAAACTTTTTTTTTTTGGTCAATAGAGATAGAGAGTTAACAAAGACATAAATGGGACATGATCAAAAAGGGAACATGGATGCATATTTGTTGCACGTGTCGTGTGCTTATTACAATGTCTAATTATCCTCATCAAGTCTTCCCACTCAAGCAAACCTCTCTCTTTCTTCACCATTAGCCACCATCTCCGGCTGTTGCGGCCACCTATTATCACGGTCGCCTCCTCCACGTCTCACTACTTTCTCCTTCGTGTCATCCACGACCATCTTTGCTTTCTCTATTTGCTTACCCAAAACACTCTCTCCTTCACTATCCCTTCTCTCACTGCCAAATTTCTAAGGTCTCGAAACCACCATTGATGACCTGATTTAGCCATTATGGCCTTTAAGATCTCATGGAAATCTCAATGGACAGGCTAGATGTAGGAGGCATCCCTAAACCTTGAGATGGCCTTTTGATCTCATCATCGTCGACAACTTGATTGTAGATGACGAGAGGAGCTCGACGCGAGGTCTTGAGACCCACCAAAGGCATAAACTTGACATTTGGGCAAGCTTGGCTGCCCTCAGATGAGAAAGGGAGAAAGAGCTATGCGAAAGCAGGGACAGCGACCGACATTAAAGCGATATGGGAGAGAGGGTGAACGGAGCATGACACGATCCCTTGTCAATACCAACAGTAAATGGTGGAGCGAAGTTCATAATTTATATTGGCAGTGGAGGCACGTTAGTGACACAAGCTGCGTGTGGTTGTAGGGCTCGGCAGGGGGCGGAGACAGACTAGAGGGAGAGAAAAGATTGGCGTTGGGATTTTGAGGAGTGATTGGGGAAGGTGTAAAATTAACAAGAGAGACTCATGTCTTGATCTGGCATTGGAGACAGCAGATAAGTAAACCAATGTTACAATGGATCCGCATCCAATACCATAAATGTGGTGCAAAATACATAACACCACGGTATAGTGACGAAAACGCTAAGCAAACAAAAACGACTCACGGTATGGACGGAATAGGCTATATTAGGGCAAGTGCCCGTGAAATATATACCAAACTGTAGGTTAACTATCAATAGTGTAACAATGCGCAATAGAATGCCATCAAGCAGCTCAAGTTTGGCATTAGGATCAAAATCAGGGGCACGCTGAAAACATCATAAATTGAGATCAGAACAGGAACAATCTAATGCTAATATCAAGTCACAATGTGAGAGAATATTGACTTTGTGTATTGCTCAATTGGACAATGTATTACACTGGAGGGATATTTGTATCCAGGATAATATACACAAGGAATTAATCTATTATGGGGTGTTTAACTCCAAACCATCCCTTCTCGTTATATCATGAAGCGTAAAAGTCGAAAGAACACTTTGTTCTCATGCATCATTTCATTACAAAAGCAGATAATCAGTTGATGATCAAGAACACTTAAATCTACAAAAGCCATTTCAAACATTCGCAAAATATTGCTAATTTGCTAGTAATAATCAGCTTAAGATGCTCTTATGAGCAACATGTTATACATCCATATTTTTCTAAACTAGCTCATGAATCATATCAAGCTAGTCGTTTTTATTTTCCCTTTATTTTTTATGTCACACCAATGACACATATAACAATAGGCCATAGGTAAGCTTGTCACTCTAAAAGCCTTTCCTAGTATGGAAGTTCTCCTTCATAGTTGCCTAGAGGATCGTAGTTGCACACAACATACCACCACCCATTGTTACACTGAACCTTAGCGCACCCGACTAGAACCGAGTCGCGCCGAACCATTTGAGTGTAGTGCAAGCAGTCACACCCGCTTGTGCAGGTGTTAGTGTTGTAATTATAGTTCTGCTTCTCTGCGACCCACAAGCTAACGGCGTAGGTGCCAGTGAACGTACCGGTGCCCTTGGCAAGGTTCTCGCCATAGGGTCCATTGGAGTGCACGAGGCCGCAGTCACTAACCCGTTGGTTCGCATAGCTTTGGGCGAAGGCAGCAAGCGTTTTGTCTCATGTCATGTTCGCCACGCCAACTTGCTTCCGAGCGGCATTGTGAGAGTTGAGATAGTCTTGGGGTGAGTTTTGGGCATGAGTAGGTTGAAAGAGAGAAATAGATACAAGAGAGATGATGATGGTTAGAGAATTCATGATGCTCAAGGAATTAGCTGATGTTGGTTCAAGGTGATATATTTGGTGATCAGTTATGCTATTTATACAAAAATATTTTCGAGACTTCAACTTACCATGTGCAATGAACTTATCGAAAAAACATCTCCTTTGGACAGCATAACCTTGCGTTCAAATCTAGTTTGATTTGAAATGATAAACTAGTAACTAGTGCATGAGGAAGTAGTTTTGCATGTTCTTCCTTTCCTCAAATAGAAGTAAACTAAAAGGCTTAAGTGAAGTTTGAAATTTCAGCAAATTGGATACATTATAATAAGAAGAATGTTAGACTTCATGTCGAGTAATGTTAAAGACATTAAGAATAGTGCATGAGATTAAATTATCTTGGGGACATAAATAAAGTTTATCCGGTTGTAATGAGCAAACAAGTCTTATCCAAGCCTCCAATAGGGAATGCCCCGATTTATTTACAATACCAGCCATCGCCACTTACCGTCCTCCGATGCTGCCCACTAAGCCATTGAAAAGTCACCACCAACTTGTCATCGTATCCATAGTCGTTGTTGTAAGATCCACCATCCATCTTCCACTAGACTATTTGTCTCTAGCATCCCCCATCTCATAATAATACATCACTACCTTCCCACGAGAGAAGTATTGTGTCAAAAGTTATGTACAATACTCATTTTAACATTAAAAGAGTTCACCGGATCATTTAAGTACCTTCGACGGGATATTTTGATAAAAAATAGATACATGACATTTATAACTAAAATTTTAATATGAGTTGACATTTAAAAAAAATAACCGGTTTCTATGGCATTGCCATATGTACATTTCTCCGCCTCTCCCTCCACATCATTTTTTTCTTCTTTTTTTCCCTTCTCTTTTCGCCGTTATGCACCGTCGCTACTTCACACTTTACATGAACTCCTCAGCTACAACTTCATCAAAGTTCACCCATCACCACCCAGACCTACGAGCTTCGCCCCAACCTCAACAAACAACACCAAGAATGGATGAACGACACATGTGACGGGTTGGAGAGGAGGCGAGGAACGACATGTTTCAGATCTATGAAAAAAGTCTCGTTCAGTCAAGATTGCTTGGTTTCATCAAATTAGAAAGCCACGAAGCACGTCCAGCAATCAATGAACGCCTAGGTCGGACGGAAAACCAAGAACAAGCACGCGAACCTCACCCAAACATTTCGTCGAACACCTATGGTACAACAACCGGAAAGCATTGGGGCCGCAAACCGCATGCAGACCGGGGCCGGTGAGCATCGTTCCGTCGATTCAACAAGACTGGGGAAAACAAGCTTGGGCGTAACTTGTGAAAGGAAAGTTGCCAGACGCGATTGCTAGGTAGATCGGAACAAAACGGCTCCAAAAACCGCCTCGAGGGACTTGGCCGGTGAAGAACGCAACACCAACCGCGATTCGAACTAGCCGAGAAATGGATCCGACGAGCCTTTGGTTTGCAGCTTTTCGACGAATCGACTCTGTTAACAGCGGATTTTGAGGTGGTTTTGATGAATTGCCGAGAATGATCATTTTTTATTTAAATACGTTTAAGTGATCTGAAAAAAATAAATAAATAAAAATTGATATTAAAGTGAGCGTCGTATATAACTTTTGGCACTTCTAGTATACTTCTTCCTCCCCCTCACTTCTAGCAATGGCCACCGAGACATCGACGAGCTCTAACCAACTCTCAAGGCTGTCGAGGTTGCGGCGAGCGTCCAGACCTGGAGGTGCATCCTCCTTATCTAGAGACTCAACCCCTCCATCACCCTCAGCGGGCTGGTCGCCGTTGACCCTTGATTTATTGCTTAACAAATCAATCTTCCATAAAAAATGATAAAATTTATAAATCATTCTTTAATGTCTCTGCCATTTTCCTTATTTTAAGCTATCTAACAGGTACATGTACTTCTCTTTTGTGTCAATTAAGTTATCATCCACTTGTTTTTAAATTAATACAAGCATGATAACCATATAATTTGCGTTTTTAATTATATGAGCTACTTTTACGGTTCTGCAATCGGCATGGATGCGAAGGGCACGCCCTCACATCCCCACTTAGCATTGAACGGTTGGACGTGCATCTTGTCTCCGTCTATCATGGAGGATATGGCGATAAGAGGACAAAGAGAGAAAGAGACAGATAGATAGTTTATCAAAGTGAAAATATTACGAGGCCGTTTGGCAGTCACGAGCTCGGTGTGGCTGGCCTATCCCGTTCCTTAGCTAATATCTAACCAGAAAAGGGAAATTAATATCACTTTTGAGAAAAAAAAAATAGTTGATGGAGAAATATTTTTTATAAAAAAAAAAATTGTTTTGAAGGAAAATGACTGGTTCTCAACAGTGTATTTAAAAGTGAGATGGAAAAAGGTTTTTCACGTTCAAATCTTACTTTAAATTTATTGTCTCCATTCTAACTACATTTTGTTCCAAATATAAGATACTAAATTGATATTGAAAGGCTTGCATATTGTAATAAAAATATGCCACATCATTTATCTTACGAAATATATAAAATAGTCGTAGTGCGTTTAAAGTAATAATAACAATATTTGATTATATTGCCACGCTTTGCAACCTATTGTTCCATGGGCTTCAAAGAGTAGGGTGTTCGTTTTTTGAAACCTCAGAGACCATACATATATCTTCAAGATAGACGACGTAAAATTGAGGACCAAAGAACGTTCTTATAAGTCTACAGTACTTCCCTTAGCGGAATTAGTCAATACTTGATTTGTGCGTGAGACGGAGGTGTTAAATGTAGGTAAGACTGAAAGTGAATCACCGGAGGAGATGGGGAAACTACTCTTCACCGGAGGAGATGGGGAAACTACTCTTTCTTATGCTCAACTTTGCCCTCTTGTGGTGGTGGAGCTCAATCCCTAGCCTCGGCGCTTACTCGCAAGACCAAACAGATTGGCTTGCGTTAGCATTCTTCAAAAATGCTATAGACAAAGATCCATCTAGAGTCTTGAGCTCTTGGAATGATGGCAATGTGTTTTGTGCAGCAAAAGGCATCCCGAGAGGGTCATGTCCTTGATCTTGAGATCACAAGGCTTGGGAGGCTTCTTATCTCCTCACATAGGTAACCTCTCTTTCCTCAGGATCATGGTTTTACAAAGTTTTGGTGGTGAAATCCCATCACAGATCGGCAACTTGTATTGGCTTTGCAATCTTGATATTAGTAACAACTGTTTTGGTGGGCCAATACCCTCCAATTTCCTGCTACTCAAACCTCGAGTCCTTGAATCTTGTAGATAAGCGACTTGTGGGGGAATTTATTCCAATCTTGGTTCTTTACCAAGGCTTAAATTCTTGCGCTTATCTTGGCTGGCCGCCCAGACCTCGGAGCCCCGGCACACCCTTGGCTGAGCCGAGATGAGCGGCGATGCTCGGCGCCGTCGTGTTTGTCGCGGTGAAGAGGACGCAGCCAAGGAGGGCCTAGTCGGGTCAGCACGCGGATCCGATTGACCCGGTTGGCCCCGGTTCTCGGCTAGGGTTTGTTTGGTCCCAGGCTAGGCTACATTTTATTAATTGCATTTCTTTGCAGGTGGGCATGTTGGGCCTCTTCGCCGAAGCGAGCTCAGGCTGGCCTTGACCGGGTCGGACGCGGGGGTCCGATCGGGATCCGTTTTGCATAATATAATATAATGTTATATTATTATTTTTATATTAAAAAATATTTTCATAAAAAAATCAAAGTTCAAGAATAAAAAATAATCAAAAATGAATTACATTTTCCGAAAAATAAGAAAAGGCCTAAAATATGGTTTTTATTCTCCACAAATGCATGGAAAATCCTTGAAAATCCAAAAATATTAGGGTTTAAACAAGATTAGGTATCGAAAGGATATTAGTTGATTAATCGGTATCGAAAGGGTATTACTTGGGTTTCTAATCGACCAATCACAAATTGATTAGTGGCAACTCCTATTTGAAATTGATTTGCAAGTTAAAAATTGAAATCATAAATCGTGAATTGGTGGGCTTGGGAGAGCCCGCGCTAAGCCTAACACTTAGCGAGCTATTAGCCTCTGCATGCGCCTGTGTGTAAGGGACACTGAAAGGGAGGTCATGACAATTTAAATAGTTGATATCTTGACTGCATCTACAGTGCCCTTATTTAAAATGGTTAATGCAAGTGTTTACAGTAATTTTGATTCATATAGTCCGGGCATTAGCTTGAGGAGCACATTGATAATGGATTTTCATGGTAATCTAGGCTTGCCTTTTTCATCTTGCCGTTGCTAAGTAGAGTCAGAGTTCTTTCATTTTCTTCTTTTAACCCATGATTTGACAAGCTTGTGAGCGTTCAATCCTCAGATATTCAATGAACTTAATGCCTTAGAACCAAATGAGTTTAATGTGTTCAAGGGAATCACGAAGAAGCATCTCTTCATGGGGATGATAGGTCTAACTCTAATACTTTAGGTAGAACCGTCCAGCTTTTTTCTTGATTGAGTTAGGTAATAACGTAAAAATTTATCGCGATCCTCTATTTTTTCTTCTCTTCAGGTCATTATCATAGAATTTCTCAGGAAGTTTATTTCATTATCATATTTATTATTATTGCTTTTATCAGGTAGGTAGCTTGTATGTCTCTGGTGATATTCATGGTAACTCCTAGAGAGTTTCTTACAACGTTCTAATTCTTATTTTTGTTTTATTTTATTTGAAATTCTGTTGATACATTGGATGATGAAATATTATGGAAAGAGCATTAACACCCGTAACCACTTGCTTTTTATTATTGGTCGTGAGCTCTTCACTAACGGTCTTTCCTTCATGGTTTGAAAACAGTTGGCCTCTGGCTCTTGTTGGAAAGCTAATACCCGTCCCCAGAACTCCGTTTGCAAGAATATTCTGTCGTCGAAGACGACGAAGACTCCAAAGTCACCGGAGTAAGAGTTCTTTGCTGCTTTTCTGTGCGAGCCAAGTTTTCAAGATTTTCAGTTGCCTTGCCGCTAATTTTCCTTTTCGTCCTGCAGGGCTACTGAGTGAATCTTGAATAAGCTGGGACAGTGTGTGTCTAGTTTACAAGACAACATGATAGGTTGACAGCACACTCCGGACGTAGATGGTTTATCACGTAGTTCTGACACGATAGTTCACTACCCTTTTTAGATTTTTCCGATGCATTTGCATTGCTTCCAGTGAAAGTATCTGTTCACAATTTGTGAGAATTGGACATGACTTAGGGGGAACTTTTTCACGCAGAATTTGTTTCTCCTCTGTTCCAATGAAGTTGAATGTGGAGAAATGAAGGTTGCTACGTGCTTGCAGTTTGACAAAGGCCTGTTGACTAAAAAGCTCGACTTATCATGATTTTCATAGGAGAAGACGGGTTGTTCTCAAATAATATCAAATAAGTCTCATTCAGCCAAGCCATAGTCGCATTTGGCTTTCTCATGAACTTTACACGACAACTATAAGGTTCTTTAATTTTAAAAGGCATTTCACTGTTTTCATCTCTGAGGCCCCCACCGTTGGGTTTCTTCCATTTTGGGACCAGATGAGACCGCTAGCTAAAGCATCTTTTTGTCCCCTTAGCAAAGCTAAACCGATTTATAGACACATTAGAATTACATTTGTTGCAACATAAAGGAAAATCGTAAGGCCATGCTTTTGAGAGTTACTTCTGCTAAAGCCTGGAGGGTTTTGTTAACCAAACATGATAGATTCAATAGGCTCAGAGGAGGTTAATATCTCATATTCTGGAAATGAAAAATTTAAAAATCAAGGACTAGGTTTTTCACCCTTGTTGTACAAGATATCTGTGACACACCCTTTTAGCTTGCGATAGAGCAGACAATGAAAATGGTACATGGCATTTCCGACTGTCGGCGCATAGTTTCCCCTGCAACAGGTTGGAGATTTGAGGCCTTTTTGAACGCCTTCACACATAACAATATCTTCCATCTGCAATTCCCCAAATACGTGAGGATCGTAATGCCCAAGTGTTGGTTCTACGGAATGGATATGTGTTTCTTTCTTTTACCTGGACTCTTTCACTATCTTGCGAAGTGTTCTCTACGAAAATCTAGTCATCCTGTAATCGACGGAAGCAGATTAGATGAATTACTGAAAATAATGGGAAATTTGAAGGAGAAAAAAGCTTGAACCTGAATAGCTATGGACATCTAACTTGACCATGTTGAGAAAACTTGCATAATTAATTCCCCATGAACTGGACCACCATCATACGATTCAGCGTCATGAGAAAGCGTTAAATGTGTGGAATGATGAATTTAAGATGATCCCACAGGACAAATGAATTAATGGATGTGAGTAGTGTCAAAAGTGACAAGGGATGAACTAGAATATGAAAACAGAGTTTCTGGAGGACAGTGAAAACTGATTGTTTTACAGGATATGATAGTAGAATAAATGAGAACATTTACAAATCCGTGTCTTTAGCTACTTAGCTCTACTTTCTAAAGGCATGCTGCACTATGACGTACTCTATTGCCGCTAACCTTTCCTGGGGTAATAACTATCGGCCAAAGGGCTGAAGGCATGCATATTCAACGCCACATCTTGTGAAGTATTTATCACCATGTAGCACTTTATCCTTACGAGGTTCAAAAGGTGGTTCTCATGCATAACACTTTGTTGCACATGGCACTTAGTTTTACGGATGAGTTACAAAGATTGAGCTTGATTCCGTCTGGATTGGACAACTCAATTTTTAGGCCCAAATAGGTGTGAGCCGTGATTTCGAGGTCCCCAATATTTTTATTGGGCTAATCTGGCCCATTTCAGACCTTAACTTCTTCGGCCTAGACTGACTCGAACAATTACTAAAAAAATATAAAAATATGTAATAAATAAAAATATAAAAATAAATAGTAGAAAGAACATTATTTATACTTAAAGCGCTTCAATAAAGTCCATATAAAAACAGAGTAATTTTTTAGGCCCGAAATATAACAACTAATCTACTAAAAAGAAAAATCAGGCTCGGCCTGAGTCGGTTTGGGGCCAAAGACATTGAAAACTGGCCCTTTCAACCCATGCTCACCCTTATTGAGTTCTTACAGTTCATAAATATCGATCCATAGTCAGTGCATATACTTGACATTCGATATCACACTTGACAAATGCATATTAACACAAGCGATCCGATTTACATATATAATATGATATATGATTTACAAATACTAAAGACATTAAAATCCATAAACTCGATCAATCAAAGTTTCACTTGTTTTCACTTTAATCGAATCAATATCTTCTAGTTCTCTTTTCTCTAACTCAAGAAACACAGACTAAATAACCCACTAGTCTCATTCTATACATCAAAATCTCTCTTTCGACCAAATGGACTTGTATATAATCTTATATATCTCTTTAGCAGTGGATTGATGCATTGATTAGTCACGAGTCATGTATCAACTAATTACAAAAACTATTCCTGACTAAGCTAATATGTAAGTGGCATCCAAAATCTCATGATTGTGAACGACTTATCTTTAAACTAAAACTGGGGACAAGAGCATGAACTATGAAATACTATTACATAGCCACTGAAATAGCGTGGCGACTGGGCATAATTTATGAGTGGATTCATTGATTAAGCATTTGACGGAATGAAGAGTCTTCGTCTCCGTGGACTTCTTAATCCTCACTTAATTGACGGGGCATTAATAGACTAAGCAAGTCCACCAACGCGTATTGAAGTCAATAGGACATGATAGAGTGCAGCCACTTTGTTTAATTGACAGAATAAGTTCCATCATTAATAATTATGAACTGGACAATATTATATTATATATTTAATATTTATATACTGAACTACATGACAGACTTTGATTGGACAATAAGTCATATCCAACAATTAATAACAATAATTATTGTGTTTGATATTTCTCTTTCTAGTTTTTTTCTCGTCAAAGTGAAAGCGGGGAAGAGGTGGCGATAGATATAAGTATAACACTACAAGCATTACTATAATTTCTTAATGGACGAAATGGCGCACTATCTGGCAGGCGCCGAGTCATCAATTAGGTGTTGGAATTAGCGTTTGAATAAAATTGGTCAGTGGGAAACTGATAATGGGGGCAAGGTCAATTAATGGAAATTTAGTTTTCTACTGCAGCATCATTTCTTCTCAAATTACATAAAAGTCCCCTCAAGCATTATTGACGTTTGTCTGACAATTGTTGAAGATTATTCAAATTGTTTTTAAATTGCTATACCGAAACGTATTGTTATTACATTTTCCCACATTGGTCTTAATTATTTTACCTATAGTTATTTAATTTTCATTAATTTCGATTTCATTGGAGTTAACTTCCACACTGAATTAAAACTCATGAATATGAAGATTTGTCATGTAAACTCGAGAGATTGATTCCATGTAGCCTTTGTAGTGTGTTTGACTTTTCTCTTTCTTGTTTTTGTTGTACCAATGAAAACTAGCAAGATGTTGATATATGAATTACCCCACATGTACTAAGACTTTACTCAAATTTATAAATGATATGGTGTGCAATGTAGTATGCACCACACCCATGTCATCAAATAAGTGTGGAATCAGTATTGGAATGAAGTTCGTCAAAAGGGGGAAAGAGATAAATTTGGCAAGATCAATTCAAGGAAATTTAGTTTTCTATTCCACCAACATTTCTTCTCAAAATTACACAAAGTGCTTTCGAGCAATAGGAGCTACCATTCAAGTTTGCCTAACAACTGTTGAAGCAATTTGGCGATGCATACTATATAGACAATCCATCTGATCTAGAGGTGGCCCCAAGGATTCACGAGGTGATTTTCACCATATGGCACTTTGCCATTACAAGGTTCAAGAAATAACTCCCAACGAGTAGGATTTTGTCCCACGTGACACTCAAGTCTAGGGTTTAAAAAAAAAAAAAAAAATCGAAAGAACGGGTAGGCCTAGATCAAGGGACTGCTGTTTCAGGTTAAAAAGGCCGGGGCTGAGATTTAGGGCTCCCCCTTGTTCTTTTTGGGCGGGTCTGCACCATCAGCAGGAGCATCTTTGGGATCTTAGGTCTGAAATGGCTTGAGCTGCTCAAACGATATATTAAAACTAAAAATTATAATATAAACATTCATAATTAATAAAAGAAAATGTGTTGTTTATACTCCAAACACTTTAATAAAGTCATAAGTAAGTTAAAATATAAACATATAACAAAAAGAATTTTGAGGGCCAAAATAATTTTATTTCATAAAAACGAAAAATCCCAAAAAAAATATTGGGTAAATATAATAAACTATACTTTTTTCCCCAAAAGATAGGCTCTCTAGTCTCTTTGTCCCCTCATCGGTACCATGGATAGTTTGTTGTATTAAACAGAGCGAAGAGGTCAGATTACTTTTCACAGAATGATCCAAAGCATCAGCAAATCAATTAGACCATTCTAATGTGAAAGCCACTTTTAGTTTTCTTGAATCCAAGTGCACAGTATGCAATCTCCTTTCATTGAGGGGCCAAAGGAAATTCCCAAATGCTTTTTTGATCACTTGAGCAAGAAAAGCATTGGACTAATGGCACGATGTACCGCACTTGAGAATTATAAAAATGATTTTTGCTTCAATAATGATAAAGATCACGACACTCGCACCTCCCACCATGATTATAGAAATTAAAAAAAAAAAACTTTTAATGTTGTAAAAGTGACTTTTGCTTTCACGTTTCTAAATTGAAAAGATTCCAAAACCCATTTCATTCGACCAGAAACAAAATTTGTTGGAAGACTTTTCCATTCAAAAAGAGATTTGTGGAAAATCATTGCCTTTTAGAAAAGGAAACAATGAGATTTGAACAATCTTTCAAAGGAAAAAACGAATGCGAGGTCTCACAATCCCCCGCCACACGCAGCAAGCCTAGTGAAAAACTCTTTTGAAGAACAAAATACCACGTTATGATGGAATTATTTCTATATAATTATTTATAAGAAAAAAGTATATTGTGTATCCCTATTTAGTGCCTTCATGAAAATTTTCAGAGTATAGCATTAGATACAAGGATTCGACACTTAGGGATGCATAATTAGGACATTTCGTTGTTGGAGGTGTTCACCAAAAAAGGCTGACTAGGGTGTCAGGAACCGAACCGAACTTAATCGAACCGAACCGAACCAAAAAATTCGATTTTTTGGATTCTGTCTGATTTTTCGGTTCGGTTCGATTCTCATTAAAAATTAATATTTTTTTATTGGTTTGGTTTTTATCGGTTAACCGAACCGAACCGAGCCAAAAAACCCGAAACCAGCCAAAGCCCTCCCTCCCTGGTTCTCTCACTTTGTTCGCGTTCTCTTCCGCTCGTGTCCTTCTTCAGTGAAGCTTTTCTCTCGCTCCTTCCTGGCCGGCCCTCCCCCACAAAACAGACTGCTCTCTGATGTATCTCTCCGGCCACCTCCTTCCTGTCGGCGATATGGTTTCGTGGAAAAACTGTCCCCAGCCCCCTTTGCAATGGCCGAGCCCCTCTTTTTCTCTCGGATCAGCACCTCTCTCCTTTCACTCGGCCGAAGAACTCTCCAAAAACCAGCGAGCTCCTCCGTCACCCGTTGCTCGAGCATGCGTTCCTCGCCTCAGCATCTTTTTGTCACACGTCCCTATCCCCTCACGCCACGCCAGCTCATGCATTCTAGAAGGCTCCCCGAATTCACTCTCGTCACTCGCGCGTCTTTCCCTTGCGTCACAGGCGCCCGTGATTTGTTGTCTCTAGACTTTGCTTGGTTGTTGTTTCTGCTTGGATTGTTGATTCATCTCCCAGTCGAGCTTTCGTTAGCTTTTTCGTGGGCGCACCCCAGATGTTCGACGTTTTGTCTAGGCCAGATCCGCGTCGATTTTCTTTGGTTTTGTGGGTTGGTCGTGGATGGTTCGAGGAAAGGGAAGGTTAACGGTGTTGGCACGGGTGGGTGTTGGAAGATGTCGGCATCAGGGCTACCTCGAATGGCGCCCGGTCGATGGGGCCGAGTTCTATCTTCCCGGCCAAGCTCGGTGGAAGCCGAGTCAAGTAGTCCGCCGGCAGTAGTCGATGCCTGTCGAAGGGAACGACCGACAGAGGGTGGTGGCTCGGTGATGGTGTGGGTGCTGGCTGCTTCGGCCGGTGGTGTTTTTGGGTGAGATTTGAGGAAAGCCTGTTTCGATGAAACAGGGAAGCTGCAGGCGTTGTTCGGGCACGGAGAAGAACGCAAGGAAGAAGAAGATTTAGGGAATAAAAAAAATTAAAAAATTGACAATAAAAAAGAGAAAGAATTGTAAACCAAAAAAAAAAAAACAGAAAAGAAAAAAAAACAAAAGTTGAAAACAAAAACCGAAAAACTGAACCGAACCAAAATTTCAGTTCGGACGATTTTTCTAATAGTTCGGTTCGGTTCGGTTTGAAAAACCGAACCGTTGACACCCCTAATATCAACCACCTTGACAGTAAAGATGCCGCTTTGCACCTTATAGTTTATATTGTTTCATGGGTTTCAAAGCGTAGGGTGTACGTTCTTTGAAACCTCAGAGTGCGATGTAAAATTGAGGACCAAAGAAAGTTCGGATAAGTCTACACTACTTTCCTCAGTGGAATCGGTCTATAATTGAATTGGACGCAGGACGAAGGTGTTAAGTGTAGCTAAGGCCAAAAGTGGGTCGCTGGGTGAAATGGGGAAACTATTGTTTGTTATGCTCAACTCCGTCCTCTTGTGGTGGTGGAGCTCAATCCCTAGCCCCAGCGCTTGCTCGCAAAACCAAACGGATTGGCTTGCGTTAGCATCCTTCAGAGATGCAATACATGAAGACCCACTTGGGGCCTTCAGCTCTTGGAATGATTCTATTCATCATTGTGAGTGGCAAGGTGTGTCATGCAGCAAAAGGCATCCTGGGAGGGTCACGTCCCTAGTCCTGAGATCACAAGGCTTGGGAGGCTTCCTATCTCCTCAAATAGGTAACCTCTCTTTCTTGAGAGTCATGATTTTGCAGAACAATAGCTTCCGCGGCAAAATCCCACCACAGATCGGCAACTTGCTTCGGCTTCGTGATCTCAATCTTAGTAAAAACTCATTTGGCGGGCCGATACCCTCAAATCTTTCCCACTTCTCAAGCCTCGAGGTCCTGGATCTCATGGATAACCAACTTGTGGGGCGAATTCATTTCAACCTTGGTTCTTTACCAAGGCTTATATTCTTGGGCTTGTCGGTGAACAGTCTTGTAGGTCCTATTCCTCCTTCCATTGGAAACCTCTCGCTGCTAGAGCAGCTCTCCCTGGAATATAATTCATTGTATGGAGAAATACCCGAGGAATTGTCCAGACTTGATAGATTGTTATTCTTCCAACTGTCATTCAACAAACTATCTGGTGAGATTCTACCGGGAATTTTTAACATCTCCAGAATTCTGTACTTCTTGGTTATGGGGAACCAGTTGCAGGGAAGCCTTCCCTCTGATATCGGCACCACTCTTCCTTCTCTCCTATACTTTGCCGGAAATGACAACTTGTTCACCGGGAAGATTCCGTCATCGTTAACGAATGTCACCGGTCTTTGGGGACTTTACCTTGCCAACAACAGTTTCTATGGGCCAATACCGAAAAATCTAGGAAGGCTAAAGAACCTATATACAATTTCGTTTTTTCATAACAAGTTGCAGGATGACCTAAGTTTTATTTCTTCTTTAGCCAATTGGTCCAACTTAGGATTTCTCGGAATGGGCTCGAACTTGATTTACGGATCCTTGCCAAGATCCATCTCTAATCTCTCCACTAGCATTAAGGGAATTTACATGTCAGACAATCGGATCCAAGGAGCTATTCCTTTAGCCTTCGGAAACCTCTTCAACTTGTCAACCTTGGATTTGGCAGATAATCTTCTAACCGATTGCATTCCCCATTCCATTGGAGCACTTCACAGCTTGCAGCACCTTTCTTTCGCCGGAAACATGCTTACTGGAGAGATACCATCTTCAATTGGCAACATGACGTTGTTAAGTATGATGTACCTTCAATCCAGCAATTTCCAAGGCTACATACCACAGAGTCTTAGCAACTGTACGCAACTAATTGTGCTTGATCTTTCAAACAATAATCTAAGTGGCTCGGTTCCAGTTGAAATCATGGGTCTTTCTTCCTTGTCAATCATCTTCAATTTAGTGCATAATAATTTAAGCGGATCTCTTCCATTGCAAGTTGGGTCTTTACAGAATCTCGCCGCATTAGATCTGTCTTACAACAGATTGACCGGCTTAATTCCAGACTCCATCAGCGGGTGCGTGAGATTGGAACGGCTTTACTTAGAAGCTAATTCATTTCATGGTCAAATCCCCAAAGCTTTACATCCATTACGAGGTCTTGAAGAGTTGGATCTTTCCAATAATAATTTTTCTGGTCCAATCCCAAGCTTCCTCGCAGATCTCTCACTGCTCAAGATTTTGAATTTGTCCTTCAATGAACTAGAAGGACAAGTTCCAGAGGACGGAGTTTTTCTTAATGCAAGTGCTGTATTGGTTTCTGGAAATAGGAAACTCTGTGGAGGTGCTCCAGGTTTGAAGCTTCCTCTTTGTAAATTATTAAGCTCTAACAAGTCTTCCACAACCAAGGCTATAGTGATATCAGTGGTGTCTGTCAGTTTGTTGTGTTTAGCTTTGTTATTCGTGTCTATCTTCTGTTATCGCAAAAAAAAGCAGACAAGAACCGATGCCTCAACGTCATCATTCTTCGAGAACCAATTCTTGAGGATCTCTTATCAAGAACTCCTCAAAGCTACTGACAAAGTCTCCGAGAACAATTTGATTGGTAAAGGGAGATATGGCACGGTTTATAAGGGAATTCTTGACAATAGTGCCATGGTGGCGGTGAAGGTGCTCAATTTAATGCAAAGAGGTGCTTCGAGAAGCTTTGTCTCTGAATGTCGAACACTAGGAATCATTAGACACAGAAACCTAGTGAAGATACTAAGTGTCTGTTCGAGCATGGACTTTTGTGGCAATGACTTCAGAGCTCTAATATACGAGTTCATGGAAAATGAGAGCTTGGAGGAATGGCTGCACCCTAGAACTGTAGGACAGGATGATGAGTGTGGCAAATCGAGAAATCTCGAACTAAAGCAAAGGTTAAACATTGCCATCGACATAGCTACTGCGATCAAATATCTCCACAAGGGTTGCAATCCAACAATCGTCCATGGAGATCTAAAACCGAGTAATGTGCTTCTAGACAACGACATGATGGCTCGAGTTGGAGATTTCGGGCTTGCAAAGATCATTTCAACAGTGTCTTTTGAGGCCATCGGAGTTCAAAATCAGGGGAGTTCAACTTCAACCGCAATCAGAGGATCTATAGGTTATGTGCCTCCTGGTATGAGTCTGTCCTATTTTCTTGATTAGTTTCGATTGTTTGTGATGGTAACATGAGAGAGTGTTAAAAGAAGTGAATAAACTATGATCCTTGATATTATGCGATGCTTCAGATGCTTTGATACCTCCTTCTCACAACGCAATTTCCTCTTTACCTTATTAATAGTAGCATGTCCTAATCGTAAATGAGAATAAACCATTGTAAATTTCATCAATGAATGGAAATTCTTTTTATCAAAACTAGTTCGTGCCAATAAATGGATTAAGCATGTTGTGTCATCTCATATTTATATTTTCTTTTTGTAATTCATATTTTACCTCATATTATGCTCATGCTATGTAAATGAATTGTGACTAATTTTGTCATAAAGTCAATTACGGTACGAGAACTTGTGATTCACTCTCGGTATGATATGACTTAAGGTCTTGACTACAAGTAATTTATCCCTTACGGTGGACTATTTCCTGTTGACTTCACCTATAATCCTTTATTTGTAAAAATATTTTTAAATGACATGACATTTAAGTGGGAAGGTGTCGGAGGTCTTGAACCCACAAGTGCATGATAATATCACACAACATACACTAATTGACACTACAATGGGCTCTATCCAACTTTCATTCTCTCTAAACTTCTTGTTAAGAGCATACTAAGACAGATTTACGCATTTTGCACTTAAAAATTCTTCGGCATCAACAAATCATTCCAAGTCTCTTCTTTTCCCCACGTTCTTCTAGGCATTTTCTTCTCTTCTACCTTGTAGAAAAGAAATAGTGTGGTATATGTATCAAACTCAATTCGAATCACGAAAATGATGAGCCTCATGTGCATTCCATTCCATGTGTGTTCAGTCAAAACAGGTGGCACAAATTTAGTTAATACATGTACTAAGTGCAATAAATAGTTTCTGCCGAGATCTTCATCCCATATATTTTCTTCTTTTTCTATTTTCCCCTAAACCCTACTAGAGGAAAAAGTCGCTCTTGATGTTTAGGCAATTTGTTTAGCAAACATGTGACAACTTTGGGTGCACTTAGTAATTTTTACACGTTGTTATCTGATCTTTCGTGCACTTTTATGAGTCCTAATATTTTATTTCTCTATGGTTAATGCATTCCAACTTTAGTGACAATTTTTACTACTTTAGCATAGACAGGCAATAAACATCAGCCATAGCCAATAAAATAAATGGAAGTCAAACAAAGAGATACGGAAGAAAAAATCAATAGGGGGTTTTATGACCCTTTTACCTTGCTTCGGTAGAGGATCCCTTGGCCTATGCCATGCATAGCAAGCCTGACTGTGAAGTGAGTGAGGGCTTACGAGCCATTGCTCTACGCTGGGCGTGACCAGCGCAAGCCCTCACAACTGTCCTTGGTAAGCTCTTGCAAATGGACATCAAGCAAAATTCCATGTGACTTAGAAACTTTTTCTAAACAATTAACTTCAAAAAGAAAAAAATATTCGTTCTTATTAATGTCTTGATGAAATTTTCAGAGTATGGCATGGGACACAAGGTTTCTACACTTGGGGATGCATATAGCTATGGCATTCTATTATTGGAGATGTTCACTGGAAAGAGACCCACTGAAGAGGCCTTTGGGCACCATCTTAACCTCCACAACTTCGTCCAAATGGCGCTTCCGGATCGAGCAATAGACATCATAGACTTAAGGCTTTGGAGTGAAGTTGGTGATCGACATCAAGAGATCAAGATAAGAGATTGCATTATCTCCATATTCGAAGTTGGAGTCGCATGTTCAATGGAATCACCATCGGATCGGATGGACATGACTGAGGCAATCAAGAAATTACACTTGATCAAGGTGAATTACAAAACCAAAGAGAGGAGGATAGGTATGTAGCTAAATCACTCGTTTCATCTTAGAACTCCTTTACTAGTAGAGAAAATCATTGTGCAAAGGGAGTGCTAGCAAATTGACATGAATGTCTACCTAGCTAGTATGCCTACCCATTCCCAATATATGTATTTTTAATAATTACACCAAAATCTATATTTAATCATCGTAGAAAGGGATGTATGGATTTATAGTCTACCTATTTCCACTAAGTAACCATGTAAAATTTGATGAATTTGCTTATTTGCACAATTCTCTTCATTTCTGATGCCGACCGTGGATCTTAGTTTATGATATTCGATCTAGGGCCCAGATCGTTGGAGCATCACCGGTGGCCATTTCTCTCTCTCTCTCTCTCTCTCCCCCGCATGTGCTTGTGTGCTTCACTGTTAGTCAATTGAACACCAAGCTTGATCGAATAGTTATGGGACCAGTTCAATCAAATCCGAAGAGGACGAAGAGGAAGGCAACCTCATCACAAGATCATGAGAAGAGGAAGGCCGACTCTCGATGTTGCGGTTGAGCATAAGCTCACTATCAACTAGAAGCCAAAGCTAGATTGAATTTGGGCGACATTGTCAATGAAATTCTGTTGCAGTCACAGTGCCGACATCTGCACCCACCGTGTATGTCCCCTACCTACTCTTCAAACCTCCGTTTTCATTGCCATGTCATTTATGGAGATACAAAGTTAACAAACACATAAATGGGACAAGATCAAAAAGGAAACACGGACGTATATTTGTTGCACTTCTTAGTGTGATCATCACATTGTCTAGTAATCTTTGTCAAGTCTTCCTACTCAACCAACTCTCCCTTTCTTCACCATTAGCCATCGTCTCTAGCTATTGTGGCCACCTGTCATCACTGCCCTCCACATCTCGCTGCTATCTCCGTCATGTCATCTGCTTTCTCTATTCGCAAACCGAAAACACTCTCTCCCTCACTTTGTCTCTTCTCTCGCTGCCAAATCCCTGTAAGGTCTTGGCACCACAATTGATGACTTGATCTAGCCATGGCCTTTGAGATCTCACCTCAATCTCAATGGACAGGCAGATGGAGGAGGCATCCGCAGATTTTGAGATGACCTAATGATTTTGTCATTGTCGACAAAGTAATTGGAGATGATGAGAGGAGCTCGATGCGAGGTCTTGAGACCTGCCAAAGGCATAAACTTAACATTCAGTTGAGCTCATCTGTCCTTATATGAGAGGGAGAGAGATAGCTACACGAAATTAGGGACGACGATTGACATTGAAGCAATAGGGGAGAGAGAGTGAACGGAGCGTGACATGACCCCTTGTAAGCACTGGCAGTGAATGGTGGAGTGAGGACGGTCAAGATTGATGGTGGCACCAGAGGCATGTCAATGACACAAGCTGGGCGTGGTTGCGGGGCCTCGATAAGGGGGGAGAAACACAGGGAGGAGAAGAGAGATTGGTGTTAGGATCTCGAGGAGTGATTGGATAAGGTGTAAAATCAACAAGAGAGACTCGTGTCTCGATCTGGTGATGGAGACAGCGAATAAGTAAATTAACCCGCACAATGGATCTGCATCCAAGAGACATAAAAGACAATGCCCTAGATCTAACGTAAAATTGGTAACACGATGGCATAATCAAGAAAACGAGAAGCAAACATAAACCGACTCATAGCATGGTCGGCCTAGGCTATGTTAGGGCAAATGACCATAAAAGATATACTCCATTATTGACCAACTGTCAATAGGGTGTAATGTCTTACAATAGAATGTCATCAACAAGGTCAAGTTTGGCATTAAGATCAACAAGATCGGGGCGGTAGGCTTCATGGATTGAAATCGAACCAGGAACAATCTAGCTATAATACCAAGTCAGTATGTGAGAAAGTATTGAATTGTGCGTTGCTTTATCAAATAATGTATTACATTATACGGGTACTTGTATCCAAAAAAATAAACACAAATAGGGAAGTAATCTAATGAAGAAATTAACATAGGAATTAATAGTAAAGCCCGAATCAATTGAAACCAATTACAGTCCGCACAACATCACATAATCTCGAACATTTCCTAAGATTGAAATTCATCATAACAATAAACATGTGCTTTTCATAATTTTTCTATGAAAGTTTGAGATTGAAATTGATCTCGCAAGTTTGTTTTATAGATTATAAATTTTTCTATTTTTTTTTTTTTACCTTTTTGGTCAATATAGTAGAGATTGTTGAGATTAGTGGCCTTGGCTGTACTTGTTAACAAAGCAGTGGAAGGATGACCACATCCTATGGTAAATCAAAAAGGAAAACAGTGCTCTCCTGCAATTAGCTTACAATTAGCCAATAACTAGCTAACAATCATCACATATGCCCTTCCTCTAGTAGCATGGAGCATAAAAGTCGAAAGAGCAAGAATACTTGAAATCTGCCAAAGCCATTTCAAGCAGTCGCAGATTATTGTTAATTTGCTAGTAATAATCTTGCTTAAATTGCTTTTATGCACAACATGTTATTCATCCATATTTTCCAAAACTAGCTATTTCTAATACTAAAATCTAACAACCTAATCAAGGCCTATTTTTCTAACCAATTTTCCATTTTTATTTTCCAGAATTTTTTATTTTTTTATTATTTTCGTTTCCTTATCTTATTCTCGGTCCCTCTCTGAATCAAATCTTCAATGAGATACTCCATGAATTTTAGCATCACCTCAGTCAAAGCAATTGGTAATAAACATGCTCAATGATAAAGAAATCATCAACATTCAAACACCACATCACGGGTAATTAGAACACCACTTGGATGGGCTTCAGATCAATTCAATCTACACGCAAAAGAGAGTGACCAGCAAAGGAATGCTGATGATAGCCCATCTACAGCAAGTTCAAGGCACAGCAACATGGTTATTCGTTGAAAATTATCACCAATTCACCGTAACAATCTCCTAAATCATCATGCTGAGGTGAGATCGTAGTGATATAGCTTCATCACATGCCAGAGGGGTTTCGGTAGGACTGAAGAAAAGCAAATGTTAAGCAAAGCCTCCTAAAAACTTGGTTTCACAAATCGCAAGACATCAATTCCCCTAAAGCAATCAATAATTCCCCAAAGAACTGCGGCTACTTTTTTTTTTTTTTTTTTTTTTTTTTGGGGGTGGGGGGTGGAATTAAAGATATGGAAGACCTCAAGCTTTCCATATACGAATACGATCACATCGTAACACCTACTCAGGATAGCAAGGGAAGAGAGAGAGAGAGAGAGAGAGAGAGAGAGAGAGAGAGAGTAGGCAAAAGAAGGATTCGCCTGTACTGAATTGATATTTACTCACAAAATTTATATGCATGTACCCGTACTCAAACCTTTCACTTCAAGTTGAGAGCAATGTGGACACGGAAAGTGCATGAGTTTCACCCAGTGCTGTACAACTTCGACTTCGTCCTCGCAGGGCCTTGAAACACAGCAATAACAAAGATGTAAATGACAGACAGAAAAGGAAAAAAACATGTAATGAAGACAACGAAAAGCAGAGAGAAGATAGAGAGTCCATATTAATGATTGTGACCTCGTCAAGTGCAGTCAGCGAGCTTCCCTGAACTTCTATTTTGAGATATAAGCTCTCGGCAGCATATTCAGCGGATTTCAGCGAACATAATCGCTCATTCGCAAGGGAGATGTGTCCAGTAAACATAACATTGTAAGCACTAACAGAAAAAGATGAGAAGTCTAATCCAACAAAAAGAGTATAACAAGTTTAATCCAACAATAAGCATATGAACAACAGAATCAATACGGTTCCACTCGTATTTGGCAAACATACTTCAGTATTGATTTAGTTTCATATAGGACTCATGTGCAAGAATGGACATGACCAATTTACCACTGATTAAAGGAGGACCAAAATTCTTTACAATCTCAAAGCATGAATAGCAAAGAGAGAAGATGTTAGCATGGCACTGTGAAGATTTAGCTGAAAGATACTCACTTCTTTACTCTTCACTCATTTACACACATACGTGCACAAGCACTCCCCAAGCACCTCACTCCTCTCTGTTTGTCTTTCTTTCCTCATGCTTTTTTATGTTAGTTCATGGCAAAGAGCTAATCCATCCAAGGTAGGACCTTCCAGGCTCTCAATAGATTTGAGAGTACGACATCTCTCCTACTTACCCCAGTCAGAATAGTCCATGTATTTTGCACGACAAACGGTTCTACCTTCCAGAGAAAATCACATTATGATGCAAGCCAATAGGCGCATCTGCCTCTTGAGAAATTTTCTATCCTATCATCTCAATATGAAAGCTTCCCCGGCCACTATGATGAATAGCAATCAGTGCAATTGAGAAATCCTGGATTAGCCCATGTGACAGCTCAAAGGAAATTCATGAGTGTAATCAAATTCGGAAGTGCATAATTATTAAGCATTGTTAAAGCACATACCAAATTAAGACCACAACACCAATCAGCCGAACAAGAGAATACACAACCAGCGAGCATAATCTCAATCTGGCGAATATAATCCATCAGATGCCAAAACGAATTCAAGACCCCTTGGGTATATGTAAGTCGACATGCTTTGCTCGTCTAGATATTTGATTAACATGAATCTATACTTGGCATAATATCAGAAGCAGAGACAACATATATGGATGGATTTGAACAACAATTCAAGTAGTCATGGCATATGGAGATCTCGGCCATAATCTAAAATCACTGGAAACAGAGGACCTGTAAGTGAGTCGAACATGTACATTACGCAACAATCATTCCAGACACCAAAGCATAAGAACGCTTCTCAAAATTGTATTCCGAATTCGTTCAGGCATTTTAAGAAATCTTTGGTGGTCACAATCATCATTCTACTTTCACTCAAAAACGTAATTAAAAATCTCGGATTCAACTCAATAAAACAGAGCAATGACGTACATCCCTCGGAGTCCGTCTTTGGCCAAGAACAGCCATGGAATAGCGGACCGAGGTCTTGGAGGCGTCGTCACAGGTGATCTGCCTCCGCAAAGAAGCTCCAAACGAATCTCTGAGCTCTTCGAACTTCACGGCCTGAAGATTTGAAGAGGTCGGGGCCATCACGAGACATGGAACCCCACATTGCTGCGTAGCATCATGCCCTGGTGAAAATCGAGAAGTCGTCGATGGTGAAGATCATCGAACTCTCGTCGCACGACATCAGGCACGTGCGAGGCTAAGGAGAATAGAATATCAGCAGCTGCTGGAATGGGAACGCCAGAGACGTCATCTTCTCGATGTGTTATAAAAACATGCTAGAATGAATGATTCCGACTTCGTCTATGAAGATCCTAGTAGTAATATCTCTAAATGAAAACTCATTTTTCGGAAAATAACCAACCAAGGACTTGGCATCGGTTGACGAATTAGCTAGAGAAGCACCGAAATTCATTTCTTGAAGAAGAAATAATGGGTAAATCGGATGCATGCATCCCAAGTTCATACCAATTGAATATGGTAAATCACACAAACACACACACACACACACATATATATATATATATAAACCACGTTGGACAATCTAGAAACAATTAGGTTTCCAGACTCATGCATGCAATAACCTTCCTTTTCTAGAAGAGAGAATGGATCGTGCTGATAATAAACTCTCTCAATTCATGAGACAACATATTACTGGTTACTTTTTATATGCCTACCATGGTCGTCCGCTAGACAAGAAAGTAGACAAAAGCTCACGTGATTAGAGCATTATTCATATGGTGCTCTTACTTTTAAATGTGAAAGCTTTAATATAGACGAAAAAGAAAAAGAAAATGCAAGACATTTGAATGTTTCATATGTACAAATCTAATTATCTCACATATCATTCAACCAACTATTGCATCATCACCTTGCAAGGCGTGGGAATCAAAATCCACCCTTGAAATCAAATCATCTCCACCCCAATCCCCCTAAGAAAGTGGGAATTCGAACCCCAACCTTCCCATTCTCATGTGGGAAACATGAGAAGGATGGCTAAATGCTAGTAACTATATTACCATGATTGATATACGTATTTAAGCCCGGCCTAGTAGGATAGGATGGTTTGCAGTTTGTATTCTCTAGGCCTCACACGATGGGAGCTCGGGTGAAAATCTAGAGTTTTAGCCACGAAAAAAAAGAAAAATCCCCCCTCAACGTTATAATGCATTCTAGAATTATAATTATTGGGAGACAAAAAAAACGAACCAATACTTTGCATTATCTATTGTTACAATTTCTTCTACTTCAGGTGAAAAGTACTTGGCTTTTGAAGGCTATGAGTCATGACGAAACGTACATAATAAAAGGATAAAGGAGAATTTATGCAATAATTTAGAATTTAGGGGATAGAAGGGATGTATTTTTTGTCCGCAAATTATATATCTATCTATGCTATCTTTAATTTATCATTCCGGTTAACATATAAGCAGACAAAGCTCTAAGGACATAACAAAGTGAAAGTTTAGGACAAATATGAGAACATTTGATAAATTGTTGTTTAGTAGATGATAAACTGTTGTAGGAGGAACTATTAAATGAACATAGACTTAGAGGTGTCAAAATGGGTCATGAAGCCATTTGTTGACCATATATTTGGGGCTAGGTTGTAAATGGGTTGTTAAACACTTGAAGGGTTGGGTGAAAATAAGTTTAAAATATTGAAGTTCAACTAGAGTGGGTCTAACCATTGGGGTTTGCCCCAGTGGCCACCCTTCCAACATGGAAGGGAGAGGTGGGGGTTTCGAATCCTCACATTCTCACGGAGGTTGGGGTGGGGACGAATTAGTTTCGGGAGTGGGTTTCGACTTCCAGGCCCTGCAAGAAGACAGAACAAAAATCTAAAAGTGAGAGTTAGAATAGGAATAGAATAGGATTGACAAAAAAAAAAAAAAAAAACTAGAGTGGGTCATAAATGGGTGTCTAGGGAATCCATTTATGATCCATTTAAAATTTAAATTTGTATCAGTTGGGTAGGGGAAATTTGGACCATTTTTTTTTTTTTTGTTCTAGAGGTGACTTTCAATATGCATTGCTTTGCATTTACAAGATTCAAGAGATGACTCTTATAATGTAGAACTTTGTCCCACATGGCACTTTGCCCACCGTGGACCTAATTTGACCAGCGCGAATCCTCAAGTCGGAATAGGCCCAGGCCGAGATTTCCGGCTCCCCCCTTTTTTCCAGGGCAATTTGCACCTTCGGGCTTGAGAGAGGCCCCAAATGGCCCAAACCGGCTGAACTATATCTAAATATATAGATATATACATATATATATATATATCTATATATATATCAATATTAAATATAAAGCATATATAATAGAAAATACATTATTATTAATAATAAATATTTAATTAATTCGTAAATAAGTTGAAGTTAACATGTAAAAAAGAGTATTTTTGAGGCCCAAAATATAATAACGGATCTTTTTTTACTTTAAAAAGAAACAAGAGAAATTCGGGTGAGTTTCGAACTGGTTTGGAGCAAATGACTTTTGGAAGTTCTATGGACTTGTCAATCATTAGGTAATGACTTCTTTTTTATTGGGGTTCAAGTAATGGTCGTTAGCTTACATGCCACATTTGATGGAATGAATGTTTAGTCTTTGTCTCCATGGGCTGCTCGATCCTCTCATGATTGATGGTGAATGTAAGGCACCAATTTGTTTAGTCTCTAGTCTTTGGTTTTCACATCGAAGGACTTCGTAGAATACGAGGCACCAATATTAATATTGCTTTCTCTCCCCTCAACTTTTTAAAGGAGGATCCTCTTGGACAATGCTATCATATATATTAGTATTAATATACCAAATCACATGGCAGACCATAAGTGAATAATAAGGCACCAATTTTGCATTCATTGGTAGGCTCGAACAATACATTCTAGGGCTTCGTCACTAAGTGGGCTAGGCCAACAGCTTTGAGGCTCATTCTAGTTTGCCCATTCATTTATGAAAGTTACTTTGATAAATATTAGTTTTAGATTATCTACCTTGAAATACAAACTTTGTTAATATTGGAATAGAAATTAAGGCTTAAAACAGAAAAAGAAAAGTATTTTATGACAAATTTAAACTGAAATACAGCAAAAGTATAAAATTATTTTCTATTTATGTTTTCCATTTTATCTAATATTTAGCTCAGCCTTTTTCTTTCCTTAAAAAAAAAAAAAAAAAAGACATCGTCCCTGTTATTTTTATTGGGCCAATAAATTCTAGTGGGCGAGCTAGACACTTGCCAGTTTGGATTTGTACATGGCCCCTAAAAGTTCGAATCAAACATGTTCAGTGATCCAATCTAGTAAGTGTACCTGATCTCGCCATATTCAGATATGTTTTCCCCTACGTTTGATCATTTATCTCTTAGAGCATACGAAATGGATGGGACGAGACGTCTTGACTATTAATTAACGTGGGGATTGGGACAAGGCGCCCTTATTCCCCCCATTCCACGGCAAAGGGTGAGCTGAGCTAGTAATTAACTGCATTAATTATTTTTTTTTAAAGAAAAGATGCGGTAATACACTAGGAGATAATTTTAATGGAAAAGAAAAGTGTGAGGACTCAAACAAGCATGTGGGTTTCATTCAATTGACCAATGGAAACTTCACAAATCATTTAATAAAGATGATTTAATGCTTATCCTTGGTACATTTAGCATTTCTCTAACCTCAATAAAGAAGGCGCCATATAATATTTTCGGAAGCTATCATCAAATTTCCAATCATAACCCAAAATAAATATCTTACTCATGCATTTAATATTTTTGGAACTCGCTTTCATGCAAACATAATTTTAAAAAGTTGAGATTGCATCAAGCTTGACTACTTGAGCTTGATGTTTCAGCTTTTGGTGCTTGACTTATAATTGACTTGGACTTTAAACCAATTTCTTTTGAAAAGCCAAAAGAAATAACCGAAAGTAGGGGAGAAAACTTTAACCCAAGACACGGCAGATGTAAAAGGAATTTTGTGTAAAGAGAGAAGAGTTTCAAGATAACTTTACCTTTTTATGAGTCTCATGTTCATATAAAGAATCAACGGAGCCACTTTTTGTTAAGGATGTGAAAGTTTCATTCCTACTGGATCCTCTCATGATTGACGGCGAATATAAGGCATCAATTTGTTCAGTCTCCGGTCTTCGGTCTTTGTCCCCATGGACTTCATAGAATACAAGGCACCAATATTAATATTGCTTTCTCTCCCCTCAACTTTTTGAAGGAGTGCCCTATTGGACAATGCTATATGATAGATTAGTATTAATATACCAAACCACATGGCGGATCGAAAGTGAATAATTAGCCATATTTGATAATTAATGACAATATGCCACGTCACTTATTATGCCAAATATACGAGACATTCTTAGTGTTTTTGACATTTCTCTGTATTGCTTTGGTTGTAAAAATGAAAACTACTGACACGTTGATATATGAATGACACCACCACATGTGCTAAGACTTTACTCAAATTTTCTAAGTGAAATGGTGTGCAGTGTGGTATGCACCCATGTCATCAAATAAGTGTGGAATTAGGATTAGAATGGAGATTGTCAAAAGGGGGAAAGAGATAAATTGAGCAAGATCAATTAAAAGAAATTTAGTTTTCTATTCCACCATAATTTCTTCTCAAAATTACACAATGCTCTCAAGCATCATTAGGAGTTGCCATTCAAGTTTGTCTGACAATCGTTGAAGCAATTCGATGATGCCTTCCATATAGACAATCCAACAAATCTAGAGATGGCCCCATGCATTCACGACATGCTTTTCACCATATAGCACTTTGCCTCTTTACAAGGTTCAAGAAATAGCTCCCGAGGTGTAGGACTTTGTCCCACATAACATTCAGTTCTAGGGGTGGAAAAAAAAGAAGATCTAAAGAACAATTTGGCCTAGATCATACGGCCGACTTTTTCAGGTTTGAAGTGGCCAAGGCTGAAATTTAGGATTCCCCCTTATTCTTTTTTGAGCCAATCCGCACCTTCAGCTTTAGCATCTTCGGGATTTCAGGACTAATGTGGATCGATCTGGTCAAATTATATATTAAAACTAAAAAATATAATCAAAAGATTCATAATTAATGTAGAAGATGTTTTAATTATACTCCGACCACTTGAATAAACTCATAAGTAAGTTAAAATATGAACATATAAAAAATGATTTTTGAGGCCCAAAATATAATAACTAATCTATTTTTAATTCATAAAAAATGAAACAAAAATCCAGTAAAATTATTAAACTATAATTTTTTCCCAAAAAATAGGCTCTCTAGTCTCTCTTCCCCTCATTGGTACCATGGATAGTGTGTCGTATTAAACAGTGACAAAGAGGTCAGATTGCTTTTCACAGAATAATCCAGAGCTTTAGTGAATCAATTAGAATATTTTAATGCAAAAATCAATTGTAATTTTCTTGAATCCAAGTGCACGGGACGCAATCTCTTTTTCACAACATGACTCATGTACATTTCTTTTGAGGGGCCAAAGGAAGTTCCCAAGGGCTTTGATGACTTGAGCAGGAAAAGTATTGGACTAATTGCATGATGCACCGCACTCAAGAACTATAAAAATGATTTTTGTTTCAATAATGATAAAGATCCCGACACTCGCGCATCACACCACGATTAAAGAAATTAAAAATAAAACTTTTGCTGTAATAAAAGTGAGTTTTGCTTTCACATTTCTAGATTGAAAAGATGCCCAAAATCGATTTCATTCGACCAGAAAAAAGAATTTGTTGGGTGACTTTTTCATTCAAAAAGACATTATGTGGAAAATATGAGGCACCAGTTATTAAATTATGGTTTGAGTTTGAATTAGGTACGAGACCCAACTCATTTAACAGATTCTGATTTGTTCAAAATATGGTGTTCCTTTTTAATCAGTATCATATTTTGATTTGTTGGGCGGTGCTACTTAACTATTAAATGTATTGAAGGTTTGGTTCTGTTGAAGATAAATATCCAAGTTTAACCGAGGGAGCAAACATTAGTCGGACTCCACTCAACGCGTCCAGTTTTAGGGCTTTTTTAATATCCTGAAGAAGACGTACTGTTGAAGTCTCTGTTTTATATCCCCGCACAAGAGGACTCTCTCTTTAGCGAAGAAAAAAAGGGGACGCACCAGTAACGCTTTCTTTGATCGCACCGAGTTCTACAATCAGTGGATTTTGTGACGCGAGTCGCATAATGAGTCGTTCTATCAATAAACACCGTGAGTTTAGATGTAATCAAGGCATGGAAAACACTCGAACTTGCAAGTAATTGTAACTCTATTTTTCTCCGATTTTTAGTGGATTATAGCTGCTTACTCTTCCAGCTGCATAGATATCGATTTTCGGACTGAACCACGGAAATCTCAGGAGTTCTTCATTATTTCTCACTTATTTTCTCGGTGATTTCGCATTAATTATTTACAAAATTTGGTTAGTTTCCACATTATTTTATAATAATTTATTCAATCTTCAGTCTTCAGTCTTCAGGAGAGAGAAAGTTTACGGAACTTCCCATGATGGAGTTAGTCAATAATTAATTTTGCATAGAGAGAGGAGGTTTATAAATTCAGCTCAGACTGAAAGAGGATCACTGGACGAGATGGGGAAGCACCTATTTCTTATTCTCAACTCTATTCTCTTGTGGTGGTGGAGCTCAATCACAATCTCCAAAGCATACTCACAAAACCAAACGGATAGGTCCGCATTAGCCTTCTTAAAAAATGCAATACACAAAGACCCATTTGGGGTCTTGAGTTCTTGGAATGATTCTACTCATCATTGTGAGTGGCAAGGTGTTTTGTGCAGCAAAAGACATCCTGGGAGGGTCACATCTCTGGTCCTAAGATCACAAGGCTTGGAAGGCTTCCTATCTCCTCACATAGGTAACCTCTCTTTTCTGAGGGTCATAATTCTGCAGAACAACAGCTTACATGGTGAAATCCCACCACAGATTGGCAACTTGCTTCGGCTACGTGTTCTTGTTCTTAGGAGAAACTCATTTGGTGGGCCGATACCCTCCAATCTTTCCCGCTGCTCGAACCTTGAGACCCTGAATCTCATAGACAACCAACTTGTGGGGGGAATTCATTCCGATCTTGGTTCTTTAACAAGACTTAAAGTTTTGGGCTTGTATAAGAACAATCTTGTAGGTCCTATTCCTCGTTCGATTGGAAACCACTCGCTGCTACGACAGCTCTCCCTGGGAGGAAATGCGTTAAGCGGAGAAATACCTGAGGAATTGTCCAGACTCAAGAGATTGATACTTTTCCAACTATCTTCCAACAAACTAACCGGTGAGATTCCAGCAGGGATTTTAAACATCTCTAACATCAAGTTATTCGATGTTAGTTATAACCAGTTGTGGGGAAGCTTTCTCAATGATGTCGGCACCGCTTCTCCTTCTCTCTATTTACTTGGCGCCAGCAATAACTTGTTCACTGGGATGCTTCCGTCAACGTTAACGAATGCCACAGGTCTTGAGCAACTTTTCCTTTACTACAACGGTTTTCATGGACCAATACCGAAAAATCTGGGAAGGCTAAAGGGCCTTTACATAATTGAATTGGGTTATAACCACTTGCAGGGTGACTTGAGTTTTATTTCTTCTTTAGTTAATTGTTCCAACTTAAACAGTCTCGGGATGCGAGATAACTTGATTCACGGATCGTTGCCGAGATCCTTCTCCAATCTCTCCGCCAGCATTGAGTGGATTTCTATGTCAAACAATCAGATCCAAGGATCTATTCCTTTAGCCCTCGGAAATCTTTTCAACTTGTCTTTCTTGGATTTAAGAAATAATTTTTTAACTGATTGCATTCCTCATTCCATCGGAGCACTTTCCAACTTGCAAAGACTTGGTTTAGGCGGGAACATGTTGACTGGAGAGATACCGTCTTCAATTGGTAACATTACGTTGTTAAATCTCCTTGACCTTTCCTCCAACATTTTCCAAGGCCACATACCACAAAGTCTCGGCAACTGCAAGCAATTAATTGGGCTTGATCTTTCAAACAATAACCTATTTGGCTCAGTTCCTATCGAAATCATGGGTCTTTCTTCCTTATCGGTCGTCCTTAATTTAGCAAATAATAATTTAAGTGGATCTCTTCCATTGCAAGTTGGATCTTTAAAGAATCTTGGCGAATTAGATCTATCTTACAACAGACTGAACGGCTTAATTCCAGCGTCCATCAGCGAGTGCTTGGTATTGGAAGGACTTTACTTAGAAGCTAATTCTTTTCATGGTCAAATCCCCGAAGCTTTACGTCCATTACGGGGTCTACAAGAGCTAGACCTTTCCAATAATAATTTTTCTGGTCCAATCCCGAGCTTTCTTGCAGGGCTCTTACTACTCAAGTACTTGAATTTGTCCTTCAATCAACTAGAAGGACAAGTTCCAGAGGGTGGAGTTTTTCTTAATACCAGTTCTGTATCGATTTATGGAAATACGAAACTCTGTGGAGGTGTTCCCATTCTGAAGCTTCCTCTTTGCAAATCATCAAGCTCTAAGAAGTCTTCTTCAACCAAGGCCAAAGTAATATTTGTGGTAGCTGGCAGTTTGTTATGTTTAGCTTTGTTGCTCCTATGTTTGTCTATCTTTTATCGCAAAAAGAAGCAAACAACAACCAATGCCTCCACTTCATTAGCTTTCGAGAACCAATTCTTGAGGATTTCTTATGAAGAACTCCTAAGAGCGACTAACAGATTCTCCAAGACCAATTTGATTGGTAAAGGGAGATATAGCATGGTTTATAAGGGGATTCTTGATGGAGGTGCCACGGTGGCAACGAAGGTGCTCAATCTAATGCAAAGAGGTGCTTCAAGGAGCTTTATCTCTGAATGTCGAACTCTAGGAACCATTAGACACCGAAACCTCGTGAAGATACTAAGTGTCTGTTCAAGCGTGGACTTTTGTGGCAATGACTTCAAAGCTCTAATATATGAGTTCATGGCTAATGAGAGCTTGGAGGAGTGGCTGCACCCTGGAACCATAGGACGAGATGATGAGTGTAGCGAATCGAGAAATCTAAGACTAGTACAAAGATTAAACATCGCCATTGACATAGCTACCGCGATCAAATATCTCCACGAGGGTTGCTATCCAGCCATCGTCCATGGAGATCTGAAGCCGAGTAATGTGCTTCTGGACAACGACATGATGGCTCGAGTTGGAGATTTCGGGCTTGCAAAGATCATTTCAACGGTGTCTGCCGAAGCCATAGGAGTTCAAGACCAGGGTAGTTCAACTTCAACCATAGTCAAAGGATCCATCGGTTATGTGCCTCCAGGTATGAAACTGTCATATTTTCTCGATTAGTTTTTATTAGATTGCGATAGTAATATGTGAGTGCCAAAAGTTTGACTAAACAATTATTCTTGACGTTATGTTATGATTTGTATGCTCTGACACCTCTTTCTCACAACTCAATTCCTCTTTCCGCTATTAATAGCTTCCGTAGAAAAAGAAAATACGTATCTTTTTGTATGGAAAGATTAATAGTAGCTTGCCCTAATCGTATTTTAAATTGAGATGAGAATAAACCATCGTAATTTTGATCAATGAGTGGAAAATTTTTAGACAACTTGTGAATCCATGTGAATAAATAGATTAAGCATATTGTATCATCTCATATTTATATTTTCTTTTTATAATTCGTATTTTGTCTCATATCATGTTCATGCCATTAAAATAGATTGCGAATCTCTTTTGGAATGTCATGACTTAAGGTCTTAACAATAAGTAATTTTTCCTTTATGGCATACTCTTTCATGACCAATTATTTAGTATTAGAAAAATATATTAGATGACATGACATTTATGCCAGAAACTGTTGGAGGATACACTAAATGACAATACGATGGGCTCTTCCCAACTATCACTTTCCCTAAACTTATTGGTCAGAGCATATTAAGACAAATTTACGCATTTACAAGTATAAATCCATCACCGTCAACAAATCACACTAAGTCTGTTCTTTTCCCCCCACTGTGTTCGTTTTTTGCCTGTTCTTTTAGGCATTTTTTTTCTCGTCTTTGCATAAAAGAAAGTGTGGTAGGTATTAAACATAATTTGTATCATGAAAATGATGAGCCTCACGTGGATCCCATATGTTTTCAGTCAAAAAACCAACTATTCAAATTCAGTTAACATATAGACTTCTGCAAGGCCTTCACCCAACATATTTTCTTCTCTTTCTATTTTCACCCGTATCCTACTAGAGGACAAAACCACTTTTGATGTTTAGGCAATTTGTGTAGCAAACATGAGACAACTTTTGTTGCACTTAGTAGTTTTGGAGAAGAAGAGTTTATACGTTGTTAACTGACCTTTGGTGCACTATATGAATTCTAAAATCCTATTTCTCTACCATTAATGCATTTCTCAACGGTTGATGCACTTTATAAGAGTTCATACGACAGGCGCCAAACATCAACCATATACAGTAAACTAAACGAAAATTAAACAGAGAGAAATGAAAGCAAAAAACCAGTAGGGGGCCTTGCTCAAAGGATCTCTTGGCCTCTACCATGCATAGTGGGCTCGATTGTGAAGTGAGCGAGGGCTTGCAAGCCATCTCTCTATGTTGGGTGTGACAGGCATGATCCCTCAAAATTTTCTTTGGCAAACTCTTGCAAATGGACATCAAGCAAAATCCCATGTGACTTAGAAGCTTTTTCTAAACAATTGACTTAAAAAAAAAGTGTATGTTCGTTCCTATTAATGTCTTGATGATGGGACACAAGGTTTCCACACTTGGGGATGCATATAGTTACGGCATTCTATTATTGGAGATGTTCACAGGAAAGAGACCCACTGAAGAGGCCTTTGGGCACCATCTTAACCTCCACAACTTTGTCCGAATGGCTCTTCCGGATCGAGCAATGGACATTATAGACTTAAGGCTTTGGAGTGAAGTTGGTGATCGACAACAAGAGATGAAAATCAGAGATTGCATTATCTCTATATTCAAAGTTGGAGTCGCATGTTCGATGGAATCACCGTCGGAACGAATGGGCATGACTGCGGCAATAAGGAAATTACACTTGATCAAGGTGAGTTACGAAGCCAAAGAGAGGATGATAGGTATGTAGCTAAATCAGTTTTCTCGTTTCTTCTTGGAACTTTTTCACTGGTAGAGAAAATCATCGTGCAAAGGTAGTGCTAGCAAATTTACATGAATGTCTCCCTAACTAGTCTACCTACCCATACCTATTATGTGTGTTTTTTATAATTGCATTTTATAATCGTGGAAAGTGGATGTATGGAGTTAAGTCCACCAATTTCCACCAAGTAATCATGTAAAATTTGATGAATTTGCTTATTTACCCGGTTCTCTTCATTTCCAATTCCAATGTGGATCGATGCATTGCTTAATTATCATGATTGGGCCATTTCCCTTACCTTTCTCTCTACGCACGCTTGTGTACTAGAATGTGACCTCACCGTGAGGTCACGAGCTCAAGGCCAACTCTTAATGTCGTGCTTAAACGAGAGCCCACGATCAATTGAAGATCAAGCTTGATCAAATCCAAAGGCAAGGAGAGGGAGGCAACCTTATCACAAGATCATGGGGTCAAGGCTAACTCTCGATGTTGCTGTTGAGAGTGACCTCACTATCAATTGGAAGCCATGCTTGATCAAATTAAGGCGACATTGCCGACAAAATTATGTTGCGGTCATGTTGCCAACACCAACAGCCACCGTGTGAGACCCCCTACCCCCTCTCCAAACCTCCTTTTCTTTTATCTTTTATCTTTGCTATGGCATCAAATTACAGACTTTTTCTTTTTTCTTTTTTTTTGGTCGATAGAGATAGAGAGTTAACAAAGACATAAATGGGACATGATCAAAAAGGGAACATGGATGCATATTTGTTGCACTTGTCGGTGTGCTTATTACAATGTCTAATTATCCTCATCAAGTCTTCCCACTCAACCAACCCTCTCTCTTTCTTCACCATTAGCCACCGTCTCCGGCCGTTGCGGCCACCTATCATCACGGTCGCCTCCTCCACATCTCACTACTTTCTCCTTCATGTCATCCACGACCATCTTTGTTTTCTCTATTTGCTGACCCAAAACACTCTCTCCCTCACCGTCTCTTCTCTCACCGCCAAATTTCTAAGGTCTCCAAACCACCATTGATGACCTGATTTAGCCATTATGGCCTTTAAAATCTCATGGAAATCTCAATGGACAGGCTAGATGTAGGAGGCATCCCCAAACCTTGAGATGGCCTTTGGATCTCATCATCGTCGACAACTTGATTGTAGATGACGAGAGGAGCTCGACAAGAGCTCTTGAGACCCACCAAAGGCATAAACTTGACATTCAGGCAAGCTTGGCTGCCCTCAAATGAGAAAGGGAGAAAGAGCTATGCGAAAGCAGGGACGACCGACATTGAAGCGATATGGGAGAGAGGATGAACGGAGCATGACACGATCCCTTGTCAACACCAACAGTAAATGGTGGAGCGAAGAAGGTCACTATTTATATTGGCAGTGAAGGCACATTAGTGACACGAGTCGCATGTCGTTGTAGGGCTCGGTAGGGGGCGGAGATAGACTAGAGGGAGAGAAAAGATTGGCGTTGGGATTTTGAGGAATGATTGGGGAAGGTATACAATTAACAAGATAGACTCATGTCTTGATCTGGCATTGGAGACAGCAGATAAGTAAACCAATGGTACAATGGATCTGCATCCAATGCCATAGATGTGGTGCAAAATACATAACATCACGGTATAGTGATGAAAACGCTAAGCAAACAAAACCGACTCACAGTATGGACGGAATAGGCTATATTAGGGCAAGCGCCCGTGAAATATACACCAAACTACAGGTCAACTATCAATAGTGTAACAATCCGCAATAGAATGCCATCAAGCAACTCAAGTTTGGCATTAGGATCAAAATCAGGGGCACGCTGAAAACATCATGAATTGAGATCAGAATAGGAACAATCTAATGCTAATATCAAGTCACAATGTGAGAGAATATTGACTTTGTGTATTGCTCAATTGGACAATGTATTACACTGGAGGGATATTTGTATCCAGGATAATATACACAAGGAAGTAATCTATTATGGGGTGTTTAACTCCAAACCATCCCTTCCCATTATATCATGAAGCGTAAAAGTCAGAAAGAACACTTTGTTCTCAGGCATCCTTTCATTACAAAAGCAGATAATCAGTTGATGATCAAGAACACTTAAATCTACAAAAGCCATTTCAAACATTCGCAAAATATTGCTAATTTGCTAGTAATAATCTGCTTAAGATGCTCTTATGAGCAACATGTTATACATCCATATTTTTCTAAACTAGCTCATGAATCATATCAAGCTAGTCATTTTTATTTTCCCTTTATTTTTTATGTCACACTCACGACGCATATAACAATAGGCCATAGGTAAGCTTGTCACTCTAAAAGCCTTTCCTAGTATGGAAGTTCTCCTTCATAGTTACCTGGAGGATCATAGTTGCACACAATGTACCACCACCCATTGTTACACTGAACCTTAGCACACCCAACTCGAACCGAGTCGCGCCAAATCATCTAAGTGTAATGCAAGCAATCGCACCCGCTCATGCAGGTGTTGGTGTTGTAATTGTAGTTCTGCTTCTCTACGACCCACAAGCTGATACCGTAGGTGTCGGTGAACGTGCCGGTGCCCTTGGAAAGGTTCTCGCCGTTGGGTCCATTGGAATGTACGAGGCCACAGTCGCTGACACGTTGGTTCGCATAGCTTTGGGCGTAGGCAGCAAGCATGTTGTCCCATGTCATGTTCGCCATGCCAACTTGTTTCCGAGCGGCATTGTGAGAGTCGAGATAGTCTTGGGGTGAGTTTTGGGCATGACTAGGTTGAAAGAGAAATGAAAACGAGAGAGATGATGATGGTTAGAGAATTCATGATGCTCAAGGAATTAGTTGATGTTGGTTCAAGGTGATATTTTTGGTGATCATTAGGCTATTTATAGAAAAAAAAAAAAACATGAAGATTTTCGAGGCTTCAACTCATCGTGTGCGATGAACTTATCGGGGACATCTCCTTTGGACAGTTCAACTTTGCGTTAAAATGCAGATTGATCAGGAAATGATAAAATTAGTAAATGCGGCATCGGTAATTGGTTTTGCATGTTCTTTCTTTCCTCGAATGGAAGTAAAGTAAAAGGCTTAAGCGAAGTTTGAAGTTTCAGCAAGTTTGATGCAGTAATTAAAGTATAATGTTAGACGTTATTTGGAGTAATGCTAAAGACATTGAGATTAGTGCATGAAATTAAATTATTAGGGGATATAAAAAACTTTATCCGGGTGTGATGAGCAAACAGGTCTCTCTCTCTACGCCATTCAAAAGCCACCCATAATTCGTCATCGTATCCATCTTCATTTTTTAAGATCCACCGTCCATCTTCAGCCAGATTTACAATCTCCAACATCCCCCACCTTAAAACAATACGTCACTATCCTCCCATAGGAGAAATACATTAGAGATGTCAAAAATTATGTATAGCACTCACTTTAATATTAAAAAATTTTCCCCAGATACTTAAGTACCAAATTTAATGAAAAACAATTACTTAATTATGTCTCCGGAGAGAAATTCTACATGGCATTTATAAATAAAATTTTAATATGAGCTGGCATTTAAAAAAAAAAGTCTACATGGCATTTCCATGTGTACATTTCTCCTCATCTGCTTCCACGTCATTTTTTTTTCTTTTTTCTATTTTTTTCTTCTCTTTTCTCCCTTGTGCACCCTCACTACTTCACGTTGTAAATGGACTCCTCGACCACACCTTCATCGAGGCTCACCCATCACCGCCCAGGCCTCCGAGCTGCGCCACAACCTCAACAAACGACGCCAAGAATCGATGAATGATATGGTCCAGGCAAGGAACGAGATGGTTCAGATCTATGAAAGGAGTCTTGTTCAGTCAAGATCGCTTGGTTTCATAGAATTAGAAAGCCATGAAGCACGTCCAGCAATCAATGAATGCCCAGGTTGGACAGAAAACCAAGAACAAGTGCGCGAACCTCTCCCAGACGTTTCATCGAACACCTAAGGGTACAACAACTAGAAAGCATTCAGGCGCTCAAATTCATGCCACAACCAACCATAACCAGAAAACAACACTAGGAATACACAAAGAAAGGAATGAGCAGGGGTCATAACGTGCGAAACTGGGGCCGGCGAGCCCTATTCCATCAATTCGACAAAACAGGGGAAAACGAGCTTGGGTGTATCCTGTGAAAGGAAAGTTGCTGGACGCGATTGCTAGGTAGACCAGAACAAAATTGGCTCTAGAAACCGCCTTGAGGGACTTGGCCGGAGAAGGAGGCAACACCAACCGCAATTTGAACTCGCCGAGAATGGATCCAACCGAGCCTCTAGTTTGTAGTCGGGTTTTTCAATGAATCGGCTTCATTAACGGCAGATTTTGAGGTGGCTTTGATGAATTTCCCAGATAAGAAGCCAGAGAAAAATTCCCTGCTGTGTTCCCTTTTTCCACATTCATCCCCTTTCCGTCGATTGTTCAGCAAGCAATTGATTTTTGGGATAAGTACTGTGGAAATCCTAAATTGTCACGAAAAACTTGGAAAAAGTGCAAATAAGTCCTAAAACTTGTCAAAATGTTTCATTTGAGTCCTAAAATCGACACCGTTAGTTTTATTGACAGAAAATGCTGACGTGGCGGTGACGTAGTATATTAAATGATTGTTTATTTTCCAGCTGGATTTTTAAAATAATTTTTTATTCAATTTTTTTTAAAAATTTATATTTAAAAACTAAAATTCAATTTTTAAAAAAACTGTTAAAAAAAAAAAAGGGCAGGAGTCGCCAGCCACCCATCGCCGGAGGGGCCGGCAATGGTCGCCGGTCGCCGCCCGACCAAGGCGAGGGCTCGCCGGCCCCAGCGAGGGCCGGCGACCCTCACGACGCGGCAAGGGCGCCCGGATCTGGGCACGCTAGCCTTCGCCTAGGGGCTGACGACCGTCGCCAGCCCTGGGCGAGGCGCTGCTCGGATTTGGGTGAGCCCCGCTGGCTCTAGGCGAGGGCTGCCGAGGCCTCACCCAGGGCTGGTGACGATCGCCGGCCCCTAGGCGAGGGCCGGCGTGCCCAGATCTAGGAGCCCTGGAAAGGCCTCGCCGACCCTTGCCTGGGGGCCACGCAGCCCAGATCTGGGCGAGCCCCGCCAGCCACTCGTGAGGTCCGGCGTGCCCAGATCTGGGCGCCCTCGCCCTCGCCCTGGTCGGGTGGCGGCTGGCGACCGTCATCGGCCCCTCCGGCGATGGGCGGCCGGCGACTCCTGCCCTTTTTTTTTCTTCTTCTTCTTTTTTTAACAGTTTTTTAAAAGTTGAATTTTAGTTTTTAAATATAATTTTTTTTAAAAATTGAATAAAAAATTATTTTAAAAAGCCCGCTGGAAAATAAAAAATTATTTAAAATGCCACGTCAGCATTTTCCGTTAATAAAACTAACGACGTCGATTTTAGGACTCAAATGAAAAATTTTGACAAGTTTTAGGACTAATTTGCACTTTTTGCAAGTTTTAGAACTCAAATGCATTTTCACAACAAGTTTTAGGACTTCCGCAGCACTTATCCCTTGATTTTTCTTGTTGGACAAAGTCGTTTTGGGTCATGCAGGCAAGTGAAACTTGTTAAATGAAGTCTTTTTGAGCTTTTTATGCTAAGTCAAACCGCTGGCAAGCCACGTTAGTAGAAAAAATATCAAAATATTGCCATACCAAATTTCTGGCATTCAAGATCGGAATTGATACTTAAATGATCATTTTATTTTATTTTTAAAGTGACACTTTAGTGATTAAAAAAAAAAATTGACACCAAAATAAGCGTTGTACGCAACTTTTAACACTTCTAGTGTACTTTTCCCCTCTCCTACTCCTTGCAATGACTGCCGTTGAGATGTCAACAAGCCCTAACAGGCCCTTGAGGCCTTGATGCTATCGAGGTTGCGGCAAGCGTCAAGATCTGGAGGTGCATCCTCCTTTATCTAGAGACTCAATCCCTTCACTCCAAGTCTAGAGGAAGTGGGATCCGGATCCGTCGTCCTCAGCGGGCAAGTGGTCACCATTGCCCATTGGTGTGGTAATATTTAAAATAAGTCAGACAAGTGACATGATCTCGTAATAGTGACAGGCGATGAATACATAAATGGAGGCAACATATTGCTTAATAAATCAATCTTCCATAAAAAGATAAAATTTATAAATCATTCTTAGTGTCTCTGTCATTTTCCTTAATTTAAGCTATCTGACATGTACGTGTACTTCTCTTTTGTCTCAATTAAGTTATCATCCAATTGTTCTTTAATGAATCCACGCATGAAAACCATATAATTTGCGTTTTTTATTTTATGCAGCTACCTTTACGGTTCTGCAATTGGCACGGATGCGAAGGGCACGCCCTCACATCCCCACTTACCATTGAACTGTTGGATGCGCATCCTGTATTAGTCTATCACCCCATAAATAAGTCTTATAATATAGAAATTATTGAGTTGGAAATATGTAATAAATTGAATCTGAATCGTAGAAAATGTTTAGGTCATATGTAAGTCACACCTAGATTTTATCAAATTCGACAGTTGAATAGCATTAACATCTTTACAAAGACCCAGCAAATGGCATAATACATATAGATCAGGATACTTTTCTCAAACATGTATGCACATGTACAAAGCTGCAGTAGTAACTTTATTCGATAATTTCCAAACCCTCCACTTCAAGATCCATAAAACAATATTTATCATTTAGCAATTGGTTTTTTCTTTTTTCCTCACAGCAAAAGTTGACTAAATGAATGAAGACTGATTCATTGAGAAAATACTAAAACGCATATTATCCGGGTTGTTAATAAATCATTGAAGTTAAGAAGCTCATGAAAAAGTGGAGCCGATTGACAAAAGATGGTGTACCAAAAAATTCAATATCTAGGGAGGAAAATCCAAGAGTATACAGAAGAAAAATAACAAAAAGGAAGAAGACAAGCTCATGCTATGCCAAAGTCTTCCAATTTTTCCTTTGAATGTACTTTCACTTTCGAAGCAAAGTCTATCAATTTCAACCTTAGTCTATGCAGAAGCAATTGCTAAACACAATCACGTTGGAGAACCACTTTAAAGCGGCACTAGGGTTTCAAATTCCCAAAGGAGCAGAGCAAATCCGTATGCAGAACGCAGCCATTCAACTTCAAGAATTGAGAATCACAACTATTAAATGTACAATGAGAAGGAATTGAAGCGAGAAACCTGGATTCAATGTGAGATAAGCACGAGAGAAGCAATGGAGAGTGAGATGAGCACGAACAGAGGCAATCAAACAAAGGTGACACAACCAAAGGCAACTCGACTGGAGAGAGGCGACTAAACAAAGGATTCAACTTCGAGAAGTAAGAATCAAAACTAGAAAATTTACAACAAGAAGGAATCAAAGCGAGAAACCTGGATTCAAGGCGAGAGTAGCATGAGAGAAGTAACGTGGAGAGAGGCGAGCATGAGCAGAGGCAATCGGACAGAGGCAACACGACTGGAGAGAGTTGACTGGACAAAGGTGAAGGTGAGCTGAGAAGAGACAAAAGGCAACCTTTGGGCTTAAGAGTGAAAAGAGACGAGACGCAATTTTAGGGTTTTCTCTAAAAAAAGAAGCCGTTTCTCATTTTTGTTCCTAGGAATAAGAATTATGTTTTTTTTTTACTTCTTGCTCCCGTTCCAAATCTATTACAATCTATTTCCCAGCCACTTTTCTATTCTGGGGAATAGAAAAATTAACTAACGTTACCAAACAGATTTCTATTATTTTTTATTCCGGGGAATAAAAGAACAGAAAAATATAAAAATAGAAACATTAACAAACATAACCTAAGGGTCCATTAGGAAATTGATTTGAGTAATTTCTCATTGACCAAAATATGTGTCATTTTCCATTAAATTCTCAATTATTCCTTAATCTAAATCAATTGTTTTATTTGACAATCAATATATTGGGCACTTTGCAACGGCTTTAGAAGATCATAGGTTACATTGAAAATTTTCTAAAATTAGGAGGCAATTTGTAATGATATGAAAATCTAGGGGATATATTGCAATTCTCCCCCATTTGGTGGAAATTTTTTTCCAAGGCACCACCTAGTCACATAAGAAAACATGACTAAAGTTTCTAACGAGAATTTGGCTAGAGTCCACGAAAGAGAGAACATTAGAACTAATTTCAAAATGCCATGTTAATATTGAGATAGATATAAGGGGCAAATTGTCACGATTGCAAGAACACGGGGGCCACAAATATCCCGAGGAATTCTAGTATCGCTTTTAGAATAGACTTGATCCCACCAAATTCCGGCCCATGCCAAAAGAAGCGGACGTACTACTAATGGAGGTGAGAACTCAAATCCTTATTGAATCCTATTTTTCAATGGTAAAATTCAAAATGTAATGTGTTCAATCAAAACATGTAGTGTGAATTCTTGATCTCTCTAAACATCTTTGTCAACTCGAAAATTCAAGAATTTGAATTGATGTCCTTTCATTGATTCCTCCCAGATTGCATTACTTTATCCTAAGGAATTCATTTCAATTGGAATTTGGTTATTCAGCACGTGCAATGTTCCCCTACATAGGGTTCGATTTTTTTTTTTTTGGTTGCGCATGATCTTGAATCCTGGACAAGGCCTTTCGCTCGAAGGCCCGATCTAGGCCCCCCAGCCTGCATAGTTATTATATTTTTTCTCTTGATGGGTTGGACTGGGCCATAATGTTGGCCCAATTGGAAGGTTCAGTCTAGCTCTTGCCCGCTCATCATGTTTCTTCCAGTATATAATTGAGTCCTCGACAAGTTCAAGCATAGCTCACCCAACATATCGAGCCTAATTAAGATTAGCATATTCCAACTGAAGCTGATTCGCTCTAAAAAGAGAACATTTGCACTATCGAAAATATAATGAAAGAATTATCGGTCAATCATACACTAGAAATTGCTGATTCATATAACATCAAACTCAGAGGATCACGTACGTGCCGAAAACCTTAGGATGTGATAACCACACGCTATGTACTCCAGCAAACCAGTTTCATATATATGTCGGCGGCACGATTGAATCAAATGTGGAAGGAAAGAATAAAATGAGATAAAAGAATTGGAGATGATGTGTTATGGATCAGCTAGTTTAGTATTTGGGAGAGAGCACTGTTAGAATATACATATCATACTTTGATGCGGAAATTCAAAGTAAAACAGCGATCTTTGATCTTCATGATTTTCACAAATAGATAAAGACGTACCTTTATCCATAGCGTTATCGTCAAACTCGAACCAAATGAAGAAATCCGATTTCTCTCCCTTAACCCACTAAACCTTAATGTATTCAATTGATGGAGGAGAGAATACTAAGTGCTTTTCTGTTATTGTTGTTCATCATGGGTGGAGAGAGGACCGGACTCTATTTGTACATTCGTTGAAAATGTGCCTTCCATCAAGGCGATATACCCTTTCGTTTTATTGGAGTCGCAACTTCTCATAACCAATAATTATTTTATAGCATTTCAATAATTATTTAACCATTTAATAAATCATATCATGTGGGCCACAATAATTCTTACATTCTCCCACTTGGCCCATATGATTTTCCTTTCATGGTTTAATAAAGACTATAATGTGCACAATAACATCATGCTATAAAATTTCATTAAATTGGCAATCACATAATAATCACAACTAAGTAAAGAAAACTAATGTGAGTCATAGCGGTTGTATGTCATTAATCGACATAGTCCCTTCTATGTACTACAACTATAGCACTTTACTTAACATGATCCATAAATGAGAAGTACAAAGAATAGTCCAACCATAATGTTTCTTTAGAAACTATCCTTTTAACATTAATCTATTTCTATAATGTATACTAAATAGAAAACAGGAAATATCAGAAACACATAAGTGAGCTCAAAGTGTCAAATACATAAACTTAATACAATCATAATACAAACATTAATGACGTCCAATAATGCCCATCTTTTCAACATGCTCATTAAAAGTTTTGGGCGGCAGTCCTTTTGTTAAGGGATCTGCTATCATAAGATTGGTGCTAATGTGCTCAATTGACACTCTTTGTTTCTTAACTTCTTCCTTGACAGACAAGTATTTGATCTCCATATGCTTAGCACCCTTAGAATACTTGTCGTTCTTAGAGAAGAACACTGCTGCGAGTTATCATAATAAATTTTCGGTGGCTTGGCAATACGCCGACAATCACAAGCCCCGAAATAAAATTCCGCAGCCATAATCTATGAATAGTGGCCTCAAAGCATGCCACAAATTCAGCTTCCATAGTAGATGCAGCAATAACGGACTGCTTCACACTCTTCCATGAAATTGCCCCTCCAAAGAAACAAGTAACCAAACGTTGATTTTCTTGTATCAACACATCCGGCTAAGTCTGAATCTGAATATCCAATCACCTCGAGATGATCGGATCTTTTATAAGTGAGCATATGATTCTTCATTCCTTGCAAGTATCTAAGAACTTTCTTTGCAGCTTTCCAATGATCTATTCCAGATTACTTTGATACCGCTTGAAGATTCCGACAAAGAAAAGCGATGTCCGTCCGGTGCAAGTTTGTGCATACATTAAGCTCCCCACAACAGATGCATAAGGAATATTTTTCATTTGTTCTCGTTCCAATTCACTTTTCGGACATTGCATAAGGCTAAATTTATCACCTTTCTGAATTGGAACTATTCCTGCTGAACATTTACTCATATTGAATCTCTCTAAAATTTTCTCAATGTAGGCTTTCTGAGACAATCCTAATAATCCTTGTGATCTATCACGGAATATTTATATTCCTATCACATATGTTGCCTCTCCCATATCCTTCATTTCAAAATTCTTAGAGAGAAACTTCTTGGTTTCATGTAACAAACCAGGATCATTAGCAAGCAAGCAAAATATCATCAACATACGAACTAGAAAAATAAACTTGCTCCCACTAATCTTCATATATATACACCGATCAACGGTGTTTTCCTTAAATCCAAATGAAGTTATGGTATCGTTAAACTTAAGATACCATTGTCGGGAAGCTTGTTTAAGTCCATATATTGATTTCTTTAATTTACATACTATGTGTTCCTTTCCTTTAACTGAAAAGCCTTCGGGTTGGTCCATATAAACCTCTTGTTCTAAATTCCCATTAAGAAAAGCGGTTTTTACATCCATTTGGTGTAACTCCAAGTCATAATGAGTTACCAAAGCCATAATGATTCTAAGTGAGTCATTCTTAGAGACTGGTGAAAATGTCTCTTTATAGTCAATGCCTTCCTTTTGTGTAAAACCCTTTGCAACAAGTCTGGCTTTATGTCGTTCAATATTGCCTTTTGAGTCGCGCTTGGTCTTAAAGACCCATTTACACCCGACCTTTTTACATCCTTTAGGCAATTCAACAATATCCCAAACTTGATTTTGATGCATGGATTTTAACTCTTCTTCCATGGCATTAAACCATTCATTAGAATCTTCACATTCCATGGCTTGGGAAAATGAATCGATCATTTCCAATTCCTAAGTCAATTTCGACTCTTGTAGATAAACCATATAGTCATCAGAAATAGCCAACCTCCTTTCTCTTTGAGATCTTCTTAATGCTATTTCTTGTGACTCAGCTATTGGAGGTTCAATATTGACATCTTCATTATGGAGTGTTTGTTCATTAATTTGTTGTTCTTGATTATTGTTAGGTTGTACTATAATATCAGGAACAACTTCTTTAGGTATAGGAACTTCTACCCTTACTTCTTGAATGCAAGCATCACGCATTCTTTCACTCCCACTGATGTCACCATTCTCAATGAACCTAGCATTTCCAGATTCAACAATTCTTGTACTATGATTAGGACAATAAAATTTATACCCTTTGGATTTCTCTGCATAACCAATGAAATAACCACTGGTCGTTCTTGAATCCAATTTCCTTTCATGTGGATTGTAAATTCTTACTTCTGCTTGACAACCTCAAACATGCAGGTGTCGTAAACTAGGTTTCCTTCCCGTCCACAGTTCAAATGGAGTCTTTGGAACTGCCTTACTAGGAACCCTGTTTAATAAATACATAAAAGTCTTTAAAGCATACATCCACAAAGATAAGGGTAAAGATGAATGACTCATCATACTCCTAACCATTTCCATTAAAGTACGATTACGCCTTTCTGCTACACCATTTTGTTGTGGTGTACCTGGCATTGTGTATTGAGCACAAATGCCATATGTTTCGAGGAATTTAGCAAATGGACCTGGACATTGTCCCGATTCATTATACTTTCCATAATATTCACCGCCTCTATCTGATCTTATTATTTTCACCTTTCTATCTAATTGCCTCTCAACCTCTTTAATATACACTTCAAGTGCATTCACTAATTGAGACTTATCATGCAATAGATAAATGTAACCATAACGTGAAAAATCATCAATAAAGGTTATGAAATAGCTTTCCTTACCAAAAGATGGAACATCAAAAGGACCACATATGTCACTATGTATAATTTCAAGAAGTTCTTTGCTTCTTGTGGCACCTTTCTTAGTATGCTTTGTTTGTTTACCTTTAATACAATCAATACACACTCCAAGGTCAGTAAAATCCAAATTTGGAAGAATTTCATTCTTCACTAATCTTTGCATTCTTTCCTTGGATATATGACCCAAACGTTTATGCCACAAGTAAGCAGAATTTTCATCCACCAAACTTCGTTTAGTGCCAACATTATGATGCAAGGTCATTAATGTCTCAACAAAAGTATTATCAAGTCTAAATTTGTAGAGACCATCACATAAAATTCCAGTTCCAATAAGAGTATCACTCTTAAATAAACTGAAAGATTCAAATCCAAACTTACAATAAAATCCCGCTACATCAAGTCTTGGCAAAGAAACTAAATTGCGAGAAAATGTAGGTACATAAAGGGTTCAAACAAATCCAAATAATGCCCAGTATCTAAGATCAAACGATAAGTGCCAATGCCTTCAACTGGAGCTTTGTTTCGTTCCCGTAATCACATAACTTTCATTTGGCTTTATAGTTTGGATCGTAAGAAATCCCTGCATCGTATTTGACACATGAGTGGTTGCACCAGAATCAATCCACCAAGTATTATGAGGAACTTCAGAAAAGTTTGATTCAAAACATACTAAAGCACAAGGCTTACCTTTCTTTTCGAACCAAGCCTTACATTTCGACAATCTTTCTTCAAGTGTCCAATTTTGTTGCAAAAATGACACTTAATAAGATTGTGTTCCTTCTTGTGGATTTGAGAAGCCTTTGAAGAATCATTCAGACGTGTAGTCCTTTCTTCTTGCTCCTTCCACCTTTCCTCTTGAAATTCTTTCGAACTTCTTGATGACTTGAGAGATGAACAGAATGAGCCTTTTGATTCTTTATCATTGTTTCCTCTTGAACTAGCATACTGGCCAATTCATTTACATTCCACTTATCCTTATAGTGTTGTAATTCATTTGAAATGGCCCATATTGCTCATGAGGCAAGGAATTAAGTATAAACTGTACTAAAAAGTACTCATCCACATTCATTCCCAAAGTCCTTAACTTTGCTGCTAAATTCGTCATCTCAAGTATATGCTCATGCATGGTACGCGAACCATCATATTTCATGGTGGTTAGTGTGCTCATCAATGTACCAGCAAGTGACTTATCAGCGAGTTTGAGAACGCTCTTCCACAAATTTCATAAATTCCTTAGCATTGTTAGTCTTGGGAAGAGAAGTCTTTAAGTTGTTTGCAACTCGTCATTCGCATGAACATTAAGCTTAATCGTTGATCTTTCCCAAGCTTTATGGAAAGACTTTTCATCATCGCTACTTTCATCGTAATAGCAGCTGGTTTCTCAGCTTGAAGTGCTAAATCAAGATCCAGGACACCTAAGTGAAATTGGACTTGTTCACTCCAATCGGAAAATTTATCCCATTGAATAAGGGAAACGAAAGCATGCGAATGGAGTGAAACAGGTACAGATACTGCAAATGTGCAAGAAAATACTCATACATTAATGCTTTGAGAATATAGCCTAATCAGATTCAAATTAAACTACACATGTACATCATAGTTCTCCTTTGGGCGATCCTATGATATACAAATATATATAAACCATAATGATGCTAATAACTTTTATTTGGTAATTGTAAATATATCTTATTAAAATTTATTTGCTATCTTTGGATATACAAACAAATTTAATAAGTCATATTAATTACCAACTATCATGTTCATGAATTATAAGAAAATAATTAACCTTTGGGTTAATCCCTAAGTTCTTATAATAAATGAACTTCAATATACCCATAACACCAATAATGATATGCAACATATCAATTTCATATATATAGCATCAATTAATCATGGGTAATTGAATAAAACAATTTACAATATTAAAAAATTCAAAAGACTTCAAGGTTTGGCCACTTTGGTGACTAACAAACCATTCATAATATGAATTTTTAATATTGTAAAATACAAATATTTACCAAATTTGCACACAAGGGCAAAAACTTTATCCATAAATTTAATATCCAGGGGCAAAATGGTAAATAATCAGCATTGCCAGAATCGTAATTATAAATTAAACAGGGGCAGAACAATAAATAAATTGCGAGAAGGACAAAATAGGAATTTTAAAAATGGCATAGGGGCAAAAACGTAAAAAAGCCGCGCGGGGACGTCAGGCGCGTGCCGAGCACGCGCCTTCATCCCCCGCGGGCGCGTGCCCCGCACGCGCCTGCAACTGCGCGGGAAACCCCCGCGCGCGTGGGATCCACGCCCGCAGCTTTGCGCACGCGTGACGGCGCGTGGGTTCCACGCGCCTGCAACTGCAGCGCGCGCGTGGAGCCCACGCGCCTTCTTCCTCGCACACAGACGCGATTTTTCGCCGGTTTTCGCCGTTTTCAGGCGCGATTTCGCCGCCGTTTCTTCTCCGGTAGCCCATCCCAGACACAAATAAATAATGGGTTTTCTAGAGTATGCCGGCACGACCACATGGGCTTAAGTTTCGGCGAAAATGACCAAGAAATTGGCCCCAAATCAAACCAAAATTTCTCAGAACACACCACCGCGACTTCCGCCGCTCGATTAGCCTCCGGCGAACGCCAATATACCGGAAAAAAAACTCATGCCTAATGTTCCTCATGGCAGTGCGACGGTGTGGGTCCGAAATCAAGTGGTGGGATGCCGGATTTTACCCGGAACCGGCGGATTTCTCACTTTGCCTCAAAAATCCGAATTCCTCCATTTTCATCCTTTTTCATTCGATTTTTTTTTATTACACTCCATCATTCGGGTTTCAACGACAGAACCTTCCAAAACATTTCAACAACAACAAATACTACGAACAGGATCATTCAACGAATCATCATACATAAATCATAATATTTTTATAAACGGAAAAATCATGAGATCATAAACCATGCTCTGATACCAACTGTTAGAATATACATATCATACTTTGATGCGGAAATTCAAAGTAAAACAGCGATCTTTGATCTTCATGATTTTCACAAATAGATAAAGACATACCTTTATCCATAGCGTTATCGTCAAACTCGAACCAAATGAAGAAATCCGATTTCTCTCCCTTAACCCACTAAACCTTAATGTATTCAATTGATGGAGGAGAGAATACTAAGTGTTTTTCTGTTATTGTTGTTCATCATGGGTGGAGAGAGGACCGGACTCTATTTGTACATTCGTTGAAAATGTGCCTTCCATCAAAGCGATATACCCTTTCGTTTTATTGGAGTCGCAACTTCTCATAACCAATAATTATTTTATAGCATTTCAATAATTATTAAACCATTTAATAAATCATATCATGTGGGCCACAATAATTCTTACAAGCACTCCTTGGGCAGGTTGTTTTGGAACCTCGCATTGTCCTGGCAATAGACATATATCATGTGATGTCTCCTGACCCATTTGAACCACCTCCTCGTTGTTCCACCAGTTTGTGGGGCTCTCCGCCCTGCAAAACCTCGGATTGCCCTTCCAGACACAAGCGTCGATCTTGTAGTCCCCGAACGTGGCCACGAAGGGCCCTTCGACCAATCGACCATGTCACGCTCAGCCCGTGTCCCCCAGATGTCGCCAGACCGTCATGGTCTGCCTTTGATACATGATGTCGGCTTCCACATTCTCGATATCGAGGATCACCACCTCCATTTGTACCAGTAGACTGAATCGAGTCGGGAGCTGACTCATACTCACTAGCCTGAAAAAGGTGGAACAACAATAAATGAATTTAAGAACTCAATAAGTAAATAGCCTAAACTCCGTATAGGCGAATGCCTTGTTTCGGAAATCTACGAACTTGATGCCCACTTGTAGCTATCAAATTAATAGCAAAATCTTTGCTTTGCCTTAACTATAAGCATGAGGGAAACTCTTCCTCTACCTAAACATTCGTCCTATCAAGAATCTATAAGATATCTCATACCCATAAAAATTCTAAATATGCCAATTGATAACTTCAATAACATACACGTGTTTCTCGGGTCCTAAAAAATAACATAAAGATTCACACATGCCACATATAATGCAATCAATTGCCAATAATATTCCCACGTGCCAAATATTAGTTTCTAAAATATTACCATGGCCTTTGAGATTCAAATAATGACTTCCAAAACATCCTCGTGTTCTCACATCACAACTAACGCCAATTATAACATGCACGTACCTTTCAAGTCACTAAAAATGACAATTAAATTTTGCATGTTTCTCACACACAACAAATAATGCCATATCAAATATGCACAGGACATATAATAACTTCCAAAGTATTCACATAACACTCAAATGCCTCGCACACATTTAGCGCCTCGAGAATCATATGATACCCCATAATATTATGCTATCTTAAGTCCAATTATTATACACACATAGCCGAAGAACCTACGGCTCTTCCAAAATTATCTAAGGCATCATCCTGCCCCATCGAGCATGGCATCCAAACTCCATCGGACATCGTTCTGATAAAACACTCCCATGAACGGCATTCGAACTCCCTTGGGCATCCGAAATCCATCAGGTATCGCCCTGACTTCCATCAATGATGGGTTTTTCATGTGACCACACGGATTAAGCACACAACTGATTATTGTCTTCCTCTTTAGCCCAATGTATGAATGCCTCAATGACGTACCAAGCGAAGTGTGTCTCATGGCCTATCAAAACTACTTCAATAAAATATGTCGAGCACGAAACGAGAATCTGTGGTTTGACGCGTTGCGTCAAGCATCAACCTAGGTCCTATTTGGATAAAAAACGATACACCTCAATACCACCGATTTAAGAGAGAGACTAGACCCGACGTGCTTCCACACATGTCCAAGGACCATCACAAGTCTCACCTCGGAGACTCAAGGTGACTTTATGCATCGACCATGTATATGAGGACTACCTCAAATGAACATAAAACTTTGCCCTCGATATTACTCAACAATACATAAAACAAGAACATCCAATAATAACAAGGTTTTCAAATAACTCAACATAGGTTATGACATAACTGGCTTACACAATGGAACAACGGCTTTTTGAAACCAAACCCGAACATGAACATAAACAGATCGTTTCCAATAGCAATAACAAACCAAGCAACCTTAACAATAACTTAAGCTTTCCTTATTTACCTTAAACCTCATAAAGCAATCAAACTCACGAGCAAACCATGTAAAATTAATACATGGTTCTAACCTCTCTATGATAGCTTGATCCTAACTTCTAATACAAGCAAAACCAACCTAAATTCAAGCCACGTAACATTACGGCCTAGTTGGCGTTTACAGGATTTACTTACAAACACTTGAGACACGGACGGAACTGAATGACAGACGACTTAAGCTCATGGCAGCAGTGAGGGCGCGACGCGAGATGACAGGTAGCTCAAGACAACGAGCGGCAGTGCAATGGCATAGGATGACAGTGGCGGCGGTGCAGTGACATAAAGAGGAGAGAGAGAGAGAGAGAGAGAGAGAGAGAGAGAGAGAGAGATGAGCGGGTCAGCCAAGGGGGAGAAAGGGAGAGAAATGAGAGCAAACGAAGAACTTGGATAAGAAGAAGATGGAAGAGAGAGAAAATTTCAATCTAAGCATTAATGGCAAGCTCAATTATTGTCCTAAGCCACTAATGGCTTCTTGGCTTGAAGAGCAAGAATGGTTCTTCACCACACAAATGCCCAAACTTGCCTTTCAAGCTTCAATGCTCTAGTTGCAAGAGAACTAGTCTAGTTACCCCAACTAGATTATTCCTCCTCCTATTTCCTTCTTAATGGGCACCTATCCTCTTTGCATAGCCCCCCTAAATTTTTGTCTAACCTCAATTTAATCTCAAGAAGCTAAGTTAGTTTTACCTCTAGGGTTATTAAGGTCTATGTCCAAAAATTACCACATGTTTCCAATCAATGCACTAATGCACTAACTTCCAAAATTCTAAGAATAGGTTTAAGCCTTGCAAGACAACTTGTCTCACAAGTTTATTCGATTTAGGTGTGTAAAGGGGGAGTCTCATTGGCTTCTAAATTCACTCTCAATAAATCCAAATTTAAGAGGACAAGATATAATTAAAAGAGTTGTATAATTGTTGTATTGACGGGACAAGAATAACTTAAGATCACCTACGATCGACACCCGTAGTCAGACCGGGTTTGTGACTAAGTTTTGATCGGAAATGGCCCTAATGTGACCTACGCTAATTAAGCGGCATCGATAGTGCTCGCATGGTTAGACCTGAACTGAGTTCAGCGTCTATCTGGGGTTCTACGCGTGACCTATGTTTAAGCCTGGTTGGTCCATGAATGACTTTCAACTGTTATGTAATCGTGTAGAATCAATTGACTTACCGACCATGTGAGGGTCGCTGTCGCTCATGAACGGTACAACGACCATGCATAGTCACCCGCGACCAGTATATACTCGAGCTTAATCAATCTATATCTATCCAATGATCGACTTGTGACGACACATTATCATCCACATCGATCCTTATGGTCAAACGGTCCTTTCATGTTCGAACACTCTAGTCTAACTTAACTTGATCCAAAGTCGCCTTACCCTAATCAGTTAGTTGGCTCATAAACAATCTCTAAGATTGACTCACAACATATTCTTGTTATTGGCATACCAATTCCTAGTCCATTCCCCGCGCCCGAAATAGGGGTCTGAATCGAAAATGTCACACCTTTTCTCTTTCATTTTGAAAAATATTTTGCTAACAATCTGGATTGATTTTAGCCTAAATCATTAATATGAAAAGAAGTGATCACACGAGTGCGCAAACATTAAAGATAACACTCAATAAATAAATAAACTACAGGAAATTAAACACCATAACAAGCAATGATTTTTTTTTTTTGGATTTTCTTTTAATTATGGAATTAAAACTGGACATGGCCTAAACTACGTGACATGCATATGATATTTTTGGTGTTTTTATTAAAATTCGCAACTAGAAGTACATTAACGTATGAATACACCTAAAGTGAGATGTTATCTAATTTAAGTTAAGAAATGGACTCACTTAAATCCTGTCTTATCTTGGAAAATTATCTCAACATGTAATTCTATTTTTAAAAAAATGCTATCTACTCTAGATATTATCTAAACACGCATTTAAATTGAAATAGGAAAATGTCTATCTAGTCCTATCATGCAATTTGAATGATATGATATGCCATGCAATCTTTTCTTGTATTTTTGGATATCGTAATCTTGATAGGGCATTTACTCATAATCAAACATTAAAAAAGATAAAAAATGATCCATCATCTCATGGCTCAAATTAAAGATTATCACAATCTTAGTCAACATAATTATCCAATAATAAGTTGAAATAATTAAACAAATGATCCAATATCTTTATTGATCAAATTAGTAATTAAATCAACTTTATCAATAAGCCTTAATTGGATATGCCTAATATCTCAAATATCATATCGGATAACAATTAATCCAAATTAAGTAATGAAATATTCCAATTTAATTGGATAAAGATTGTTACCTAATTCGAACACGCGTACTTCGGATTGGAATTGGACCGGATAGGTCTCAGCAGTTGTATCTCACGGTGTGGCGCTTGGTTGACTATGTGCTTGACAAGAGGGCCGCGGTAGATGATCCGCCGATGATGCTCAGCCTGCAAACAAATTAAAATCAAAGCGCTGCGGCCGAGCTTTGGAGCAAAGTCGGATAACTCGCTGGCTGCCTCACGGTACATCAACTCCACGGGTTAGTGTGATTTTTGTTTGAAGGACACCACAAGTCCTGCAAGAGAAAATTCACACGCGGCGAAATTGTTAATCGGTTGTGATGATGGGGCGTGCTGCAAACGCAAGAAATAGTGGGATTCTTCGATGGGGCTCGCTGGACTCAACAACAAAAGCCGCTTCGATGTGGGTGCAAGAGAGACCGTCGCGTGCCTTCAAGAGCGACTCAAGGGCAGCTTAGTGCAATGCTGCTCTAAGGGCTGGAGTCGCGGGAGCAGCCGACGTCATGGTGGTAAAGATCAGGACGGCGGCTCGTCATCTCAGTCCAACATGGGGTGCGGTGTCGCGGCTTAAATGAGGGAAGCGTTGTAGCAAGCGGGAGCCCAACGCCACGGTGGGAGGAGTAACGAAGACGAGACTACGAGGAAAAGACCTCGCTCTCCCTCTATTCTCTCTCTAGATTCTTTTGTGCGCCCAGTGTTGACCGTGAGAGAGAGAGAGAGGCCCCCCTCCTATTTGACGAAGCAAAGACCTATCTTTTTGTCTTCTTCTCCCTTTTCTTACGGACGTGTGTTGCTCTTCTTTTGTGTTCTCATTATGTGGACTTTCAGAACCTGCAGGAAGAACAAAGGACCTTTTCTCGCAATGGTGGCCGTGTATTCTCTATTGTCTCCCCTCTTCTCTTGCAATTCACACTTGTTTTTATAATGCCCCAAATATTTTCTTCCTTTATTTCATCAACCAAATATTCTTTATTTTGCTGATCGTATCTCGTCTCAGCTCACTCTCTTCTTTTTGTCTAATTCAAGCTTTGATTTTCCCAAAATTCCAAATCTTACAAAGATGCTTGCCAAATGTCTATGAGCGTGCAATATCAGATTTCCCCCATTTTGTTTTTAGTCAATCTTCTAAATCCCCCCTCGCGGAATCTGCTCATTATCCTTCTCTTGCCAAAGATCTCAGCCCATGTTTCCTCTTTGCTGTGTCTTTCCTTGGCCGAGAATATGCTCTCTTGATTTCAAAAGTTTCCAATTTTATATACTCATGTGTGGCACAAGTAATTTTCGGCCACATGGGGTATTCAATGGACTTGAATTTCATGCTTCCTTGGGCTCAGTCTAATTATTTACCTTACAGGGTTAATTAGTCCCATAAGCTTAGAACTATTTACCACCCGCCACCAATCCAATGCAAATGCAATTTTATGGGCCTATGGCTATCAAAATGCTCCTAAAAATCTATATGCAATCGTAATATTTTTTGCATAGGGACAAGGGATGATCCCTAATTTTCTATGCAATGAATGACTAAATGGGTTGCCAAAATTTAAGTGTCAATAACCTAGCAAAAATCCAAGTCAAAGCCCAAGTTCATACCAAACCAATACTTCTATCTTCTAAAGTAAATAGGCTATCCAAGTACTTTTAACACAACCCACACGTGCATTCATCATTATATGGTATATAAATAATATCATAGAAAAATTACCAAATCAAAAATTTGTTGGCAAAAAAAGTCAGAAAGAAGACCTAAAACTTTATAAAAAAAAAAAAAAAGAACTAAAACATTGAAATAATAATTCATCTCGCTTACAATTCTACAACTCTAATGTCCAGGAGCAAGCTATCTCGCCACCGGATCTGTGCTTTAGTCAAGCCATCGTCCAGCCCTAATGGTGGCTGGGCCATTGCCATTGCCATAGCTTCTAAATTGCGCTCTTGCCAAGATGTAGTATAAAAGTCGAAAGAACACGCTATTATCAGCATTCTATCATTACAACAAGCGGAGAATCAGTTTTTTTTTTTTTTTTTTTTTTTATGACCCTGGAACCATCGTACAGCCGGCAGCCAGCGGCATAAACCAAAGGGAGCACTAGCGCGGGGACCCACCTCTCACGGCACTCCACTTTAGTCGCGCAATAGGGGCATGAAGTTTCAAACCCCTCCCCTCCCCTCCCGGATGAGGGGGCAGGGCGCGAACCAACGCATCCACCGCGGGGTGGATCGGAGAATCAGTTGATAATCGAGAGTATTCGAAATCTGCCAATGCCATTTCAAACCGTCGCAGAATATTGCATATTGTGAGAATCTGCTTATCATGCTTTCAGGCGCAGAATTTCATTCATCGACATTTTCCAAAATTAGCTCATACGTCGTATCAAAGCAAGTCGCTATTTTTTTTTTCCCTTCATTTTTTATCACGCCCTTTAACTAATATAATAATAGGTCGCAATCCACAAGTAAGCTGACGATTTTTTTTTTTTTTTTGTCGGTAGCTAACGACTTTATAAACCTTTCTTAGTATGGAAGTTATTCATATTTGCCCGAAGGGTCGTAGTTGCACACAACATAGTAGCGGCTGTCGTTACACTTAACCCTAGTATAACCAACTCGGACCTATTCGGGCCAAACCATCTGAGTGTAGTACAAGTAGTCGCACGTACTCGTGCCATTTTTGGTGTTGTAATTGTAGTATCGCTTCTCCACGACCCACAACTTCACAGTGTAGGTGCCCGTGAATGTGCCTGTGCCCCTGACGAGGTTCTTGTTGTAGGGCCCATTGGAGTGCAAGGGGCTTTAGTCTCCGACTTGTTGGTTTGCGTAGCTCTAGGTGTAGGCGGCAACAATATTAACCCATGTCCACGCTAACTTACTTTTGGGCGTCATTGTGAGAGTTGAGATAGTCTTGGGGTGAGTTTTGGGCATGAGTAGGTTGAAAGAAAGAAATGGAGACGAGAGAGATGATGATAGTTAGAGAATTCATGACGCTCAAGGAATTAGCTGATCTTGTTTCCACATGATATTTTTGGTTATCATTAGACTATTTATAAAAAAAAATAAAAATTGAAGATTTTGGGGGCTTCAACTTATCATGTGCAATGAACTTATCAGGGAACGTCTCCTCTGGACAATACAACTTTGCATTCAAATCCAGTTTGTTCAGGAAATGACAAAATTAGTAAGTGGTGCATGGAGGGAATTGGCTTTGCTTGTTCTTTCTTTCCTCAAATGGAAGTCAACCAAAAGGCTTTAGTGAAGTTTGAAATTTGAGCAAGTTTGATATGATAAATTAAGAATAATGTTAGACATTATTTGGAGTAATGCTAAAGACATTGAGATTAGTGCATGAAATTAGATTATTAGGTGATGTATATAAAATTTAGCCAGGTATTAAGAACATACAAGTCTTATTCGAGAACCCAAAAGGGGATGTTGATAATTTGTCCCGTGTACAAGTCGTCTGAGAGTCGGTCCGGAAAGTACATTTTTTAAGTGGCAAAAATGGAGTTTAGCCTTTTTGAGAAAATTACATATAGTAGTAAAGTTCCCGCTAATGCCACCCTAAATTGGCTTCATAAACATCCTAAACATTAGGTGCCGAAAGTACTGTTGCGAGTCGTGCAACCCCCTTCTCTGTAATTTAACCTGCTCAGACTCGCCTCTCGGCCGCACGATCCCACCCTCAGACACTGCCTATGTCATCCTCACCCGTCGCTTGCCTATTCCAAGATCAGTTGAGTGTTCATCCAATATATCAACTCTCACAAATTCAGACAACTCCCGCTTCTCCCTCTCCCACGAAACTATTAATATAGCTGACATACCGACAGCACAAGTCTGAAATTGCACGGATGCGCAGGGCCTGCCCTCACATCACTACTCATCATTGAACGGTTGGATGTGTCGGGTATCTATATTAAGTGCAGGACCTCGTGCCAAACTGAATCTAAGATGATGAATCCCACTAATCAATAAATAGTTTTTTACGTACCTCTCCAGTGAAAATGATGGAATCGCTTTTTCAAAAAAAAAAAAATGAAAATCTCAATTGGATTAATAACCTGAAAAATTATAAACTGATATATATATATATATATATATGATAAATTTACTCCAAATTAATCTTTTCCATCAAAAATCCTAAACTGGTATATTTTTGATAAATTTACAACAAACTGGTATACTTATAACAAATTTATTCTCTATTAGTTTCCGTTAAATTTTATTCTCAAATTACTAAGTTGGATAACACGTGACACTTGATTGGTGTATCGGTTTGGAATTTTATTTTATATTCGTCACAATTATAACATTTACCAGTTTGAGATTTTTGGTAGTTAAATAAATTAGTTTAGGGTAAATTTATCATAAGTATATCAGTTTAGGATATTTTTTGTGATCATTTGGGGTAAATTTGTCACATGTGTACCAGTTTAAGATTTTTCATGGTCAAAAAATTAGTTTTTGGTAAATTTGTCACACATATACCACTTTGGAATTTTTTAGAGCATCAACCCTTGAATATTTATATACTAGATTTATCAAATACTTACTCTTTATAATAGCTAGCTCTTCCATTCTCTCTCATTTATCACTAGCTCTCACACTCCAATCGTGTCCCACTGCTGCCGTACTCAATTCCACCATTGCTATCGCTTCTAACGCAACGGAAACAATGATCACATGAATAGCAATTCACAACATGAGTAAAACTCGTAAATGTATATCCAAAGCGTACAATCCCAAAATGTATGTGTGTGAACTTTCTCAATTTCTTGTTCTTCCAATTCAAAATACTGTAGCTAAAAACCCTAATGAAATTCTAAGTTTCAAATAAGAAATAGATATAATAATAAGAGTATCCATCCTACCAAACCTCAAATGTCTAAATGGATAATTACTCAAAATTGAAGTAAATCATGTGATATCCTAGTGGAATTTCTAAATCGAAAACATACGTCCAGCGTCATTCTACTGTCCTAGGAGAAAAACTTGACTCCAACATGTTGGACGAGCTGCATCAATCGCCCACAATTGTTAAATAGCTTGACTCGAATTTTAAAACGACAAATGTATGATTTTTCATATCAACGTCGTCACTATTTCTTTTGAACTGCCCTTCTGAGAATTGAAAGTTTCCCCTGGATCATCGACATACGGTGGGACAAAATCATTCTTCAGCCGAAATTCCCCAACTTCAAATCTCTTTTAAGAAAAGCTTAACCCTAGGTAATTTTCTTCATAATGTCCAGCAATAATCCGGTCACCTGAATTAATAGATTTTAACGGTAAATCAACTCAACAAGAATTCTTCTGGAACTTTCTCTCCATTATTTTTAAGATAATTCTCATTAGAAAAAATCATTTTCTAATTCAGAATCTTTTACCTTTCAAATTTAAATTACAAAACTTTAGTGACTCTGCATTGCCGGAGCAGGTTTATCGAATGGTTGGCCATGGGCTCGACATTCCACCAGCGCTGCTTCATTAAGGCAAGCCGGTTTTCTCTTTAACCCACGAGCGGGGACCGAGAAGTCATCATGTTTGGCTTTCCAACTGAATAATCGCCGCATTTGGTCACCGTTCTATGCTTGTTGAGATACACTAATCATATTGCCGTAAAGCCTACACCTCCGAATCTTCGTTTGCATGATGGTTGTCTCCAAAGCCTTAATACTAAACACCTGTATGTTTTTATGCCTACCATGGTCGTCCGCTAGACAAGAGTTTAGACAAAGCTCAAGCGATTATACCATTATTCATATGATGCTCTAACTTTTAGATGCGCTAACTTTTCTATGCAAAACATTTAATATGGACCTAAAAGTTCAATGCGAAATATCTGAATGTTTTATATGTACACATCCATCTTTCTCATGTATTATTCGACCAGCTGTTGCATCATCAGCATCATTGATGTACGTAATTAAGCCCAATCTCTTAGGATGGTTGAATCAAGCATGGCCTTCTTGTTAAACACACGTGGCCTAATGTTTCAGCTGTGTTAGGTTTGTACTACTTTGTATTCTCTAGGCCTCACATAACGGGAGCTCGGGTGAAAATCTAGAGTTTTAGATGCCCAGTGATCAAATCCAAAATAGCCACACAAAAAAAAAAAAAAAAAAAAAAAAAAAAAAAAAAAATCCCTCCACACCGTTATAATGCATTATAGAATTATAATTACAAAGGGGAAAAAAAACCAATACTTTGCATCATCTACCATCATAGTTATCTTAAATTTCAGGTGTAAAGTTCACGGTTTTTAAAGATTCATGAGTCAGAAAAATAAACGTACATAACTTAGAGGAGAATTTATGCAATCTTTTCAAACTAAGGGGATAGAGGGCATGTATATGTCCCCAAACTATCAATTTGTATATGTTATCTTTTGAGTTTCAAAAGCAGACAAATTTTTGAGGACATAACAAAGTGGAAGTTTAGGATCGACAATTGAAAGTTTATAAAAAAGAATTGCTATTTAGTATTCTTAATGGAGACTTTGTTGTATTTTGGAGAAAATTTGCTAGTAATTATTAACAACGTTATGAGACAAATAATTCTATTAAAAAAGTGATATCATACCTCAAAATCTGACTTCATTGGTCTTTCTGATCGTTCATCATATTTTTCCCGATAGGACCACAAACTATCATGTTGAAATAATGCCCCGTTATGATGAGGCAAGAGCTTTAGATGCACCAAAATTAAATAACGTCATGTGAATGGTGAAGGCAATTCCCTTCACCGAAGAAAAGTTGATCTCTTTCAAAAATTATTTCTTCATCTTTTTTCTCGCGATTTCTGATTTTCAAGTGAAGGAATTTTGATCCTTGATCTAACATCCTCAGCTGCAACCTCCCAAGCATATCACCATCCCTATCAAGCCCCACATCACATTGTGAAAGAGAAGCTAAGTATGATCTCTATGGCGCATTTCTCTCTTGAGTTCATCCTATCACATCTTTCAATCGATTCTGGTACATAACAATGGCCATGTCGACCATATAACGATACATTTTATTCATTCAGCTGATAAGAGTTAAGAAAGAGAATTGGGATAAGACCCAGGAAGATAGTCTCACCATAGAATCTAGGTTGAGTGCCTTAAAAAATGGAGTCCATTAAATCAGATAAAAATATACAAGAATACGGGACAGGTAGAGTTTAATTGTCTGGACTGGGCGGTAATTCGTCGATAGATTTTATATATTGATGAATTGACCAAGCAAGTATATCAGCTCTAATTAATGAGCTTTTGACCAAATAACAAGTTAGGTGTCAATGGTCAAATTGCCTAATTTTGTATTCCATTTCAATCCATCTTATATATCGCAGCCTAGTATATTACTTAGAAAGGTCATAGACTCATCATAGCTGGAAAATCCTTACCCGCTGTAATTTACCTAAAATAAATTTTCATTTTATCTCGAATCACGTTGTTTTAATATTAAGACACAAGAACACGCCAAAATTTGCGGTCAGTGAATTCGAATTTACGAGTTTTATACTTGCGGATTCAGTCACCGGAATCAATACGATGTTGTTGTATATAACTTGGTGGATGAAATGATTAAGCTATACTTTGGGAAAGTATTGCGAAAGCTCTAGAAATCCGAACTGTTGGGACGGTGCAATACAAACCGTGGACCGCAATTCACCGCCCAAACCCGCTCGCGACGTGTGGCACCCTCGACGGCCCCCAATCCGTTTGGGTCGCTACAGGTCACTCGCCTTCCACTTGTCCTATTAACATATCACTAATGAAACCATTTAATTATAGTGGGTCCGTAAGTCCTGGGGGTTATGTCATTTAAAACGGTCCCAGCGCAGATCATATAGCAAAAACATATTCGAATCTCCCTATCCCATACTCCAACACAAAAATTGCAATGCACACCAACTACACTCATTCATATACATATATATATATATATATATATATATCGTTAGTGCCGAACACTCTTATTTACATTACTTTTAATGGACATCTTGAGTCGGTACATCAAAAGGCCAAGGCTCTTCTATGCTCGGCTATATCCAAAAGTACCCGACTCCATAGCAGTCATGTGCAACGGTCCATCTTCCAGTGTCGGCCATCCAAAAATGTCATCCACTACCCATCACATGTGCAATCACACCTAGCCCGATCCATCGGCTGGCGATGGTGGCAGCATCCCCATCATAATCCCGTCGCGACGAACATCCACGGACAGGAACTCCTGGACTACGGGGCCATCAGGTTGACCCACGTCGTACAAAACTAAGATTCGCACACGGATGAACACCAGACCACGAACACCAACACGGGATGCTCCGAACACTCAACCTCGACGTCAACAGAACGCCATAAAATGTGTCACCCGTGACGGGTAATAGAGGCATCTTTCAATCTAAAATGTTAGTCCCCAAAAAGGGGTGAGTACAACCACTCAGCTGTAAAGATCCATCAAACTACGTAATGCAACAAACAAGGCAACCAAGCTTTCATGTGAGATGCACATATCATCCATGCAATCATGCAGATGTCTCCATGAGATCCATTCAATGCCTTAATGATTACACTTCCAAAACCAAACAACACCAATTCAAGTTCATAAACAATTTATATCCCATGCCATATTTATACACACATGCGCATGATTCAATCTCCATATTGATTTTTTTTAAAAGGATCTCATTTTTTTTTTTCTAGGGATCAGTGTTTGCATCCCTCATATCTCTCGCACCCAACCTGGCATCGCGAGGAACCTCCGGCACACACCTCCGGGCATCTCGTACCCCAATTGGCATCACGAGGAACCTCCGGCACACACCTCCGGGCATCTCGAAACTCCCGAGGACATCCGGCACACACCTCCGGGCATCCCGACACTCCCGGGGCATCGTCAACTTAGCCGTCTGACGGTATCATCATTATCATTACACATAGATATATCTCACTTTGAAAAAATGCCATTTGATGCAAGAATGTCAAAAGTTTCATTTAATTTATAAAATTCCATTAATTCTGATGTCATATGAAATGCATAAATGTCACCATGCATGCTAAATAGATAGCAACTCAGAATACCACATCTCATAGAGTAATTTATTTGTTCTTAAAATTAAAACGAATTTCGGATAAAACAGATTACATTTCTTTAATTAAAATTCTGGAAAAATTACTAAATGGTCTTAATAAATTCTGAGAATTTACCAGGTTGTCAACAAGACCTAGAGAAAGAGGTTCTACAAAGAACATGTCAAGAAAGTTTCATATAAATCGCATAGGTCCAACACCACTTTTGCACAGTTTCGGAAATAATTTTGATTAAGCCCTTAAATGAACTCCAAAAATTCTAATATTTTGATATGTTATATTGAAGACCTAGAGATAAAAGTCCCATGCAGAAATCAAAGTCTAATTCATTCTGTATTAAAAGCTATAATTATTATAATTCTCTCTAACTCTCGGTTCGATCTCCAGATTTATCCCTTTCAAAGAAAAATCATTTCCCAATCAATACTTGTCCGTTTATTTTCAAATTTAATTATGTTACTCCTCAAGATGTCATCTACAACGTTTATCAAGGACACAAGATCAAATTCGGACTGGATAATTGCACAAAATTCACAGAATCGCATGGGATCAACATAACAGTTTCCAGATCTAGTATCTTTGAAGAAAAATGGTTTCACCAACAAATACTTGTCAGTTTCTCCTCAAATTTTGATATGTTACTCTATAAGAAGTCCTCTATAACTTTCATCAAGGACATGAAGTAATATTTCCAATAGATAATTACCTACAATTCGCGGAATCACCAGAGGTCAAACTGTTTTCCATAGAACAGTTTACTAGCTCAAAGTAGTACTCCCAAAATTTCGAAAATCCTAACATCTAGCTCATCCGAAATCTACTTCACATACAACCACAGCAAGCATCATGTAGATCAAAGGACTTCACTTGCCTTAAGTTCACATCAAGTAAACAGCAACTTGAGGCTTCGGCGAGCTTGATCGATGGCGGCTTCTAGGCGGCGTCGACAGCCTTCCTCTTCCCCCCTCGTGGCTCACACTTGTCTTCCTCTCTCTCACTCAAAATCTCCTCCTCTCTCTCGCTTTCTCGTCCGCTCGGTCTCACTCTCTCTCTCTCTCTCGGTTCCTCGAGCAATCCGCTTCTCTCTCTCTTCCTTCGGTTGATTCAAGGCTAGCAATCATTAGGTTTGCATGCAAGGACACTTGGCTCCAAGAGGATGACAAGTGGAGGAGGTGGCGTGGGCAAGCTTCAACCGGTTTCCCTCCCTCCTTTGGTCGACGGCTTCATGGGCTTCTTGGGCCGGGCCTTAGTCGGCCGAATGGTGGGGTTGTGGGCTCCTTTGGGCCATCCTAGGCCTTAATCAAATCAGCCCATAATTGCTCCTAATAATCTACTTTAATCCCCACTAAATTTCATAATCTCAACTACTCACATGGCCATATAATATTGCAACATAAATCAAATGACAATCCAACTTATAGAGTACACGGCCAAGAACAGAAAATTCCTTGTCAATTTACCCTTTAGTACAATCCTTGACCACACTTAGATATATAATACATTTCCAATCAAAACAATAGTCCATTCAATGTTCGGCCTTGTTTAATTGAAATCCGTTGGTCTAATGACTATAATATAGTCCAATGGTGCTTCCAATACCTTTTCATGGGTCGTAGTGTATCTAGGGATTATTATGAAATTTTAGGATGCCACAATTCTCCCCTCTTTAGAGAATTTCGTCCTCGAAATTAGACATTACTTGTGTCTCTTTAAACAAGTGAGGGTACATTTCCCTCATTTCATTTTCACTTTCCCATGTGGCTTCCTCCACATCATGATGTCGCCATAATATCTTAACCAATGGTATTTTCTTCATCCGTAGGACTTGTTCTTTTCGATCTAATACCCGTATTGGCTCTTCTATGTACCTCACTTTCTCATCCACTTTGATGGCTTCATGATCGAGTATGTGTCCAGGATCCGGTTGATATCTCCTTAGCATCGATACATGGAATAAGTCATGCAAGTTTTCTAGCTTAGGAGGTAAAGTGTGACATCCTTATTTTTACAATTCTGGTTTCAATTGAATAAGTCGGGCCTTTCATCTGCGCGTCTATAGCTCTCTTCTCTGAGTTGGCCACTCACGAGATAACTAGTCTATCGGTGAAGCCGTTAAGGAATCGAACGCAATAGACTTGAGAATTCGACCGAACCGACCGCTCGACCGTGCTAATCTACAAGGGTCATTACAAAGACGAGACCGATTAGAGAGACCGGAGATAGGTCGACTCGACAAAAGCATGTGATTAAGTGTGGGTGATTCCACCTGATTGCACAAATCTTGTCGATCGACACTAGACCGATTTCTCTATCGTTTTGGTACCCTGTGTCCGTATTTGAAATCTTGAGATTTCCACGACAATCGAGAGTCGCCAATGTGTCGAAGATGTACTTTGTGGCTTGAAAATAATCAACCACAGGTCAATTGCGCAGAAAATTCCTAAAAGCTACCCGGTAGGTTAGGACGCGCTAAAGTCGCGCCAGATTGAAATTAACCGAGAAATTGAACTCGATTTCAAAAATTGAAGGTTCTGTTATGTCACAATTCATTTTAGGAACGTCGACTCATCCTCAGAAGATTTTTCTACAAGCCGAGATTTTTAGCGGAAAAGCAAAGTAAGGTCGTTTTTGATGGGGAAAGTCAGAGGACTGCTTTTGATTGCATCTTTGGGATGCAAGTTGGATCATATGATGGGGAAAAATCATAAGAGGGACAAGGACACCATGGCTGATTTATTTGAGCTTCAATTTGGATTGATTGGTTTAGGAATTGAATGAAATTGATTGAATTTGATGTACAAATGTACCAAATTCGTATGCCAAGGGGTACACGACATTTTGCACCTATTAACAAGCTTGTGGAGGAAGCTTGAGGAGAGAGAATGGCTGATGTCATGGGTAGTCATGGTGGGGGCAAGAGAGAGGAGGTTTGGACAAGTGTTGAAGGCTTGTGAGCCCAAGGGGAGCCCCTCTTCAGCAGACCTTCTTCTCCCTCATTTCATGGCTTTCTCCATTGTTTAGAGAGTTTAGAAGCTCATGAGAACCAGAGGAAACTAGCTGAGCCAGCCCCACCGTCGCACACCCACCGGACCAGCCAAGCCCGTCGTTTTTCTCCTCTGTTTTCCCCTCGTTCCAGTTTCTGCTCCAGCCGACCTTTTTCCAAAGATCCGTATAAAAAGTTAACTTCCCGGTTGAACCAGTGAACGAACTACCCATCTCTACGAAGAGGACATCCAGACCGTTCCAACAAGCCCAACCTCGCCCTGAACGGATCCGCCGTCCGTCCGGTACGCCGTCGCGAAGTTACCGGTCGCCGGTCCGTCGGTCCGCCTGGCAGTTTGCCCGGTTTCGCCATTTCAGCGTTTTCTTCCGTTTTTCTTCCATTCCAACCCTACCTCCACCCATACCAACCACCAGCAGGTCCCCCTCAACCCCCGAGTGCTGCCGATTGCCGGCCAACCCCTCGCCGGAGCTCCGGCCAAGCCCGTTCAGCTCTGTCTCTCCTCCAGCAGTCCAGTTTTTCAAAGTTGCAGAGGGAGTCCGAGATTGTGGTTGCTGTTCCAGCCCCGGATCCGCCCCAACCAGCAGCGAACAGAGAGGGCAGAAAATGGGTATGACAGCAACTGTTTGGCCCGTTTTGGCCCCCTTCCCGAGCCCGGATGCTCGGCCCGCTTTGAGGAAAGTCGATCCTCGCGTCGACCTCGTCGTTTTGTGTGAGTTTTGCTCACTAATGCCTTCTTAGTTTGCTAATTACACTTAAAGGTTGATTAGTGTTAGTTAAGCATAATTAGGTGGTTAGATTAGAATGGATTAGGGATTATTAGTGAATTGCATTGCATATTAGTGAAATGGTTAGTGTACTTAGATAGAGAATTGCCTATAGTATTTATTGGATGCTTCTTGGGATTTTTCCGACCCTTATCGGGTGTTAATTAAGCAATTCGGGCCTAAATGGAATTTTTAGGAATTAAATATTAATTTTAAAATTAATTATTTAATTATTTATTTTCTGGAAATTCAACCGGGATGGCCGGTGACCGGAATTTCGTGATGATTGTCGTGGTGCAGTCCGTTTATTTAATTGAGTTCTACGTTGTGCTGAATTAATTTAATTGTGGATTTTAGGATTTATTCCTAAATAGAATAATCTTTGGTAATTAATTGGAAAATAACCGGGCGTCGGTTGACAGCGCCAAAAATATTTTGGTGAACCATTAAATAGTGGGGTTTTCTAAAAAGAAAAATATTGTATTTTGGCTAAGGCCGACCGTGTACCCACACACGAGTATCTTTATCGGGAATGATAAGAATGGTGATTTGATTATTTTCAGCATACTATGAAAGTATGGCTAACAGCTTACCGCGAGCTATTATATCATCTATCGCCTACGCTTTCGGTGAGCTAAGATCGTTTTATCAGCTTGTGCGAGCACGATCTATACATATATCACTTGTGGGAGCTAAGATCGTTTTATCGGCTTGTGCGAGCACGATCTATATATATTACAGCTTGTGCGAGCTATTATATTATATATCAGTTACAGCTTTGGTGAGCTACTATATCGATTCTGACTTTGGTGAGCTATCTATCTATACAGCTTGAGCGAGCTACCGTCTATATATTACAGCTTTGGAGAGCATATGTCGTATTAACGACTGGATTGATAGACGGTAATGAATGATAGATAGTACTGAATGATAGATAGTATGAATTGATAGATGGTACCAATCGTATGGTATCAATTGGATTGAAATGACCGTGAGTGGTCTTGTTGGTATGTAATCGACTAGGTCGATTTGATCGATGCCTCGATCAGTGATGTGATTGCTTGGATGTCTATTTGATATGTGCTAATATGCGGGTGGAATGCGAGGCCAAGGTAAGTCCTTTGACTCATGTTGTGCATAGGCAACCCTAAGGTGTATTAGTTTACTAATTGGGTCTTAGGAGGTAGAACTTGCTGAGACATAGTCTCATCCCGGTTTGGGGACAACATTTCAGGACCCTGATGAAGAACCCCGAGGAGAAAGGACCCGAAGAGGAATACCTGAAGGAGAACCCAAGGATGATCCAGAGTAGGATCCTGATGATTTTGGCTATAGAATTTATTTGAGTAGAAACCAACCGTTTTAGTATGACTTGTATATGTACATGTATGAATGAGTTGTTATAGATGTACATAAGGGTGTTCGTTTTCAAGTTCAATTTTCTAGTCCTACTTGTATATCCCATTGTTTTATTGTCTGGGGATTTTTAATTGCTTCCGCATGTGCATATGAAAATGAAAAAGGGGTCGGCGATATGTAGTCCTGGGATATCGCATTTTAAAATCGACCAAACATGAAGGATGGTCACGCGACCGAGGGTCGGGGCGTGACATAAAGCTAGTCGATAGGCTACATCCCCTATCCTTTCAAGTATCTCAAAAGGTCCAACGAATCTAGAGCGCAACTTACCTTTTACTCCAAATCGAGATATCCCTTTCATAGAGGATACCTTAAGGAATACATGATCTCCTACATTAAATTCCAAAGGCCTTCTACGCTTATCTGCGTAGTCTTTCTGCCTACTCTGGGCTGTTTTAAGTCTTTCCTTGATAATTTCAACAGCTTCAGTAGTAACTTGTACTAGTTCAGGTCTTGTCAATTTCCTTTCACCTACTTCATTCCAACAGATTGGGGTCCTACACCTTCTTCCATATAATGCTTCATATGGAGCCATGCCTATACTTTTCTAAAAACTGTTGTTATAGGCGAACTCTACTAAGTGCAACTTTTCATCCCAACTTCCCCTAAAATCAATAATACAAGCTCTCAAAGATATCTTCCAGTCCGGATCACTCTTTCCGTTTGCCCATCTGTTTGAGGATGAAAGGCGACTAAATTGAAGCTTTGTCCCTAAGGCATCTTGGAGACTTCGCCAAAAATTTGAAGTAAACCTAGAGTCTCGATCAGATGTGATCGTTACAGGAATACCATGTAAGCGTATGACCTGGCTTACATAAATTTCAGCAAGTTTATCCATCGGGTAGTCTACGCGAACCGCTAGGAAATGGGCAGTCTTAGTCAAGTGATCTACTATTACCCAGATCGAGTCATGACCACTTGATGTCCTTGGCAGTCCTTGCACAAAGTCCATCGTCACATGCTCCCATTTCCACCCTGGTATGTCTAATGGCCTCAATAGTCCTGCGGGTTTGCGATGTTCCGCTTTCACTTGCTAGCATGTTAAACACTATGAAACGTGTTTAGCTATATCCGTCTTCATGCCATTCCACCAAAACCGCCGCGTAAATTTCTATACATTTTTGTACTACCTGGATGAATACTATATTTACTCCTATGTGCTTCCGATAGGATTTCCTTTCTCACTTCTTCATTATTGGGAACACAAAGTCGTCCCCGACACCTTACTATCCCATCTTCAGAGACTTGAAACTCTGATCTTTTCCCTAAAGACACAGCGTTTCGTATTTTCACAATCTCCAGATCAGATTCTTGCAAAATCTTAACTTTCTGAATAATCTCGGGCTCAATCCTTAATGCAGTGAGCATACCGGTAAGGTGGTCTATTTCCAACTTGAACTCTGAGTCTACTACTGACTTTAACAGATTCCACTCTGTTATCCTTAAACTAGCCATGTCCATAGTCAACTTTCGACTAAGGGCATCTGCCACCTTATTTGCCTTTCCTGGGTGGTACCGTATTTCACAATCATAATCTTTTAATAATTCCATCCACCTTCTCTGTCTCATGTTCAACTCTTTTTGCGAAAACAAGTACTTCAAGCTCTTATGATCTGTATAGATTTCAAACTTCTCTCCATACAGATCATGTCTCCATATTTTAAAGCAAATACTCTAGCTACCAACTCTAAATCATGGGTGGGGTAATTTAACTCATGAGATTTCAACTGTCTTGATGCATAGGCTATGACCTTGCCATGCTGCATCAAAACACATCCCAGTCCCTTATGTGATGCATCACTATACACCGTGAATCCACCAGATCCAGATGGTATAGTTAGAATTGGAGCTGTAGTTAATTTCTGTTTAAGTTCCTAAAAGCTTCTTTCACATTCTCCACTCCATTCAAACTTTACATTCTTTCGAGTTAATTTCGTTAAAGGGCCTGCCAATTGCAAGAATCCTTCAATAAACCTCATATAATAACCAACCAGTCCCAAGAAACTTCGTATTTCGGTTGGTGTCGTCGGTCTCGACCAGTTCATTACCATCTCAACTTTTGCAGGGTCTACTGCAATTCCATTTCCCGACACCACATGTCCTAAAAATATTATTTGATCTAGCCAGAATTCACACTTACTGAATTTGGTGTACAATCTATGATCTCTTAGTGTTTGCAACGCTATCTTCAGGTGTCGCTCATGCTCTTCAGGTCTTCTAGAATATATTAGGATGTCATCAATGAAGACAATCACAAATTGATCCAGATAAGGTTTAAATATTCTATTCATTAAATACATGAATGCCGCTGGTGCATTCGTTAATCCAAATGGCATAACCAGAAACTCATAATGTCCATAACGAGTCCTGAATGCAGTCTTAGGAATGTCTTCTTTCTTTATCCTTAACTGATGGTATCCTGATCTTAAGTCATTTTTTGAAAAGACTGAACTTCCTTGCAATTGATCAAATAAATCATCAATTCTAGGCAAGGGATACTTATTCTTTATAGTCACCTGGTTCAGCTGTCTATAGTCAATACATAAACACATCGACCCATCCTTCTTTTTCACAAATAGGACTGGTGCACCCCAAGGAGAAACACTTGGCCTAATAAATCCCTTATCAAGCAATTCTTGTAGTTGCGCCTTCAATTCCTTCAGTTCCATTAAAGCCATTCTATATGGAGCTTTTGATATTGGTCCAGTTCCAGGCATTAGTTCAATTTCAAACTCAATCTCTCGTTCCGGCGGTAATCCAGGCAACTCCTCAGGAAACACATCCTGAAAAACCCTGACTATTTGAATCTCATCGATTTTAGCCTCTTTCTTAGTAAGATCTCTTACTATCGCTAGATATCCTTGACATCCTTCGTCAAGTAGTTCATGAGCTTCTACCATTGAAATAATGGCTATAGAGGGGCTTTTTTGACCTCCGAAAAATTCAAAACTAGACTGGTTAGGTATCATAAACTGGATCACTTTCCTATAACAATCCACCTTAGCTCGATACTTATGGAGCCAGTCCATTCCTATGATAACATCAAAGTCATACATAGCCATTACGACTAGGTCTATTTCCATATCCCTTCCTCCTATTGTTATCTTACATTTTCCACACACCAATGTAGACAATACCATGTTCTTTAAAGGCGTAGAAACTTAAAGAGGCATCTCAAGAGACGCAGTTTCTAACTTATTTAACTGTCTATATCTTTCAGATACAAATGAATGGGTAGCACCCGTATTGAACAATGCATATGCCTTTTTATCATTTATAAGGATCGTACCTGAGATAACATTTTTGGAAGCTTCCGCTTCCTCTTGGGTGACCGCATACACCCTCCCTTGTGCTGGTGGTCTCTGTGAATTCCTTGACAAATTTGGTCCGGTACTACTTTCTTGCACCTGCCGCACCGAGCCGGCGCTCAACTGTGATCTCTCTTGTGGACAATCTTTCTTGAGGTGACCTACCTGTCCACAACCATAACATTTCAGCCGTCCATTGCAAGGTCCTGGGCCATGTTGCCCATCGCATCTTCGACAAGCATTACTTTGATAAGGTGTTTTTTCTAAGTTCAGGCCATCCCTGGCTTTTCCAAAGTTTCCAAAATTACTCTTTTTATTAGGTTTCCAGGTTTGACCTTGACCAGGATAGGGTCTCTTACCCCGTCTAATATCATTGAAGGCCAACTGTCTCTTAGACTCTGATTGCTCTCTCATCAATTCATGTTCCACCAACTGTGCCCTTTTATAAATTTCATTATAATCTCTTATGTTCAAAGGAACTAGTTGCTTTCGATATCGCTCAACCCTTTCAGTAATCTCTTAGCCTTTTCCTCTCTATCCTTAATCAGCCTAGGAGCATACCTAGACAATTCAGAAAATTTTGCCTCATACTGGTCTACTGTCAGCTCCCTTTGTTCCAACTAAACAAATTCAGTAATCTTCTTATCCCTAGCACAATCAGAAAAATGCTTTCTATTGAAAGCTCTAAGAAATTCGTCCCAATTTATATCAGTTTCTGGTGGAAAGATCGTGTCCCTTGAAGCTCTCCACCAAAACTTTGCATTTCCCTCCAGCTGGTACTCTGCCAAAGTTATTTTCTCGGCATCGTTGCAGTTCAACAACTGGAAAATTCGTTCCATTCCATCTATCCAATGTTCCGCCTCCTTAGGACTTCCTGTTCCACTAAACTTAGGTGGTTTCAACTTTAGAAATTGTTCCACCAGTCCTTGAGGGCGACGTTCCACTCCGGTTGTTGCTGCGCTTGTCTTTCCATCAGATTTCCTATATTGGCCAATGCCTGCAGGATGTCTTCCATTCAGGGTTCAGCCCTTGCAGCAGAGGCTTCAGCCCTCGAAAGGATGAGAACTTCCAGCTCGTACCATGACTTTCCTGCAGTTTTCAAGCATTTGCCTCAGGAATAGCCTGTGACTCAATGTCTTTATTTAAAGCTACTACTACTATATATAAGTAACATAAACATGTTACTGGCACCTAAAAGCAACTCATAATAATTACTAGGGATCTACGAGTGAATACCCATCACTCGTTGTTCATAGTTAGTCAGCTATCCTAGTTAGTATCCTATGGTGTGCATTGTCATTATATTCCTCAACTTCCAGATGAGGCTCCTTATCACTCCACATATAAACCTTGGCTCTGATACCAAAACCTGCCTGTGGCACCCCTCGACGGCCCCCGATCCGTTTGGGTCGCTACAGGTCACTCGCCTTCCACTTGTCCTATTAACATATCACTAATGAAACCACAAGGGTTATGCCCTTTAAAACGGTCCCAGCGCAGATCATATAGCGGAAACATATTCGAATCTCCCTATCCCATACTCCAACACAAAAATTGCAATGCACACCAACTATACATCTCATATATATATATATATATATATATATGTTAGTGCCGAACACTCTTATTTACATTACTTTTAATGGACATCATGAGTCGGTACATCAAAAGGCCAAGGCTCTTCTATGCTCGGCTATATCCAAAAGTACTCGACTCCACAGCAGTCATGTGCAACGGTCCATCTTCCAGTGTCGACCATCCAAAAATGTCATCCAATACCCATCACATGCGCAATCACACCCAGCCCGGTCCATCGGCTGGCGGCGGTGGCAGTATCCCCATCATAATCCCGTCACAATAAACATGCACTGACAGGAACTCCTAGACTACAGGGCCATCAGGTAGACCCACGTCGTACAAAACTAAGACACGCACACGGATGAACGCCAGACCACGAACACCAACACATGGGTGCTCCGAACACTCAACCTCGACGTCAATAGGAACCTCCGGCACACACCTCCGAGCATCCGGCACACACCTTCGGGCATCTCGCACCCCAACTGGCATCACGAGGAACCTCCGGCACACACCTCTGGGCATCCGGTACACACCTCCGAGCATCCGGCACACACCTCCGAGCATCTCGCACCCCAACTGGCATCACGAGGAACCTCCGGCACACACCTCCGGGCATCTCGAAACTCTCGAGAACATCCGGCACACACCTCCGGGCATCTCGAAACTCCCAAGGACATCCGGCACACACCTCCGGGCATCCCGACACTCCTGGGGCATCGTCGACTTAGCCGTCCGACGGTATCATCATTATCATTACACATAGATATATCTCACTTTGGAAAAATGCCATTTCATGCAATAATGTCAAAAGTTTCATTTAATTTATAAAATTCCATTAATTCTGATGTCATATGAAATGCATAAATGTCACCACGCATGCTAAATAGATAGCAACTCAGAATACCACATCTCATAGAGTAATTTATTTGTTCTTAAAATTAAAACGAATTTCGGATAAAACAGATTACATTTCTTTAATTAAAATTCTGGAAAAATTACTAAATGGTCTTAATAAATTCTGAGAATTTACCAGGTTGTAAACAAGACCTAGAGAAAGAGGTTCTATGAAGAACATCATGTCAAGAAAGTTTCATATAAATCGCATAGGTCCATACATTACAGCAAAAGAAATTTCAACACCACTTTTGCACAGTTTCGGAAATAATTTTGATTAAGCCCTTAAATGAACTCCCAAAATTCTGCGATTTTAATATGTTATAATATAGACCTAGAGGTGAAATTACCATGAAGAAATTGAAGTCTAATTCATTCTGGATTAAAAGCTATAATTATTAAAATTCTCCCTAACTCTAGGTTCGATCTCCAGATTTATCCTTTTCAAAGAAAAATCATTTTCCCATTAAATAATTGTCCGTTTATTCTAAAATTTTAGTATCTTACTCCTCAAGATATCATCTACAACTTTTATCAAGGACACGAGATCAAATTCAGACTGGATAATTGCAAAAAATTCACAGAATCGCATGGGATCAACATAACAGTTTCTAGATATAGTATCTTTGAAGAAAAATGGTTTCACCAACAAATACTTGTCCGTTTTCCCTCAAATTTTGATATGTTACTCTTCAAGAAGTCCTCTATAACTTTCATCAAGGACATGAAGTAAGATTTCCACTAGATAATTACCTACAATTCGCGGAATCACCAGAGGTCAAACTGTTTTCCATAGAACAGTTTACTAGCTCAAAGTACTACTCCCAAAATTTCGAAAATCCTAACATCTAGCTCATCCGAAATCTACTTCACATACAACCACAGCAAGCATCATGTAGATCAAAGGACTTCGCTTGCCTTAAGTTCACAGCAAGCAAACGGCAACTTGAGGCTTCGGCGAGCTTGATCGACGGCGGCTACTAGGTGGCGTCGACGGCCTTCCTCTTCCCCCTCGTGGCTCACACTCGCCTTCCTCTCTCTCGCTCGAACTCTCCTCCTCTCTCTCGCTTTCTCGTCTGCTCGGTCTCACTCTCTCTCTCTCTCTCTCTCTCGGTTCCTCGAGCAATCCGCTTCTCTCTCTCTTCCTTCGGTTGCTTCAAGGCTAGCAATCATTAGGTTTGCATGTAAGGACAGTTGGCTCTAAGGGGATGACAAGTGGAGGAGGTGGCGTGGGCATGCTTCATCCGGTTTCCCTCTCCCTCCTTCGGTCGAAGGCTTCATGGGCTCCTTGGGCCGGGCCTTGGTCAGCCGAATGGTGGGGGGTTGTGGGCTCTTTTGGGCCATCCTAGGCCTTAATCAAATCAGCCCATATTTGATCCTTATCCCACATTAATCCCCACTTATATAAATACATAGTTACAAATACTCACATGGCCATATAATATTGCAACATAAATCAAATGACAATCCAACTTATAGAGTATACGGCCAAGAACAGAAAATTCCTTGTCAATTTACCCTTTAGTACAATCCTTGATCACACTTAGATGTAGGATACATTTCCAATTAAAACAATAGTCCATTCAATGTTCGGCCTTGTTTAATTGAAATCCGTTGGTCTAATGACTATAATATAGTCCAATGGTGCTTCCAATACCTTTTCATGGGTCGTAGTGTATCTAAGGATTATTATGAAATTTTAGGATGCCACACGACGCCACCGCCTGCCGCACGTGTCCCCGCCCTGTCGCATGCATCTCTACCGTCTTGGGCCGCTGTTCCGCTTGCACCATGAGCCGGGAGATTTCTCGAGCCTGCCGGAGCCCGTGTGCTGCCGTTTTGCCGCTGAGCAAGCTCGCCTAGGCCCGATTCGGCCCCCTCAACCTTCCTTAGCCCATCATTGCCTCAACCAACACCTTTCTCGGTCAAGATCAGCACTAGGCAGAGACCAGACCATGTGGGTCTCAAGGCAGCTATTTGGCCCGTTTTGGAAGTGTTCCCGACCTCGGTTGCCAGTTCCCCTTTGGAGTTTCTCATCCCCCGTCGCGTCCCCGTCGAATGGAACCGAGCGGTTCGATTAACAAGTGAGTTTAACTTACTAATCCTCGTTTAGTAGGTTAATGACGCTTAAGGTTTGTTTAGTTTAGGATAAGCTGGATTAGGTGGTTAGTTAGATTAGATTAGTGAATTTAATTAATTGCCGATGCATGTTAAGTGGATAATTAGTGTAATTAGCGAGTAAATAGACTCTAGTATTTATTTAACGAGTCTCGAAAATTTTCCGGGCCCGTTCCGACATATAATTAGGCATTACAGGCCTACGTATGCATTTATTGCATTTATTAATTAATTTTTGTAATTATTTATTTATTTATTTATTTTCCGAAAATTAGATCGGGATATTCGGTGACCGAAATTTTATGCTGATTGTTGTTGTGTGATATATTTATTTAATTGAGCCCAAGTTTGCATTTAACTGGTGTGATTGTGATTTTAGGACTTTATTCCTAAATTGATTTAATTTCAGTAATTGATTGGAAAATAACAAAGCGCCGGTTTACAACGCCAAAAATATTTTGGTGGACTATATAAAATAGTGGGATTTATGGAAAGGAAATTATTATATTTTGGCTAAGGCCAACCGTGTACCCCCACACGATATATTATCAGGTATGATAAAATGGTGGAAATACCAGCTCGGTGACTCAATATGTCATCTTGGAGAAAGAACGGTATACTATATCAGCTCGGTGACTCTATATGTCATCTTGGAGAAAGAACGGTATACTATATAAGCTCGGTGACTCTATATGTCATCTTGGAGAAGGAACGATATATTATATCAGCTCGGTGACTCTATATGTCATCTTAGGGAATGAACAGTATACTATATAAGCTTGATGACTCGATAGGTCATCTTAGAGAAGAAATAGTATACTATTTATTAGCCTTGAGGCTAGCTACTATCTATCTTTCAGCTTAGAGTAAGCTGTCCGCAAGGTGGTCGGACTTCATAGATAGTATTGATTGAAATGACTAGGGAATGATCTTGTTGACATGGAATCGACTGAGCCGATTGATCGATGATACGATTTGATTGGGTGATTTGATTTGTTGATATGACCCAATGAAATATTAAATGGTATTGACTTGCAGGAAGGAAATTGAGGCTAAGGTAAGTCCTCTGACTCGTGATTATGCATAGGTAGCCCTTAGGGCGTATTTTCTTCCTAATCGAGTCTTAGGGGTTGAACTTGCTGAGACGTAATCTCACCCTATTGTGGGACAACATTTTCAGGTCCCTAGGTGATGGTCATGGAGAACCGGAAGTCCCGAAGTTGGGAAGGTGAAGGAAGCAGAATCGGGGAACCTATCTGACTAGTTAGTCATAGGACAGTTCCCTTTTTGTTAAGCCGATATTTTTGTAAACAGCGTGGTCTTGTAAATAAACCTGTTTGTTTATAAAGGGTTTGTGTTGGTTTAAAATGAAATTGTGGCCATACTTTCCTATCCCATTGTTTTATTGTCTAGGGATTATTTATATGCTTCCGCATGCGATTAAAATGAATGGGTCGGCGATGCATCCTGGGACGTCGCTATTTAATCGACCAGTGAGGGATGGGCACGCGCTCGAGAATCGGGGCGTGACAATAGGTATAAAATCTAAAAACTTTAGAAAGTTCGTTTTTTATGTTCAAAATAGTTTAATAAAGTCATGAACAAGTTCAAAATAGTTAGATAATAAAGTGATTTTTGAGGCAAAAAATATATATTTATTTATTTTAAGTACAAAAAATAGAAAATTTTTGGCTCGGCCTGAGGGGATGTTTGAGAGGACATTTGTTACAACATTGAAAAGAAAGATAACAATATAAGAAGTTAAATTTTGTTTAATTGATCCTACCCTTTTATGTTTAATTCCCATTTTAATATAATCTTTAGATTGATTACTGACTTCACATCTTTTTGATGATATGGCCAAGCCACGCAGCCGCTGTGTCTTTTAGTAAGAGATTTACATGTAACATTACTCTTGAAATACTTGTCTCACTATGCCCACTGAAGCATTGCATTTCTAGACACTTGATAAGTTGGGGCAACATTTTAAAATGCAATGGGTGTTCATGCCAATCTGGTGCATCATAGTTCTCAACTGGGGTGATTAATTTTCACGGAGACTAATGGACATACTCCCTTAGTGAAGAACTCTTGATTTTCGTGATTGGAATATTTCTCATAATTAGGGTCAATAGTCTCTTAAAATTGTTAATTATCCTAGAGATTTCACCCCAAAAGCGTTTTTTTATGCTTCGTTTACAAAAGCTCTTGAAGAAGAATCCACTCCAATGGAAAAAGAGAGCATACCGGTGCAGTTGTGGTGCTAAAAGAGAAATTGATGCATCTTCCCCCACTGTCAGTTCCATTTGATGGCAAATGAATCTTGTGAAATAATGATAGTGAAAAGTTTTGGACAGTAATTTTGCTTGAAGAAGTCAAGGAAAGAGCTACATCTATGAACAAAATAGCGGACGGTTTTCACCTGCTGAACTTCATTACCAATATACATTCAAAGAAACTTTAGCCGTCAAATATGAAATAAAGGAATTCGACTTCAATATGATTGGTTATCATTTCTCTGTCAAAAAAAAAAAAAAAAATTCTGCCCTTTCCCCTTCCAAAATAAAGTTTAAAGCCAAACTAGTTTCTCATCCTCAACTTATTTGATATGTAGAATAGTTTTCCAAATATTCTTTTGAAACCAAACCTAATAAAGGAGAGAAGAACCACCTTGTAAATCTTCTCTGAAGACCCAAAGACTTCTCATCCTTTTACATGTTCACTTTTGACCGATTGTGAATTGATAGCGTAGGGGAAGGGTGAAAAGAGCCCCATCAGAGTGATATGCCCAATTTCCTCCTTGAAAACCACAATACTTTCCTCGTTAGACAACATTTTTCTACAAGTCAAGGAAAGAGATACATCTATGAACAAAAGAGTGGATGGTTTTCACCTGCTGAACTTCACTACCACTCTACATTCAAAGAAACTTTAGCCGTCAAATATGAAACAAAGGAATTCAAATTCAATATGATTGGTTATCATTTCTCTATCAAAAAAAAAAAAAATCTGTCATTCTCCCATCCAAAATGAAGTATAAAGCCAAACTAGTTTCTCATCCTCAACTTATTTGATGCGTAGAATAGTTTTCCAAATATTCTTTTGAAACCAAACCCAATAAAAGAGAGAAGAACCTCCTTCTAAATCTTCTATGAAGACCTAAAGACTTCTCATAATTTTACATGTTCACTTTTGACCGATTGTGAATTATAGTGTAAGGGAAGGGTGAAAAGAGCCCCATCAGGGTGATATGCCCAATGTCCTACTTGAAAACCACAATACTTTCCTCGTCAGACAACATTTTTCTACAAGTCAAGGAAAGAGCTACATCTATGAACAACATAGCGGACGGTTTTCACCTGCTGAACTTCATTACCAATATACATTCAAAGAAACTTTAGCCGTCAAATATGAAATAAAGGAATTCAACTTCAATATGATTGGTTATCATTTCTCTGTCAAAAAAAAAAAAAATCTGCCCTTTCCCCTTCCAAAATAAAGTTTAAAGCCAAACCAGTTTCTCATCATCAACTTATTTGATGCGTAGAATAGTTTTTCAAATATTCTTTTGAAATCAAACCCAATAAAGGGGAGAAGAACCTCCTTCTAAATCTTCTCTGAAGACCTAAACACTTCTCATAATTTTACATGTTCACTTTTGACCGATTGTGAATTATGGGTGAAAAGAGCCCCATCAGGGTGATATGCCCAATGTCCTACTTGAAAACCACAATACTTTTCTCGTCAGATAACATTTTTCTACAAGTCAAGGAAAGAGATACATCTATGAACAAAAGAGTGGATGGTTTTCACCTGCTGAACTTCACTACCACTATACATTCAAACAAACTTTAGCCGTCAAATATGAAATAAAGGAATTCGAATTCAATATGATTGGTTATCATTTCTCTATCAAAAAAAAAAAAAAAAATCTGTCATTTCCCCATCCAAAATGAACTTTAAAGCCAAACTAGTTTCTCATCATCAACTTATTTGATGCGTAGAATAGTTTTCCAAATATTCTTTTGAAATCAAACCCAATAAAGGAGAGAAGAACCACCTTGTAAATCTTCTCTGAAGACCCAAAGACTTCTCATCCTTTTACATGTTCACTTTTGACCGATTGTGAATTATAGCGTAAGGGAAGGGTGAAAAGAGCCCCATCGGGTGATATGCCCAATGTCCTCCTTGAAAACCCCAATACTTTCCTCGTCAGACAACATTTTTCTACAAGTCAAGGAAAGAGATACATCTACGAACAAAAGAGTGGATGGTTTTCACCTGCTGAACTTCACTACCACTCCACATTCAAAGAAACTTTAGCTGTCAAATATGAAATAAAGGAATTCGAATTCAATATGATTGGTTATCATTTCTCTATCAAAAAAAAAAAAAATCTGTCATTTCCCCATCCAAAATGAACTTTAAAGCCAAACTAGTTTCTCATCATCAACTTATTTGATGCGTAGAATAGTTTTCCAAATATTCTTTTGAAATCAAACCCAATAAAGGAGAGAAGAACCACCTTGTAAATCTTCTCTGAAGACCCAAAGACTTCTCTTCCTTTTACATGTTCACTTTTGACCGATTGTGAATTATAGCGTAAGGGAAGGGTGAAAAGAGCCCCATCAGGGTGATATGCCCAATGTCCTCCTTGAAAACCACAATACTTTCCTCGTCAGACAACATTTTTTTACAAGTCAAGGAAAGAGATACATCTACGAACAAAAGAGTGGATGGTTTTCACCTGCTGAACTTCACTACCACTCTACATTCAAAGAAACTTTAGCTATCAAATATGAAATAAAGGAATTCGAATTCAATATGATTGGTTATCATTTCTCTATCAAAAAAAAAAAAAAATATGTCCTGTCCCCATCCAAAATGAAGTTAAAGCCAAACTAGTTTCTCATCATCAACTTATTTGATGCGTAGAATAGTTTTCCAAATATTCTTTTGAAATCAAACCCAATAAAGGAGAGAAGAACCACCTTGTAAATCTTCTCTGAAGACCCAAAGACTTCTCATCCTTTTACATGTTCACTTTTGACCGATTGTGAATTGATAGCGTAAGGGAAGGGTGAAAAGAGCCCCATCAAGGTGATATGCCCAATGTCCTCCTTGAAAACCACAATACTTTCCTCGTCAGACAATATTTTTCTACAAGTCAAGGAAAGAGATACATCTACGAACAAAAGAGTGGATGGTTTTCACCTGCTGAACTTCACTACCACTCTACATTCAAAGAAACTTTAGCCGGCAAATATGAAATAAAGGAATTCGAATTCCATATGATTGGTTATCATTTCTCTATCAAAAAAAAAAAATCTGTCCTTTCCCCATCCAAAATAAAGTTTAAAGTCAAACTAGTTTCTCATCCTCAACTTATTTGATGCGTGGAATAGTTTTCCAAATATTCTTTTGAAACCAAACCCAATAAAGGAGAGAAGAACCTCCTCATAAATCTTCTCTGAAGACCTAAAGACTTCTCATAATTTTACATGATCACTTTTGACCGATTGTGAATTATAGCGTAAGGTAAGGGTGAAAAGAGCCCCATCAGGGTGATATGCCCAATGTCCTCCTTGAAAACCACAATACTTTCCTCGTCAGACAACATTTTTCTACAAGTCAAGGAAAGAGAAACATCTATGAACAAAAGTGTGGATGGTTTTCACCTGCTGAACTTCACTACCACTCTACATTCAAACAAACTTTAGCCGTCAAGTATGAAATAAAGGAATTCGAATTCAATATGATTGGTTATCATTTCTCTATCAAAAAAAAAAAAAAAGAAAATCTGTCATTTCCCCATCCAAAATTAAGTTTAAAGCCAAACTAGTTTCTCATCCTCAACTTATTTGATGCGTAGAATAGTTTTCCAAATATTCTTTTGAAAGCAAACCCAATAAAGGAGAGAAGAACCTCGTTGTAAATCTTCTCTGAAGACCCAAAGAATTCTTATCCTTTTACATGTTCACTTTTGACCGATTGTGAATTGATAGCGTAAGGGAAGGGTGAAAAGAGCCCCATCAGGGTGATATGCGCAATGTCCTCCTTAAAAACCACAATACTTTCCTCATCTGACGACATTTTTCTACAAGTCAGGGAAAGAGATACATATATGAAGAAAAGAGTGGACAGTTTTCACAACCTGAACTTCACTACCGCTCTACATTCAAAGAAACTTTAGCCGTCAGATATGAAATAAAGGAATTCGAATTCAATATGATTGGTTATGATTTCTCTACCAAAAAAAAATATGTCATTTCCCCATCCAAAATGAAGTTTAAAGCCAAACTAGTTTCTCATCCTCAACTTATTTGATGCGTAGAATAGTTTTCCAAATATTCTTTTGAAAGCAAACCCATTAAAGGACAGAAGAAGCTCCTTGTAAATCTTCTCTGAAGACCCAAAGACTTCTCATCCTTTTACATGTTCACTTTTGACCGATTGTAAATTGATAGCGTAAGGGAAGGGTTAAAAGAGCCCCATCATGGTTATATGCCCAATGTCCTACTTAAAAACCACAATACTTTCCTCATCAAGTGACATTTTTCTACAAGTTAAGGAAAGAGATCCATTTATGAACAAAAGTGGACGGTTTTTACCTGCTGAACTTCCCTACCACTCCACATTCAAAGAAACTTTAGTCGTCAAATATGAAATAAAGGAATTCGAATTCAATATGATTGGTTATCATTTCTCTATCAATATAATATATACATATATATATATATATATATATGTCATTTCCTCATCCAAAATGAAGTTTAAAATCAAGCTAATTTCTCATCCTCAACTTATTTGATAGGTAGAATGTTTTGCAAATATTCTTTTGAAACCAAACCCATTAAAGGAGAGGAGAACCTCCTTGTAAATCTTCTCTGAAGACCCAAAGACTTCTCATCATTTTACATGTTCACTTTTGACCGGTTGTGAATTGATAGCGTAAGGGAAAGTTGAAAAGAGCCCCATCAGGGTGATATGCCCAATGTCTTCCTTAAAAACCACAATACTTTCCTCGTCAGATGACATTTTTCTACGAGTCAAGGAAAGAGAAACATCTATGAACAAAAGAGTGGACGATTTTCACCTGCTGAACTTCACTACCACTCAACGTTCAATGAACATTAGCCATCAAATATGAAATAAAGGAATTCGAGTTCAATCTAATTGGTTATCATTTCTTTGTCTAAAAAAAGAAGAAGAAGAAGAAAGCCATCATTTCCCCATCCCAAATGAAGTTTAAACCCAAATTAGTTTCTTATCATCAACTTGTTTGATGGTTAGAATGGTTTTCAAAGTACTGTTTTGAAATCAAACACATTAAAGAAGAAAAAACATCTTCATATATCTTCCTTCAAGAACCAAAGCCTTCTCATCCTTTTATAGGTTTGCTTTTGACCAATTGCGAATTAGTACCGTGAGGGAAGGGTGAAAAGAACTCCATTGGAGAGATTAGCCCAATGTCCTTATTGAAAACCACAATACTTTCCTTGTCAGACAACATTTTTCTACATGTAATAACAATAAATACTAAACATATTGTAAATGTAAATGCATTGAAAATTTGGGCCTCCTTCCTTTATTAGGACTTTGGCTCCTGCACAATAGTACCGTGTTTGTTGATAGATTGTAACTAGAATTTCGCTAGTACATAACACCTTGTAAGGAGTAGTTCTATCTTAATTTTTTCCTAATAGATAGAATCTCATGAACTTGTCGCTTGAAGAGAATATTTGTACTTTACAAGTATTGCTGGGCGTGTTTTCAATTGAATACATTGGATGTGATAATGAGCTAGGGCTAGCAACAAAAAGAACATGATAAAACACATTTGATGGAACATGAGGCACCAATTCATGAGTAGTTAAGATATACAAAAGTTATGACACTCAAGTAGTCGAAAAAAAGTTTATGACACTAAAGTGATCGTCATACCAAAATTTTGGTACTTCTGATGTTCTTTCCCAACAAAGTTTGTTAAAAAGGGAAAAGAGAGGGGCAACTTTAATAAAATGAGATGTAGTTTTCTATTCCCTCGTCATGCCTTCTCAAGATTACATGAAATTCCGCTCAAGCATTATTACAAGCTGCCATTGAATTTTTTCTGGAGAATCGTCGAAGCTAATCAAATAGTTTTTAACTTGTCATAACAAAATATATTGTAATTATACATATCTCACATTGATCTTCATTATTTCACCCACAGTTATTTTATTTTTATTAATTTGATTTCACTAGAGTCAAAATTCTCGCTGAAATAAAATCCATGAAGATGGAGATTTGTCATTGTAACCTCCAGAGATTAATTTCATTTGACTTTTGTATGCTTAATAGATTGTTGGACCCCTTCTATCATTTGGTAGCTGCATGTAGATCGTCTTCAAAACTAAAATTTGTTTGATCATCCTTATAAAGTTCGAATATGTTCAATTCCTTTATGGCCCCTTTACTTCTTGTGCTTGCATTCAAAAGATGTTCAGAGCATACTTCAGTGTCAGCTTGAGACGAACTCGAGAGGAGATCTGTTACAACATTTGAAAGAAAGATAAACAGAATGAGAAGCTAATTTATTATACTTGATCTTACCCCGTTTATTTCTTTTTTTCCTTTTTCACAATCTTTAGTTTCCTTTCTCACAATCTCTTCCACATCATCCTTATCTTAAATGGAGTCCAAAAATTAAGTTACATACTGGTGAAGCAAATTGACCTCAAGTAAGATATTTCAGATCTAATTCATATTTATGTTTTTGAAAAGGTTTGATCATAACAAGTGCGACATTTTAAAACTAAGCTCTATTGTCACGAAAAGTGATTTTATGCAGATTTTGTGAAGATTATTCTGAACAACTTATCTTGTACCAAAATAGAAGAAATGAACAAGTAACACTATTTAATAGTCACTAAAGTAGCATGGGCATAATTTGAGAGGGGACACATTGAATACGCATTTGATGGAATGTTCGGTGATCGTCTCCTTGTGCTTGTCAGTCCTCACGTAATTGATGGGTTACCAATTGACTAAACAAGTTCATCACTGTTTAATAAAAAGTGATAGGATATGATGGAGAAAAGCCACTTTTTCTGTAATTTTTAAAAAAAAATTCAAATGTTAATTAAAACTATGTACACATACACATACATACATACATACATACATACATACACACACACATACATATATATATATATATATGTTAGGGCAAGATTTTAAAATGCACTGGATTCATGTCAATCTAATGCATCATAGTTCTCAACTGGGGTTGTACTGGGGTTGTTAAATTCCATGTGGGATTTACATAATCTAAATTTAATTAGACTCATATGAGTTCAATGGACATACTACCTTAGTGGTCCTATTGGCCGAGAAGTCTGAGAGTTCTTGATTAGAATATTTCTCATAGGCAAGTTCAACAATTTCTTAAGATTGTCAATTATCTTAGAGATTCTCTAAATTTATGCATGCATTGCAATAAGCTCTTGAAGAGGAATCCACTCCCATGGGAAAGAGAGCATATCAGTGCAATTGAGGTGTCAAAGGAGAAGTTGTTGTATCTTCCCCCATTGCAAGTTCCTTCTGATGGCAAGCGAATCTTGGGGTAGTGAAAAGTATTGGATTGTAGTTCTGTTTGAAGAAATTGATGAAAGAGATATATATGTGAACATAAGAGGAGACGGTTTTCACCCGCCAAACTTCACTACCACTCCATATTGAAAGGCACCTTAGCCATTAATTATGAAATTAAGGAAATAAGATTCCATCTTATTGTTTAGCATTTCTTTGTCAAAATAAGAAGTCATCCTTTCCCCATATGATGAAGTTTAAAGTCAAAATAGTTACTTATCCTCAATTTGTTCGATGGTTATTATGATTTTCAAAATACTCTTTTGAAATCAAACACATTAAAGTAGAGAAGAACATCTTTTTAGATCTTCTTTCAAGACACAAAGACTTCTCATCCTTGCACATGTTCACATTTGACTGATCGCAATAAGTACCGTGAAGGAAGGGTGAAACGAACTCCATGAGGGTGATATGTCCAATGTCCTCCTTGAAAACCACGATACTTTCCTCAATTGATGACATTTTCTACATGTAATAATAGTAGATGCTAAACATATTGTAAGTGTGAATGCATTGAAAATTTGGGCCTCCTTCCTTCGTTGGAACTTTGGCTTCTTCACAGTAGTAGCGTGTTTGTAGGTAGATTGTAGCTAGCATTTCGGTAGTACATAACACCTTGTAAGGAGCACTTTCTATCTGAAATTTTTCTCCTAATAAATAAAATCTCGTGAACTTGCCGCTTGAAGAGAATATTTGTGATTTGTAAGTATAGTCGGGCGTGTTTTCAATTGAATGAGATCGATTGAAGACACTGGATGTAATAATGAGCTGGGACCCAACGAGAAGAGCATAATAAAATGCATTCAATGGAATGTTCAGTCTTCGTCTCCTTGGACTTCTCAATCCTCCCGTAGCTGACAGGGAACATGAAGCACTAATTTGTCCTTTATTTGGTTTTGTCGTCCCTTTCTTCTTTGTTGTTACTCTCAACTTTTTTGTGGTGTTTCCCATTAGATGATGCTATGCTATATGTTAACATATGTTAATATTATTATACTAAACCGCACAGCAGACTATGAGTGTACTATAAGACATATTCGATAACTAATAACAATATGTCACGTCAAATTCATAAAACAATCTTAGTATCTGACATTTCTTTGTTTTTATTTTTATCGTAAAATTGAAAGCTAGCAAGACACTAAAATAAGAGTAGCACTACATGTACTGAGACTTTACTTGAGTTTCTCGGTAAATGAAATGGTGCACTATGTGCTGTACAGCATGTCGTCAAATAAGAGTGGGATCGGCGTTAGTTTGTAAAAAGGGGAAAAGTGATAAATGGGGCAAGTTCAATTAAAGGAAATTTTCTCGCAAAAAAAATTGAAGGAAATTTTGCCAGCCCTCTAATATTCCGTGCAATCTGTAATATGCTTTGTTGGCTATACTTCTTGGCCATACTGATAATGAAAATGCATGTATAACCCTTAACATCAGCTATATGAGGCGAGGTGACGTTCGAATAAAAGGCAAAGTCGGAAGAAGGGAAATATTCTTAAACCTCCGCTCTGTTCTCCTTGATTTCTTACAGATCTTTCTCTTCTAGGTCTAGTGACATTGGAAGGATAAAATTGCAATTGTGATCATATAAGATGAGTTGGTTCAACAAGGCCGCTCTCTATTTGTTAGCCAAATCCTACGTATGAGAAAGCTTTTCCAAGGCCATGAAGCCTTGGGTTGAAGGCTAATGATATTTTGGAGACCATCAAGCAGTTTCATTTAAGGACTAACAGAGGAAAGGGCATGCGCGCTAGGATAACATACATATCCCAAATTTCATTATTCTTCCTCTTGTTTTATGGTTATATGCATTGTTAGATTATTCCATTTCTCTTTTTTTTTTTTTCCTATGGGGTAATTGTTGTCAATTACATGCCATTTCTGTTGAAATAAGTTACATGTCCCTATCCTATTCCTCTTCCCAATCGTTATTAAATTGCTGGGAAATATGAGGCGCCAGTTATTAAATTATGGCTTGAGTTTGAAGTAGGTGCGAGACCCAACTCATTTAAAGGATTCTGATTTGTTCAAAACTTGGTGTTCCTTTTTAATCAGTATCATATTTTGATTTGTTGGGCGGTGCTACTTAACTATTAAATTTATTGGAGGTTTAGTTCTGTTGAAGATAAATATCCAAGTTTAACCGAGGGAGCAAACATTAGTCGGACTCCACTCAACGCGTCCAGTTTAGGCCTTTTCTAATATCCTGAAGAAGACCTACCGCTGAAGTCTCTATTTCATATCCCCGCACGAGAGGACTCTCTCTTTAGCGAAGAAAAAAAAGGGGACGCACCAGTAACGCTTTCTTTGATCCCAGGGAGTTCTACAATCGGTGGATTTTGTGACGCGAGTCGCATAATGAGTCGTTCTATTAATAAACACTGTGAGTTTAGATGTAATCAAGGTGTGGAAAACACTCAAACTTGCAAGTAATTGTAACTCTATTTTTCTCCGATTTCTAGTGGATTATAACTGCTTACTCATCCAGTTGCATAGATATCGATTTCCGGACTGAACCACGGAAATCTCAGGAGTTCTTCATTGTTTCTCGTTTATTTACTTGGTGATTTCGCATTAATTAATTATAAGATTTGGTTAGTTTCCACATTATATTATAATAGTTTATTAAATCTTCAGTCTTCAGTCTTCAGGAGAGAGAAAGTTTACGGAACTTCCCATAATGGAGTTAGTCAATAATTGATTTGTGCATAGAGTGAGGAGGTTTATAAATTCAGCTCAGACTGAAAGTGGATCACTGGACAAGATGGGGAAACAGCTGTTTCTTATTCTCAACTCTAACTCTATTCTCTTGTGGTGGTGGAGCTCAATTACAATCTCCAAAGCATACTCACAAAACCAAACAGATCAACTCGCATTAGCCTTCTTAAAAAATGCAATACACAAAGACCCATTTGGGGTCTTGAGCTCTTGGAATGATTCTACTCATCATTGTGAGTGGCAAGGTGTTTTGTGCAGCAAAAGACATCCTGGGAGGGTCACATCCCTGGTCCTGAGATCACAAGGCTTGGACGGCTTTCTATCTCCTCATATAGGTAACCTCTCTTTTCTGAGGGTCATATTTCTGCAGAACAACAACTTCCATGGCAAAATCCCACCACAGATCGGCAATTTGCTTCAACTCCGTGTTCTTGTTCTTAGTAACAACTCATTTGGTGGGCTGATACCCTCCAATCTTTCCCGCTGCTCGAACCTTGGGAACCTGAATCTCATAAATAACCAACTTGTGGGGGGAATCGATTCCGATCTTGGTTCTCTAACAAGACTTGAAGTATTGGGATTGTCTATCAACAGTCTCGTAGGTCCTATTCCTCGTTCAATTGGAAACCTCTCACTGCTACAACAGCTCTCCCTGGGAGAAAATGTGTTAAGCGGAGAAATACCTGAGGAATTGTCCAAACTCAAGAGATTGATACTTTTCCAACTAGGTCTCAACAAACTAACCGGTGAGGTTCCAGCAGGGATTTTAAACATCTCTGACCTTATGGTATTCGATGTTGGTGAGAACCAATTGCAGGGAAGCTTTCTCAATGATGTTGGCACCGCTTCTCCTTCTCTCTATTTCCTTGGCGCCTACAGTAACTTGTTCACCGGGATGATTCCGTCAACGTTAACAAATGCCACAGGTCTTCAACAACTTGGCCTTTTCGACAACAATTTCCATGGGCCAATACCGAAAAATCTAGGAAGGCTAAAGGGCCTTTACCGGATTTCTTTGGCTAATAACCACTTGCAGGGTGACTTGAGCTTTATTTCTTCTTTAGTTAATTGTTCCAACTTAAATAGTCTCGACATGAAAATGAACTTGATTCACGGATCGTTGCCGAGATCTTTCTCCAATCTCTCCACCAGCATTGAGTGGATTATTATGTCAAAAAATCGGATCCAAGGATCTATTCCTTTAGCCCTCGGAAATCTCTTCAACTTGTCTGTCTTGTCTTTACATAATAATTTTCTAACTGATTGCATTCCTCATTCCATCGGAGCACTTGCCAACTTGCAAAAACTTAGTTTAAGTGGGAACATGTTGACTGGAGATATACCGTCTTCGATTGGTAACATTACATTCTTAAGTATCCTTGATCTTGCCTACAACATTTTCCAAGGCTACATACCGCAAAGTCTCGGCAACTGCAAGCAATTAATTGGGCTTGATCTTTCGAACAATAACCTAATTGGCTCAGTTCCTGTCGAAATCATGGGTCTTTCTTCCTTGTCGATTGTCTTCAATTTAGCAAATAATAATTTAAGTGGATCTCTTCCATTGCAAGTTGGATTTTTAAAGAATCTTGGCAAATTAGATCTATCTTACAACAGACTGACTGGCTTAATTCCGGCGTCCATCAGCGAGTGCTTGGTATTGGAAGGACTTTACTTAGAAGCTAATTCTTTTCATGGTCAACTCCCTGACGTTTTACGTCCATTACGGGGTCTACAAGTGCTAGACCTTTCCAATAATAATTTTTCTGGTCCAATCCCGAGCTTTCTCGCAGAGCTCTCACTACTCAACTACTTGAATTTGTCCTTCAATCAACTAGAAGGACAAGTTCCAAAGGGTGGAGTTTTTCTTAATGCAAGTTCTGTATCAATTTATGGAAATACGAAACTCTGTGGAGGTGTTCCCAGTCTGAAGCTACCTCTTTGCAAATCACCAAGCTCTAAGAAATCTTCTTCAACCAAGGATAGAGTAATATATGTGGTAGCTGGCAGTTTGTTATGTTTAGCTTTGTTGCTCCTATGTCTGTCTATCTTTTATTTCAAAAAGAAGCAATTAACAACCAATGCCTCCACATCATTATCTTTCGAGAACCAATTCTTGAGGATTTCTTATGAAGAACTCCTGAGAGCGACTAACAGATTCTCCAAGACCAATTTGATTGGTAAAGGGAGATATGGCACGGTTTATAAGGGGATTCTTGATAGAGGTGCCACGGTGGCGACGAAGGTGCTCAATCTAATGCAAAGAGGTGCTTCGAGGAGCTTTATCTCCGAATGTCAAACTCTAGGAACCATTAGACACCGAAATCTCGTGAAGATACTAAGTGTCTGCTCGAGCGTGGACTTTTGTGGCAATGACTTCAAAGCTTTAATATATGAGTTCATGGCTAATGAGAGCTTGGAGGAGTGGCTGCACCCTATAGGACGAGATGATGAGTGTAGCGAATCAAGAAATCTAAGACTAGTGCAAAGATTAAACATCGCCATTGACATAGCTACCGCGATCGAATATCTCCACAAGGGTTGCTATCCAGCCATCGTCCATGGAGATTTGAAGCCGAGTAATGTGCTTCTAGACAACGAAATGATGGCTCAAGTTGGAGATTTCGGGCTTGCAAAGATCATTTCAACAGTGTCTGCCGAAGCCATAGGAGTTCAAGACCAGGGTAGTTCAACTTCAACCGCAGTCGGAGGATCCATTGGCTATGTGCCTCCTGGTATGAAACTGTCATATTTTCTCAATTAGTTTTTATTTGATTGCGATAGTAATATATGAGTGCCAATAGTTTGACTAAACAATTATTCTTGACGTTATGTTATGATTTGTATGCTCTAACACCTCTTTCTCACAACTCAATTCCTCTTTCCGCTATTAATAGCTTCCGCAGAAAAAGAAAATAAGTATCTTTTTGTACGAAAGGATTAATAGTAGCTTGCCCTAATCGTATTTTAAATTAAGATGAGAATAAACCATCGTAATTTTGATCAATGAGTGGAAAATTTTTAGACAACTTGTGAATTCACGTGAATAAATAGATTAAGCATATTGTATCATCTCATATTTATATTTTCTTTTTATAATTTGTATTTTGTCTCATATCACGTTCATGCCATTAAAACAGATTGCGAATCTCTTTTGGAATGTTACGACTCAAGGTCTTAACAATAAGTAATTTTTCATTTATGGCAGAGTCTTTCATGACCAATAATTTAATATTAGAAAAATATATTAGATGACGTGACATTTATGCCAGAAACTGTTGGAGGATACACTAATCGACAACATGATGGGCTCTACCCAACTACCACTTTCCCTAAACTTATTGGTCAGAGCAAATTAAGACAAATTTATGCATTTACAAGTATAAATCCATCACCCTCAACAAATCACTCTACGTCTCTTCTTTTTCCCCCACTGTGTTTATTTTTTGCCTGTTCTTCTTGGCATTTTCTTCTCGTCTTTGCATAAAAGAAAGTGTGGTATAGGTATTAAACATTTTTGTATCATGAAAATGATGAGCCTCACGTGGATCCCAATATATTTCCAGTCAAAAAACCAACTATTCAAATTCAATTAACACAGGCTTCTGCCAAGGCCTTCACCCAACATATTTTCTTCTTTTTCAATTTTCACCCGTATCCTACTAGGGGACAAAGCCACTTTTGATGTTTAGGCAATTTGTGTAGCAAACATGTGACAACTTTGGTCACACCTAGTAGTTTTGGAGAAGAGTTTATATGTTGTTAACTGACCTTTGGTGCACTTTATGAATTCTAAAATCATATTTCTCTACCGTTGATGCATTTCTCAACGGTTAATGCACTTTATAAGAGTTCACACAATAGGCGCTAAACATCAGCCATATACATTAAACTAAACGAAAATTAAACATAGAGAAATGAAAGCAAAAAACCAATTGGGGGCTTTGGACCCTCTGCCTTGCTCCAGTAGAGGATCCCTTGGCCTCTGCCATGCACAGCGGGCCCGATTGTGAAGTGAGTGAGGACTTGTAAGCCATCTCTCTATGTTGGGTTTGATAGGCGCGATCCTTCACAATTTTCTTTTGCGAGGTCTTGCAAATGGACATCAAGCAAAATCCCATGTGACTTAGAAGCTTTTTCAGAACAATTGACTTCAAGAAACAGTGTATGTTCGTTCCTATTAATGTCTTGATGAAATTTTCAGAGTATGGCATGGGACATAAGGTTTCCACACTTGGGGATGCATATAGTTACGGCATTCTATTATTGGAGATGTTCACAGGAAAGAGACCCACTGAAGAGGCCTTTGGGCACCATCTTAACCTCCACAACTTTGTCCGAATGGCTCTTCCGGATCAAGCAATGGACATTATAGACTTAAGGCTTTGGAGTGAAGCTGGTAATCGACAACAAGAGATGAAAATCAGAGATTGCATTATCTCTGTATTCGAAGTTGGAGTCGCATGTTCAATGGAATCACCGCCGGAACGGATGGGCATGACCGAGGCAATAAGGAAATTACACTCGATCAAGGTGATTTACGAAGCCAAAGAGAGGATGATAGGTATTTAGCTAAATCAGTTTTCTCATTTCGTCTTGGAACTTTTTCACTAGTAGAAAAAATCATCGTGCAAAGGTAGTGCTAGCAAATTTACATGAATGTCTCCCTAACTAGTCTACCTACCCATACCTGTTATGTGTGTCTTTTATAATTGCATTTTATAATCGTGGAAAGTGGATGTATGGAGTTAAGTCCACCTATTTCCACCATGTAATCATGTAAAATTTGATGAATTTGCTTATTTGCCCGGTTCTCTTCATTTCCGATGCCAATGTGGATCAATGCATTGCTTAATTATCATGGTTGGGCCATTGCCCTTACCTCTTCTCTCTCTCTGCGCGCACGCTTGTGTATTAGAATGTGACCTCACCGTGAGGTCACGAGCTCAAGCCCAACTCTTAATGTCGTGCTTAAACGAGAGCCCACGGTCAATTGGAGATCAAGTTTGATCAAATCCAAAGGCAAGGAGAGGGAGGCAACCTTATCACAAGATCATGGGGTCAAGGCTAACTCTCGATGTTGTTGTTGAGAGTGACCTCACTATCAATTGGAAGCCATGCTCGATCAAATTTAGGCGACGTTGCCGAAGAAATTATGTTGCGGTCATGTTGCCAACACCAACAGCCACCATGTGAGACCCCCTTACCTCCTCTCCAAACCTCCTTTTATTTTATCTTTTTTCTTTGCTATGGCATCAAATTACAGACTTTTTTTTTTGGTCGATAGAGATAGAGAGTTAACAAAGACAAATGGGACATGATCAAAAAGGGAACATGGATGCATATTTGTTGCACTTGTCGGTGTGCTTACTACAATGTCTAATTATCCTCATCAAGTCTTCCCACTCAACCAACCCTCTCTCTTTCTTCACCATTAGCCACCGTCTCAGGCCGTTGCGGCCACCTTTCATCACGGTCGCCTCCTCCACGTCTCACTACTTTCTCCTTCGTGTCATCCATGACCAGCTTTGCTTTCTCTATTTACTGACCCAAAACACTCTCTCCTTCACCGTCTCTTCTCTCACAGCCAAATTTCTAAGGTCTCCAAACCACCATTGATGACTTGATTTAGCCATTATGGTCTTTAAGATCTCATGGAAATCTCAATGGACAGGGTAGATGTAGGAGGCATCCCCAAACCTTGAGATGGCCTTTTGATCTCATTATCGTCGACAACTTGACTGTAGATGACGAGAGGAGCTTGACACTGTGAAGATGAAGATAACAGAAACGAAGAAGAAGAGAATAGAGATGAAGAGGAAGAAAACAGAGACGAAGAAGAGAGAAAATATGAAGTTTCTGTATTCAACTAAGATCGAAGAAATCCATCTAAGAGCTTGCTTCAAATGTTTGCTCTTCAGCTCTATTTATATCAGTTGTACAGTTCAACTAACTAAGAAACTAACTAACAGAAACAAAGAACATAATATACAGCTTTACACACTCAAAACCGAATATTGATTCTGCAATTTACACGTGCTACCAACTTCGTTGTTGACTTCATTCTTTTTAATCCTGGTCGACACAGCAGTAAAAGGTTCATCAGACGTTCTCTCTTTCCTTCCTCTGTTCTCAGCACCACCAGATTCTTCAGTAGCCTTTCCAGCAACACATTCATCGACACGCTTTCTCGTTGTACTTCCTCTATTCGCAACATAATGTGTACTCATCATATGGTTCTTAACATCCCCCGCAAATTGGGAAGGGGTGAAAAACCCATACCCAATTTGACTTAAAGAGTGAAATGCGTCAGCCGTGACAAGGCTTTAGGAACAATATCAGCAAGCTGATGAGTGCTCAGAACATAGCGCACACTTAGAGAACCGGAAGAAACTTTCTTGCAAACAAAATGAAAATCAACTTCAATGTGTTTAGTGCGAGCATGAAGAATAGGATTGGCAGTAAGTGAGATGGCAGACTGATTATCACAAAATAAAATTGTTGGGGAATTCAAACGTAGACCAATGTCGCGAAGAACAAAGCTAATCTAAGTAAGATTAGCAGTAGCAGAGGCAAGTACCCGATATTCTACTTCAGTGGAAGAGCGAGAGATAGTAGGTTGCTTCTTTGCTACCCATGAGATGATATTAGAACCAATATAAGTACAGAAGCCAGTGGTGGAACGTCTGGTTTCAACACAACTAGCCCAATCTGCATCGGAGAAGCCATACAAATGCATAGGGCTATGAGAATGAAGAAATATACCGAGGTTAATAGTTCCTTTCACATAGCGAAGAACTCTTTTCAACTTATGAAAATCTCCAATAGTAGGCTGCTGCATTTTCTGACACAATAGATTTGTTGCAAATGCAAGATCGAGACGAGTGATGGTCAGATATTGAAGTCCACCAACTGAACTTCTGTATTCAAGTGGATTGGAGAGGAGAACATCATCATTCTTCAAGATGACCGGTCTTAGTGATAGAGGAGTAGAAATGGGTTTACAGACAGTCATGTTGGCTCGTGTAAGGAGATCAAGTGCATACTTTGTTTGACAGAAAAACAGCTCAGTAGGTGTGCGTTTAGCTTCAATACCTAAAAAGTAATGAAGATGGCCAAGATCTTTCATGTGAAATTGAAGACTAAGAGATTGAATCAGGGAAGTGAGTAACTTATCTGAGCTGCCAGTCAAGACAATATCATCAACATAGAGTAACGAAGCACTTGTCTCTTGTCCATCATGAAGTATAAAAAGTGATGGATCAGCCGTACTACGAAGAAACCAGCTTCAAGAAGAAAATTGCTGAACTTATCAAACCAGGCACGCGGTGCTTGATGAAGACCATAGAGAGACTTCTTGAGAAGACAGACATATTGAGACTTTTGAGGATGGATAAAACCGGGAGGCTGTTCCATAGATACTGTTTCATTCAATGTGCCATGTAGAAATGCATTTTTAACATCAAGTTGATGTATTGGTCATTGCTTCATCATTGCCACAGAGAGTACAATACGAATAGTGGCATGTTTGACAACAAGGCTAAAGGTTTCTGTAAAATCAACTCCTTCCTCTCGATGAAACCCTTTAGCTACTAACCGAGCCTTCAATCGATCAAGACTGCCATCAGGTGCAAGTTTCGTTTTAAACACTCATTTACAGCCTATAACATTCATTTGATTAGTTCAAGGAACTAACAACCAAGTCTGATTTTGATACAAAGCATCCATTTCATCCTTCATTGCTGTATACAACCCTTCATCTGCTAAAGCAGATTTAACTGATCGTGGTTCAGAAGGCACTTTATATTCAGCAAGGCATGCATATCTAGGATTGATTTTTATAATGCCATATTTGGATCGAGTTTGCATCAGGTGAGTAGATAGTGTACCTTGTGAAGTAGCCTGACAATTTGAAGGAGCTTGGTCAATGACTAGTTCATCTCGTTGTCTCACTTGTGGAAGTGGGAACTTCTGGTTCTGCAGAATTGACAGGTTGTGGATGTAAAGAGGGTGGGGGTGATGATACTAGAAGAGAATTGAAGTGCACTGTAGGAATGATTCCATTATCTTGTAAAAAGCCTGTACATGGATGTGGAGGAGAGGACATTTGATCTGCACTTGGAGAATCTAAGAATTGAACTTCCTCTGTCCATAGTCGATACAGAGTTGTATAATGAGGATACTCTGTTGCTAGTTTCTTTGTAAAAGGAAAGAAACTTTCATCAAACATGACATAACGACTAATGTATATATGACCAGTGGTAGGGACAAGACATCGATATCCCCTATGGCGATCATTGTATCCCAGAAATATACAGGTGAGAGATCGTGGATCAAATTTGTGCTATGCATATGGTCGGAGACAAGGATAACACGCACATTCAAATACTCTGAGATGGTCATAACTAGGCTTTTATTGATGAAGTTTGTCGTAAGGTGAATGCATTTGTAACTTTGGTGTGGGAAGAAGATTAACAATGTAATTAGCTATCATAAATGCATTAACCCAATATTTCAATGGAAGTCTAGCATGATAAAGCATAGCCAGACCTAATTCAACAACATGATGATGTTTTCTTTCAGGTATCCCATTATGTTCTGGTGTGTAGGGACAAGAAACATGCTGTTGAATGCCACAACTTTGTAGATGAGACTTAAATTTGTTACTGATGAATTTTCCTCCACCATCACATTGAAAAACCTTGATTCTGCAATCAAACTGATTTTCGACTTGCTTCTGAAACATGACAAAAATGTCATAGAAATCTGACTTTAATTTCAGTGGATAGAGCCAACTGAAACGAGAAAAGTTGTCTACAAAAATGACATAGTACTTGAAGTTTTGAAAGGAACTAACTGGTGAAGGCCCCCAGATATCACAATGGATTTGTTCTAAAGGGATAGAAGTTGCAGAAGCTTATATTGAAAAAGGTAAAGCAGTACTCTTAGCAACTTGGCAACTGCTACATATAGTTTGTATTCTCGTATTGCAATGAATTAATTGCTAATTCTGCAGATACTTTAGGGTTTTCAGGTTAGTGTGAGGTAATCGCTGATGCCACACATCTTCCCTTACGGCTTTGTGTCTCTGAGTAAAAAAGGCCTCTGTAGTTTGAGGATCCACTCGGTAGAGTCCTTTAACTTTCCTTCCGAGCATCGTGGTTGTGTTGGTGCAATTGTCGTTTATATAAACCCCAGTTTTATCAAAGACAAATTAACATGGATAATCATCTATTAGTTTTGATACTGACGGAAGATTTTTCTTGATTTCAGGAACAATTAACACATCATTTAGAGGTAAAGAATCAACTGCAATATGTAGCAACGCATCACCAATATATCTAATAGGTAGACATGAGCCATTCCTGATCATAACTGTATCAATGCCATTGTATCTAGAAGAGTTATGAAGACTACCAGTATTGGCAGTGATGTGAGCAGTCGCACCAATGTCAGGATACCATTCATTGCCATTCAAATCTTCAAGATGCATTGTTGCTAATGCTGTTGGAATTTCCTCAGCTTGATATGAGTTGTCGAATCGATACCAGCAATGAAGTGCATCATGGCCTGGACGTTTATAGATTTGACACTCCAATCGAGTATTATCTGTTGTTTTCTCAACCTGCAAATTCTTGTGAAATGTTAGATTTGAGGAGGGATATTATTTGGTATCTAGATACCTATGTGAAGAACCAGCATATGGTCGAAATCCTTGACCAGAACCAAAGCTCGAGACATTATTGAACTGCTTGAATTGCTGACCTCCCTGTTCATGATTCAAGTTATTCAGTCTATAGCCCGAATTTCTTCCAGGATATCCATAGTTGCGATTTCTATTATTGAAGGAACGTCCTCTTCCATAACTACGTCCTCCACGATTACTCCCTCTTAAACCTCCAAAGCCAAAATTTTGCTGAGCAGGTTCTCTGTCAAACTCCTCCTTCTGCAGAGCTTCAGTTTTTCTTTGACCATAATAGGATAGATTAGAACTATAGGTTCTCTGTCAAACTCCTCCTTCTGCAGAGCTTCAATTTTTCTTTGACCATAATAGGATAGATTAGAACTATAGTGGCTCGAGGAGTAATTTTGTAACCTTGCTTCAAACCTTTCTAAATGCGATATCACTTCATCATATTCAGTTGAGGTTTCAAGCGATATGGTAGTTTTAAAGTTTTCATATTCAGATTCTAACCCCTCCAAAACACCAAACATCCTTGTTATCTCATCTATTGGTTTCCCAATTGCATTTAGTTGATCACATATTGACTTGTATTCTCTAAGGTAAACTAATAAGGCTCGATCTCGTTTTTGACAAGCTTGTAGCTTTCCTCTCAGTTCAAACTCTCTAGCTATAAACTTTTGTGTGAATCGATTCAGTAAAGTTTGCCATACCTCATATGAAGTTTCCAAGCCAATGATCAGACTCAGTATATTTTCAGATACAGCTCCACTGATCCACGATGAAACAAGTTGATCTATTCTTATCCAATCCGTATAATCATGATTCGCAACTTCTGTATCCTGTCCTCCAACTTCAACCTGTAATGATTTAACAGGTGATGGAGTTTCTCCACTGACGAATCCAAACAGCTCTTGGCTTCGCAAGAATCTGTGGAATTGTGCTTGCCAAAGAAGAAAGTTATCTTCGGCTAGTTTCATAGTGACGAAGTTAGAGATGTTAACATGGATTGGAAATGGATATTTCTATGTTCTTGCTGCCATTTCACGCTCTCAGACCCTAGGTGATGCTCAATTACAGTAACAATCACCTACTAGTCTTCCACGATGGAGTCGTGAATATATCACCGATGATGATTAGATCTTAACAAAGAAGAACAACTCACAGATCAATACAAGGAAATAGATGATTCACTGATCTCGAATCTTGCGAGTTGCAGGGGACTGTGGAAGTGGCCGAGCATCGGAGGTTCTCCAATGGATTGCGCGAGCTTTGGATTAGATCAAAGATCGATGACGATTGATGCAGATTCGATCTGTTGTATGCTCTTAGGATGGCTCTGATACCGTGTGAAGATGAAGATAACAGAAACGAAGAAGAAGAGAATAGAGATGAAGAGGAAGAAAACAGAGACGAAGAAGAGAGAAAATATGAAGTTTCTGTATTCAACTAAGATCGAAGAAATCCATCTCGAGAGCTTGCTTCAAATGTTTGCTCTTCAGCTCTATTTATATCAAATGTACAGTTCAACTAACTAAGAAACTAACTAACAAACAAAGAACAGAATATACAAACTTTACACACTCAAAACCGAATATTGATTCTACAATTTACACGTGCTACCAACTTCGTTGTTGACTTCATTCTTTTTAATCCTAGTCGACACAGCAGTAAAAGGTTCACCAGTGACGTTCTCTGTTTCCTTCCTCTGTTCTCGGCACCACCGTATTCTTCGCAGCCTTTCCAAAGAACACATTCATCGACACGCTTTCTCGTTGTACTTCCTCTGTTCGCAACATAATGTGTACTCATCATATGGTTCTTAACAAACGCGAGGTCTTGACACCCACCAAAGGCATAAACTTGACATTCGGGCAAGCTTGGCTGCCCTCAAATGAGAAAGGGAGAAAGAGCTATGCAAAAGCAGGGACAACGACCGACATTGAAGCGATATGGGAGAGAAGGTGAACGGAGCATGACACGATCCCTTGTCAACACCAATAGTAAATGGTGGAGCGAAGAAGGTCATAATTTATATTGGCAGTGGAGGCACGTTAGTGACACGAGCTGCGTGTGGTTGTAGGGCTCGGCAGGGGGCGGAGACAGACTAGAGGGAGAGAAAAGATTGGCGTTGGGATTTTGAGGAATGATTGGGGAAGGTGTACAATTAACAAGAGAGACCATGTCTTGATTTAGCATTGGAGACAGCAGATAAGTAAACCAATGGTACAATGGATCCGCATCCAATGCCATAGATGTGGTGCAAAATACATAACACCACAGTATAGTGACGAAAACGCTAAGCAAACAAAACCGACTCACAGTATGGATGGAATAGGCTATATTAGGGCAAGTGCCGTGAAATATGTAATGCTAATATCAAGTCACAATGTGAGAGAATATTGACTTTGTGTATTGCTCAATGGACAATGTATTACACTGGAGGGATATTTGTATCCAGGATTATATACACAAGGAATTAATCTGTTATGGGGTGTTTAACTCCAAACCATCCCTTCTCGTTATATCATGAAGCGTAAAAGTCGAAAGAACACTTTGTTCTCATGCATCATTTCATTACAAAAGCAGATAATCGGTTGATGATCAAGAACACTTAAATCTACAAAATCCATTTCAAACATCCGCAAAATATTGCTAATTTGCTAGTAATAATCAGCTTAAGATGCTCTTATGAGCAACATGTTATACATCCATATTTTTCTAAACTAGCTCATGAATCATATCAAGCTAGTCATTTTTTATTTTCCCTTTATTTTTTATGTCACACCCATGACGCATATAACAATAGGCCATAGGTAAGCTTGTCACTCTAAAAGCCTTTCCTAGTATGGAAGTTCTTCTTCATAGTTGCACGGAGGATCGTAGTTGCACACAACGTACCACCACCCATTGTTACACTGAACCTTAGTGCACCCGACTCGAACCGAGTCGCGCCAAACCATTTGAGTGTAGTGCAAGCAGTTGCACTCGCTTGCACAGGTGTTGGTGTTGTAATTGTAGTTCTGCTTCTCTACGACCCACAAGCTGACGGCGTAGGTGCCAGTGAACGTGCTGGTGCCCTTGGCAAGGTTCTCGCCATAGGGTCCATTGGAGTGCACAAGCCCACAGTCACTGACCCGTTGGTTCGCATAGCTTTGGGCATAGGCAGCAAGCGTGTTGTCCCATGTCATGTTCGCCACGCCAACTTGCTTCCGAGCAGCATTGTGAGAGTTGAGATAGTCTTGGGGTGAGTTTTGGGCATGAGTAGGTTGAAAGAGAGAAATAGAGACAAGAGAGATGATGATGGTTAGAGAATTCATGATGCTCAAGGAATTAGCTAATGTTGGTTCAAGGTGATATATTTGGTGATTAGTTATGCTATTTATAGAAAAATATTTTCGAGGCTTCAACTTACCATGTGCAATGAACTTATCAGGGAACATCTCCTTTGGACAGCATAACCTTGCGTTCAAATCTAGTTTGATTTGAAATGATAAACTAGTAACTAGTGCATGAGGAAGTAGTTTTGCATGTTCTTCCTTTCCTCAAATGGAAGTAAAGTAAAAGGCTTAAGTGAAGTTTGAAATTTCAGCAAATTGGATACATTATAATAAGAAGAATGTTAGACTTTATGTCGAGTAATGCTAAAGACATTGAGAATAGTGCATGAGATTAAATTGTTAGGGGACATAAATAAAGTTTATCCGGTTGTAATGAGCAAACAAGTCTTATCCAAACCTCCAATAGGGAATGCCCCAATTTATTTACAATACCAGCCATCGCCACTTACCGTCCTCCGATGCCGCCCACTAAGCCATTCAAAAGTCACCACCAACTTGTCATTGTATCCATAGTCATTGTTCTAAGATCCACCATCCATCTTCAACTAGACTATTTGTCTCTAGCATCCCCCATCTCATAATAATACATCACTACCTTCCCACGAGAGAAGTATTGTGTCAAAAGTTATGTAAAATATTCATTTTAGCATTAAAAGTGTTTGCTGGACCATTTAATTACCTTCGACGAGATATTTTGATCAAAAATATATACATGACATTTATAACTAAAATTTTAATATGAGTTGACATTTAAAAAAAAAAAATAACCGGTTTCTATGGCATTGCCATATGTACATTTCTCCACCTCTCCCTCCACATCAATTTTTTCTTCTTTTTTTCCGTTCTCTTTTCTCCGTTATGCACCGTCGCTACTTCACACTTTACATGAACTCCTCAGCTACAACTTCATCAAAGCTCACCCATCACCACCCAGACCTACGAGCTTCGCCCCAACCTCAACAAACAACACCAAGAATCGATGAACGACACCGTGACGGGTTGGAGAGGAGGCGAGGAACGACATGTTTCAGATCTATGAAAAGAGTCTTGTTCAGTCAAGATTGCTTGGTTTCATCAAATTAGAAAGCCACGAAGCACGTCCAGCAATCAATGAACGCCTAGGTTGGACGGAAAACCAAGAACAAGCACGCGAACCTCACCCGAACATTTCATCGAACACCTAAGGTACAACAACCGGAAAGCATTGGGGCCGCAAAACGCATGCAGACCGGGGCCGGTGAGCGTCGTTCCGTCGATTCAACAAGACAGGGGAAAACAAGCTTGGGCGTAACTTGTGAAAGGAAAGTTGCCGACGCGATTGCTAGGTAGATCGGAACAAAACGACTCCGAAAACCGCCTCGAGGACTTGGCCGGTGAAGAACGCAACACCAACCGCGATTCGAACTAGCCGAGAAATGGATCCGATCGAGCCTTTGGTTTGCAGCTTTTCGACGAATCGACTCTGTTAACAGCGGATTTTGAGGTGGTTTTGATGAATTGCCGAGAATGATCATTTTTTATTTAAATACGTTTAAGTGATCTGAAAAAAAAATAAATAAAAATTGATATTAAAGTGAGCGTCGTATATAACTTTTGGCACTTCTAGTATACTTCTCCCTCCCCTCACTTCTAGCAATGGCCACCGAGACATCGACGAGCTCTAACCAACCCTCAAGGCTGTCGAGGTTGCGGCGAGCGTCCAGACCTGGAGGTGCATCCTCCTTATCTAGAGACTCAACCCCTCCACTCCAGAACTAGAGGCAGCGATATCTGGATCCATCACCCTCAGCGGGCTGGTCGCCATTGACCCTTGATTTATTGCTTAACAAATCAATCTTCCATAAAAAATGATCAAATTTATAAATCATTCTTTAATGTCTCTGCCATTTTCCTTATTTTAAGCTATCTAACAGGTACATGTACTTCTCTTTTGTGTCAATTAAGTTATCATCCACTTGTTTTTAAATTAATACAAGCATGATAACCATATAATTTGCGTTTTTAATTATATAAGCTACTTTTACGGTTCTGCAATCGTCATGGATGCGAAGGGCACGCCCTCACATCCCCACTTAGCATTGAACGGTTGGACGTGCATCTTGTATCCGTCTATCATGGAGGATATGGCGACAAGAGGACAAAGAGAGAAAGAGACAGATAGATAGTTTATCAAAGTGAAAATATTACGAGGCCGTTTGGCAGTCACGAGCTCGGTGTGGCTGGCCTATCCCGTTCCTTAGCTAATATCTAACCAAAAAAGGGAAATTAATATCACTTTTGAGAGAGAAAAAAAAAAGTTGATGGAGAAATATTTTTTATAAAAAATATATATATATATATATATATATATATTTTTTGTTTTCAAGGAAAATGACTGGTTCTGAACAGTGTATTTAAAAGTGAGATGGAAAAAGATTTTTCACGTTCAAATCTTACTTTTAAAATTTATTGTCTCCATTCTAACTACATTTTGTTCCAAATATAAGATACTACATTGATATTGAAAGGCTTGCATGTTGTAATAAAAATATGCCACATTTATCTTACGAAATATATAAAATAGTCGTAGTGCGTTTAAAGTAATAATAACAATATTTGATTATATTGCCACGCTTTCCAACCTATTGTTCCATGGGCTTCAAAGCGTAGGGTGTTCGTTTTTTGAAACCTTAGAGACCATACATATATCTTCAAGATAGACGATGTAAAATTGAGGACCACAGAACGTTCTTATAAGTCTACAGTACTTCCCTTAGCGGAATGTGGCATCCCAAAAATTCAAGACGACCCCTATGATGTATTAAAGCCTATGATTAGGTAATGAAATTACCTATGGTTTATGTTTTAGCCATTAGTTTTCTCTTAAGACTAAGAGTTATATGCTTGTGTTCATGAGTTATTAAAATTAGTATTATAGGATAAATTAATGAGAAGGATTTATTCTTGGCTATGCACCTCATAGATTTAATCCCTATAGATTAAATGTTACAAGATTATGGCCATATGAAATTGAAAATTTGAAATCTATAAAAGAGAGAATTAAAGATGAATAATTGAAAGTGAAATTGTGGGTTTAATTTGACTTGGGCCTTAGGCCCAAGAGTATGGACCTTTGATGGGCCAAAAGGCCGGCCCACTTACAAGTCCATTATGCATGGGTCTTGCCAAGTGGCAAAAAGGAGACTCCATGCATTGGCCATTGTGGGTGGCTCTTAATCATTGCTAATGATTAAGTTTAGGGGAAATAAAGAGAGAGAGAATGGCCGGTTGAGGGGCTGTCACCCAAGCCAAGAGAGAGAAAGAGAGAGTTGCGAGAGAGAGAGAGAGAGGAACCGAGAGAGGAAGAAGGAGCCGCTCGCCCGCCCGCCGTCCGTCCGTCCGTCGCCGACCGTGTGCCTCGTTTGCTCGATTTTGGAGGCAAGTTAGGATCCATTTTCTGCTCTTGCATGTGTGTCTTGCATATGTGTTTGAAATGGTGCTGAGTTTCGGGTGTTTAGGAGTGAGAAACCGAATCTAGTGTGTTTTGTTCTTGAAATAGCTTGCTGTTTTCGTGTATACCGCCTGACCCAGAATATTGTAGAGGCTTGCATGCGTGTCTTGAGTAGGATTTTGACTTTGATTCCTTCATGAAAGTTGTAGACAACATCTCAAAGTATAACATACTAAACTTTGAGACAAAATGGTTGAGTTTTAAGGGGTGAAACCCTTCTTCTAAGAAAACGCTAGATCTGGAACTGTTTTGTCGACCTCTTGGCGGTTTTGTGTGTTGCATGTTGCTTTTTACCGAGAATCTTACTTCAACTTCTTCATGAAAGTTGTATATAACATCCTAAAGACTAACATACTCAAATTTGAGATAAAATGAGCAAGTGTAGCCTAGTGAAACGATTTTCTTTTGAAGACGGTAGATCTGGAAATACGGTACTGGACTCCCGAGACTTCTTAGACCTATATGGTTACTATTATTTGAGAATCTCACTTAGATCCATTAATAAAAGTTGTAGGGGACCTCTTGAGGCAAAACATATCAAAATTTCAGAGGAAATGAGGAAATATAAGTAGGCGAAACCTCGATTTTTTCGGAGACAGCTAAACTGGACTGTTCGGTACTAGGAACAGGAGCTTCGACCGTCTATAGTTAATTACCTAGAGCCAATCTGGCCTAGATGTCTTCAATAAAAATCTACCTTATGATCTTGACTATAACCTGGTAAACTTTCATAATTTTTGGAGGTCATTCGGGTATTTTAATCGAAATATTTCAAGAACTGCGCAATCTGACTTTACCCGAATTTTGCATCCGGTATTGTGTGAGCCATATCTTATTGTGTGAAGCTCTTTTGGGCACGTGTTCTTCATGAAATTGCTACCTTTATGTCTTGTCTATTACATACTCTGATTTTATGATTTTTGAAGATCATATGGATATTTAATTTATATGTTTTCCGAAATTGTGTGAGCTGGAATTTGATAAATTTCAAAAAGGACATGATGTATGGATTATTCTAAGTTGTATGGACCCCATGGATTGTATTGTCATAAATGGTTGTATCTTGCTGCATGTATGATGATGATTGGAAATGCATATAAGAATCAAATGATGAAAATGATCTTGTTTGCCATCACATCATATGCCATGTTGAAATTGAGCTGTAATTGAAAATGTGAACTGAGATAAGTGAGAAGGCCATCGGAGGTGTGAGCCGACGATGCCCCGGGAGTGTCGGGATGCCTGGCTAGAAGGGTAAAGGCCAGATGCCCAGTGGCCTTAAATGGCTGAATGCCGGAGGGTCCTCGGAAGTTTTGAGATGCTCGGAGCGTGGGGAGCCGAAAGGCCCGAGGTTTGTGCCGGGGATACCTCGTGATGCCGGTTGGGGTACGAGATGCCCGGAGTATTGTGCCGGATGCCCGGAGGTTTGTGCCGGAGGTTCCTCGCGATGCCGGTGGGGTGCGAGCGATAAATGTGGGATGCAAATATTGGTCCCGGGAAAAAGAGAAATGTGGCGATTCAAAATGAAAAGATAAAATTTGGAAATTGAAATTGAATCATGCATTGTACGGCCATATGTATGCATGGATGCATGATGATGAGTGCATGGATGTATGTGCACCTATGGCATGAGGGTATATGTGACATGATGATGGTAAGTACATGGACGTATGTGCACCTATGGCATGATGGTATATGTGACATGATGATGGTAAGTGCATGGACGTATGTGCACCTATGGCATGATGGTATATGTGACATGATGATGGTAAGTGCATGGACGTATGTGCACCTATGGCATGATGGTATAGGTGACATGATGATGGTAAGTGCATGGATGTATGTGCACCTATGGCATGATGGTACATGTATGATATGATGGTGATGATTACATGAGGATGTGTGTACATGTGGTATGATGGCATATGCATGGCTCCAAGGTAAATTATGCATGGATGCTTGAATGATATGTCTTATGCTATGATTGTTATGATTGTATTGTGTGATGCATTGAGTGGTTTATTGGGTCCTTTACTGCCGAGTGGCTGTACTCACCCCTTTGGGGACCAACATTTCAGATTAGAAAGATGCCGCTCCCTCGCTGTCACACGAGGCGTCTTTACGGCCTTCCTTCGGACGTGGAGGTCGAATGTGTGGAGATCGACTGTCCCACCATCCCGGTCGACGTTTATTCGGGTTCGTGCATTAGTGATGTATGATGTGGGCCTAGCTGGGGGCCTGGTCATACAGGAGTTCATATCTGTTCACGTTCGTCGAGACGGAGTGACAAGGGGATGTTGCCGCCGCCACCGCACCGGGATGGTTGTGACAGCCCATGCGTGAAGAGTAGGGGCTGCAACTTTTTGGTCAATAGCCGACACTAGTAGATGGAGGATTTTGCATGATCGACATAGAGGGTCAAGTTGTCTCTTTTTGGGGATTATGGTCGAGTGTAGCTAAAAGTCTTGGCCTTTCTTTTGTTGTACTGACCCGAGAAAATCCATCTTGAAAATATGTAAATAAAAGTGTCATGGCTTTATCTTTTCTAATGGTGTTTAGTGGTGTGCAATTGTATCATGATTGTTGGGAGAGAGAGTTAGTAGAACTTGATTATGCTTCCGCAAATAAGATGCGCTGGGACCGATAAAGGAAAAAAAAAAACAAATATATATATGCCTAGGAACTAAGGTTCTTCTTTGGTAAGTCTGTGGTGACCTTGGCGCTTCGGGGTGCCACACAGAATTAGTCAATACTTGATTTGTGCGTGAGACGGAGGTGTTAAATGTAGGTAAGACTGAAAGTGAATCACCGAGAGGAGATGGGGAAACTACTCTTTCTTATGCTCAACTTTGCCCTCTTGTGGTGGTGGAGCTCAATCCCTAGCCTCAGCGCTTACGCGCAAGACCAAACAAATTGGCTTGCGTTAGCATTCTTCAAAAATGCTATAGACGAAGATCCATCTAGAGTCTTGAGCTCTTGGAATGATGGCAATGTGTTTTGTGCAGCAAAAGGCATCCCGGGAGGGTCATGTCCTTGATCTTGAGATCACAAGGCTTGGGAGGCTTCTTATCTCCCCACATAGGTAACCTCTCTTTCCTCAGGATCATGGTTTTACAAAACAATAGTTTTGGCGGTGAAATCCCATCACAGATCGGCAACTTGTATTGGCTCCGCAATCTTGATCTTAGTAACAACTCTTTTGGTTGGCCAATACCCTCCAATTTCCTGCTACTCAAACCTCGAGTCCTTGAATCTTGTAGATAACTGACTTGTGGGGGGAATTTATTCCAATCTTGGTTCTTTACCAAGGCTTAAATTCTTGCGCTTATCTTGGTTGGCCGCCCAGACCTCGGAGCCCCGGCACACCCTCGGCTGAGCCGAGACGAGCGGCGATGCTCGGCGCCGTCGTGTTTGTCACGGCGAAGCGGACGCGGCCAAGGAGGGCCCAGTCGGGTCGGCACGCGGATCCGGTTGACCCGGTTGGCCCTGGTTCTCGGCTAGGGTTTGTTTGGTCCCGGGCTGGGCTACATTTTATTAATTGTGTTTCTTTGCATGTGGGCATGTTGGGCCTCTTCGCCGAAGCGAGCTCAGGGCGGCCTTGACCGGGTCGACGCGAGGTCCGATCGGGATCCGTTTTTCATAATATAATATAATGTTATATTATTATTTTAATATTAACAAATATTTTCATAAAAAAATCAAAGTTCAAGAATAAAAAATAATCAAAAATGAATTACATTTTCCGAAAAACCAGAAAAGGCCTAAAAGATGGTTTTTATTCTCCACAAAAGCATGGAAAATCCTTGAAAATCCAAAAAATATTAGGGTTTAAACAAGATTAGGTATCGAAAGGATATTAGTTGATTAATCGGTATTGAAAGGGTATTACTTGGATTTCTAATCGACCAATCACAAATTGATTAGTGACAACTCCTATTTGAAATTGATTTGCAAGTTAAAAATTGAAATCATAAATCGTGAATTGGTGGGCTTGGGAGAGCCGGCGCTAAGCCTAACACTTAGCGAGCTATTAGCCTCTGCATGCGCCCGTGTGTAAGGGACACCGAAAGGAGGTCATGACAATTTAAATAGTTGATACCTTGACTGCATCTACAGTGCCCTTATTTAAAATGGTTAATGCAAGTGTTTACAGTAATTTTGATTCATATAGTCCGGGCATTAGCTTGAGGAGCACATTGGTAATGGATTTTCATGGTAATCTAGGCTTGCCTTTTCATCTTGCCGTTGCTAAGTAGAGTCAGAGTTCTTTCATTTTCTTCTTTTAACCCATGATTTGACAAGCTTGTGAGCGTTCAATCCTCAGATGTTCAAATCCTCAGATATTCAATGAACTTAATGCCTTAGAACCAAATGAGTTTAATGTGTTCAAGGGAATCACGAAGAAGCATCTCTTCATGGGGATGATAGGTCTAACTCTAATACTTTAGGTGAGAACCGTCCAGCTTTTTTCTTGATTGAGTTAGGTAATAATGTAAAAATTTATCGTGATCCTCTATTTTTTCTTCTCTTCAGGTCATTATCATAGAATTTCTCAGGAAGTTTATTTCATTATCATATTTATTATTATTGCTTTTATCAGGTATGTAGCTTGTATGTCTCTCGTGATATTCATGGTAACTCCTAGAGAGTTTCTTACAACGTTCTAATTCTTATTTTTGTTTTATTTTATTTGAAATTCTGTTGATACATTGGATGATGAAATATTATGGAAAGAGCATTAACACCAGTAACCACTTGCTTTTTATTAAATTGGGCGTGAGCTCTTCACTAACGGTCTTTCCTTCATGGTTTGAAAACAGTTGGCCTCTGGCTCTTGTTGGAAAGCTAATACCCGTCCCCAGAACTCCGTTTGCAAGAATATTCTGTCGTCCAAGACGACGAAGACTCCAAAGTCACCGGAGTAAGAGTTCTTTGCTGCTTTTCTGTGCGAGCCAAGTTTTCAAGATTTTCAGTTGCCTTGCCGCTAATTTTCTTTTCGTCCTGCAGGGCTACTGAGTGAATCTTGAATAAGCTGGGACAGTGTGTGTCTAGTTTACAGGACAACATGATACGTTGACAGCACACTCCTGACGTAGATGGTTTATCACGTACTTCTGACACAATAGTTCACTACCCTTTTTGAGATTTTTCCGATGCATTTGCATGGCTTCCAGTGAAAGTTTCTGTTCACAATTTATGAGAATTGGACATGACTTAGGGGGAACTTTTTCATGCAGGATTTGTGTCTCCTCTGTTCCAGTGAAGTTGAATGTGGTGAAATGAAGGTCGCTACGTGCTTGCAGTTTGACAAAGGCATGTTGACTAAGGGCTTGTTTATTTTTATTTCTGTTCCCCGAAACAAAAATTTCTCTTCCCCGAAACAAAAATATTCTATTCTTTTGTTCCGAGAAACAAAAAAAAAACATAAACGCGTTTGGTAAAACTTTATTTTCCAGAAGCAAAAAATCTATTTTTTTTTTCACGGAAACAGATTTGGAACATAAACAAAAAGTAGAAAAAAGTTGTTTCTTATTCCCGGGAACAATTCCAAAAAACACTTCTTTCTTCTTCTTCTTTTTTTCTTTCTTTCTTCTTCCTTTGGCCGATGACCTCGCCAGAGCGTCGCTGGCCCCTGGCAAGGCCGACCTCGTGCCGCCTGGGCGAGGCCAAGCCTCGCCAATGGCCTCGGTGGCCGGGCGAGGTCACCGAGGCTCGACCTCGGCCTCGCCTTGGCTGGGCAAGCTCGAGCTCACCCGGCCACCGGCGAGGCTCGGTCTTGCCGGGCCACCGGGGCGACGCCGACCTAGCGGTGGCTCGGCGAGGCGGAGCCTCGCCAGTGGCCGAGCGAGCTCGACCTCGCCAGATCTAAGCAAGCTCGAGCTCGGCCTCGCCGGAGGCCGGCAAGGTCGTCGGCCCTTGTCGACTGGCCCTCGTCGGTCGGTTGCCGACGATAGCCGAGGCCAGCGACTGGCCAAAAGAAAAAAGAAAAAAGAAAAAAGAAAAAAGAAAAAAAGAAAAAAGAAAAAAAGGAAAAATATTGAAAAATTAAAAGAAACAAAAAAATTGTACAAGTTTACCAAACGCATTTCTATTCCTGGAGTAGAAATTTTTTGCAATTACCAAGCGCGTTAATATATTCAGAAATTGTTCCCTAGAAAAGAAAAAAAAAACTATTTTTGTTCAAAAATTATTCGCGGTACAAAAACGTTACTAAACGTGCCCTAAAAAGCTCAACTTATCATGATTTTCGTAGGAGAAGACGGGTTGTTCGCAAATCATATCAAATAAGTCTCGTTTCAGCCAAGGCATAGTTGCATTTGGCTTTCTCATGAACTTTACACGACAATTTTAAGGTTCTTTAATTTCAAAATGCATTTCACTGTTTTCATCTCTAACGCCCCCACCTTTGGGTTTCTTCCATTTTGGGACTAGATGAGACCGCTAGCCAAATTAATCGCCTAAGCAAAGCTAAACCGATTTATAGACAAATTAGAATTACATTTGTAGCGACAAAAAGGAAAGTCGTAAGGCCATGCTTTTGAGAGTTACTTCTGCTAAAGCCTGGAGGGTTTTGAAACATTAGGGGTGTCAAAAACTGAACCGAACTAAATCGAACTGAAATATTCGGTTTTCTCGGTTCGGTTTTCATTCGGTTCGGTTCTCATTAAAAACCGAAATTTTTATTATCGGTTAATTGAACCGAACCAAACCAACAAACCGATAAGAGCTTATTTCTTGGAAATAAAAATATATATAATAGAAAAAAACGAAAAAAAAACAAATGCAAAAAGTTGAAAACCAAAAACCGAAAAATCGAACCGAACCCAACTGAAATTTCGGTTCGGTTCGGAAGTTTTTCTTAACGGTTCGGTTTGGTTCGATTTTTTAGAAAAACTGAACCGTTGACACCCCTACCAAACATGATGGATTCAATAAGCTCGGAGGAGGTTAATATCTCATATTCTGGAAATGAAAGGTTAAAAAAGCAAGGACGAGGTTTTTCACCCTCGCTGTACAAGATATCTGTGACACACCCTTTTAGCTTGCGATAGAGCAGACCATGGAAATGGTACATGGCATTTCCAACCGTCGGCGCATAGTTTCCCCTGCAACAGGCTGGAGATTTGAGGCCTTTTTGAACGCCTTCACACAGAACAATATCTTCCGTCTGCAATTTTCCAATTACATGAGGATCGTAATGCTCAAGTGTTGGTTCTACGGAATGGATATATGTTTTACTTTCTTATACCTGGACTCTTTTACTATCTTGCAGAGTGTTATCTACGAAAATCTAGTCATCCTGTAATCGAAGGAAGCGGATTAGATGAATTACTGAAAATGATGGGAAATTTGAAGGAGAACAAAGCTTGAACCTGAATAGCTATGGACATCTAACTTGACCATGTTGAGAAAACTTGCATAATTAATTCCCCATGAACTGGAACACCATCATAAGATTCAGCGTCATGAGAAAGCGTTAAATGTGTGGAATGATGAATTTAAGATGATCCCACAGGACAAATGAATCAATGGATGTGAGTAGTGTCAAAAGTGACAAGGGATGAACTAGAATATGAAAACAGAGTTTCTGGAGGACAGTGAAAACTGATTGTTTTACAGGATATGATAGTAGAATAAATGAGAACATTTACAGATCCGTGTCTTTAGCTACTTAGCTCTTCTTTCTAAAGGCATGCTGCACTATGATGTACTCTATTGCCGCTAACCTTTCCTGGGGTAATAACTATCAGCCAAAGGGCTGAAGGCATGCATATTCAACGCCACATCTTGTGAAGTATTCATCACCATGTAGCACTTTATCCTTACGAGGTTCAAAAGGTGGTTCTCATGCATAACACTTTGTTGCCCATGGCACTTAGTTTTAAGGATGAGTTACAAAGACTGAGCTTGATTCCGCCTGGATTGGACAACTCAATTTTTAGGCCCAAATAGGTGTTAGCCATGATTTCGAGGTCCCCAATATTTTTATTGGGCTAGTCTGGCCCATTTCAGACCTTAACTTCTTCGGCCTAGACTGACTCGAGCAATTACTAAAAAAATATAAAATATAAAAATATAAAAATAAATAGTAGAAAGAACATTATTTATACTTAAAGCGCTTCAATAAAGTCCATATAAAAAACAGAGTAATTTTTTAGGCCCAAAATATAACAACTAACCTACTAAAAAGAGAAAGGGCTCGGCCTGAATCGGCTTGGGGCCAAAGACATTGAAAACGCCCTTTCGACCCATGCTCACCCTTACGAGTTCTTACGGTTCATAAATATCGATCCATAGTTAGTGCATATACTTGACATTCGATATCACACTTGACAAATGCATATTAACACAAGCGATCCGATTTACATATAGAATATGATATACGATTTACAAATACTAAAGACATTAAAATCCATAAACTCGATCAATCAACCTTTCACTTGTCAGACATCAATTTTTTTCACTTTAATCGGATCAATATCTTCTAATTCTCTTTTCTCTAACTCGAGAAACACAGACTGAATACCCCACTAGTCTCATTCTATACATCAAAATATCTCTTTCGACCAAATGGACTTGTATATAATATGATATATCTCTTTAGCAGTGGATTGATGCATTGATTAGTCACGAGTCATGTATCAACTAATTACAAAAATTATTCCCGACTAAGCTAATACGTAAGTGGCGCCCAAAATCTCATGATTGTGAACGACTTATCTTTAAACTAAAACTGGGGACAAGAGCATGAACTATGAAATACTATTATATAGCCACTAAAATAGCTAGGCATAATTTGAGAGTGGATTCATTGATTACGCATTTGACGGAATGACAAGTCTTCGTCTCCGTGGACTTCTTAATATTCACGTAATTGACGGGGCATTAATAGACTAAGCAAGTCCACCACTGCGTATTGAAGTCAATAGGACATGATGGAGTAAAACCACTTTGTTTAATTGACGGAATAAGTTCCATCATTAATAATTAAGAACTGGACAATGCTATATTATATATTTAATATTTATATACCGAACTACACTACAGACTTTGACTGGACAATAAGTCATATGCAACAATTAATAAAAATAATTAATGTGTTTGATATTTCTCTTTCTAGTATTTTCTCGAAAAAGTGAAAGCGGAGAAGACGTGGAAATAGGAATAACACCACAAGCATTACAATAATTACTTAATGGACGAAATGGCGCACTATCTGGCAGGGGCCGAGTCATCAAATAAGTGTTGGAATTAGCGTTTGAATAAAATTTGTCAGTGGGAAAATGATTATGGGGAATGGAAATTCAGTTTTCTACTGCAACATCATTTCTTCTCAAATTACATAAAAGTCCCCTCAAGCATTATTGACGTTTGCCTGACAATTGTTGAAGTTATTCAAATTGTTTTTAAATTGCTATACCGAAACGTATTGTTATTATATTTTTCCCACATTGGTCTTAATTATGTTACCTATAGTTATTTAATTTTCATTAATTTCGATTTCATCCGAGTTAACTTCCACATTGAATTAAAACTCATGAATACGGAGATTTGTCTTGTAACCTCGAGAGATTGATTCCATTTAACTTTTGCATGCTTAATAGATTGTTGGGTTCCATCTGTCGGTTGTAGGAGCGAACATATGTAGATAAAAATGAACCCCTCGAATCATTTAGGAGTTATATGTAGATCGTTTTCAAAACCAAAATTCGTTTGATCATCCTTAAGAAGTTCTGCTCCCTGGAATTTGACTCTGCGACGAAACACCTTTTATTAAAAGTCTTTCTTTAGTTTTTATTAAAGGAGACAAGTTCTGTGGTGATTTTGGATAAAAGATATGACAGGCACACATGAAAACTAATAACTTCACTTCAAACGGAACTAAAAGTATACAAACTTTGCCAAAATATTATCGACAATAGAGCGTGAGGACATAAAGATGCAATGTCGGTATTTAATCGACGATAAGGTATCCATAAACTACAACAAAGATACACACTTGGCACTTAGTCTAAGGGGGTGAACAAAAAAGACTCAAAGCTTAAAAGGATGGACCGGCTCAAATCGGACATGACTGGATAGCCAGGATTTCTGACTCTCTTTTTTTCTCTTAGGCTTGGACTGGCTCAAACTGTGTTTTTAGAAATATGTATAAATTATAAATATATACAAAAATGATTATTGAGGCAACAATATAACACTAATCTATCTTAATTATAAAGAAAATGCGGGCAACGTCTGGACCGGCCCAGTTTAGTTCGGTCCAAGCCTTTTTATTTGACTTCGGACCGAGCTAGCTCGTGGATCGGGACCGGACATTCCACGGACTTGTCAATGCTTACGTAATTGATGGGTTATTACTCGACTTCTCTTTCTTTCGTTTTATTGCGGAATCGTCGTTGCCTTACATGACAGATTTGATGGAATGTCCAGTCTTCGTCTCCAATCTGTTCAGTCTTCATTCTTCAGGAGAGAGAGAGAGAGAGAGAGAGAGAGAGCAATATTTAAGGTAATACCGTAATAAGCAATATTCTTATTCTGTTATTTATTTTGTATCCTCCTCCCTTTCTTCTTTGTTATTACCTTCCATATTGCTTTCTCTCTCCTCAACTTTTTAAGATGTTTCCTGTTGGACAATGCCATATTACATGACAATATTAATGTTCTAAACCACATGATGACTAATAACAATATGTAAAATCATCTATAAAATAGTTTTAGTCTATTTGAAATATGAATAACACTACATTCACACACAAAGAAAAGAACACTAGAAGTGCAAAAAAGAAATGTACGGCACTCACTTTAGTGCTAAAAGTTTTTTTTTTATCATTTAAGTGCCAATTTTCTTTTTAAATAATCACTTAAATGCCAACTCTAATCTGGATCATTGAAAATCTGACATGACCATATTTTATTAATTACTCAGTCTTACGTGGCTCGTCGACATATCCAATCAACATATAATCCCTAGATGACGTCGTTTGAAAGTTATAAATAGTGATCGTTTGAGTGTCAAATTTTGTTTAAAACGATTATTTCAATGCCGGTCATTGTTAAAATGCAATCATTTCGGTACTAAGCATGCCGCGTGGAAATGCTTGGTGGATTGGATTTTTCAAATAATATGCCAAGTCATATAAAAATTTTAATTGTAAAAGTCACGTATTATTTTTGGCCGGAATTTCTCATCATTGGTAGTTAAGTGATATGACGAAAACTTTTAGCCCTAAAGTGAGTGCCGTACACAATTTATGACACATCTAGTGTTCTTGTGCTATAAAATTTCTTATTAGATGAAATAGCGTGCCATGTGGGATGCACCATATCATCAAAGAAGTGTGAAATCAGTATACAAGTAAAGTTTGCCAAAAAGAGGAGATAAATGGGGCGAGATCAATTACAGGGACCTTATTTTTCTATTACATCATCATTTCTTCTCAAATCAGGTAACATGAGTACGCCACAATCTGCATTTAATTAATTCCGATTTAAGAGTTTCCTGCTCGTGGAGCCAACCATGGGAATCAATACGATGTTATTGTATATGACTAGGAGGATGAAATTATGAACCCAAGGTTCGGAAAAGATCTAGGTATCTTGCTTGATAGGACGAAGCAGTACAAGCATAATATATTTATTTAGAAGATCACCAAAAAAGAGTTCAAGTTCGAGTCCATTAATAAATAGCAATTAGGATATGTTAATACGGTTCACCATACGCCACATCCCTAACGTGGGATTTCTTGTGTCAAACACCCTCAAATCTATATCCAGCACAGACAAGCAATTCTCTATGGAGACAAACTTGAATCAAGCTAGAACTTTTTGATTCTTACCTCAATTGATGTAGTAACTCTTCATAACGCTTTATTCTTCAATTTCCTCATACCAAATGCACCTAACTTGCACCATGAACATGACAAAATTTAGCGTCATAATCATGGAAACTCCAATATCTTCTTCTCAGTTTGTCTATCTTTCCTCTGTCCCATTCCTTCTATTCCCCCCCCCCTTCTCTCCCTCTCCCTCTCCCTCCCTCTCCTGTCTTGCTTATCTCAGCCTCAACAAGGAGATCCAAAATAGATTAGCCACCTTAATGAGTCATTATATCCCATTAACAGTCCCAGTGTCCACTATAGACTTTAAAACCAAGATATAATGGACTAATACATTTTCGTGCATGGCTCTTGGTTGGCCACTTTCTAGGAATCAAACAAACCATATGAAATTGTTATTTCATTATTTAATTTATGGATTTACTTTTATTTCGTAGGCATTTACATAATTCGCGCAATGTATGAGGTACTTTGCAAATGTTCATTATATCTACATGGTGCAACCATGAACTTAATTGTCTTATCCCAAATCACATATATATTCCTTATTATTAGAACCTCGTAATATCTCGTATGGATGTCGACATGTCACTAGGTATCAAAATTTTAGTCTGCAAACACTATTAGTGAGTTAACCTCAATATTGAGTAAGCAAATTATCGACTGAACAAATAATTGCCCACCTTTTTTTGGAATTGTAGATGCTAGTAATAGTAAATCACACAGATGATATTCGATGATGCAAATCATATAGCCAATCCCACCAATATACCTAGTGGTCGCACTTGAAGAGTATTAAAGGTGGCTCCCATCGGTTTAAGAGGTGATCCCCATTATGTAGCACTTTGTCTTTATAAGGTTTAAGAGATGGCTCTCATGATGTACCACTTTGTCTCACGTGACACTTAATTTTAGGTCTGTATAGGTCCGGGCCAAGATTTCGAGCTCCCTCTTATTTATACAAAAAGTACTTTGATAAAGCCATATATAAGTTTAAAAATAAACATATAAATTTGTGATATTTTGATGCGAAAAGTCTAATAACTGATTTATTTTAACATAAAAAAATAAAAATAAATAAATTGGGCAACCAGCCTGGACCTCTTTTTTGGCCTCTACTTAGCCTAAAGATTTCATGGATTTGTCAATGCTCACATAATTGATGGGGGTACTAAAAGATCTGTCTCTTCTTTTTTCTTTTTGGAATGTTCAGTCTTTGTCTCCATGGACTTCCCAATCCTCGCGTTATCGATAGGGAATATGAGGCACCAATTTGTTCAACCTTAGTCTCCATGGACTTCACGGAATATGAGTCCGCATCCATCATGTCATCTCCAACGACCAGTCCTGTTCCTGTGTTCTCTACGACAAGGCGTGCATCTCACTCTCAAACTTTTTCCACATGATTTTGGTCCTAGGCAACATATCCTCAACAATGTCTTTCATTTCCCCTAGTTCCATTTGACCGCCTGGGAACTGGGAACTAGTCCTTTTAGGTCGGTTCTTGGTTTCTTGGTAGGACTAGATCGGATCCAAAATCGATCACCCCTGTCATGACCTAGCTCTTGTCACTCGGCGAGCCACATTCATCTGTAGACAATTGTGATTATTTGACTAACGTTATTTATCGAGGTAGAAGTAAATTCCAAATATTTACTTCCTATTTCTAAAAGGAAATTTTTATCTGCATATATTGATATTTTTACATGTTATTCTTATCTGGATTAACATATAAACTTCATCACTTAAGATTTCGAAAATGTTGGCACTTATGTTATTTCCATAAATGTGTTGGACCTATATCAATGCACAAATACTTAAAAAGCACTTACCACCACTTAAAACTAGCTTCCAGAGGAGGAATTTGAGTCTAGTTCTTTAAGATACAACTCAGCAACCCCCGCCTATATCGAGAGCAACATTGGCAAGCAATTCTCAATGAAAACGAGCTTGAATCAAAGCTAGAACCGCTGATTCTTCCCTCAATTGATAAACTAACTCTTCATACCACTTTATTCTTCAATTTCCTCATAGCAGAAGCATTAACTTGCTGCATAAACATGACAAATTTAGCTTTATTACCATGTAGGCTCCAAAATCTTCTTCTCCGTTTGTCCCTCTTTCCTCTGTCCCCTGCTTGCTTCTTTCTATTTCTTTTCTCCTTTTCTTCTCTCTCCATTGTCTTGCTTGTCTCCACCACAGCAAAGAGACCCAGATAGATTAGCCACCTTAATGGGTCATGAAATCCACTTAACTATCCAAAGTGTCCACCATGGACTTTAAAATCATGATATAATGGACTAACACATTTTCTTGCTCTTGGTCTGCCACTTTCTAGAAATCAAAGAAACCATATAAAATTGTTATTCATTATTCAATCAAAGCGTAGAGTGTACGTTCTTTGAAATAAGTCTACAATACTTCCCAAAGTGGAATCAGTCGATTATTGAATTTTGTGCAGGACCGGAGAGTTAAATACAGGTAAGACTAAAAGTTGGGATCACAAGAGGAGATGGGGAAACAACTGTTTCTTATTCTTAACTCTGCTCTCTTGTGGTGGTGGAGCTCAATCACAATCTCTGGAGCATACTCGCAAAACCAAACAGATCTGCTTGCATTAGCCTCCTTCAAAAACGCAATACACAAAGACCCATTTAGAGTCTTGAGCTCTTGGAATGATTCTACTCATCATTGTGAGTGGCAAGGTGTTTTGTGCAGCAAAAGACATCCTGGGAGGGTCACATCCCTGGACTTGAGATCACAAGGCTTGGAAGGCTTACTATCTTCTCACGTAGGTAACCTCTCTTTTCTGAGGATCCTATTTTTGCAGAACAACAGCTTTCATGGTGAAATCCCACCACAAATCGGCAACTTGCTTCGGCTTCGTGTTCTTGTTCTTAGTAACAACTCATTTGGTGGGCCGATACCCTCTAATCTTTCCCGCTGCTCGAACCTCGAGACCCTGAATCTCATAGATAATCAATTTGTGGGGGGAATTCATTCTGATCTTAGTTCTTTAACAAGACTCAAAGGCTTGGGCTTGGCTGTGAACAGTCTCGTAGGTCCTATTCCTCGTTCAATTGGAAACCTCTCGCTACTACAAAAGCTCTCCCTGAGAGCAAATGTGTTAAGCGGAGAAATACCTGAAGAATTGTCCAAACTCAAGAGATTGACATTTTTCGCGCTATCTTCCAACAAACTAGTCGGTGAGGTTCCAGCGGGGCTTTTAAACATCTCTGACATTGTTTCATTTGATGTTGGTGATAACCAGTTGCAGGGAAACTTTCTCAATGATGTCAGCATCGCTTCTCCTTCTCTCTATCGCCTTCACGCCTATGGTAACTTGTTCACCGGGATGATTCCGTCAGCGTTAACGAATTTCACAGGCCTTGGAATGCTTAGCCTTGACCTGAACAACTTCCACGGGCCAATACCCAAAAATCTAGGAAGGCTAAAGGGCCTTTATAAGATTACATTGAGCTATAACCAATTGCAGGATGACTTGAGTTTTATCTCTTCTTTAGTTAATTGTTCCAACTTAAATGCTATTGACATGCAAGGGAACTTGATTCACGGATCGTTGCCGAGATCCTTCTCCAATCTCTCCACCAGCATTGAGTGGATTTTTATGTCAGACAATCGGATCCAAGGATCTATACCCTTAGCCCTCAGAAATCTTTTCAACCTGTCTTTTTGGGATTTAAGTAATAATTTTCTAACTGATTGCATTCCTCATTCCATCGGAGCACTTTCCAACTTGCAGCAACTTGGTTTAGGTGGGAACAGGTTTACTGGAGAGATACCGTCTTCGATTGGTAACATTACGTCATTAAATGTCCTTAACCTTTCCTCCAACATTTTCCAAGGCCACATACCACAAAGTCTTGGCAACTGCAGGCAACTAATTAGGCTTGATCTTTCAAACAATAACCTAATAGGCTCAATTCCTATCGAAATCATGGGTCTTTCTTCCTTGTCGATCGTCCTTAGTTTGGCAAATAATAATTTAAGTGGATCTCTTCCATTGCAAGTTGGATCTTTAAAGAATCTTGGCATATTAGATCTGTCTCACAACAGATTGACTGGCTTAATTCCAACGTCCATCAGCGAGTGCTTGGTATTGGAACGACTTCACTTAGAAGCTAATTCTTTTCATGGTCAAATCCCCGAAGCTTTAAGTCCATTACGGGGTCTACAAGAGCTGGACCTTTCCAATAATAATTTTTCTGGTCCAATCCCGAGCTTTCTCGCAGGGCTCTCACTACTCAAGTACTTGAATTTGTCCTTCAATCAACTAGAAGGACAAGTTCCGGAGGGTGGAGTTTTTCTTAATGCAACTTCTGTATCAATTTATGGAAATACGGAACTCTGTGGAGGTGTTCCCAATCTGAAGCTTCCTCTTTGCAAATCATCAAGCTCTAAGAAGTCTTCTTCAACCAAGGCCAAAGTAATATATGTGGTAGCTGGCAGTTTGTTATGTTTAGCTTTGTTGCTCCTATGTCTGTCTATCTCCTACTGCAAAAAGAAGCAGACGACAACTAATGCCTCCACTTCATTATCTTTTGGGAACCAATTCTTGAGGATTTCTTACGAAGAACTCTTGAGAGCGACTGACCGATTCTCCGAGACCAATTTGATCGGTAAAGGGAGATATGGCACAGTTTATAAGGGGATTCTTGATAGCGGTGCCATGGTGGCGACGAAGGTGCTCAATCTGTCCCAAAGAGGTGCTTCGAGGAGCTTTATCTCCGAATGTCGAACTCTAGGAACCATTAGACACCGAAACCTCGTGAAGATACTAAGTGTCTGCTCGAGTGTGGACTTTCATGGAAATGACTTTAAAGCTCTAATATATGAGTTCATGGCTAATGAGAGCTTGGAGGAGTGGCTGCACCCTGGGACTATAGGACAAGATGATGAGCACGGCGATTCGAGAAATCTGAGACTAGTGCAGAGGTTACACATTGCCATTGACATAGCTACTGCGATCGAATATCTCCACAAGAGTTGTTATTCAGCAATCGTCCACGGAGATTTGAAGCCAAGTAATGTGCTTCTGGACAATGACATGGTGGCTCGAGTTGGAGATTTCGGGCTTGCAAAGATCATTTCAATGGTGTCTGCTGGAGCCACAAGAGTTCAGGACCAGGGTAGTTCAACTTCAACCGCAATCGGAGGATCCATTGGTTATGTGCCTCCTGGTATGAATCTATCATATTTTCTCGATTAGTTTTTCATTGAACAAACAAGATCCTTGATATAATGTTATGCTTCGTATGCTCTAACACCTCTTTCTCGCAACATTATTTCCTTTTTTTTTTTAATTAATAGTTTCAACCAAAAAAGAAAATACATATGTTTGTGTACGAAACGATTAATAGTAGCATTTTGTAATCGTATTGAAATTAAGACGAGAATAAATCATCTTAAATTTGATCATTGAATGGATATATATATATATATATATATATATATATATATATCGAAACTTGTGAATTCGTACCAATAAATAGATTAAGCATATTGTGTCCTATCACGTTTACATTTCTTTCTATAATTTGTAATCTATCTCATGCGATGTTGATGCCGTGAAAATGGATTGTGTCAATAATGTCATAAAGTCACAGTATGAGAAATTGATGAGAACTTGTGATTCACTTTTGGTAAGCCATGACTTAAGGTCTCGACAGTAAGTAATTGACCCCTCATGGTGGACCCTTTCCTTTTGACTTGACCTATAATTCCATACTTCTAAAATTTGTTTAGATGACATGACATTTAAGTCTGAATCTGCCCAAGGTCTTAAACCCATAAATGCACAATAATATCACACAACATACACTAATTCACAGCATGATGGACTCCATCCAACTTTCACTCCCTAAACTTCTTGTTTAGAGCATATTTAGACAAATTTATGCATTTAACAAGTATAAATCCATTAGAAATAACAAATCACTCCAAGTCTCTTCTTTTTCCCTAGTCTTCTAGGCATTTTCTTCTATTCTTTCTTGTAGAAAAGAAATAGTGTGGTATAGGCATTAAACTGAATCCGGATCATGAAAATGATGAGCCTCGTGTGCATTCCACGTGTCTCCGGTCAAAACCAGCAGTTCAAATTTAGTTAATACATGTACTAAGTGCAGTAAATAGTTTCCGCCGAGGCCTTTATTGCATATATTTTCTTCTTTTTTCTATTTTCCCCCATACCCTACTAGAGGAAAAAGTCACTCTTGATGTTTAAGCAATTTGTTTTAGCGAACATGTGACAACTTTGGGTGCACTTAGTAGTTTTAGAGAAAGAAGAGTTCATATGTTGTTAACTGGTATTTGGTGCACTTTTTACATCCTAACATCTCATTTCTCTACTGTCGATGCATTCCAACCTTTGTGAGAATTTTTACCACTTTAGCATCCGACAGGCAATAAACATCGGCCATAACCAATAAACTAAACGTAAGTCAAACAAAGAGATATGAAAGAAAAAACCACTAGAGGGTTTTATGACCATCTACCTTGCTCCAACAGAGGATCACTTGGCCTCTGCCATGCATAGCGAGCCGGACTGTGAAGTGAGTGAGGGCTTGCAAGCCATCACTCTATGTTGTGCACAACTGGCGAGAGCCCTCACAACTGTCCTTGGCAAGCTCTTGCAAATGGACATCAAGCAAAATCCCATGTGACTTAGAAACTTTTTCTAAACAATTAACTTCAATAAAAAGTGTAGGTTCGTTTCTATTAATGTCTTAATGAAATTTTCAGAGTATGGCATGGGACACAAGGTTTCCATACTTGGGGATACATACAGTTACGGCATTCTATTATTGGAGATGTTCACTGGAAAGAGACCCATTGAAGAGGCCTTTGGGCACAATCTTAACCTCCACAACTTCATTCGAATGGCTCTCCCGGATCGAGCAATGGACATCGTAGACTTAAGGCTTTGGAATGAAGCTGGTGATCAACAACAAGAGATCAAGATCAGAGATTGCATTCTCTCTGTATTTGAAGTTGGACTCGCATGTTCGATGGAATCACCAACGAATCGAATGGACATGACCGAGGCAATCAGGAAATTACACTTGATCAAGGTGAGTTACGAAACCAAAGAGAGGAGGATAGGTATGTAGCTAAGTCAGTTTTCTCATTTCATCTTGGAACTCTTTCACTAGTAGAGAAAATCGTTGTGCAAAGGCAATGCTAGCAAATTGACATGAATGTTTCCCTAACTAGTCTACCTACCCATACCTATTATGTGTGTTTTTAATGATGACACCAATATCTATATTTTAAAATCATAGAAAATGGATGTATGGATTTATAGTTGTTGCGATCTACCTTTTTTGCCTTGAGAGGAAAATACATAAGTTTAGGTGTATAGCCCTTTATTAGGCATAGGCTCTCCCAATCCCATGCCCTGCGCGACATTGGGGTGTTTAATTTTAGTTTCAATTAAAGCTATAAGAATTTTCTAATGAGGAGTCACCACTCGCTTGTTGGCATCGGTTAGAATCCAAGTGAGACATGTGAGTATACCTTACTTTCTATGCAACCAGAGAATTTAAGAGCGATGACTTGATTACACTAATTAATCAATCGGTGCCCTTGCGCGGTACATAATCTTGTTCATTTTGTCAAGTAGCTTGGATTGATTTTAAACCTATCCACAAATATATGATATAGTCATGCGGGTGTACAATAATTAAAATAACAATCAACAACCAAAGAAGTATAAAATAAATTGCAAAGAAAAGTTAGAATCTAACGCTAAGTAGGATATAGGGATACCAACTTCAACTTATTAGAAATGCGCAACCAATTGGCAATTGAAGTGGAATGCACAAATAATGACCTAGCATTCGTCTTATAGAACATTCAAATCTTGGGCTAAAGGTCTAAGAGGTTGTTCAATTTTGAGCATAATTTTTATCAAAGATTTTCATACATTTTAAAAAGAAACTACTCAAAAACCGATTTTTAAGCTTTTCCCAAAGATTTCTGATTTTTCTGAATTTTTCTGAATTTTCTAAATATTTTATGATTTTTTTAAAAATATATATAATATAATATAATATAATATACTAATCCAACCGGGCTCATCGGCCCGGGTTCACTGTTGGACTCGGCTCAGCTATTTGAGCCCAGTCCGGTGAAACCCAAAACAAAATAAATATAAAAACTAAGCCCAACCCACAATGAAATAAACCTAAGTCGAAGCCTCATTAGACCCACTGAAACCATATCGACGCTCAAGCCCAGCCATTTGATCCGAATTTTTGTTTCTTATTTTATTTTTGAAGTTTCCTTATTTTATTCTTTTATTTCTTCCCTTCTTCTCCACGTCGTCTTATTCACGACGTTCCCTTCTCGAGCGATGTCCTTCACCCCAAGCTCCGAATTTCTTAGACAAGCCTCGGGCCAAAGCTCAAGGTGCCGCCGAGCCACCACCCTTCATCAGTCGTCTACTCCGACCGCCACTCGTCGGCCGACCTCCCCGCTGCCGGCCGAGGACCACACCACTCGGCCGGCACCAACACAATAGGAAAAACGACAGGGCCAAAGCGAACAAAGCCACGGGCGGCCCCCGAACAACGTCAAGCTCGAAATCGCAGCAAAAAAATAAGATTAACGACACGCGGGAACGTCGATTCAGCCCCGAACCAAGAACACAAAAGCGGATCTAACTTAAGCATTTCATCGAGCAGTTAGAGTGCACTGTCTAAAACGACAGGAAAACGAACCGGCCGAGCTCAAATCGCCCCAGGACTCATGACAATCAACATAAAAAATCACAGACACAAGGACGAAGTGAGCTGGAGCTCGCGTGAGCCGGAGGCCGCGAGCTCCGGCCCGGCATGCCCAAAAACTGGGCAAAAATAGGGTCAGGCTTACTGGAGTTTTGGCGCGGGAAAGAAGTCACGGCGGAGGGTCGTCGGCCACGATTCCGACAAGCTGGCCAGCGGTCTCTCCCTCCAAATCTGTTCCCTCGCTTGAACTCTGGCCGCTCTCTCTTTCTCGGATCTCTCTCCTCTCCCCCCAAGAAATCCCTTCCCCTTCTCTCCCTCTTAAGCTCTCTAGCCGGCGCCCATGGCGTCTTGCCATGCCAGCTGTCGCCAAGGGTGTGCCGCCGACCACCAACTCCGGTGCGACGCTCGCCGTGTCTCCTCTGTCTCAGTCGCGTACCCCGTCCTTTCCTCCGCTCTCTGTTCTCTGCAGAGGCGTGAAGGAAAAGGGCAAAGGAAGGAGATCGGGACCGGCCCAGGTGGAAAGGAAGGGAAAAAGAAAAAGGGGCCGGCGAAGCCCACCCTTCCCGGCTCGGCTCCCCCCCTTTTTTATGATCGAAAATTTTAATTTTATTTTTATTTTTTTTCATATAAATTTTAATATTGGTAATGCAAATGCTCTTAATAACTGATATGCTATGCAATTTAATGAAAATTATTTTTCGTTAGGAGTTAAATATTAATCCCTAATTTCCCAATACAATTAATAAATGATTAAATAGATTGTGTGTCAACAATAGTTTATCTATTTCACGAAGTAGCTATTTAAAATATGATGAATTTGCTTATTTTCTAGGTTCTCTTCATTTCGACGACACCATATACCATAGGATCAATGCATTGCTTAATTACCATTGCCAGGCCATTGCCCTTGCCCCCTCTCTCTTGATCTTCTCTGCGCTCATGCGCTTGTGCACTAGAACACGACCTCACCGTGAGGTCACCAACTCCAGGCCGACTCTTAATGTCACGCTTAACCATGAGCCCACGGTCAAATCCAAAGAGCACGAAGAGGGAGGCAACCTAATTGCGAGATCATGAGCTCAAGCCCAACTCTCGATATCACGGTTGAGGGAGAGCTCATTGTCCATTGGAAGCCATGCTTGATCGAATTTGGCCGACGTTGCCGACGAAATTCTGTTGTGGTCATGTCGCCGACACCGATGGCCACTAGAGATACATAGTTAACAAACACACAAATGGGACAAAATCAAAAAGGAAACATGGACGCATATTTTTCGCACTCCTTGGTGTGCTTATCAAACCGTTTGATATCAATTGGCGTAGTGGAAAAACTCGCAATTTGCTACACGAGCAAGTAACTCGCAAAGGCACGGGTGAAGCATACACGCGTGAAACGTAGAGAGAGAAATTTGTCAATTTTTTTTTTTTTTTGGTATCAAGCTAAATTACAAGAGAACATAATCTATACTTGTATTAGATAACCCAGAGAATATCCAAGTGTAAGACATAGTATAAATATACTAATAAGAAAATTTATCCTACTGAATATTGAAAATCTAAATTAATAAATATTAAAAGTTGAAACAAATCACCCAATATCCTAACGTAGTTCCTAAAATAAAAAAGATTAGAAAATATATGCCTCGTCTTGTTATTATTGTCATCGTCCCATCATAGACTATTTTCCACAATTTAAGGAAGGCAAGACAAAGTAACCAGGGCTATTGAACCGACAAGTTGGTTGAAAGACATTGTAGGAATCATATGTCGATCCATTGGAAACCCTTTTGAATTTCACTTTGTTACCCGGGCACAAGAGGCTATTATACGTGCCTACTTGGCATTAGCCATTTCCGAAGAAATGACGACATGATGGCTGGAGTTGGAGATTTCGGGCTTGCAAAGATCATTTCAACGGCGTCTGCTAAAGCCATAGGAGTTCAAGATCGGGGGAATTCAACTTCAATCGCAATCATAGGATCTATAGGCTATGTGCCTCCTAGTATGAATCTATCATATTTTCTTGATTAGTTTCACTTGTTTGTGATAGTAACATGAGAGATTGTTAAAAGTATTGAATAAACAATGATCCTTGATGTTATGCGATGCTTTGGATGCTTTGATACATCTTTCTTACAATGCAATTTCTTCTTTACCTTATTAATAGTAGCATGTCCTAATCGTAAATGAGAATAACCCATCATAAATTGGATTAATGAATGGAATTTTTTTTTATCAAAACTAGTGAATCCATGCCAATAAATGGATTAAGCATGTTGTGCCATCTCATATTCGTATTTTCTTTCTCTCATTCATATATTATGCTCATGTTGTGAAAATGGATTGTGATTAATTTCGTCATAAAGTCAATTACGATATGAGAAATTGACGAGAACCTGTGATTCACTCTCAGTATGCCATGACTTAAGGTCTTGACAGTAAGTAATTGATCCCTTACGGTGGAGAGAAGAGAAAAAGGAAGGGAAAAAGAAAAAGGGGCCGGGCAGGCCCAGCCTTGGGCCCGCTCTGCTCCCCCATATTTTTTTTTCTTTTTGGATCAATAATTTTAATTTTATATATAAGTTTTAGTTCTGGTAATGCAAATGCTTTTAAATACCTATATGCTATGCAATTTAATAAAAATTATTTTTGCTAGGGGTTAAAATTAATTCCTAATTTTTCAATGCAATTAATAAATAATTAAATAGATTACCAAAATTTAGGTGTCAACAATAACCTATCTATTTCCACCAAGTAACCATATAAAAATATGATGAATTTGCTTATTTGTAAGGTTCTCTTCATTTTCGTTGACACTACATACCATAGGACCAATGTGTTGTTTAATTACCATGGCTGGGCCATTGCCTTTGCCTGCCCACCTAGCCCCCAGCAAAAAAAAAAATCTTGATCATCTCTATGCTTTTGCGATTGTGCACTACAATACAACCTCATCGCGAGGTCACCAACTCAAGGCGGACTCTTAATGTCTCGCTTAACTGTAAGCCCACGGTCAAATCCAGAGAGCACGAAGAGGGAGGCAACCTCATTGCAAGATCATGAATTCAAGCTCAACTCTCGATGTCGCGGTTGAGCGAGAGCTCACTATCAATTGGAAGCCATGCTTGATCGAATTTGGGTGGCATTGCCAATGAAATTCTGTTGTGGTCATGGCGTCGACACCGGCGATCACTAGAGATACAAAGTTAACATACACATAAATGGGACAAGATCAAAAAGGAAACATCGACACATATTTTGTTGCACTCCTCGGTGTGCTGATCACATTTTCTAGTAATATTTGTCAAGTCTTCTCAACCAACCAACCCTCTCTCTTTCTTCACCATTAGCCACCGTTTCCGACCGTTGTGGCCACTTGTCATCACCGACGCCTTCTTGATGTTTTGATTATTTTGAAGATAATTTTCATTAGAAAAAATCATCTTCTAATTCAAAATCTTTCTTTCAAATTTAAATTACAAAACTTCGGTTACCCCATTGCCAGAGCCAGTTTACGCAAGGTTTGGCCATGGCCTCGACATCCCACCCGCGCCACTTTGTTAACCCGAGCCTATTTTCCTTTAAGCCATAGGCGGGGACCGCGAAGTCATCATGTTGGCCTTTCCAACCGAATAACGTCGCATTTGGTCATCGTTCATTATTGTCAAAGATCCTACACCTCTGAATCTTCATTCGCGAGATGGTTCTCCAAACATTGAATTCCATGATCTTTCCACTCCGATACCAATCGACGTAGTGGAAGAACTCGCAATTTGCTACACGAGCAAGTAACTCGCAAAGGCACAAGTGAAGCATACACGCGTGACACATTTAGAGAGAAATTTATCATTTTTTTTTTTTGGAAATTAAGTTAAATTACAAGAGAAACATAATCTATACATGTATTAGAAAACCTAATGAATGTCTAAGTATAAGAAATAGTATATATTAATAAGAAAATCTATACTACTGAATATTAAATATCCAAATTAATAACTATTAAAGTTGAAACAAATCACCCAATATCCCAACGTAAATTCTAAAATAAAAAGATAAGAACATATGTGTCTCATCTCATTATTATTGTCATCGTCCCATCACAAACTGTTTTCCACGGTTTAAGAAGGGCAAGACAAAATAATCAGGGCTATTGGACCGACAAGTCGGTTGAAAGATACTGTGCAAAGCATATGTCGACCTATCAGGAACCTTTTCGAGTTCCACCTTGTCACCCAAAACATGAGAGGCTATCATATCTGCCTACCCGGTAATAGCTATTTTCGAAGAAATGACGGGGCATCTACCTACACCTCCCAAGGCCCCCCCAAGTTTCTAGATGAAATCTTTTTCTTTCCCACCTAGGAGGGAATACTTTCGAGATTTTCCATTACAGAGTTTAGACCAAACAGTTTAAGGACATATCTAAGGAAAAGACTGTTGACTAAGAAAAAAATGGGAGAAAAACGTGACAAATCAAACCGCGGAAATTCCTCCGGGGATGTCGCTCTTCCCATCGTGGCTTTCCACCATATCTCCAACCTCGTGGAAAACGTTGACTTTTCCATATTCCCAAGAGACCCAACTTTCTTGTTTATACCGTTTCTTCTCTTAATGATTATTTATATTTCTGAAACCTTTTGAACTCCTGAATATGATTGGCTTGAGCCACGAATTTACCCTATATGTTTAATAAGAGAGTTATGTCATTGGGATTTGATAACATATTTGATGTAAAATGTTGCTTTTGATCCTTGACAATCTTGCAAATAGACAAACTAAAGGTCTCCTGCCTCCAATATTTCATCTTTTGCGTTCCATTGGATACATTGAGCAATTGAACCAATTCAATTTATGAACCAAACTGAATTGGCCTTACTCGATCGGTTCCGCATCTAATCACTTGGGGATCGGGTAGTTTTTGTTTCCAAACAATCCCTAGCTCCAAAACACCGGGAATCAGAAACCGAACATAATAAGATCTAGATTTTTTATCTAAATCTATCTATCCTAGAGCTAATCTAAATTCTAGCATAAGACCGTTATGTTTTTTCTTTCCTTTTTTTCCATATAGAGAGGAAACCATCTTTAATAAGTAAGTTTGGAATCCATGAAATACTAACCTCAACAATCGGATAAGACATGGGTCAAAACACTAGATGCGTGATTCAAAGATGGAATTATTTACGCTAATAAGTTACAATGTTGGACTAACATCCGGCTTTGTTGGTAGACAAAAACAAAGAACTAATGTCTTGTTCTTAATCTACACACTCATGTCTATTCTATAGTAGCTAAGCCAAGATGAGGAATTGCATCTAATCTTTTGTGCAATGAATTGTAATATTATTCCTGAAATTGCGGGTCTTCGTCGGTTGTGCGCCCATAAAGCAAGTGGTAGAATATATGTTGAGCGAATATTCGACGGCAGAACCGACAAAGACCCCACATTTTCAGGAATAGAGTTATTTTGTACATAGCAAACACTCGGAATAGAAAAACTTTTCACAAGTGGCTTTAATCATCGTGCGAGCATCAGCTCCTTAGTCAGCTTATTACCTATATGTACACTCGCACGATAATCAAGGCCGCTTTGGTAAACGCCAATTACCAGCCGAAATTTGCGACATCATGACCTTTAATGGGCGGTTGTTGCGCTAGTTCACTTTGGCCGGCTAAATACGATCAAGCCAGCCTCCAAGTCATACAAAAAATATGTATACCTATCCTTTTCTTTTTTGATCTGACCCTTACACATTTATCTATATCTATATAAATAAAACCAAAACATCATTTGTCTCAATTTTAGATTTCCTAGATTGTCATTCAATTTCTTTCTCTCATACCCTTCTGTTTCAGAAATTACCATCCATATTTTGTATCTCTTCACAACATTAGATTTCTTAGTTACCCTTGTTTCTGTTATTGTATATTTACCCATTTCATATATAACTACTCAATCTCTTTCCATGCATGATTATCTCATTATTTGCTCACGCGTGACGCATGCCTAACATACCAATAGCGATGATAACATGGATGAATGACTATATACGTTCAAGCGAAGTGATTGCATTTATTGTAATATGAAGATATTTTCAAATGGACAATATACATTCTCATGACGAAATAGATGATAGTGTTTCAACGGTGGTGATACATTCTTATGCACAAAACACATGCATCCTCAGTCAATGCCTAAATCATAGGCGAGATTATCAAGTAGATCGAGCTTTTCAACCATCATAAAGTAAACTACGAGTCTATTTCAGCTATGTCACCAATATTTATATTCTCTTTTCAAGTTTTTATAAAGTGTAGGTCTAATCATGAATTTGGCGACCTGCATGTGGATCAACAAAACCTATTAGTTTGGGTTTGGGGAAGGCCCCTAGAAGTTCAAACCAAGCCTACTCAACAATTAGGTCTAATTGTAAGATTTTTTCTAATGTGTGCTAATATTAATTAATATTGTAATTTATCATTTTACGGAATTGGTGTAATAACGTAAGATATAAGATTTCTTAATTAGTTTAATTGGGACTTATTAGTGTGGGTTGAGTAAGACCCGACTTATGAGGAGATGGCCTGTGGCTTAAAACTTTATAAATAGTGTGTAAGTCTCTCTTCTAACCTTGAAGCATTAATATCCTCACATAAGGAGCGTTTACAAAACATTAAGAGTGATAGACAATCTCATTGACCCAGTAATATAGAAGGCAATAGAGAAGAAGAATGGTGAATTTCAAATTAGATGCGCAAATCTCTTTACTTGAGTATATGTGTTTTTAATTTTACTTATGGAGATCTTGGGGTGCCGTTTTCGCATATTATACTAAATAGATGTAATCCTTACATTTAAACCCGTCTCTCTATATATTATTATATAGAGTTCATGTGAATGAGTGGTTTACAGTATTGCCATCTCTAAGAAGGGATGGGACCATAATTGACATGGGGATTGGGAGTAGACCCCCTTTATCCCCTCCATCCTAGGACGAGGAGTTAGCTCAACTAGATAGTAATGTTAGGACTGTTACAATCGCATGACCATTTTCTTAATTAAATGATGTGATAACACAATTGGAGATAAATCAATGGAAAATTAAAGCGGAAGGACCCAAAACAAGGTTATAGGCTTCGTTCAATCCGCCAATGGAAACTTTATGAATCAGTTGATAAAGTGGATTTAATGCATATTTTTAGTACACTTAGCATTTCTCTAGCCTCAATAACTATGCACCACAATTTCAATTACCGACTATTGCTTTGTCAAAAGCATATAATATCTTCGGAAGTTATCAAAATTTCTAATGATAACCCAAAATATTCGTCACCCTCACATATCTAATATTTTCCAAACTCGCTCACATGCAAACATGAGTTGGAAAAGTCAAGAATGCATCAGCTTGACTAGTTGAGCCTGATGTTTCGGCTTTTATTGCGTGACTCATGATAGACTTGGACTTGAAACCAATTTCGTGGAAAAGGCCGAAAGAAAACAACCAAGAGTAGGGATTTACCCAAGAGATAACATATGTAAAAACTTTTGTGTGGAAAGAGGGAAAATAATCACATGAAAGGCAATACTCGTTCATCAATCATTTTGGCCGGCAACTCTAGTCATCGCAGCTTATTTTTGAACATTCGACTTTTCCATGCACAGATCACTTCACATGATCACCCTATAAATACCCCTTTAGCTTTTGCTTTTCTCTTCATCAATCATCTGAGATCCTTCCTTCGCCAATTTTCTTTTGGTCTCTCACAATATGAGTTCCCGTATGACAATCCCTCTGCATCTTATTTTTCTCGTCGCGTTAACCTTAGCATTGATCCCTCTGTCCATCGCCCAAGACTCACCCCAAGACTATGTCGCGGTCCACAATGCGGCTCGCTCTCAGGTTGGTGTGGGCCCGATGGCGTGGGACGAAAGCGTCGCTGGCTATGCCAGGGATTACGCCAACAAGCATGCCAGCGACTGCACGCAACTCGTTCATTCAGGCGGACCCTATGGGGAGAACCTTGCGTGGGCTTCCCCCGATCTTACTGGCACAGGAGCGGTGAACATGTGGGTCGGAGAAAAGCCTGACTACGACTATAATTCCAATTCATGCGCACCGGGAAAGGTCTGTGGGCATTACACTCAGGTGGTGTGGCGCAACTCTGTTCGGCTTGGATGCGCAAAGGCCCAATGCGCGACGGGCGGTACTTTGGTCACGTGTAACTATGATCCTCCTGGGAATGTTGGTGGCCAGAAGCCTTATTGAATTACAAAAAATTGTATGTCGGATGATGAATTATTATGTCAAAATAATGCCTCCTTATGATGAGGCAAGAGCTTTTAAATAACATCATATGAATGATGAAGGTAAATCTCTTTACTAAAGAAAAAGTTAACCTCTAAGTAATTATTTTTTCCTTTTTTCTTTTGCATTTTCTATTTTTCAAGCGAAGGAATTTCGATCATTGATCTAACCTCCTCAGCTCCATGCTCTCGAGCACATCACTCTCCCTTTGAGGCCTCATCACACTGTGAAAGAGAAGCTAAGCATGATCTCTATTACACATTTTACTCTTGAGTTCATTGTATTTGCTGTTTCTATAGATTGTATGTAGTACATAGCAATGGCCGTCTTGACCATATAATGATACGTTCCAGTCAATAAGCTGATCAGTCATGGCAAAAAATATTAAGATATGGACCAATTTTATTTAATAATATAAACTTGGTGGGATGAATTTTATGTACTGATGAATTGAACTCCTTTGGTTGACCAAGTATGTAATCTCTAATTAATCAATTAGGCGTCGATAAGCATCAGTCAAAATTGCCTAATTTTGTATTCTATTTCAAAATAGAATTTCGTCGTATCGCAGCCTAGTACTCTAGAAAGGTCATTGACTCGTCGCAGTTGGAAAATTCATCCCTGAGGATTTTATGTACTTGGATATAACCACCTAAGATACCACCTAAGATAAATTTTCATGTCATCTAAAATTATGATGTTTAAAAAGTTAAGACACGAGAACACGCCAAAATTTGCGGTCAATGAAATCTGATATATAAGTTTGACACTTGTGGAGTCAATTGTTGGAATTGATATGAGTTTGTTGTATATGACTAAGCGGATAAAATGATTAACCTATAATTTGGGAAAGTATTGCGAAAGCTCTAGAAATCTTGACTGTTGGGACGGCATAAAGTCTGAAACTTTCATCTGGAGAATAGAAAAAAAAAAAAGAGTTCAAGTCCGAACCATCAACAAATTCTGGTGGATGATGACAATGTTTATTCATTTTATTGGCAAATCATGGTTCTTACATTCATCAGAAGTACTGCATGCATGTTAAAAAATTAATAATCATCTTCGTCCTTCGTATTTTAACATTACATTCAATCTGCTTCAATGAAATTTTTTGATGTAAATTACGAGAGAACATAATTTATATTTATGTCTAAAAAAACCTAATGAAATTCCAAGTTTAAGACAGGATATAGATAAACTAATAGGAAACTACTACATATTATATATCTAAGTGGATAACTACAAAAGTTGAAACAAATCTTCCAATATCCTAACGTAGTTATTAAAATAAAAAGACAAGGAAATGAAGTCTACCACTGGCTGCCACTATGACGACCATCATCTCCCTCCCTCCAATCGACAACCTCTTGCAACCTCAACCCAGGCTAATACCATAGATCGAGCAAGAACTACCTCTTCCTCCCGCCATGCATGTAATAACCTTCCTTTTTTAAAAGACAGAATCGACCGCGCTCAAAATAAACCCACTTAATTAATGAGACAACGTATTACTAGTTTTCTTTTATATGCCTACCATGCTCGTCCGCTAGACGAGACTTTAGACAAAGCTCAAGTAATTAGAGCATTATTCATATGATGCTCTAACTTTTAGATGCAAAACGTTTGATAAACTTTTAGATGCGATAACTTTTAGATGCAAAACGTTTGATATGGACCAAAAAGATTAATGCGAAACTCTTTAATGTTTCATATGTACACATCTAACTACCTCACGTGTTATTCAAGCAGCTATTGATGTACGTAATTAGGTCCAATCTCTCGGATGATTGAATCAAGCATGGACTTCTTGTTAAACATACGTGACAAAATATTTCAGCCATGTCAGGTTCGTACTTTGTATTCTCTAGGCCTCACACAATGGGAGCTTGGGTGAAAATCTAGAGTTTTCGACACCTGATCATCAAATCTGAAAAAAGAAAGAAAGAAAAAAAAAAAAAAAAACCTACCAGACCGTTATAGTGCATTGTAAAATTATAAGTATAGGAGAGAAAAACCAATTCTTTGCATCATCTATCGTTAAGGTTATCTTAAATTTCAGACGTAAAGTTCATGGTTTTTAAATCCTTATGAGTCATGAAAAAAACATACATAGCTTTAAGGAGAATTTATGCAATCTGTTCGAACTAAGGGGATAGAGGGGCATGTATTTGTCCCCAAACTATCAATCTGTTTATGTTGTCTCTTGAGTTCTCATGTCAGTGGTTAACGTAAAATCAGACAAAGTTCTGAGGACATAACAAAGTGAAAGTTTAGGATCGACGTTTAAAAGTTCATAACAAAATGCATGTCATTTAGAGGGCTTACATAATTTTTCCTTAAAAACAGAGATAAAGGATGTAAAGCAGATAATGAAATTGTAAGGGGAGAAACTATCAAATGAGCGTGGCATCGACACTAAATTGAGCCATATTATTGAAAATGGTCGGGTTCCATGTTCGTAGGACTCCCATTGCACTCATCAAATTTGATGATTTAAATTCAGTTTAGTACATATTGTTGATACCTAAATTTTAACATCCCATTTAGTAATATTGCATAGTAAATTAGGAATTGACCCGGACCCCTAAAAAAAATATTAAGTGAAATTGCGTATAAACTTTAGGAGCATTTGTTATTTAGTTTATATTTTTTATTATTGTATTTGCATTGGATCAGTGACGGATGGGTTTGAATCAATGGTTCTTTGCTTTAATTTAACGAGTTGGACTGAGTCCGTGGTGAAAGAGAATGTGGCAAAGCCCGTCATTCTTTAATGTCTGAAAATTAACTTTTGAGGAGTGTTGGAAGATTGGTTTATTTTGAAAAAGATTGATATTATTCTTACAATATTCATTTAAGAGCATAGAAGGAAAATTTGGCCAACGAAAAGAAACAAAAGAAAGAATGAAGTGGTGGTTAATCTAATTTTATCTCTTCTGTATATTCATGCAATTTAAGGGAAATAAAGATAGAAAAATAAGAGGAAAGTGTGCTAAGGCAGAATCAGCCGACATGGGCATATACATATATAGAGTGATATGTCTCGTTTTGATGCGTCCATGCTCGTGAAGGTTTCAGATGAGTAATATTGGAAAATAAAAGGGAATGATGCATGTGGGGGATATATTTGGTGTCACTGTTTGGGCAACATATACTTTGGTATAATAAAAGAAACACCAACGCAAGAAAAGAGGTCTTCAATCCTCAGTAGGCGTGAGCAGAAAGGAAGGAAAACAAAATGAAAGTAAGGAGATTACGTCTTGACCGTACCAGACGTGATTGGAAGGAGGAAAGTAATTTTGTTTCTTCCTTTGGCGGGGTCTCTTTTTTCAGTCCGACACAGGCAAGGAATAGACAACAGAGGGAGAGGAAAGGTATAGAGAGTTGTCTCGGCCCCACTCTCCGCTGTGTCATCACCGTCGTCGCTGCTGCTGCTCGCTGTTTTGCTGAGCATGACAATGCCAAACCCGCCACTGCATGACAACAACGAGCCGCTACTTCTCATCGCCCGAACACCATGCGCCCGAGCTACTGCTGCTTTAGCTCACCACCGATCTGCTGCTGTCCCGTGGAGTCCCGATGACGCTTTTATTGCCAATCAACCGCCTGCTGTGGTTGTCCGTGAGCCACGGAGACCCGATCCTTGCTGCACGGAAAAGCCACTACCTTCACCACGACAAAGCTTTGAGCCGTTCCGAAGAATTTCAAGGCGGTGTTCGAGTTCCTCTAGGCTAGGAGCCACTACCTGTTCACGTGATTCCTTACGCTTGACCAACATTGGATACCTGAGGGGAGGAAATCGAGAACAGGGAGAGATTCACTCACATTGGTCACATACAGAATACGCCCGAGAAAGAGATAACAAAAAAGGAGATTTTGAGCAACCAAAAAAAAAAAAAAAAGGAGATTTTGATGTCTTCATGCTCGGCGAGTTCTGAGTGTCATTGTTATCCAGGTTGCAGTGCTATTATTCTTCTTGCAGATTGCTGGCCTCGTGCATCTCCAACATTGCGAATCACCACCAGTAAGCACCACCGTGGTTGTCCAAAGCCGTGACCCGAGACACCCGCCGCCGGTCACACGGTCTATCGTTGTGAACAGCCGTGCAACCACCGTTCAAACCCGCCGCTGTTCAAGTTGGAAACCATATCTTCAAATTAGGTGACAAATCCTATCCAAATTTGAATTATTAATTACCTAAGTTGAATATATTGTGATCTTAATTAGACGTCTTGAAGATATGCCATAAACAAAAGATTTTTCAAGTCTTCGTGAATTAAGATAATTTCTTAATTTTACAATATGCAATGATCAATAGTCTGATTTTATGGTCGAATTACGAGTCGCGATCACGTGAAAAACTGGCCAATCTAATCTCATGCCCAATATACAATTGGTTGATTTTATTTATTTCCAAATTTAGATGGGTATGGATGATATCTTGGGTGATAGATGTTTTCCATTGCTTGATTTTATTTGATTTTATTTTTATTTTTATCTAAAAAATCCAAAAAGATTAGATACAATTAAAGTAGATTATTTTTTGGAGTCGATTGCATGTTTATTTTGATTATTTTATAATTTCAAATTTAAATAAAAAAATCACATGCATATCATGTAGATTAATTGCATCATGCCTACATCATCACTACTGTGTCATTACTACGTCACGTGCGTCGTGTTGTGTGTCATCTTGCCATGTCATTCATTGTATGCGATGTCATCTGCAACGTCATTGTATGCATATCATGTACTGATCTATATGTTTAGGTCATTTAATTAAAAAATCACCTGTCATAAAATTTTGCATGTTAAGTTTATTTATTTTAGAAATTCCATGTCGAGGTTCATCTAATTAAATTGCATGTTATGTAGACTAGTTTAATTAGGACTGCATGTCGATTTTGCCTGTCATTAAAAATTGCATGTTTAGGTTTGTATACTTAGGAAATTTTGTGTCGTGCTAGAATAATATAATTAATTGTCATCAGAATTAGGATATTTAAATAAGTTATGTCACATGTCACATTAGATTAGTGGAATGCACTGCATAAAACATCATCTTCATTAAAAAGTTTAAAAAAAAAAAAATTGAAGGAAATTGCGTATTAATGAGAAATCATATTTAGGTTGCTAATGTCATTTTCTAACTAACTACGTATGCTTTCGTAGCTTCGAGGTGAGTAATTCTTCCATTTCCTTGCAATTTATTTAATGCTTTGATTGTTGAGTGTTAAATAATGATTGCATACTTGCTTGATCACCTCACATGTGAGTGAATTAAAACCCTAGGTAATGCACCTGCTTTGGGGAGGTCGCGACACATACGTTAGATATAGTTATTATTTTCTGATGGGAGATATTATTATTATCAACATTATCACATGGACTATTTTCCGCAATTAAGGAGGACCAAACAAAGCAGGAAAAGAATAAGAGAAAGATAACAAAAACCACCAAATGCATCCGGCGATGCTGCTTGTCCCATCGTTGACTTTTCTTCATTCCCACGAGCAAAGAATTTTTTTTTTTTTTTTTTTTTTTTTTTATGAAGACATTTTTGCCGTTGATATTTTGTGACATATTTGAAATGTTAGGTTGAGTGGAGCTTTGCTCAAGCCTGACAACCAGAAGTGGGAGGTGAGCAGTCGGTTATTAGGCTTGAGCTAAGCTCCCTCACCTTGCAGTGGTTTTGACATCACCGTACCTCCCCTGGACGCGAAAAGTTATCATACTCCCCTATTTGATGGTAGCTAGTATCAAAATATTACGCGTAGTCTATCTACCCACCAATAGACCCCTTGATTCTAACCCAAGCTTTTCTTCTTGGGTTATAAGAGTACAAGAGGTGACATTGCGGGGTCTCCCACCCCACTCTCCTGTTTCTTCTCCCTTAATAATAAGGAATTATGCTGTTGATGTTTTATAACATATTTGAAATGCTAGGCGGCATCTATCTCTGGCATTTTGGCAACTAAACAAATTGCGATCCCATGCCTGCAATCTACGTGTCCTATGCCTCCAATATTTCGTCTTTTAAATTCTATTGCATATTCTTTTTCTTCCCTTCTTTTTTTCTAAATATGATGAGGAACCGCAAATTCCAATCCATAGAATATCCGAGTAACCTCAATAATCAGATAAGACATGGATCAAGACATCAAACGAGCAACCCGAACATGAGATTATTTATACTAGTAACGTACGATTTGAGCTAATGTCTTGCCTTTGATCCACACCTTTGTGTCTATTCTTTTGTCACTAAGCCAAAATGAGGAATTGCATGTAATCTTTTCTGCAATCGATTGTGATGTTATTCCTGAAATGGCGGGTCTTCATCGGTCGTGCCCTAAAGCAAGAAGTTTAATTGTGACATTATTCCTGAAATTGCATAAAGCTACTTCATTATAAGTTCCATTAGGTCAATAATTTACTGTCGTCTTTGTCGGTCGTGCCCTAGGACACTCCCGTTTTAGTTCTTATTAATTTGTATAAACATCAAAACACATCATCTGCAATTTTGGTTAAAAAATTTCCTAAGTTTGACGATTTGCAGGTATTCCGATAAAATGGGAGGTTTGATTGAAAATTTTACGCTTTTCGGCGGGCTCAAGCAATGCATTCTAGGGCCTTGTTAGTGAGTGGCCTAGGCCTAAGCAATGGCTTTGAGGCTTGGCTTAGTTCGCCCATTAATTTATTAAAAAATTACATCGATAAAATATTTATTTTAGTTTATCTACCTCAAAATACAAACTTGCTAAATATTGAAAGTGAAAGTGAGGCTTAAAACAGAAGAAGAAAAGTATTTCATGACACAATTAAAGTACAATACCAAAAAATTATGGAATTATTATCTAATTATGTTTCCATTTTATCTATTTTTTAGCTCATGTTTTTTGGCTTAAAAAAGCAAGACATTCCCCATGTTATTGGGCCAATGAATTCAAGTGAGTGAGCTTGGTACTTGTCAAAACCAGCTGGATTGGGTTTGGACATAGCCCTTAAAAGCTCGAACCAAACTTGTTCAGTGATAAGGTCTAATTAAGTGTATCTTGTCACATCATTTTCAGATGTGTTTTCCTCTGTATCCGATGTTTTAGCGTTCGTGTCATATGAAAGCGCCACTACCAGCCCTAAGAAAGGATGGAATAGGTCCCTTGACCATGGAAAAACTATTAAAAAGTCATAAACTTATAGTATTGATATCAATTCAGTTATAAATCTTTTAATTAGATCAATTTAGTCCTAAAATTTTTCACATTAATATCAATTTAGTCTATCTAAATCAATTTTACCCTCGCGATGCTAATGTGTGGCCAATGAACGCTGACATGGCAATTGCCCCGCTAGCTCGAAGGAACTCCTTTGTTTCGGATTTCAATTGCAGCCGCTACTTCCTTTCAATTTAGTCTGATTTCATGGCCAATGTAAGGTCAAGGTGACGAGACTTAGTAGGGCACAGTGGTGCCAGGAGTTCCTTCGAGCTTTGAGGGCCTTAAGAGTTCCGTCGCTCCAAATCTTCTGTTGTGGGGCCGAGGTATTAAAAATTACCTTGTCTCTAATCACTAGATGCAATGAAATGAATGCAAAATCTGGTGGGGTCGGTGTTTTTTGAGGGATCGAATTTCACCGTTATCGGTTAATCTGATTCCTATTTCTTTTTTATATAAATTCATGATCAATAATTTTTTTTTTACGATGATGCTTCTAGTTTTCAAATGCAGAGAAATGAAATACGGTCCAAGATGCTGCAAAATCAATCAATTTTTGGTTAGGGGTTGAATTCTAGACTTATCAGCGAACTTGGTCCCTAATCTTTTTTTTTTTTTAAAGAATTGCAATAACGATCTATCCATGAAAACTTAGATATCAACGACTTTATAAAACGTCGTCATTAAAAAAAAAATCCAAATTTATGATGTTTTGTCGTTAGTCATTACAGATCATCGTCAACCTTCATAAAACATTGTTTTATATACATATCGCATTCCAAAATTAGTGTTCCAATAATAAAACACCAAACTAGTGTTAAATAATGTACTGATTTAGCAATTTGACCTCAAACCCGTCTCACTACCCAGCACCAAAAACTCGTTTACCTAACATTAGAGTGATCGGATCCCTGATTATGTACATGCCCGCTTGCTTCCCTAGGGACATTCATGACCATCGACTAAGGACCTTCACTAAATATGGATCTCAAAGTGGGGAAATTAAGGCTAATTTTTAGAACAACCTGTTTCAGTAAATTATATACTCATTATATTTCAAGCTAAAATAGAATCAAGAGATTCCAAGTTCGATTTATGATACTCCATTCAATCCCTGACGGATTTCCGTCACGCGTTTCAGATATAAATAATGACGCATGTTGTTCTCCAACCTTTTAAACTTCAATATATAGTGTTCTGCGCTAAATTTCAAGTATAACCCAGCATGTGTCAACTTATTGGAAAACGACATGCTCCCTTTGTCAATCTAAACATGTAGGAGAGGAATGGTGCGATCATGATATCTCCTCGTATTTTCAGCAATTCGCAAATAGAAAAACTCTCACGTCCAATCTTATTTATTCACGAAGTTTCGTACAAGCACTAAGGGTCTGTTTATTTATGTTTCTTGTTTCTGTTTATGAACAGATTTTTTGTTTTTTTATTCCCGGGAACAAAAAAAACAGAAACGCGTTTGTTTGCGTTTTTGTTCCAAATCTGTTTTTCGTTCCGGAACAAGAAAAGAACAGAAACAAGAAACAAAAAAAAAAGTTGTTTCTTGTTTCAAAACAATTTTTTGGAACAAATTTTCTCTCTCCACTCTTTTCTTTTCTTCTTCTTCTTTTTTTTCTTTGGCCGGTCGCCGGCCTCGGCCATGGCCGGCGACCGCGATTGAGGGCCGGCGACGATGTCGAGGGCCGGCGACCTCGCAGAGCGTCGCCGGCCCCCGCGAGGCCGAGCGTCGCCGGCCCCGGCGAGGCTCGGCCTCGCCTTGGCTGGCGAGCTCGGCCTCGCCGGATGCGGGCGAGCCTCGGCGGGCCGGGTGGCGGGCTCGGCCTCGCCGGATCGGGCGAGGCCGAGCTCGCCCGCCTAAGGCGAGGCCACCGCCCTCGTCGCGGTCGCCGGCCATGGCCAAGGCCGGCGACCGGCCAAAAGAAGAAAAAAAGAAAGAAAAAAATAAAAAATAAAATAAAAATATTTAAAAATTAAAAGAAATAAAAAAAGAACACAAATTTACCAAACATGTTTCTGTTCTTTTTTTATTCTAGGAACAAGTTTACCAAACGAGTTTTTTTGTTCAAAAACTATTCCCTAACAGAAATAGTTTTTTCTATTTCTGTTCTCGTAACAAAAAAAGAACAGAAACACAAACAAACGCACCCTAAGACTCCATTCATTTTATGGAAAACAACTTCTACAAAAACCTTTCCCGGATAATTCAGCGTTCGGTTCACGGGAAATAAATTAGTTCATGATGCTAATAGAAGAAACAACTTTAAAAATGGAGAAAATATTTTTCGCTTTTCAAAAAGTGGAAGACATTTTCATTCTCCTTTCTTTCACTTCTACACCAAGCACTTTTTTTTACCAAATATCTTTTCGTTTGTTTTTATTTTTTTATGAAAGTTGAGTTTTTAATTATTATTATTTTTTATTTTAAATTTTTTTTTTTCTTTTTTTCTTCTTATTTAGCCGGTTAGGGCCACAACGTGAGTCCGCGATTGGCTATAGGAGAGCTCAAACCTCGCTAGATTTCAATGAGGTCCAGCCTTGCTAAATGCGAGGAGGCCCAAGCTTGCTCAAGGCCACCAAGTGAGCTCGGGTCTTACCAAATCCGGCAAGTTGGGAGGGACTCAAGCCTCACTTAAGATCGCTAGAGGTCGACGAGGCTCTAGCCACCTCGGTGAGGCTTGAGGTTGCTTGTGACCGGTCGCCGGTATCACCGTGGTTGGCGATCGGTTGAGAAAGAATAAAAAGAGAAAAAAAGAGAAAAAGGAAAGAATGAAAAGAAAAATAATTAAAAAATTTAAATTCTTTTTGTAATTTTCCTCAAAAAATCAAATCATATATTAAATGGCGGAAAATATTTTCTAATTTATTTTCAAATTTGAGCTGAATATAAAAAAATATTATCATTTTTTTGAAAAATAACTCTTTAAAAAATATTTTTGAAAAACATAGTATCTTCCGAGAAATTGACGGAGTCTGACCGTTGTATGATTTCACTGATTCTATCATGTGCGCGCAGAAGTCAAAATGAATCGACATAAAGCGGACCGTACTGAAGAAACTTCGGAACGAAACGCTGATCCACACGTTGAAGTTGTCGTCCTCACCAAGCTTACTGCATAAGCCTTCTCTCTCTTGGGCGTGTGGCTTCCTTTGGAAGCTGAGGACCGACTTTCCCGTCCACACGCAGTACGTCGGCGGATCCAAGGGCCCTGCGATTCAGACAGCCAGTATCCTCCTCATTTCTTGCTGTCTGCAACTGCTTCCTCGGAAGCGACAAGCACATAACTCACAATTCTTTGTCTCGGTTGGGCGAGTTCTCTTCCTTTACAGAGAAGAAGACGCGTTGTGTGCGTTCTCAAAACTTGATTGCCATATGATTTCACCTATGAAGTAATTATTTTAGATTGAGCTTCATGAGAGTAATTTATCAGATCTTTTTGTGGTGGGAAAACGACCAAGCCGGTGTTTGAGTTTTCGATTGAGAATATGAACGTAAGAAAAGGCAAAAAGTACCAAAAAATTCCTAAATTTATAGCATTATTAATTTAGTTATAAACTTTTCAATTGAATTAAGTTAATCCTAAATCTTTTCATATTTGTACTAGTTCAGTCATTTTGACCAATTTTGACTGGCTGGTGCCCACGTAGATTCCAGTCAATGAACGTTGATATGGTAATTTTTAAATAATTTTTATTTTTCTAATTTTTGTATTAATTTTTTATTTTTCCTTTTCCTTTTCTTTTTCTTTTTTCTCTTCTTCCTCCTTGGGTTTCTTCTCTCTATAGTGACCGGCGAGGCTCGTAACTTTTAAATAATTTTTATTTCTTTCTAATTTTTGTATTTATTTTTATTTTTTTATTTTTCCTTTTCCCTTTTCTTTTTCTTTTTTCTCTTCTTCCTCCTTAGGTTTCTTCTCCTTACAATGGCCAGCAAGGCTTCGACGAGCCTTGGTTGGGTCGGGCAAGGCCTCCCTTACCGATCCGGTGAGGGCACCTTGCCCTCGCCGGCGCCCAATGTCGGTGAGGGCGACCCTAGCCCGCCCAGGCAAGGGCGACCCTCGCCTGACGCAACCGAGAGCCGCCCTCTCCTAAGTTTGGCTTCCCTCCGCCATGGCCGGCGGAGGGAAGAGAGAAGAAAAATAAAATAAAGGAAAAATAGAAAAAATAAGACGAAAATGCCATTGGTGAGGTAAATGTATTACGGTTACTAAAGTTTGGAGTTTTTCATATCACAAAAAAAAAAAAAAAAAAAGTTTAAGGTAAATTTGTCACTTTGGACAAAGTTTAAGATTTTTGATGGTCTTTTCCTTCAAATAAATATCAGAACCCTTGCACATCACATCATGATTAAAGAAATTAAAATTAAAGTACTTTTGCTTTGCTTTTTCCATTTCTAGATTGAAAAGATGCCAAAACCCATATCATTGGACCAGGGAAAAAAAAAATTTGTTGGATGACTTTCCCATTCAAAAAGAGATTTTGTGAAACATCTTTCCCTTTTGGGAGAAAAAGAATATTAATATACTGAAAAGGTTAATTGATTTGTGATAATGATTTAACCTTTGTGTTCATATTTACAGAGTAAATATCATTAAATCATTAAATGAGGGTTTTATTCATTTTTCTAGAGGTCATCCGGAGGAGGGTCATTGTTAATATGAGGCACCAACTTGTCCTTTATATGGACCCTTCGGTTTTGTTAATTATTTTGTGTTATCCCCACTTTCTTCTTTGTTATTACCTTAAATATTACTTTTTCTTCCCTAAACTTTTTAGGATGTTTCTTAATCGACAATGCTATGTTATATATAAATTTATGTGCTATGCTACTTGGCAAACTATAAATGGACAATAAGCCATATTCAATAATTCATAACAATATGCCACATAACTTATTATACCAAATGTATAAAACAGTTTTAATGTTCTCTTTCTTGTTTCTGTGGTAGAAGTGAAAACAAGCCAAACGTTGGAAATATGAATAACACTACAGGTATCAAGACTTTACTCGCGTTTCCTACAGTAAATAGCGAGCTATGTGGCGTGCGCCATGTAATCAATTATGTGTAGAATCAACATAGGAATAATCTTTGTAAAAAGGAAAAAACATAACTGGGGCAAGATCATTTAAAAGAAATTTAGTTTTTCATTTCGCCATCATCTCTTCTCAAAATTACACAAAAATCTTCTCAAGCATTATTTCCAACTGCCATTAAAGTTTGTCTGACCAACGTTGAAACTATTCGAATGGTTTTTAAATTGTTATACCGAAATGCATTGTAATTATACTTTTTTCACGTTGATCTTTACTATTTCACCATATTTATATAATTTTTATTAACTTCGCCTTCACTAGAGTTAACGTTCACGCTGAACTTAAACCCAAGAAGATAGAGATTTATCATGTGACCCCAAAGACATATCAAAATAGTTTATTATAAATAATATAGTATGAAATTGAAAATCTTGAATCATTTAGCAGTTGTATGTAGATGGTCTTCAAAACGAAATTTTGTTTGATCATCCTTATAAAGTTCAAATTTCTTCAATACCTTTATTTCTCTTTTCCTTTTCCACAATCACTTCCGCATTATTCTTATCTTAAGTGACGTCCGCCTCATCATAATATCTCTCATTTTCGTCATGCAAGATTAAGTCACGCGTAGGTGAACCAAATTGACAGAAAGAAATATGATATTTTAGGTCTGATCCATACTTAGGTTTTTGAAAAGCTCTAATTCGTATTAATGGGTGGATACGTATTAAGTGCGACCTTTTAAAACTAGGTTATGTTATCACGAAAAGTGATTTTTCGCAGACTTTGTGAAGATTATTTTGAACAACTTATCTTTAATCAAAATTGGAGAGTTGATTATGAAACGCAATAATAGAGGTTGAGATAGCGTGGTGGTTGGGCATAATTTGAGGGTGGACATATTGATAACACATTTGATGGAATATTCGGTCTTCGTCTCCATGGACTTGTCAATCCTCACGTAATTGACGGGGTATCAATTGACTAGATAAGTCCATCATTATTTGGGAAATAGCGTGGAGGTTGGGCATAATTTGAGGGTGGACATATTGATAACACATTTGATGGAATGTTCGGTCTTCGTCTCCATGGACTTGTCAATCCTCACGTAATTGACGAGGTATCAATTGATTAGATAAGTCCATCATTATTTGGGAAATAGCGTGGTGGTTGGGGATAATTTGAGGGTGGACATATTGATAACACATTGATGGAATGTTTGGTCTTCGTCTCCATGGACTTGTCAATCCTCACGTAATTGATGAGGTATCAATTGACTAGATAAGTCCATCATTATCAAAAAAAGTCTTATATCTATTGTAATTGTGTCAATTTAATCATAAACCTTTCTTCTTTTTTTTTTTTTTTTTTTTTTACAATTTAGTCATAATTTTTTTTTTTTGCATTCGTACTAGTTCGGTGCATTCGGCCAATTTTGGCCACGGCGTTGATGTAGACGCCGATTGGAACAAATCGTCCGGCCAACACTAATGTGACAATTTTTAAATAATATTTTATTTCTCTTGGAAATTTTTTTTTTTTTTCATTTTGTTACTACTCTTCTTTGTCTTTTTCCCATAGTGGCCAACGAGAGTCACGAAGCCCTTGCTAACCATTGGGCAAGGGCAGCCTTGCCATGGCCTCACCGGCCGCGAGCGAAAATGGTCTCACCTGTGATTGGGGAGGCCATGGCCACCTTCGAACGGGCTAGCAAGGCTACCCTTGCCTATGGCTCCCAGGCCTTCGTGAGGCACCTCATGGTCCTTGCCGCCACACCCCCCCCCCCCCCCTTCCTCTCTCTATGTGTACCAATGGTTGTTGGTCTTGATTGAGCCTTGCTGCCACACTTCAATTTTGATTTGAGGCGGTCGTGCAAAGGCTTGGAGGCTGCGGGTGAAGGTGGCCATGGCCTTGCAGCCACGAGAGGAGGCCGCCTTTGCCCGCAATCGGCAAGGCCATGGTGAGGCTAGCCTCACCCGAGATCTAGGCAAGCCGCCTCACCCGCAGCCCCCAAGCCTCACCTAGTGGGCGGCGAGCCTCACCGGCCACCGTATGGAAAAGAAAAGAAGAGTATGAAGAAAATGAAAAAAAAAAGAAATAAATAAATTAATTAAAAGATTCAAAAAATAAAAAGGTAGAAATTTTTAGTACTCAATCGGTATAATTGAAATGTTTAGAACCGAATTGGTAGAAACACAATAGATATATGACTTTTTAGGTAATTTACCCGGATTTAATGCAAATTGTTAATACATTTGGCATTTCTATAACCTCAATTAAGAGGGCACCAAATAATATTTTCGGTGGTCTAATTTTTTTATTTGTTCAAAAGTGATCAGGTCTAATTAAGTGTATCTGATCAACTCAAATTCAGATATATATGTTTTCCCCTATATTTGATGTTTTATCTCATGGAGCGTTCGCGTCATATGAAATTGCAACTACCAGCTCTAAGAATGGGATAGGACGAGGCCTTTTGACCATAATTAACGCGGGGATTGGGACTAGGCGCCCCTTATTCCCTCCATCCTAGGGCTAGGGGTGAGCTCAACTAGCAAGTAATTGCATTAAAAGTTAATTAAAAAAGAACGATGCGATAATACATTAGGAGATAATTTGAATGGGAAATACAAGTGTGAGGACTCAAACAAGCTTGTGGGTTTCATTCAATCGACCTATGGAAACTTCACAAATCATTTGATAAAGAGGATTTAATGCATATTCCTAGTACATTTAGCATTTCTTTAACCTCAATCAAGAAGGCACCATATAATATTTTCAGAAGTTATCATCAAATTTTTAATCGCAACCAAAAATAAATATATTACTCATATATATAATATTTTTGGAACTCGCTTTCCTAAAAACATGAGTTAAAAAAATTGAGATTGCATCAAGCTTGACTACTTGAGCTTGATGTTTCAGCTTTTGGTGCCTGACTTATAATTGACTTGGACTTTAAACCAATTTCGTGCGAAAAGCCAAAAGAAACAATCAAAAGCAAGGGAGAAAATTTTTACCAAAGACATGACAGATGTAAAAGGAATTTTGTGGAACGAGAGAAAAGAGTTTCAAATTAACTTCACATTTTAATGAGTCTCATGTTCATATAAATAATCGACGGAGGCACTTTTTGTCAAGGATATGAAAACTTCATTCGTACTCGATCCTCTTGTGATTGACGGTGAATTATAAGGCACCAATTTGTTCATTCTTCTGTCTTTGGTCTTCATCTCCATGGACTTCATAGAATACGAGGCACCAATATTGATATTGCTTTTTCTCCCCTCAACTTTATAAAGGAGTGTCCTATCGGACAATCCTATCTTATAGATTAGTATTGATATACCAAACCACATGGCAGATCAAAAGCGAATAATAAGCCATATTCGATAATTAATGACAATATGCCATGTCACTTATTACACCAAATTTATGAAACATTCTTAGTGTTTTTGACATTTCTCTTTCTTGGTTTGGTTGTAAACGTGAAAACTAGTGAGACGTTGATTAATGAATGACACCACTACATGTACTAAGACTTTACTCAAATGTTCTAAATGAAATGGTGTGTAGTGTGGTATGCACCTATGTCACCAAATAAGTGTGGAATCAACATTACTATGGAGTTTGTGAAAAGGAGAAAAGAGATAAATTGAGCAAGATCAATTTAAGGAAATTTACTTTTCTATTCCACCATCATTTCTTCTCAAAATTGCACAAAGTGCTCTCACGCATTACTGGGAGCCTCCATTCAAATTTGACTAACAATCATTGAAGCAATCCAATGATGCATATAGCACTTTGCCTTTACAAGATTCAAGAAATAACTCCCAAGGGGTGGGACTTTGTCCCGAGTGATAATTAGTTCTAGAGCTGAGGAAAAAAAAAAGATCTAAGCAATGAGTTGGCTTAGGTCAGATGGCCAACATTTTCATGTTCAAAGAGGTCCGACATGACATTTAGGACTCCCCCTATCCTTCTTTGTTATTACTCCCAACTTTTTTATGGTGTTTTCTATTAGACGATGCTATGCTATATATTAATGTTTGAATCGACGGCACAACGGAAGCGGATCGTAATTTTGTAATTATGTCGGGAGTTATAGAAATCGTCAGAAATAAAACGAGGAACAATAAATAAAAAAAAAAAGAACACCAAAAATTTACGTGATTCGATCCGAATATCGGAACCTACGTCCACGGGGAGAGCCAGCAAAATAATCTACTATAAATCGGAGAATTACAATATTATAATCATTTATATACTCAAGTGTTTCCCAGCCCTACTTTATAGCCGATACACACGGTGTTTAACAACTCAGCTCAATGGACTCGACTCTGCACAAACCTCTCTGAGCTCACGTCTCTCTCTCGAGCTCTTTATTTTCGCTGCTTCTCGAGCTCCAGACGTCTTCTCCTTTAATCGGTGGAAGGGAAGGAAACAAAACAAAAATTGTACTCCACAAATGTCAACACCGTGCCGATCTTCAAAGCATGCGCCTCCATGCAATTAATGATAGCGTGTGTGAGCGTATGATCATCATGCACTGACACAAGAAGAATAGCTTCTGCCTTACCTCATTTATCCACAACAAGACGAAAGAAGTTCACAAAAGATGACCAAGAAGAGGGAGAGACTTCGGCGCCTACATAATAGGCTTCTGAGGCAGCAAGTGCTGACCAACTTTTTCTACGAGCATGCATGCACATGGCCATGTGCATGCATTTAATGACGCAGAAGAAATTCGGACGATCAACCCATAAGCCTTATTTCATGCTGACAAATGAGAAGGAATCCCATGGATTGTAGCCTTCATTTCCAATGTGAAGCGCAGATCGAGGGCGGGATCCTTTCGGCTCTTATCACACGCTATTTCTCATTAAAAGCTTTGCGGAAGTTTTTCTCGTTTTGGCATGTAAATGTTTTGTGTGTATCGTATATGAATTCAAATTCGAGATATAATTTAATAATTAATATTAGTATATTAAACCGAATACAAGACTCTGAGTGGACTATAAGTCATATTCGATAATTAATAATAATATGTCACGTCAAATTCATCAAACAATCTTACCATCTGACATTTTTTTTTTCTTATTTTTATTGTAAAATTGAGAGCAAGCAAGACTTTAAAATAAGAGTAACACTACATAAACTGAGACTTTACTAGAGTTTCTCGGTAAATGAAATGGGACACTATGTGCTGTGCGGCATGTCGTCAAATAAGAGTGGAATCAGCGTTATTTTGTAAAATGGGGAAAAGTGATAAATGGGGCAAGTTCAATTAAAGGAAATTTTGTGGCAAAAAAAATTAAAGGAAATTTTGTCAGCCCTCTAATATTCCGTGCAATGTGTAATATGCTTTGTTGGCTATACTTCTTGGCCATACTGGTAATGAAAATGCCTGTATTACCCTTAACATCAGCAATATGAGGCGAGGTGACCTTTGAATAAAAGGCAAAGTTGGAAGAAGAGAAATCTTATTTTATAATTATAAAATTGCAATTTTGATCATATAAGATGAGTTGGTTCAACAAGTCTGCTCTCTATTTGTTATTCAAATCCTACGGATGAGAAAGCTTTTCCAAGGCCATGAAGCCTTTGGTTGAAGGCTAATGATATTTTGGAGACCATCAAACAGTTTCATTTAAGGACTAAAAGAGGAAAGGGCATGCATGCTAGGATAACATACATGTCCCAAATTTCATTAGTCTTCCTCTTGTTTTATGGTTATATGCATTGTTAGCTTATTCCATTTCTTTTTTTTTTTTCCTATGGGGTAATTGTCGTCAATTACATGCCATTTCTGTTAAAATAAGTTACATGTCCCTATCCTATTCCTCTTCCCAATCGTTATTAAATTGATGGGAAATATGAGGCAACGGTTATTAAATCATGGCTTGAGTTTGAAGTAGGTACGAGACCCAACTCATTTAAAGGATTCTGATTTGTTCAAATTATGGCGTTCCTTTTTAATCAGTATCATATTTTGATTTGTTGGGTGGTGCTACTTAACTATTAAATGTATTGAAGGTTTGGTTCTGTTGAAGATAAATATCCAAGTTTAACCGACGGAGCAAACATTAGTCGGCCTCCAGTCGAGGATTACAGTTTTAGGCCTTATCTAATATCCTGAATAAGACCTACTGCTGAAGTCTCTATTTAATATCCCCGCACAAGAGGACTCTCTCTTTGGCGAAGCCAAAAAAGGAGACGCGCCAGTGACGCTCTCTTTGATCACACGGAGTTCTGAAAACGGTGGATTTTGTGACGTGAGTCGCACAACAAGTTGTTCTACCAATAAACACTATGAGTTTAGATGTAATCAAGGCATGGAAGACACTCGAACTTGCGAGTAATTGTAACTCTATGGTTCTTTGAGTATCAGTGGATTATAGCTGCTTACTCTTCCAGTTGCGTAAGTATCGATTTTCAGACCGAATCACGTAAATTTCAGAAGTTCTTTATTATTTCTCATTTATTTCTTTGGTGATTTCGCATTAATTAATTAATTACAAAATTTGGTTAGTTTCCATATTATTTCACAAGTCTTCGGTCTTCGGTCTTCAGGAGAGAGAAAGTTCACAGAACTCCCCATGATGGAGTTAGTCAACAATTGATTTGTGCGCGGAGTAAAGGTTTATAAATTCAGCTCAGACTGAAAGTGGATCACTGGATCACTGGACGAGATGGGGAAACAACTATTTCTTATTCTCAACTTTGTTCTCTTGTGGTGGTGGAGCTCAATCACAATCTCCGGATCATACTCGCAAAACCAAACAGATCGGCTTGCGTTAGCCTTCTTCAAAAATGCAATACATGAAGACCCGTTCGGAGTCTTGAGCTCTTGGAATGATTCTACCCATCATTGCGAGTGGCAAGGTGTTTTGTGCAGCAAAAGGCATCCTGGGAGGGTCACGTCCCTAGTCCTAAGATCGCAAGGCTTGAAAGGCTTCCTATCTGCTCACATAGGTAACCTCTCTTTCCTAAGGGTCATGATTTTACAGAACAACAGCTTCCATGGCGAAATCCAACCACAGATAGGCAACTTGTTTCAGCTCCGTAATCTCGATCTTAGTAACAACTCATTTGGTGGGCCAATACCCTCCAATCTTTCCCACTGCTTGAACCTCGAGATCCTGAATCTTATAGATAACCAACTTGTGGGGGGAATTCATTTCGATCTTGGTTCTTTAACAAGACTCAAACGATTGCTCTTGTCTAAGAACAGTCTTGTAGGTCCTATTCCTCGTTGGATTGGAAACCTCTCGCAGCTACAACAGCTCTCCCTAGCAGAAAATGTGTTGAGCGGAGAAATACCCAAGGAATTGTCCAGACTCAAGAGATTGATACTTTTCCAACTATTTTCCAACAAACTAACCGGTGAGGTTCCAACAGGGATTTTAAACATCTCTAACATTGAGGTATTCAGTGTTAGTCATAACCAGTTGTGGGGAAGTTTTCTCAATGATGTCGGCACCGCTTCTCCTTCTCTCTACTTCCTTGGCGTCAGCTATAACTTGTTCACCGGGATGATTCCGTCAACGTTAAGGAACGCCACAGGTCTTAAGCATCTTTTACTTCTGAACAACGATTTCCATGGGCCAATACCGAAAAATCTAGGAAGTCTAAAGGGCCTTTATGTGATTGCATTGGGTTCAAACCAGTTGCAGGATGACTTGAGTTTTATTTCTTCTTTAGCTAATTGTTCCAACTTAAAAACTCTCGCGGTGGAAGGGAACTTAATTCACGGATCGTTGCCAAGATCCTTCTCCAATCTCTCCACCAGCACGAAGGAAATTTCTTTGTCAGACAATCGGATCCAAGGATCTATTCCCTTAGCCCTCGGAAATCTCTTCAACTTGTCTTTCTTGGATTTGAGCAATAATTTTCTAATCGATGGCATTCCTCATTCCATCGGAACACTTTCCAACTTGGAGCAACTTCTTTTAAGTGGTAACATGTTTACTAGAGAGATACCATCTTCGATTGGTAACATTACGTCATTAGGTCGCCTTGACCTTTCCCTCAACATTTTCCAAGGCTACATACCGCAAAGTCTCGGCAACTGTAAGCAACTAATTGAGCTTGATCTTTCGAATAATGACCTAATTGGCTCAGTTCCTGCCGAAATCATGGACCTTTCTTCCTTGTCGATCGCGTTGAGTTTAGCAAATAATAATTTAAGTGGATCTCTTCCATTGCAAGTTGGATCTTTAAAGAACCTTGGCAAATTAGATCTGTCTTACAACAGACTGACCGGCTTAATCCCGGCGTCCATCAGCGAGTGCTTGGTATTGGAACGACTTCACTTAGAAGCTAATTCTTTTCATGGTCAAATCCCCGAAGCTTTACATCAATTACGGGGTCTGCAAGAGCTAGACCTTTCCAATAATAATTTTTCTGGTCCAATCCCGAGCTTTCTCGCAGGGCTCTTACTACTCAAGTACTTGAATTTGTCCTTCAATCAACTAGAAGGACAAGTTCCAGAGGGTGGAGTTTTTCTTAATGCAAGTTCTGTATCGATTTATGGAAATACGGAACTCTGTGGAGGTGTTCCCAGTCTGAAGCTTCCTCTTTGCAAATCATCAAGCTCTAAGAAGTCTTCTTCAACCAAGGCCAAAGTAATATATGTGGTAGCTGGCAGTTTGTTATGTTTAGCTTTGTTGCTCCTATGTCTGTCTATCTTTTATCGCAAAAAGAAGCAGACAACAACCAATGCCTCCACTTCATTATCTTTCGAGAACCAATTCTTGAGGATTTCTTATGAAGAACTCCTGAGAGCGACTAACAGATTCTCTGAGACCAATTTGATTGGTAAAGGGAGATATGGCACGGTTTATAAGGGGATTCTTGATGGAGGTGCCACGGTGGCAACAAAGGTGCTCAATCTAATGCAAAGAGGTGCTTCAAGGAGCTTTATCTCTGAATGTCAAACTCTAGGAACCATTAGACACCGAAACCTCGTGAAGATACTAAGTGTCTGTTCGAGCATGGACTTTTGTGGCAATGACTTCAAAGCTCTAATATATGAGTTCATGGCTAATAAGAGCTTGGAGGAGTGGCTACACCCTGGAACCATAGGACAAGATGATGAGTGTAGCGAATCGAGAAATTTGAGATTAGTGCAAAGATTAAACATCGCCATTGACATAGCTACCGCGATCAAATATCTCCACGAGGGTTGCTATCCAGCCATTGTCCATGGAGATCTAAAGCCAAGTAATGTGCTTCTGGACAATGACATGATGGCTCGAGTTGGAGATTTCGGGCTTGCAAAGATCAGTTCAACGGTGTCTACCAAAGCCATAGGAGTTCAAGACCAGGGTAGTTCAACTTCAACCGCAGTCAGAGGATCCATCGGCTATGTGCCTCCTGGTATGAAACTATCATTTTTTCTCGATTAGTTTTTATTTGATTGCGATAGTAATATGTGAGTGCCCAAAGTTTGACTAAACAATTATTCTTGGCATTATGTTATGATTTGTACGCTCTTACACCTCTTTCTCACAACTCAATTCCTCTTTCCGCTATTAATAGCTTCTGCAGAAAAAGAAAATACGTATCTTGTTGTACGAAAAGATTAATAGTAGCTTGCCCTAATCGTATTTTAAATTAAAATGAGAATAAACCATCGTAATTTGATCAATGAGTGGAAAATTTTTAGACAACTTGTGAATCCATGTGAATAAATAGATTAAGCATATTGTATCATCTCATATTTATATTTTCTTTTTATAATTCATATTTTGTCTCATATCACGTTCATGCCATTAAAACAGATTGCGAATCTCTTTTGGAATGTTATGACTTAAGGTCTTAACAATAAGTAATTTTTCCTTTATGGCAGACCCTTTCATGACCAATAATTTAATATTAGAAAAATATATTAGATGACATGACATTTATGCCAGAAACCGTTACTAATTGACAACACGATGGGCTCTACCCAACTATCACTTTCCTAAGCTTATAGGTCAGAGCATATTAAGACAAATTTACACATTTACAAGTATAAACCATCACCGTCAACAAATCACTCTAAGTCTCTTCTTTTCCCCCACTGTGTTCATTTTTTGCCTGTTCTTTTTGGCATTTTCTTCTCGTCTTTGCGTAAAAGAAAGTGTGGTATAGGTATTAAACATAATTTGTATCATGAAAATGATAGCCTCACGTGGATCCCATATGTTTCCAGTCAAAAAACCAACTTTTCATATTCAGTTAACACATAGACTTCTGCCAAGACCTTCACCCAACATATTTGCTTCTTTTTCAATTTTCACCTGTATCCTACTAGAGGACAAAGCCACTTTTGATGTTTAGGCAATTTGTGTAGCAAACATGTGACAACTTTGGTTACACTTAGTAGTTTTGGAGAAGAAGAGTTTATATGTTGTTATCTGACCTTTGGTGCACTTTATGAATTCTAAAATCATATTTCTCTACCGTTGATGCATTTCTCAACGGTTAATGCCCTTTATAAGAGTTCACACGATAGGCGCTAGACATCAGCCATATATATAAACTAAACGAATATAAACAGAGAGAAATGAAAGCAAAAAAACCAGTAGGGGGCTTTAGGACCCCTTGCCTTGCTCCAGCAGAGGATCCCTTGGCCTCTGCCATGCACAGCGGGCCCAATTGTGAAGTGAGTGAGGGCTTGCAAGCCATCTCTCTATGTTGGGTGCGATAGGTGTGATCCCTCACAATTTTCTTTCGCAAGCTCTTGCAAATGGACATCAAGCAAAATCTCATGTGACTTAGAAGCTTTTTCTAAACAATTGACTTCAAGAAAAAGTGTATGTTCGTTCCTATTAATGTCTTGATGATATTTTCAGAGTATGGCATGGGACACAAGGTTTCCACCCTTGGGGATGCATATAGTTACGGCATTCTATTATTGGAGATGTTCACAGGAAAGAGACCCACTGAAGAGGCCTTTGGGCACCATCTTAACCTCCACAACTTTGTCCGAATGGCTCTTCCGGATCAAGCAATGGACATTATAGACTTAAGGCTTTGGAGTGAAGCTGGTGATCAACAACAAGAGATGAAAATCAGAGATTGCATTATCTCTATATTCGAAGTTGGAGTCGCATGTTCGATGGAATCACCGCCGGAACGGATGGGCATGACCGAGGCAATAAGGAAATTACACTTGATCAAGGTGAGTTACGAAGCCAAAGAGAGGATGATAGGTATGTAGCTAAATCAGTTTTCTCGTTTCGTCTTGGAACTTTTTCACTAGTATAGAAAATCATCGTGCAAAGGTAGTGCTAGCAAATTTACATGAATGTCTCCCTAACTAGTCTACCTACCCATACCTATTATGTGTGTTTTTTATAATTGCATTTTATAATCGTGGAAAGTGGATGTATGGAGTTAAGTCCACCTATTTCCACCAAGTAATCATGTAAAATTTGATAAATTTGCTTATTTGCCCGGTTCTCTTCATTTCCGATGCCAATGTGGATCGATGCATTGCTTAATTATCATGGTTGGGCCATTGCCCTTACCTCTCTCTCTGCGCACGCTTGTGTATTAGAATGTGACCTCACCGTGAGGTCACGAGCTCAAGGCGAACTCTTAAGGTCGTGCTTAAACGAGAGCCCACAGTCAATTGGAGATCAAGCTTGATCAAATCCAAAGGCAAGGAGAGGGAGGCAACCTTATCACAAGATCATGGGGTCAAGGCTAACTCTCGATGTTGCTGTTGAGAGTGACCTCACTATCAACTGGAAGTAGGGGTGTCGATAACCAACCGAAAACCGAACCGAACCGAACCGAAAAATTCGGTTTTTTCGGTTCGGTTTTCATTAAAAACCGAAATTTTTCGGTTCGGTTCGGGTTTTTATCGGTTAACCGAACCAAACCGAACCGACAAATAAAAGTAGAGAAATAAAAGGGGAGAAATATGAGTTTAACAGAAAAAAAAAAAACGAAAACCGAAACCAATAGTTGAAAACCAAAAACCGAAAAACCGAACCGAACAGAACCGAACCGAACCGAAATTTCGGTTCGGTTCGTATTCGGTTCGGTTCGGTTTCGGTTCGGTTCGGAAGATTTCGGTTTTTCAAAAAAACCGAACCGAACCGAACCATTGACACCCCTAACTGGAAGCCATGCTTGATCGAATGTCGGCGACGTTGCCGACGAAATTATGTGGCGGTCATGTTGCCAACACCAACAGCCACCGTGTGAGACCCCCTACCTCCTCTCCAAACCTCCTTTTCTTTTATCTTTTTTCTTTGCTATGGCATCAAATTACAGACTTTTTCTTTTTTTGATCGATAGAGATAGAGAGTTAACAAAGACAAATGGGACATGATAAAAAAGGGAACATGGATGCATATTTGTTGCACTCGTCGGTGTGCTTATTACAATGTCTAATTATCCTCATCAAGTCTTCCCACTCAACCAACCCTCTCTCTTTCTTCACCATTAACCACCATCTCCGGCCGTTGCGGCAACCTATCATCACGGTCGCCTCCTCCACGTCTCACTACTTTCTCCTTCGTGTCATCCACGACCATCTTTGCTTTCTCTATTTGCTTACCCAAAACACTCTCTCCTTCGCTGTCTCTTCTCTCACCGCCAAATTTCTAAGGTCTCGAAACCACCATTGATGACCTGATTTAGCCATTATGGCCTTTAAGATCTCATGGAAATCTCAATGGACAGGCTAGATGTAGGAGGCATCCCCAAACCTTGAGATGGCCTTTTGATCTCATCATCGTCTACAACTTGATTGTAGATGATGAGAGGAGCTCGATGCGAGGTCTTGAGACCCACCGAAGGCATAAACTTGACATTTGGGCAAGCTTGGCTGCCCTCAAATGAGAAAGGGAGAAAGAGCTATGCGAAAGTAGGGACAGCGATCGACATTAAAGCGATATGGGAGAGAGGGTGAACGGAGCATGACACGATCCCTTGTCAACACCAACAGTAAATGGTGGAGCGAAGAAGGTCATAATTTATATTGGCAGTGGAGGCACGTTAGTGACACGAGCTGCGTGTGGTTGTAGGGCTCGGCAAGGGGCGGAGACAGACTAGAGGGAGAGAAAAGATTGGCATTGGGATTTTGAGGAGTGATTGGGGAAGGTGTACAATTAACAAGAGAGACTCATGTCTTGATCTGGCATTGGAGACAGCAGATAAGTAAACCAATGGTACAATGGATCCGCATCCAATGCCATAGATGTGGTGCAAAATACATAACACCACGGTATAGTGACGAAAACACTAAGCAAACAAAAACGATTCACGGTATGGACGGAATAGGCTATATTAGGGCAAGTGCCCGTGAAATATATACCAAACTGCAGGTCAACTATCAATAGTGTAACAATGCGCAATAGAATGCCATCAAGCAGCTCAAGTTTGGCATTAGGATCAAAATCAGGGGCACGCTGAAGACATCATGAATTGAGATCAGAACAGGAACAATCTAATGCTAATATCAAGTCACAATGTGAGAGAATATTGACTTTGTGTATTGCTCAATAAACAATGTATTACACTGGAGGGATATTTGTATCCAGGATAATATACACAAGGAAATAATCTATTATGGGGTGTTTAACTCCAAACCATCCCTTCTCGTTATATCATGAAGCGTAAAAGTCGAAAGAACACTTTGTTCTCATGCATCATTTCATTACAAAAGCAGATAATCGGTTGATGATCAAGAACACTTAAATCTACAAAAGCCATTTCAAACATTCGCAAAATATTGCTAATTTGCTAGTAATAATCAGCTTAAGATGCTCTTATGAGCAACATGTTATACATCCATATTTTTCTAAACTAGCTCATGAATCATATCAAGCTAGTCAGTTTTATTTTCCCTTTATTTTTTATGTCACACCCATGACGCATATAACAATAGGCCATAGGTAAGCTTGTCACTCTAAAAGCCTTTCCTAGTATGGAAGTTCTCCTTCATAGTTGCCTGGAGGATTGTAGTTGCACACAACGTACCACCACCCATTGTTACACTGAACCTTAGCGCACCCGACTCGAACCGAGTCGCACCAAACCATTTGAGTGTAGGGCAAGCAGTCGCACCCTCTTGCGCAGGTGTTGGTGTTGTAATTGTAGTTCTGCTTCTCTACGACCCACAAGCTGACGGCGTAGGTGCTAGTGAATGTGCCGGTGCCCTTGGCAAGGTTCTCGCCATAGGGTCCATTGGAGTGCATGAGGCCGCAGTCACTGACCCGTTGGTTCGCATAGCTTTGGGCGTAGGCAGCAAGCGTGTTGTCCCATGTCATGTTTGCCACGCCAACTTGCTTCCGAGCGGCATTGTGAGAGCTGAGATAGTCTTGGGGTGAGTTTTGGGCATGAGTAGGTAGAGAGAAATAGAGACAAGAGAGATGATGATGGTTAGAGAATTCATGATGCTCAAGGAATTAGCTAATGTTGGTTCAAGGTCATATATTTGGTGATCAATTATGCTATTTATAGAAAAATATTTTCGGGGCTTCAACTTACCATGTGCAATGAACTTATCAAGGAACATCTCCTTTGGACAGCACAACCTTGCGTTCAAATCTAGTTTGATTTGAAATGATAAACTAGTAACTAGTGCATGAGGAAGTAGTTTTGCATGTTCTTCCTTTCCTCAAATGGAAGTAAAGTAAAAGGCTTAAGTGAAGTTTGAAATTTCAGCAAATTGGATACATTATAATAAGAAGAATGTTAGACTTTATGTCGAGTAATGTTAAAGACTTTGAGAATAGTGCATGAGATTAAATTATTAGGGGACATAAATAAAGTTTATCCGATTGTAATGAGCAAACAAGTCTTATCCAAGCCTCCAATAGGGAATGCCCCGATTTATTTACAACACCAACCATCGCCACTTACTGTCCTCCGATGCCGCCTAATAAGCCATTCAAAAGTCACCACCAACTCGTCATCGCATCCATCGTCCTTGTTCTAAACCAGACCACTTGTCTCTAGCATCCTCCTCCCCATAACAATATATCACTACCCTTCCACGAGAAAGGAAAGTTGCTGGACGCGATTGCTTGGTAGATTGGAACAAAACGGCTCCAAAAACCGCATCGAGGGACATGGCCGGTGAACAAACCGCGATTCGAACTAGCCGAGAAAGGATCCGACTGATCCTCCGGTTTGCAGCTTTTCGACGAATCGACTCTGTTTACGGCGGATTTTGAGGTGGTTTTGATGAATTGCCCAGACAAGAAACCAGAGAGAAATTCCCTGCTACATCCGCCTTCTGTCGACCGTTTAGCAAGAAATTGATTTTTCTTGCTGAAACAAGTCGTTTTGGGTGATGCAAGCAGGTGAAACTTGTTAAACGTCCTCGTTTTGAGCTTTTTATGCTGAATCGGGCCGCCCGCAAGCCACACAGTGGAAAAATATATCAAAATTTTGTCACATCAGCACTTGAGATCAAAGTTGACACTTAAATAATTATTTTTTATTTAAGTGACATTTAAGTGATCTAAAGGAAAAAAAAATTGATATTGAGGTGAGCATCGTACATAATTTTTGGCATTTTTAGTGTATTTCTCTCTCCTCTCACTCCTAGCAATGGCCGCCATCGGGACATCGACGAGCTCTAACCAATCCTCGACGCCTTGATGCTGTCGAGATTGCGACGAGTGTCCAGATCTGGAGGTGCATCCTCCTTATCTAGAGACTCAACCCCTCCTCTCCAGATCTAGAGGCAGCGAGATCCGGATCCATTGCCCTCAGCAGGCAAGTGGTGGCCGTTTCCCCTTGATTTATTGCTTAACAAATCAAACTTCCATAAAAAAAAGATAAAATTTATGAATCATTCTTTAATGTCTCTGCCATTTTCCTTTTTTTAAGCTATCTAACAGGTACATGTACTTCTCTTTTGTCTCAATTAAGTTATCATCCGCTTGTTTTTAAATTAATACAAGCACGAAAACCATATAATTTGCGTTTTTAATTTTATGAGCTCCTTTTACGGTTCTGCAATTGGCATGGATGCGAAGGGCACGCCCTCACATGCCCACTTCGCATTGAACGGTTGGACGTGCGTCTTGTATTCATCCATCGCACCATAAATAAGTCTTATAACAAAAAAATTATAATGAGCTCGAGATATGTAATAAATTGAATCTGAATCGTAAAACTGTTTAGATCATATGTAGGTCCCACCTAGATCTTATCAAATTCAACAGTCCAGATTTGGGATGTGAAATACTATGTAAAGTAGAGTAAAGGTCCATTGGGAAAACGATTTGAGTAATTTCTCATCAACCGAAATATGCCCTCTCTCTCTCTCTCTCTGCGCTCATGCGCTTGTGTGCTTCACCATCAAGCCGCAGTCAATTGAAGACCAAGCTTGATCGAACAGTTATGTGACTAATTCGATCAAATCTGAAGAGGACAAAGAGGGAAGCTACCTCATCGCAAGATCATGGAACAAAGGAGGTCTGACTCTCGGTGTTGCAATTGAGCATAGGCTCACTATCAACTAGAAGCCAATGCTTGATTGAATTTGGGTGACGTTCCCGATGAAATTTTGTTGCGGTCATGTTGCCGACACCTGCAGCCATCATGTGTGTCCTCTAAGGATAAGTATACCAGAAGTGTCAAAAGTCATGTACGGCGCTCACTTTAGTGCAAAAAGTTTTTTCGGATCACTTAAGTGCCACTTTTTTAAAAACACGATCATTTAAGTCCCAACTCCAGTTTTGATAGCCGGAAATCTGACATAGCTATATTTTATTAATTTCTCAGTCCTACATGGTTCACCGGCATACCTACTTAGCATGTGACACCCAAATGATGTCGTCCGAAAGTTGTAAAAAGTGATCATTTAAGTGAAAAATTTTATGTAAAATGATCATTTAAGTGCCAAATTTTATTTAAAGTGATCATTTCGGTGATAGTTGTTATTTAAAAACGATCACTTCAGTGCTAAGCATGCCATGTGGAAATGCCATATGGACTGGATTTTTTTAAAATTTGTAATATTAATTATAAATGACACGTAATCAATTTGGCTGGAATTTCTCGCCGTTGGCACTTAAGTGATCATTTTTTCTCCGATTTAACACTTAAGTGAGTTGGCAAAAACTTTTGGCACTAAAGTGAGTGTTGTACATAACTTTTGACACTTACTTATTAAGTATCTCCTACCTACTCTTCAAACCTCCTTTTTCATTGCCATGTCATTTAATGGAGATACAAAGTTGACAAACAGATAAACAAGACAAGATCAAAAAGGAAACATGGATCTATATTTGTTGCACTTCTCAGTGTGCTCATTACATTGTCTAATAATTTTTGTCAAGTCTTCCTACTCAATCAACCCTCTCATTCTTCACCATTAGCCACCGTCTCTGGCCGTTATGGCCACTTGTCAGCACCGTCACTCCTCCACATCTTGCTGTTATCTCCCTCGTGTCATCCATGACCTGATCTGGCCATGGCGTTTGAGATCTCACCTCAATCTCAATGGACAGGCAGGTGGATGAGGCATCCCCAAATCTTGAGATGACCTTCTGATGTCGTCATTGTCGACAAAGTAAATTGTAAATGATGAGGGGAGCTCAACGCGAGGTCTTGAGACCCGCCAAAGGCATAAACTTGACGTTCAGGTGAACTCATCTGTCCTTATCCAAGAGAGGGAGAGAGATAGCTACACGAAAGCAGGGATGACGACTGACATTGAAGTGATAGGGGAGAGAGAGCGAATGGAGCATGACATGACCCTTCATAGGCACCGGCATGGAATGGCGGAGCGAGGAAGGTCAAGATTGATGGTGGCACCAGAGGCATGTCAATGACACAAGTCACGTGTGGTTGTGGGGACTCGATAAGGGGGTAGAAAGATGGGGAGAAGAAGAGAGATTGGTGTTGGGATCTTGAGGAGTGATTGGGTAAGCTGTAAAATCAAGAAGAGAGACTCGTGTTTTGATCTTGTGTTGGAGACAGCAATTAAGTAAACCAATGCGTACAATGGATCTGCATCCAAGAGACATAAATAGGGATGGTGAAGGACATAAAATTCAATGCCCTGGATCTAGTATAAAATAGGTAACACGATGGCATAATCGGGAAAATGAAAATCTATCATAAACTGACTCATAGCATGGTCGATCTAGGCTATGTTAGAGCAAGTTACCATAAAAGATATACCACATTATTGACCAACTGTCAATGAAGTGTAACGTCTTACAATAGCATGCCATCAACAAGCTCAAGTTTGGCATTAAGATCAACAATATCAAGGGGGCTGTAGGCTTCATGGATTGAGATCAAAACAGGAACAATCTAGCAATAATACCAGGTCAGTATGTGAGGAAATATTGAATTGTGCGTTGCTTTATTGAATAATGTTTTACATTATACGGGTACTTATATCCAGAAAAATAAACACAAATAGGGAAGCAATCTAATGAAGAACTTAACTAACATGGTAATTAATGATAAAACCAGAATCAATTGAAACCAATTACAATCCACATAAAATCACATAATCTTGAACATTACCTAACGATTGAAATTCATCATAACAATCAAGGTCCTTCCAGAATTTTTCTATGGAAGTTTGAGGTTGAAATTGCCCTCGCAAGTTTGTTTTATAGATTATAAACTCTTCTTTTCTTTACTTTTTTGGTCAATATAGTAGAGACAGTTGAGACAAGTGGCCTTGGCTATATTTGTTAACAAAGCAATGGAAGGATGACCCCATCCCATGGTAAATCAAAGAAGAAAACAGTGCTCTCCTGCAATTAGCTTACAATTACCCAACAACTAGCTAACAATCACCACATGTGCCCTTCCTCTAGTAGCATGGAGCATAAAAGTCGAAAGAGCAAGAGTCTTTGAAATCTGCCAAAGCCATTTCAAGCGGTTGCAGATCATTGCTAATTTGTTAGTAATAATCTGCTTAAGTTGCTTTTATGCGCAACGTGTTATGCATCCATATTTTCTAAAACTAGCTAATTCTAATACTAAAATCTAACAACCTAATAAATGCCTATTTTTCCAACCAATTTCCACTCTTATTTTCCAAAATTTTTTATTTTAATATTTTCCTTTTCTTATCTTATTCTTGGTCCCTCCTCTGAATCAAATTTTCACTGAGATACTCCATGAATTTCTGTATTACCTCAGACGAAGCAATTGGTAACAAACATGCTCAGTGATAAAGAAATCATCAACATACGAACAGCAACATGACGGGTAATTAGAATAACACTTGGATGGGCTTCAGATCGATTCAATCTACACCCAAAAGAGGTGACCAGCAAAGGAATGGTGATGACATGTTGAAAAATCATCACCAATTCACCATAACAATCTCCTAAATCATCATGCTGAGGTAAGAGATCGTACTGATGTAGCTTCATCACACGCCAGAGGGGTTTTGGTAGGACTGAAGAAAAGCAAATGTTAAGCAAACCCTACTAAAAACTTGGTTTCACAAATCGCAAGACATCGATTCCCCTAAAGCAATCAATAATTCCCCAAAGAACCGCGGCTACTTCCTTTTTTTTTGGGGAACTAGAAATATACAAGACCTCAGGCTTTCTATATACGATCACATCGTAATACCTACTCAGGATAGCAAGGGAAGAGAAGAGACAGAGACAGAGACAGAGACAGAGACAGAATAGGCAAAAGGAGGATTCGCTTGTACTGAATTGATCTTTCCTAACCAAATTTACATGCATATACCTGTACTCGAACCTTTCAAGTTGAAAGCAATGCGGATACGGAAAGAGCAGGAGTTTTACCCAGTGCTGGACAACTTCGATTTCTTCCTCGCAGAGCCTTGAAACATAGCAACAACAAAGATGTGAACAGCAGACAGAAAAGAAGAAACGCGTGTAATGAAGACAGCTAAATGCAGAGAGAAAGATAGAGTCCATATTTATGATTGTGACCTTGTCAAATGCAGTCAGCGAGCTTCCCTGAGCTTCTATTTTGAGAGACAAGCTCCCGGCAGCATATTCAGCGGATTTCAGCAGACACCATTGCTCATTCACAAGGGTGACATGTCCAGTAAACATAACATTGTAAGCACCAGCAGAAAAGGAAACAAGAAGAGTACAACAAGTTTAATCCAACAATAAGCAAATGAAAATCAGAATCAACATGGTTCCACTTGAATTTGGCAAACATACTTCAGTATTGATTTAGTTTCATATAGGACTAATCTGCAAGAATGGACAACGACTAATTTACCACTGATAAAAGACTGATATTCTTTACAATCTCGAAGCATGAATAGCAAACAGAGAAGATGTTAGCATGGCGCTGTGAAGATTTAACTAAAAGATACTCACTTCTTTACTCTTCACTCATTTACCCATATACATGCACAAGCAATCCCCAAGCACCTCACTGCTCTCTGTTTTTCTTCTTTCCTCATACTTTTTGATGTTAGTTCATGGCAAAGAACTAATCCATCCAAGGTAAGGCCTTCCAGGCTCTCAATAGATTCGAGAGTAAGACATCTCTCCCATTTATCCCAGTCAGAATTCACCAGTCCATGTATTTTGCACGACAAACGGTTCTACCTTCCAGAAAAAGTCGCATTATGATGCAAGCAAAGAGGCGCATCTGCCTTGTGTATACGTAAGTCGACATGCTTTGCTCAATAATGAACTCATGACCAACGCCAATCAGCAGAGCAAGCGAATACCCAATAATGAACTCATGACCCCTTGGGTATACGTAAGTCGACATGCTTTGCTCATCCAGATATTTGATTAACATGAATCTATACTTTGCATGATATCAGAATCAGAGACAACATATATGGATGGATTTGAACAACAATTCAAGTAGTCATGGCATATGGAGATCTCGGCCATAGTCCAAATTCACTTCAAACAGAGACGCTGTAAGTTGAACATGTACGTCACACAACGATCATTCCAGACACTAAAGTATAAGAACGCTTCTCAAAATCGTATTCCTATTTGTTCATGCATTCTAACGAACACTTGGTGGTCAGTTCAAAAACAGCACACAGTGCCATAGTCGAAGTGTCAATTCCGATATAGACAACTGCAATGACATCAGAATGTATTTATACTACTAACAGATCCACAATCATCATTCTACTTTCACTCAAAACCGTGATCACAAATCTCGGATTCAACTCAATAAAACAGAGCAATGATGTACATCCCACGGAGTCCTTCTTTGGCCACGAACAGCGATGGAATAGCGGACTGAGGTCTTGGAGGCGTCGTCACAGGTGATCTACGTCTGAGAAGAAGCTCCAACGAATCTCTCAGCTCGTCGTAATTCACGGCCTGAAGATTTGAAGAGGTCGGGGCCATCACGAGACATGAATCTGCACATTGGTTGCGTAGCATCGCGCGCTGGTGAAAATCGAGAAGTCGTCCATGGTCATCTTTTATATGCCTACCATGGTCATACGCTAGACGAGACATTAGAAAAAACTTAAGTGATTAGAGCATTACTCATATGATGATCTTACTTTTAAATGCGAAACCTTTAATATCAACGGAAAAAGAAAAAAATGCAAGACATTTGAATGTTTCATATTTACACATCTATTTATCTCACGTGTTATGCGACCAACTATTTCATCATCACCAAGATTGATGTACATAATTAAGCCCCAATCTCTTAGCATGGTTGCACTTTGTATTCTCTAAGCCTCACCCAACGCTGTAGCGTGAAAATCTAGAGTTTCAGACACGCGGTCACCAAATCTATAGATAGCCACACCCAAAAAAAAAAAAAAAAAAAAAAAAAAAAAAGGTCCCTCCTCACCGTTATAGTGCGTTGTAAAATTATAATTATTGGGAGATAAAAGAATCCCTCCTCACCTTTGTATTCTCTTAGGATGGTTTGCACCTTGCATCATCTGTCGTCACAGTTTCTAAAATTTCAGTTGTAAAGTAACTAGTTTTTGAAGGCTCATGAGTCATGACAAAACGTATATAGTTTCAAGCTGAATTTATGCAATGATTTTGAATTTAGAGGATAGAGAGCGTGTATTTGTCTCCAAATTATCTAATCTTTTGAGCTCTCATTTCGGTTAATGTAAAAGCAGACAGAGCTCTGAGGACATAAAAAGTGAAAGCTTAGGAGTGAGATTGAAACTTCAGAGTAAAATGCTTATCTCTTAGAGGACTAATATAATTTTCCCTAAATTTAAAACAAAAATAACGGATTTAAAGTGCAGAAAAGGATAAAATTGTTGGGAGAGATACCATTAAATAAACGCAAACTTAGAGGTGTTTGACTCATATATCTGGGGATGGGTTGTTAGACATTTGACTGGGTGAAAATAAATTTAAAATATTGAAGTCCAACCAGAGTAGATCATAAGTGGGTTATTTAGAAACCCATTAAGTTTGTAACTGTTAGGTAAGGAAAATTTGGACCATATGTTTATTTTATTCCAAAGGTGATTTTCAAAATGCAACGCTATGCCCTTACAAGGTTCAAGAGACGCTCTCATAATGTGGAACTTTGTCCCACATGGCACTTGGTTCTAAGGGAGAGCACTTTGTCTTCCGTGGCCCTGATTGGACCGACCTGAATTTTTCAAGTATAAATAGGCTCAAGCCAAGATTTCGGGCTCTCCCTTTTTTTCTAGGATAATTTGCGCCATCGGGCTTAAGAGAGGCCCCAGATGGCCTATAAACCATAAATAATAGATAAAACATTAATAATACTAGAAACACTTCAATAAATTCATAAATAAGTTAAAGTAAACATGTGAAAAAAAAAATGCCTTTTGAGGCCCAAAATAGAATAACTGACCTAATTTTACTTTTAAAAAGAATAAAAAAAATATTTGGGCTAAATCTAAACAAGTCTGGAATGGTCTGGTCTAGTTCGGTTTAGGCCTTTTAATTTAATTCGACACGGGTGGAAGTTCCTAAGACTTGTCAATTGTTACATAATTGACGGGTAGTGAATGACTCCTCTTTTATTGGGTGTTGAGTAATGGTTGTCAACCTAAATGATGCTTTTGATGGAATGTTCAATCTTCCTTCTTTTTCAATTTCCTAGGAGTGTAAAGCAACGGTCGAACTCTTTAAGGCAAGAGAACAATATCATGTGAATCAACCAAGACAAGAATCAACATCGGGTGTCCCAACTTTTTAGAATAGGGAATTGCTCTTCGAAACCAAATCAGCCATTTTTGGAAATCTAATTTTATATTTGCAAAGACCATAATGCCAAGAGTACTATCCATGGAATGACTTGTTCGAATTACTAGATTGAAGCAATATATCTCACTAAGTTGAAATTGTTCAAACACATTTGAGTGCATGCACTCGATATGCCTAATGTTAATTCTAGCACGAAAACTAAAACAACTCGGTCAGCAAGTATAATCTTTGCCATATACCTCCAAAGAAGCTAATCCCTCTCCAAGGCTTTCTCGTAACTTAGCCCAAAAGATCATGACATAAAAAAATTATTAAACATAATACCTTATGTTTTCTATTGTGTCTTACTTGTTCTAGTCACTATTCAACACATCTCTCATGATCACTAATGTCCAAGTCTTCATGTCCTTTCTGCCACTGCTAATGGCCAGCCATCTAATTAGGGTAGTTCTGAGAGCTGAGATGGTATTTAATGCGACAAGTCCTTCTTGAAATGGAATGCATCTAAGTCATCAAATAAGTGTGGAACCAACATTAGAATGAAAGTTTGTCAAAAGATGGAAAGAGATAAATTAAGTGAGATCAATTAAATCAATTAAAAGAAATTTAGTTTTCTATTACACCATCATTTCTTCTCAAAATTACACAAAGTGCTCTCGAGCATTACTAGGAGTTGCCATTCTAGTTCGTCTATCAATCGTTGAAGCAATTCGATGATTCATGAGGTGGTTTTCACTATATAGCACTTTGCCTTTACAAGATTCAAGAAATAGCTCTTAAGGTGTAGGACTTTGTCCCGGGTGACAATTAACTCTATGGGTGAAAAAAAAAAAAAAAAGATCTAAAAAAATAGGTTGGCCCGGATCAAACGGCTAGCTATTTCATGTTTGAAGAAGCCTAGGGTGAGATTTAGGGCTCCCAGTTATTTTTTTCAGACAAGTCCACACCTTCAAAGAGCATCTTTGGGATCTCGGGCTTCAAATGACTCGAACTGGTCAAACTATATTAAAACTAAAAAGTTATAATATACGAATTAAGAATTAATAATAGAAAATCCGTTATCTATATACCGAATATTTTAATAAAGTCATAAGTAAGTTAATATATAAACATATAAAAATTATATACAGATTATTAATTAAAAAATAAATTTGTTATTTCGTTATTAAGTTAATAGATGCACTTTTATTTCTAGGGCATTATATAATTAATGTAAAATTGAGGTACATTCCAAATATCCAATAAACTTTATATCTACATGGTGCAACTACAAAATCAATCCATATTATCCCAAATCGTGTATCACAACCTTGTATTGTCTCGATGGACGGCGATATGTTACCAGGTGTCAACGTCCAAAATATTATAATTTTAGCCTACAAACTCTATTAGTGGGTTAGCCTTGATGTCAAGGAAGCAAATTATCGACTAAACAAGTGATTGATCACCTCTTTTAGGGATAATAAATACTAATGATATTAAATCACACATATGATATTCGATGATGCATTATCATATAACCAATCCCACTAATATACTCAGATGGCCAAACTTGAAAGGTTCTAGAGGTGGCCCCTATGGGAAAAGGAAGTGGTTCCCACTTTGTATTATTTTGCTTTTGGTCTTATAAAGTTCGACAGTGGCTCCCATAATATAGCACTTCATTCCACTTGGCACTTAGTCTAAGGGGTGAGTAAAAAAGGCTCATAGCCTGAAAGGATGGATTGGCTCAAATCAACCATAACTAAGTAGTAGGGATTTCCGACTCCCCTTTTTTTCTCTTAGGCCCAAAATGGCTTGGACTGGCTCAAACTATGTTTATATATATATATAAATAAAACATAGACAAAAATGAGTATTGAGGCCAACAATATAATAACTAATCTGTCTTAGTCATTAGAAAAAAAAAAATGTGGGCAACATCTGGACCGGCCCAGTTTAGTTCGGTCCAAGCCTTTTTATTTAACTTCGGACTGAGCCAGCCCGCGGATCGGGACTGGAAATTCCACGGACTTGTCAATCCTTACGTAATTGATGGGTTATTACTTGACTTCTCTTTCTTTTGTTTTATTGGGGAATCGTCGTCGGCTTACATGACAGATTTAATGGAATGTTTAGTCTTCGTCTCCAATCTGCTCAGTCTTCAGTCTTCAAGAGAGAGAAAGCAATATTTAAAGTAATAAGCAATATTCTTATTTCGATATTTATTCGGTATCCTCCTCCCTTTCTTCTTTGTTATTACCTTCTATATTGCTTTCTCTCTCCTCAACTTTTTAAGGTGTTTTTTGTTGGACAATGCCATATTGCATGATAATATTAATGTTCTAAACCACATGATGACTAATAACAATATGTAAAATCATCTACAAAACAGTTTTGGTATGTTTGAAATATGAATAACACTACCTACGCACATAGAGATTTTAGTAGAATTTCGGGAAAATGACACTAGGGGCCTATTTGGTAACAGGCCAAACAGTGTTTATTTTTATTCTTTTGTTCCTGGAAGTAGTTTTGAAACAGAATCAAGTTTAGTAAAAATTTTGTTTCGGGGAACAAATTTGTTCCCGGGAATAGATTTGGAGTAGAATCAAGAATTAAAAAAAAAAAAAAAAAAAAAGTTGATTCTTTGTTCCCGAGAACAATTCTAGAATTAAGTCTACCTTTTTTTTTTCTTTTTTTTTTTTATTTTTTTTTTATATATATATCTTTCCTCCTCTTTCTTCTTGTTCTTCAAGTGTTGTTGCTGCCGTTATTGTCGTCTGCCGCCCCCTCACCGAACGCCGCCATCCACCGTCCATCGCCGCGCGCCGGTGAGCTCACCGGAGGCTTGCCCGGCCACCGGCGAGCTCGGCGGAGGCTCGCCGGTGGCTAGGCAGCCTCCTCGGCCACCGATGAGCCTCGCCTAGCCGGGCGAGCTCGACCTCGCCAGATCTAGGCAAGGCCGCTCGCCCAGCCAAAGCTCAGCCGAGCCTCGCCTAGTTGCCAGCTATCGCGACCCGATCTCACCGCCCTCGAATTCTTCATCATAACGAGGAGAGAAAATGTGACATCCGGAATTTCGACCCCGTCCCGAAAATATGAAATGGGCATCTCGTCGGCGCGCCTATGGTCCTTTTTCTTTGAGCTGATCACTCATGAATTAACCAATCTATTGGGTGAAACTGTTAAGGGATATAACTCATGCGGTAAAATCCCTAAAAGCTACCCGGTAGGTCGGATTGGACTAAAAATCGTGTTCGGTCGATTTTAACCACGAAACTTAATTCGATTTTGGGAATCGGATATTCAAGTATGTCACGGTTCATTTATAGTTAGTCGTCTTGGAGAGGTTCCGTCGAATTCAAGATTTTTATGGAAAATCGATTCGGACGTCGCGGAAATTAGCGGAAAATTGGATCGGCCAAATTGATTGGATTTTTGGCCTCTTTATCAAACCTTTGGGTGTCGGGGACTTGCTGAAAATTGTATGGAATATTTCTTCAATGAAATTGGACGTTAAGTTGGAGAATCAAATGAAGAATTGGAGCCAAGAATTAAAGAAATTCGGAATTGGACTAACGACTGCATTTTTTGGCTTCAAATTGGATAATCATGGCAATAAAAGGGCAAGAAAGTATTAGGGAACATTAGAGATATTTATGAAGAAATAGGGGGACACCATAGGATAAACTTGAAGAGTTTTGAGGCCAAAATCATGATGAATTTAGATATTTTGGCCTTGACTAATTAAGCTTGGTTTTCTCTCTCCTCCTCCTCCCTTTGTGCGACAACCAGGTCTTCCGCTTCACTTTCATTTTCATCTTTGAGCTTCTTCATTTCGGTCTCCCTCTCTTCAAAGGCATTCCCCCACCGAAATTGCTTTTGGTCGCATATCCTTCAGCCCATGCCATCATCATCATCTTTCATCATCAATATCACCATCCACCATCACCCTCCATCACACATCCGTCTCTTCCCCACGACCAGCATGCCTCTCCGGTCAACAAATCCTCCAACCAAAGGCCCATCGTAGACTCATCTCCTGCAACAACGACCGGACGTCAGCTGCCCGTTCTCTTCCGTGCCAGCTCGCAACTGTTTCATCCATCTTGCAGAGTGAAAGTCCACCGAAGCTGCTGCCACGAGTCCAACGCCACAGCTGCTTCTCGCACGTTAGTCCCCTCCAATTGAAGCCGCGGCTCGCGAATTCTTCAGCCCGTTCGTCTCATTCAACAAGCCCGTCAATTGCCATCTTCAGCCCAGTGAAAAATTTAAAGTGCAGCAGCCTATCTTCACGTGTCAGGCCCAATTTGAAGCCCATGAAAGTCTCTGCAGTCCAGCCCAAGAATTCGGCCAAAGTGAGCCCACAATTTGAAGCCCAAGTCTACAAGTGCAGCCCATCTTCAATTTTCGGCCCAACCTTCAGCAGCAATTCGGGCCCAGCAGTCCAGCGAAGTTCCTTCACAAGCCCAGCAAGCCGGCCCAAAACTGCAGCCCAACAAGCCCGCAAGATTGATCCATTTGAAGCCCAACTTCGGTGAGCCCAAGTTTCAGCCCAGTCTTGAGGCCCGCGAAACAGCCCAAGAAGTAGGCCCAAGCAAGTTCGGCCCAAGCCCAGCTTTTGTTGTGGGCTTGCAAAGCTCGTAGGCCCGGCCCGTGTGTCCGTCGACGCCGCCGAAAGTTCGGATTTCGGCCGCCGTCGTGGTGATCCAGTCTCCGCTTTTAATCAAGTGAGTTTTACTCACTAATGCTTTCTTAGTTTGCTAATTATGCTTAGGGGTGGTTAGATTTAATTAAGCGTAATTAGGTGGTTAGATTAGTTTAGAACAATTAAATTAGTGACTTAATGATGCATGTTAGGTGGTTAGACTTAGTCATTAGCAAGTAGAGAGCTTCTAATATTTATTGATTGTATCTCGAGATTTTTCCGATCCGTTCTAGCGTCCAATCAGGCAATACAGGCCTAAATTGGATTTTTTTGTATTTATTTATTAATTTTCGAAATTAATTATTTAATTATTTATTTTTCCGGAAATTCAACCGGGATGGCCGGTGACCGGGATTTTATGCTAATGATCGTGGTGTAGTCCGTTTATTTAATTGAGCTTTATTTTGTGCTAGATAAATTTATGAGTGATTTTAGGATTTATTCGTAAATTGAATAATCTTTGGCTATTAATTGAAAAATTACCAGGCATCGGTTGACAATGCCAAAAAAATGTTTGGTATATTACAGAAAATTGTGGGATTTATAGAAAGGAAATTATTTTATTTTGGCTAAGGCCGATCGTGTACCCACACACGATATTTTATCGAATATCTTTGATACCATGAAATTAGGCCAAGATATTATGAAATTGAGGAATTTAATTACGAAGTGCAATATCGTTGGCCGCGGTTGAAAGGGTCGAGTGGAACCGTAAAGCCATTGAATTTTGAAAAGGGTCGAGTGGGACCGTAAAGCCATGAAATTTTGAAAAGGTCGAGTGGGACCGTAAAGCCATCGAATTTTGAAAAGGTCGAGTGGGACCGTAAAGCCATTGAATTTTGAAAAGGGTCGAGTGGGACCGTAAAGCCATTGAACTTCGAAAGGGTCGAGTGGAACCGTAAAGCCACTAAATATTGAAAGTTGCCGAGTAGGGCGTGATGCCACTAAATCTAAGAAAATTGCTTGGTGGGGCCGTGATTACCACCTATTATTAAGTTGTGTCATAAGGACCATGATTCATAATTGGGGATTGAATTGGAATAGTTGAAATGACCGGAAGTGGTCTTGTTGATATATAATCGACTAAGTCGATCGATCATTGCCTTGATCTGATGTCGTGAATTGATTGAATTGAAATGACTAAAAGTTGGTTCGACTGACGTGTAATCGACGAGGTTGATTTGATCGATGCTTCAATCTGTTGAGATTGTTGGGTGCCTATTGAACTATACTGAATTGCAGGTGGGAACCGAGGTCAAGGTAAGTCTTCTGACTCGTGTTGTGCATAGGCAGCTTTAAGGTGTATTGGTTTACTGATCGGGTTTTAGGAGGTAGAACTTGCTGAGATGTTGTCTCATTGGTTATTGAATAACCATTTCAGGTCCCTAGATGCAGCAGACTTGGATTTTGAAGATCTCGAAAATCCGGTGCAGTCTATCGAATGCTCCAATTGGAGTGTGGAGGATGATGAAGAGGAAGATGGAGACTTGTAGTTTGTATAACCCCACTCCTGCTTGTAGACATTGTTTTTAAACTGGCTTAAGTTGAATTTGACTTAATAGTTCACCTTGTATATATATGTGCACTGGTTTACAATGTATATAAGAGTAAATTTTTTAAAGGTTTGAAATTTAGTCCTACTGTTCTATCCCAATGCTTTATTGTCTGGGGATTTATAATTGCTTCCGCATGTGCATATGAAAATGAAAGGGGTCGGCGATACGTCCTAGGATATCGCAAATTTTTAATCGACCAAGGCAAGGGATGGGCGCTTGCCCGAGGATCGGGACGTGACAGAAAAGAGGGAAATGTCGGGTTTAGGGGTACTTGGTCACTAGAGTTCCCTCACGGTTCGCGTTCCAAAGACGTCATCACCTCGCCTTTTGGATCAAGCTTTTCGTGAGTTCCCTCCACGAGATCGCAAGCTCTCCCAAGCTCATACCCCGCATGACAGTAAAGTGTCACAATCCATACCCACATGGGCGACACACCTTAGAAGAATGGGTCGAGTGTGGATATCGGATTTAAGGGTACCTTTACCATGGTAGCCCTCTTGACAGTACGCCTCGCCCATAAGGATGGCATCACTTCATTCTTTGGGGTAATCCCATATCGAGTATGATAAACCATGGTAAGTTTCATCGAAACTCATACCCCCCCCACGATGAGTTTTTTTATATGGTCTAGTTATTTATGACAACCTAAAAATAAAACAAGAGTCGCCACTAGTCTCATTTTAGGGGTCGGCTAGAAAACTCAATCGAGGGTTGGAAGTGTTCCCTCGATTCATACCCAACCAAATATCTAGGTTCAGAGACTTGAATTACGCTAATATTTCTATTAGCGCCCTTTTGGTACCTAAATAGTACGTTATGTTTTCCTAACATGTCCATGCGTTTCTTTTTACATTTTCGGGATCATTAGTCATAAACTAAGCGATCATGCATGGTTGGTCATTTTCATTCTATTCTATTTCTAGAAAAAACAAGAAAAGAAAGCAATCAATGAAATTGAAATTACAAGACAGTAAGTAAATAATCAAGGAAAACAATAAATTTACCATGCAATCCTAGAAAATAATTGAAAAAAGATGAGAGAAATAAAGAAAACCCGCAACTCGTCGGGTTTTATATAACAAATGGAACCCAAGACATATGTCGAGGAAATGAATAGTACATGATAATGGTCGGAATGGACATCGACCTCCACCATCTTCGCGCTTTCTCCATCTTCGGGGTCCTAATCTAAACCTAATCTAAGAAACTTATAACTAGGTGCATACAATGGAAAGAAACAAGCATACACATCAAAACAATCAAAAAACAAGACATTATGTCTAGATCAATCATTTAAAGGAAGTACAATACAAAGTCAATTTTTGGGGCCTTAGGGTCGGTCTTTGTCTTTCATGCGAGAGTCCCACTAAGACATCTACCCAATCCATTTTTTTTGTGACTTATAGCAATTGTTGACCAATTGTATTCTCGCATGGCCAATAACGCTTATAAGTCTCATAATCAAGTGATCTATGTGATCCTAGGGTTTTCCCTCAATATCATGCATTGACCCTATCATTCATCTAAAAATCACATGCATTGCAAAAATTCAAACACGCATGCAGGTCTTTTGAACATTGTTTCTCGACAATCAAGCAATAAAGTAAACCGTCGGCAAGTCACTTATTACCAAGGGCATACGCCAATCACAAAGACATGCAATTTATAATGCATGACGAGATTATATGTATGAAGGGTACACCTGATATTTCAAAAACATATCTCAAAATCATTCATGAAAAGTTTTGAGACAATATGATGTCTCAAATATGAAAGAAATTCAATTGCCAAGACTAGCCCGGGGCTCGCATAAATGCACTCACAAGCATCGTAAGCATTTTGAATACAATTCAAACCATGACTTTTACGATGTCAAAATAGGATTTTAAAATGTTTGAAAATATTTAGGATTAAGGAATATCTAGACTATGGAACACATTCAATTGCCAATGCTAGCCCGAGGCTCGCATAAATGCACTCACAAGTGTCGTAGGCATTTTGAATATGGTCTAAATCACGATTTTTTTCTTAAGCCAAATCGAGTTTTGGAGAAAAGCCTTTTTATAAATCGTTATTTTTGGGGAAACATCACATGTACCAAAACATTTTTTGAAAGATGCAATTTGAAAAGGCCAATTGTTTAACAACAAAAATCAAAAGCATTTAGAACAATTTTTATGGAGATGGCATGGCTTAATTTTATGCACAAAATAACCTAAAAGGTATAACTAAGCAATCATAATCATGTTTATATTAGGAAATTTTCAGAACAAACGTGTAAAGACAGCAAAATTGGGCAATACCTAATGATAATTTGGCAATGAAAAAATTTCCTAATATGCATGACATGATGATAAACAACTTTCATGAAGAAAGTTTTCTTAAACAATCTATACATAATTTTACAAAAATCAAACAACAAGCTACAACATATTAGAAATTTGTCAAAACAACAGGACGTTCAGCTAATATCACAAGGATTTGTCCTATCAAAACATGTCTAAAAATCATCAAATTTATATACAACATAACCAACATGATGACTAGTAAGTTTCATTAAGAAGCCAAGTTTAGATTCCAAATAGAAAAAATGGAACAGGGGTCCGAATTTGATCCATTGTCCAGATTGTGATTTAGCTTTGAAAAAATGGAAAATAGTCCAAATGATAAGTGATTGATATGAAATTAGCGACATTAGAAACTTCTAAGCGTGCCTTATATCTTCCTAGAAGAGCTCGAGTTCAAACTAGGTCAATTTGGTATCTTAAGATCGAGATCTTTGAAAGTGTTTGCATGAGTAATTAAGAAAACATAATATAAGCATTCATTAGAAAACCTTAAAATCACTCAAAGAATGCCCAAATGGCATGAAGAAATAACATGGGATTTAGGATTGAATGCGACGGAAAGTTTGGATAGTCATATAATCCTAAATCGGAATGCAAAATGTCATACAAGTTAAATGACATTATGAGATGATTCATGATTCCTAATGATATGCTTGGGAATTCTAAGTGTGATGAACACTTTTTGTGAGACAATTTAATGTGCAAGATGAAACTCAAATAACATAACCTAAACACGTATGCAAACCTTACAACATGCAGTTCAATCATCAAGAAGGCATGATTGTAGGATTTGATCCTTAGATGACTCAAATCAGCATGGAAATGTGCACATATGATAAGATTTCGTTTCAGCATTAAGTTTACAGAAAAAGCATGATTTCTTTCATCCTCAAGACATGCATAAATCCTACTAAAAATCTCACATGCAAAGCATACGATGATGAAGATTTCTTGTTAAGAAATCAAAACTCAATTAAGATCACATGAGTCATGACAAAAATGGCAAAACAGACTAATCTATATGTCCAGCACATATTCCTGCAGTACCTTTTACTCTAATGCATGCAATTGATTCACATTGCCAATTTAAAAACCTAGCAAAACATACATCAATTGAACATATATATCATGTATTTCAACTCTCGTGAAATATTTGAGTCCAAATAGGTGTATTTATGGACTCGATTTCATCAAAACAAATCTCGGACTAATGCAGGACAGACTAACCTATGTTCAGATCTAAGCAATTTTGACCTAACTAAACATATCTAAAAATTTTGAAATAAAATACAGGACATGCAAAACACCTATACAAGAAACTTTTATCAAGGAAAGTTGTTCTAGAAATCAACACAAAAATCAGCACAAAAATAACAAAATCAAAGATCGATATGGAATAGATTGACCTAAGCATAGATCTAAGTAGCTCTAATCTAGCTAAACACATCCAAAAATCATGAAAAAAAAATAGAAGATGTACAAGATGATTTGGAACAAAACTCATGAAGATAATTTTGTCAAAAAATGGTCATGAAAGTCGGCACAAAAATAACAAGGCCAGAAGGCGGAACAGGATTAGAACAGAAAAAAGACCTAAACTACTGCAGGATCGTTAATCTTCGGAGGTGTTTTTCGAGGATCAAAAAACGCTCGATTAGGGCGTACGACCTATCATTTTGAAGCTCGGGATGTTTATTATCTAATCCTAAGAGGACTCGAGCTGAAACGAATTACCTATGTACAAGCCTACAAAAATCACAAATTAGGCTCAAAATCATAATTATCATTCAAATCATCAACAAATCATTACAGCATTCATACTCATCAATCTTAAGCATGTAAAAGCTCTTAATCTTGAATCCTAGCCCCGATCAACTAACTCGATCTCACTTCATCGGATTCGAGTTTCGAATCGTTATCTTCGTTGCGATTTTCATCGATTCTAATCGTAATCGATCGGATCAAGTCACTGGATCACAATTGGGACTCCAAGAATGTAGATCAAGTCACTACGACTCGGACCAGGATCAATCAAACCACCGGCTCAAGGAAAAAATGAAGAATTGGTCCAAAATGGACCGGCCTTGACTCGCTGGCGAAGATCCGGCCACCGGTGAAGATCCGGCCACCGATCTGGTCTCCTCTGTGCATAGCAACGTCAAAGGCCCCTAGCACTGCAAATAACCAGCAACTTGAAGGCTTGGGAGCTCCGGCGATCGTTAGTTCGAGCCTAGAACGAGACTGGTCCAAGAGGCGAATCAAAACTTAGAGAGAGAGAAAGTGATCTGTTTGGGGAGGATTTTGGAGTGAGAAAGGAGGGAAAAAGGCCTGAAGAGAGAGGAAATTTCGTGCAAATGAAGCCCCTCCTTTTGAAAATAGAAGAGATTTCACTTATATACTCTCACATTAAGCGATTTTGGCCGTTGGTTCAACTCGACGGTCGAAATCTCGATCCAACGGTCAAAAATCCATTTTGAAGGCTCCATCATGATCTTGAGGTGTTGGGTAATCGATCTAGTGGGTTTGATTTGCAAAAAACCAAGCCAAAATCAGGAATTACATCAAAATGTCTAATTATGGGTTAATTTGCAATTTGACGAAATTCAAAGACCAATTTGTAAAATTTTGGGAAATTGAAGGTGTAGAAGTGAAATTGGGATTGAGAGGGTTTCAGAATCGGTGGCCGGAGGCCAAGAACCGGCCTGCAAGGGCCTAAACCGGCCAGTCCCGCCGACGGCCGGTTAGACCGGCTGGACCAGTTTGGTCCGATTCGGCCGGATTTTGACCACTTCTTGATCAGTTTGTTCTGGTTCCTGCTGTTTTGTCCACTTGGAACCCTTGTGGGTCAAAAATTTATACAATTTGACCCCTAAATGACCAAATTGAAAAGGAATTTTATCATTTTTATGAAGAAATTGACCAATTAAGATACAATTAAGCTAATCAAACCTTATGAACGTGATCTAGGGGTCTTTTATTGACCTAATTGAATGATTACCGTGGAAAAAAATGGGTCGAAACCATGGGTGCTTTGAATTGGGCTTAAAGGGCTAAAATTGTAAAATTTGCAATTCAATGAGAAAAATTACAAATTAACTAAAATTAAACTTAATTAGTGCCACAATTACCCTATCTATTGAGCTACCCATATGTAAGATCACTTATCATATTCAAATTGACCTTGAGTTGAAGTGCTCGAGCTTAGGTCAAAAATGGATCTAAGCCTAATATTAAAATCGGACCTAGATTCATGAAATTAAACCATAGCCATGAATGAGTCAATTCGAATTTTGTCAATTGAAGCTTAATTGCTTGATTTTCTAATGCTTTGGAGGATGAAATTCTTCAAATTGATGAGTTATTGTTTGAATTCCACAAAATTGATCTCGAATTTGGACTTTTCTTAAGAAATGAGTGAGAAACAATCATTCATTTGCAAATTATGAATGATCGATTTTGGTCCCTTAATTAGGGCTCAAAATTGCAATTCGTATTTTGACTCGATAAATCACAAAATTGAATGCTCGAACACATTTCAGATGGTCCCTAAACCAAATATCAAAGAAAGAACTACACATAATTATGACTAGAATAAAAGTAATTTTATTTTTGGTCGATTTAGAACCGAAAACTGAAAAATTCATAAATCAAGGTTCTTAATCGAATTTTGTGAAATTTTTTACACAAAAGTCAAATTGGCATTAAAAGAAATGTATTTGTACATTATTTATTTATTTATTTATTTTTGGTCAAAGGTTTGAGCATAAGTTAACCATTTAGTTGATTTTTTCTAAAAGGTTGATTTTTTGGTCAAATCTTTGAATTTTCAAGAAATTGATTTGGAAAAAGTGAAATTAAAACTAAATATAATTTTTTTGGGTAAAGATTTAATTTTTGACCCGGAAGTCAACCATTTGACTTTTCAAGTTCTTCTTGAAAATGAGCTAAAAATTGCTTAAAAACGACAATAAAAAAGAAAAAAAATTGAAAAGCGACACTTTTTGGTCGAAAGATAGGGTTTCGTCACGATCAAAAACCTAAATCTCGATTTTTTACCTTTTAATAATGCGTTGACTAAAAATCAGGTATCAAAATCAACGAGGCTCGGCCGACGAGGCACAGCCTCACCGAGGGTTGGCAATGCTTCGGTGGGTCGCCGGCCCTCGTCTGGCCGGTCGCCAGTCATCCCAAGACCGGCGACCAGCCACCTTGAAGAAGAAGACAAAGGGGAGAAAGAAAGGAAAAAAAAAAAAAAAATTATTTAAAAAAATGATTTGAAGTAGGAATTGAAATTTTGCTATATACAAAATACATATTTAATTTTTTTCTTTAATTTATTATTTAGTATTTATATGTATAGTTTATTATTTACTATTTGATAATAATTTGATTAGTTAATATTTTTATTACTTAGTATAAATATAATTAATCAATAGAATTTCTATGATTTGATAAAATTTTAGAATGGAATAGAATTTTAAATTCAAATTCTTTTGAAATTGAAAATATAATAAAATATAATATGATTTCTTCACTCATAAGAAGATAATTATATTGGTGAGTGGTCCATGATAATTCAGTATCAAATTTACACTCATCTAAAAATGTAATTGAAAAATAATTGGAATATAAATTTTATGTAGTTACCAAACGCATTTATGTTCTTTTTCTATTCCAGAATCAGAAATTTTGTACAGTTACCAAACACGTTCTTTTGCTCAGAATTATTCATGGGACAGAATAAAAAAGAATAATTTCTGATTAGAAATTGTTCCCAGAAACCATATGGTTACCAAATGCGCCCTAGAAGTGCTAAAAATTATGTACGACACGTATTTTAGTGCTAAAAGTTTTGTTTCAAGTAATTTAAATGCCACTTTTCTATAAAAAAAAATGATCACTTAAGTGCCAACTTCAATCTGGGTTGCAAAAATCTGATGAGACCATATTTTATTAATTTCTCAATCCTAGGTGGCTCGTCGGCATGCCTAGTCAACATATAACCCCAAATGATGTCATCTTAAAATTGTAAATAGTGATTGTTTGAGTGTAAAATTTTATTTAAAGTGATCACTATAGTGTCAATTGTTGTTAAAAAGTGATCACTTCAGTGCTAAGCATGCCATGTGAAAATGCCTCGCGAATTGGATTTTTCAAATAATATGCCAAGTCATATAAAAATTTTAATTATAAAAGTCACATATTATTTTTGCCCGGAATTCCGTTGACACTTAAGTAATCCGATAAAAACTTGTGGCACTAAATTGAGCATCATACACAATTTTTGATACTTATAGTATTCTTTTTATGTAATTTCTTACTAGATGAAATAGTGTGCTATGTGGGATGCGCCATATCATCAAATGAGTATGAAATCAGTATACGAATAAAGTTTACCAAAAAAAGAGAAAAGAGATAAATGAGGGAGATCAATTATAGGGAGCTTAGTTTTCTATTACACCATCATTTCTTCTCAAATAAAGTTACATGAGTACGCGGTAATCTGCAATTAATAAATTCCGATTTAAGAGTTTCGTGCTTGCAGAGCCAGTCATGGGAATCAATACAATGTTATTGTATATGACTAGGAGGATGAAATTATTAACCAAAGTTCAGAAAAGATCTAGGTATCTTGTTTGATAGAACGACGTATTACAAGCACAATACTTTTATTTAGAAGATCACCAAAAGAGAGTTCAAGTTTGAGCTCATTAATAAATCCCAATTAGGACGGTTCACCATACGCCACATCCTTAACGTGGGATCTCGTGTCAAACACCCTCAAATCTATATCTAGCACAAAATTTACAAGCCATTCTCTGTGAAGGCAAGCTTGAATCAAGTTAGAACTTGTTGATTCTTACCTCAATTGATGGAGTAACTCTTTTTTATAACGCTTTATTCTTCACTTTCCTCATACCAAATGCATCTAACTTGCTCCATAAACATGACAAAATTTAGCGACATAACCATGGAAACCCCAATATCTTCTTCTCAGTTTGTCCATCCTTCCTCCATCCCCGTCTTTCTATTATTGTTATTATTATTATTTTGTCCTTTTTCTTCTCTCTCTCTTCCTTGTCTTGCTTATCTCCACTATAATGGACTAATACATTTTCGTGCATGGCTGGTCGGCCGCTTTCTAGGAATCAAAGAAACCATTAAAATTGTTATTTCATTACGTAATTTATGGATTGACTTTTATTTATTAGGCATTTACATAATTTGAGGTACTTTCCAAATGTTCATTGAATATTATATCTATGTGGTGCAACCATGAAATCAATTTTCTTATCCCAAATCACGTATATATTCCTTATTATCACAACATTGTAATATCTCGTATGGATGTCGACATGTCACTAGGTGTCAAAATTTCAGTCTACAAACACTATTAGTGAGTTAACCTCAATATTGAGCAAGCAAATTATCGACTGAACAAGTAATTGTCCACCTCTTCTTGGAATTATAGATACTAGTAAATCACATAGATGATACCAATTCCACCAATATACCCGGGCGATCGCACTTGAAGAATATTAAAGGTGGCTCCCATCGGTCCAAGAGGTGGTCCCCATTATGTAGCACTTTGCCCTTATAAGGTTTAAGAGATGGCTCTTATAAAGTAACACTTTGTCTCACATGACACTTAATTTTAGGGATTAGTAAAAAAGATCGAAAGCCCAAATCGGGCAAATCGGACAGCCCAAATTTGCAGGTCTGTCTAGGCTCGGGCCAAGATTTCGAGCTCCCTCTTATTTATACTAAAAGTAATTTGGTAATGCCATAAATAAGTAAAATATATATATATATATATATATATGTGATATTTTGAGGCAAAATTTCTAATAACCAAAAAAAATTCGGGCAACCAATCTAGACCTCTTTTTCGGCCTCTACCGAGCCTGAAGATTCCGTGGACTTGTCAATGCTCACGTAATTGACGGGGTACTAAATGACCTGTCTCTCCTTTTTTTGTTTTTGGAATGTTCAGTCTTTGTCTCCATGGACTTCCCAATCCTCACGTAATTGATAGGGAATATGAGGCACCAATTTGTTCAGCCTTCGTCTCCATGGACTTCGTGGAATATGAGTCCGCGTCCATCGCGTCGTTTCCAACAATGAGTCCTGCTCCCGTGTTCTTTCCGACACGGTGCGCAACTCACTCCTGAACTTCTTCCATGTGGTTTTGGTTCTAGGCAACATATCCTCAGCAATGTCTTTCATTTCCCCTAGTTCCATTTGACTGTCCGGGAATTGAAAACCAATCCTTGTAGTTCAGTTCTTGATTCCTTGGTGAGACCAGTCCAGACCAAAAATCGAGATATAATGGACTAACACATTTTCTTGCTCTTGGTCCACCGCTTTGTAGAAATCAAAGAAACCATATAAAATTGTTATTCATTATTCAATTTATGAATTCACTTTTATTTCTTGGGCATTTACATAATTTATGTAAATATGAGGTACTTTTCAAATGTTGGCTAAACATAATATCTATATGGTGCAATCGTGAAATCAATCCATCTTATCGCAAATCACATTTATTTCCTTATTATCATAACCTCGTAATGTCTTGTATTGACACTTAAATTTTGGCTAAATATTTAGAATTAAATTGCATACAAAATCATATACCAATTCGGCCCTACAAAAAAGGAATTTCACATGATATAAGCATTACTATTATTTGCATTAACTATGTTTTATTTTTATTTTATTTTCCCTTATATTACTGCATTTCGGATAAATATTAATTTTATAATTATTATAATTATTATTATTTCTAATTAAAAAAAATGAAAAGGCTTGGGGCTGGGCCTGACCCCAGCTCCTTTTCTTTTTTCCTCCGCCCAGGCCCGGCCCCTCCGCCTCCCTCCTTCTCCTCCTTCTTGACCGTGCCTCACGCTCGAAGGACGCCTACAAAAATTCAAAATTCAAAAAAGTTTATTAAAAAGCACCATGTCAACGCCGGCCGGTCATGTCAACAATTTCTAACAAAAATTAGTCGGATTGACTTAATTGACAAGAGTGAATAAGTTTAGGATTGAATTAGTAAAATTGAAAGATTTATGCCTGAATTGACAGAAGTGTAATAGATTTAGGATTTTTTGAATAATTTTCCCTTGAACAAATTCGCACCTCATATTCCCTACGCATTACGTGGTGCGTCGTATTCCCTACCCATTGCGTGAGGACTGGGAAGTCAACGGAGACGAAGACTGAATATTCCATCAAGTGCGCCATTTAAGTCTTGAGTCTTCGTCTGCATTGACTCCGTGGAATATGAGGCTCCAATTTGTCCTTCATATGGACCTTTCGGTTTTGTAAGATATTTATCTTAACACACTAAATCATATGGCAGAAAATAAATGGACGATGAGCCATATGCAATAATTAATAACCAGACGCCACATCGTTTATTATACAATATTTATAAATTAGTCTTAGTGTATTTGAAATATTAATATCAATATTCATTTATGACATGAATTAAACTCATGACCTTATTTGAAATATTAATATCAATAAGGGTGGCTGACCTATGTATCACTAGATCAACCACCTTGACGGTAAAGATGAGACACTACGAGCTATAATTAGTATTGTTTCTAGGACTCCAAGGTGCGTAGTGTACGCTCTTCGAAACCTTGAGTACGCACATATATCCTCAAGACAGAGGGCGCAAAATAGAGGACTAGAGAAAGTCCAGATGAGTTTCCAGAACTCCCCATAGTGGAGTTAGTCAATAATTGAATTGTGCACAGGACAGAGTTGTTAAAGGCACCTAGAACTGAAAGCGGGTCACTGGAGAAGATGGGGAAACTAATGTTTCTCATGCTCAACTCTGCCCTCTTGTGGTGGTGGAGCTCAATCACAATCTTTGGAGCATACTCACAAAACCAAACGGATCGGCTCGCGTTAGCCTCCTTCAAAAACGCAATACACAAAGATTCATTTGGAGTCTTCAGCTCTTGGAATGATTCTACTCATCATTGTGAGTGGCAAGGTGTTTTGTGCAGCAAAAGACATCCTGGGAGGGTCACATCCCTGGTCCTGATATCACAAGGCTTGGAAGGCTTCCTATCTCCTCACATAGGTAACCTCTCTTTCTTAAGGGTCATGATTTTACAAAACAACAGCATCCATGGCGAAATCCCACCACAGATTGGCAACTTGTTTCGGCTTCGTAATCTTGTTCTTAGTAACAACTCATTTGGTGGGCCAACACCCTCCAATCTTTCTCGCTGCTCGAACCTTGAGATCCTAAATCTCATAGATAACCAACTTGTTGGGGGAATTCATGCCAGTCTTGGTTCTTTACTAAGACTTCAATTATTGGGCTTGAGTGAGAATAGTCTTGTAGGTCCTATCCCTCCTTCGATTGGAAACCTCTCATTGCTACAACAGCTCTCCCTGTCAGGAAATACGTTGAGCGGAGAAATACCTGAGGAATTATCCAAACTCAAGAGGTTAGAATTGTTCCAAATATCAATGAATGAACTAACCGGCGAGATTCCACTGGGGATTTTTAACATCTCTAGCCTTACCGATTTCTATGTTGCTGAGAACCATTTGCGCGGAAGCTTTCCCTCCGACATAGGCACCACTCTTCCTTCTCTCTGTTACCTCGCCGCCTCCTATAACTTGTTCACTGGGACAATTTCTTCATCATTAAAAAATGCCAGCAGCCTTCAGGGAGTTTTCCTTTCCGACAATATTTTCAGTGGGCCAATACCGAAAAATCTGGGAAGGCTGAAGAGCCTCTACATGATTGTGTTAAGTTTTAACCAGTTGCAGGATGACTTGAGTTTTATTTCTTCTTTAGTTAATTGTTCCAACTTAGAAATTCTCTCGGTGGACGTGAACTTGATTCACGGACCGTTGCCAAGATCCATCTCCAATCTCTCGACCAGCATTAAGCGAATTTATATGTCAAACAATAGGATTAAAGGAACTATTCCTTCAGACCTTGGAAATCTCTTCAACTTGTCTACCTTGAGTTTATTGAATAATTTGCTAACCGATCGCATTCCCGATTCCATTGGAGCACTTTACCGCTTGCAGGAACTTTTTTTGGGGGAAAACATGTTTACTGGAGAGATACCATCTTCAATTGGTAACCTGACGTTGTTAAGCAGGCTTGACCTTGAATCTAACAATTTCCAAGGTTACATACCGCAAAGTCGTGGCAACTGTAAGCAACTTATCGAGCTCTATCTTTCAAACAACAATCTAAGTGGCTCTCTTCCAATCGAAATCATGGGTCTTTCTTCCTTGTCGATCATCTTCAGTTTAGCGAATAATAAACTAACTGGATCTCTTCCACAACAAGTTGGGTCTTTAAAGAATCTCGCTGAATTAGATCTGTCTTACAATAGATTGACTGGCTTGATTCCGGCCTCCATCAGCGGGTGCTTGAGATTGGAAAGGTTTTACTTAGAAGCTAATTCTTTTCATGGTCAAATCCCCCAAGCTTTACGTCCATTACGTGGTCTAGAAGAGCTGGATCTTTCCAATAATAATTTTTCTGGGCCAATCCCAAGCTTTCTCACAGAGCTCTCACTGCTTAAGTACTTGAATATGTCCTTCAATGAACTAGAAGGGCAGGTTCCAGAGGGTGGAGTTTTTCTTAATGCAAGTGCTGTATCAGTTTCTGGAAATAGGGAACTCTGTGGAGGTGCTCCAAGTCGGAATCTTCCACTTTGCAAATCAACAAGCTCTAGCAAGTCTTCTCCAACCAAGACCATAGTGATATCTGTGGTAGTTGGCAGTTTGTTGTGTTTAGCTTTGTTGTTCTTGTGTATCTTCTATCACAAAAAGAAGCAGATGCCAACCAATGCCTCTACTTCATTATCCTTCGAGAACCAATTCTTGAGAATTTCTTATGAAGAAATCCTAAGAGCTACTGATAGATTCTCCGAGACCAATTTGATTGGTAAAGGGAGATATGGCATGGTTTATAAGGGGATTCTTGATGGCTATGCCACAGTGGCGATGAAGGTACTTAATTTAATGCAAAGAGGTGCTTCAAGGAGCTTTGTCTCTGAATGTCGAACTCTAAGAACCATTAGACACCGAAACCTTGTGAAGATACTAAGTGTCTGTTCGGGCATTGATTTTCATGGCAATGACTTCAAAGCTCTTATATACGAGTTCATGGCTAATGAGAGCTTGGAAGAGTGGCTGCATCCTAGGACTCTAGGACAAGATGATCAGCATGGTGAATCGAGAAATCTGAGACTAGTGCAAAGGTTAAACATCGCCATTGACATAGCCACTGCAATCGAATATCTCCACAAAGGTTGTTGTCCAGCAATCATCCATGGAGATCTAAAGCCGAGTAATGTGCTTTTGGACAACGACATGGTGGCTCGAGTAGGAGATTTCGGGCTTGCTAAGATCATTTCAACGGTGTTTGCCGAAGCCACAGGAGTTCAAGACTAGGGCAGTTCAACTTCAACCGCAGTCAAAGGATCTATTGGCTATGTGCCTCCAGGTATGAATCCGTCACAACACAATTTCCTCTTTCCCCTGTTCTTCATTAGAAAAAAAAAAATACGCATATTTATGTACTAAAAAATCAATAGTAGCATTTCCTAATCGTGTTTGAAATTAAGATGAGAATAAACCAATGTAAATTGATCAATGAGTGGAAATATTTTTTTTTCTCAAAACTTGTGATTTTGTGTCAATAAACGGATTAAGCATATTGTGTCATATATTCGTATGTTTTTTCTATAATTCATAATTACAGTATGAGAGTTTGATGAGAACTTGTGATTCTCTTTTGATATGCCATGACTTATGGTCTTGACAGTAAGTAATTGACCCCTTACCGTAGACCCTTTCCTATTGACTTGAACTATAATTTTATATTTGTAAAATATATTTAGATGACATGGCATTTAAAGAAACCGCTGGAGGTCTCGATAATATCACACAACATACATTCATTGACAACACGATGGGCTCTATCCAACTTGCACTCCCCCTAAAATTCTTGTCTGGAGTACATTAAGACGAATTTACGGATTTTACAAGTACAAATCCATCACCATCGGCGCACTCCAAGTCTCTTCTTTTTCCCCTGTTGTGCTCTTTTTTTCGCCTGTTCTTCTAGGCATTTTCTTCTCTTCTGTCTTGCAAAAAAGAAATAGTGTGGTATAGGAATCAAACTGAATCAAGATCATGAAAATGATAAGCCTCATGTGGATTCCATGGGTGTCCAGTCAAAACTGACACTTCAAATTTAGTTAATACATGTACTAAGTGCACTAAATAGTTTCTGCCGAGGCCTTCATCACATATATTTTCTTCTTTTTCTGTTTTCCTTATTACCCTACTAGAGGAAAAAGTCACTCTTGATGTTTAGGCAATTTGTTTAGCAAACATGTGACAACTTTGGGTGCACTTAGTAGTTTTGGTGCACTTTATAAATCCTAAAATCTCATTTCTCTCCAATTGATGCAACTTTTGTGACAATTTTTAACACTTAAGCATACGACAAGCCATAAACATTAGCCATAGCCAATAAACTATATGAAAATCCAACAAAGAGATATGAAAAAGAAAAAAAAAAAACCAGTAGGGGGTTTTAGGACCCTCTACCTTGCTTTGGCAGAGGATCCTTTGGCCTTTGCCATGCATGGTGAGCCCGACCATGGAGTAAGTGAAGGCTTGTGAGCCATCGCTCTAAGTTGGGCACGATAGGCGAAGCCCTCGCATAGGTCATTGGCAAGTTCTTGCGAATGGACATCAAGCAAGATCCCATGTTACTTCGAAACTTTTTATAAACAATTAACTTCAAGAAAAAGTGTATGTTCATTCCTATTTAATGTCTTGATGAATTTTTCAGAATATGGCATGGGACACAAGGTTTCCACACTTGGGGATGCATACAGTTATGGCATTCTATTATTGGAGATGTTCACCGGAAAGAGACCCACTGAAGAGGCCTTTGGGCACCATCTTAACCTCCACAACTTCGTCCAAAGGGCTCTCCCAGATCGAGCAATGGACATCTTAGACTTAAGGCTCTGGAGTGAAGCTAGTGATCCACAACAAGAGATCAAGATAAGAGATTGCACTATCTCCATGTTCAAAGTTGGAGTCGCATGTTCGATGGAATCACCATCGGATCGGATGGACATGATCGAGGTGCTCAGGAAATTGCACTCGATCAAGGCGACTTATGAAACCAAAGAGAGGAGGATAATTATGTAGTTAAGTCAATTTTCTCATTTCATCTTGGAACTCTCTCATCAGTAGATAAAATCATCGAGCAAGGGCAATGCTAGCAAATTGACATGAATATCTCCCTAACTAGTCTGCCTACTTGTAGCTACTATGTCTATTTTTAATGATGACACCAATGTCTATATTTAAAAATCGCAGAAAATGGATGTATGGAGTTATAGTCTATCTATTTTCACCAAGTAGCCACGTAAAATTTGATGAATTTGCTTATTTGCAAGGTTCTCTTCATTTCTTATGCAATGTGTGCCGTAGGATCGTTGCATTGCTTAATTACCACGGCTAGGCCATTGCCCTTGCCCCCTCTCTCTCAATCTTCTTTGCGCTCATGCGCTTGTGCACTAGAACGTGACCTCACTGTGAGATCACCAGCTGTCACGCCCCAAACCTCGAGCGCGCGCACATCCCTCGGTGGTCGATAGAAAACGATGTCCCAAGACTCATCGCCAACCCTTTATTTTTATTGCACATGCGGAAGCGAATTACTAATCCCCCGACCACAACAAACATGAGATAGAAAAGCATGACAACAATTCATTACTAACCACACTTTCATAAATAAACCAGTTTATAAATAGAGTCATCTCTAAGGTCCAAGTACAGGAGATCTATCTCCAAAAAGAACTATTGAGCCATCCATACTCTTGACCCTTCCGCCTCAAGCTCCGGGTTCTTCACACTATGCACCTGAAAATAGTTATACAATAACCAGTGAGATTAAAATCTCAGCGAGTCCTCCCCTAAGCCCCCGGTTAGGACACTAACTCAACTCAGGGTATCTCCTCAGAACCACCCCACAAACAACCAACGACCCACAACTAACAACCAACACTCAATAGTCAGTTCGCATGCAACCTTACCTGGTATGCCATACCCTGCACATTGAATCTCAGCATAATACACACAATGTACATGGCCATTAGATGATGTAGTTCATCAAACACATGCGAGTCGCGTCACAAGCGATCTCACCTGGCCATTGCCACACCCTGCACGTTATCGATTCATGCGTGTGCACAACTCATGCATGACTCGAACCAAAGATGCCATGATTCTCATGCGTTCTTGTACATTAGTGCGCCACTCATCGCGCATCAATCCATCACACGCGTCTCGATTATAAGGTAAAACCGTTATGACACGTCCCATACCATGCCCTACAATTTTTACCACATAATAAGACGCAACAATCTCAATCAATCATGCGTTCCAATTGTTAATTTCTCCCCTCAAGGGTACGGCCTACTCCCAAGTTCGGCGGTCTACTGGCGTAGCCAGGCATCGTCTCACCCCATTGAGCACGGCGACGTCTCTCAAAGACGGCTTTCCCGAATGAGCGTAGGTCCAGAATCTACTGCCACCCGAGACCCAATGAGTGGGTAACCCATATTAGGTAACGCCCGGCGTAAACGCTCGAGACGAGTTCTCATAACTAACACACGACCATTCAATCTCAGCCTAGGGGACCGTGCATTGCACTCAAATGCCTCAATTAAAATAGTGATCTTGGCCTATTTTCTTCGTATTAAAAACATCCCGGACAAATAGTCATGTGTGGGTACACAGTCAATTCGAACCAGAAAAATTGATACATTTCCTTTTTCAAACCCCACTATTTGGTATAGTACTTAAAAACCCTTTTTCAGTGTCAAAATCCGACACCTGAGATTTTCTGAATAAATACCAAAAATTCCAATCACTACACAATTGCACAAATCATCACTCAATTCATGCGGAAATTTATTCATCCATTCACTTCATAAAATCAACACACATGAAATTAGACCACTTTTTGCATTCTGGATGAACAGTGCGCGTGAATAGTAACTTGTGAATAGTGTCGCGTGAACAGTAACTTGTGAATAGTGTCGTGTGAAGAATAAATTCCCATAATTAAATAAGTAATAAATTAAATTTATAAATTAAACAAAACATTAATTAAAGCAAACAATCAATCAATTAAGGCTAAACATACTTAATTAAGCACATTTGCCACATTAAGCAAATAAAGCAAGATTAAATTAAACTAATCTAATCCATTCATCTCATCACCTATCTTAGGACTAATACAACTTAATTAAATCTCCTAAACTAGAATTAACACTAACTAAACCAACCCTAAGCAAGTTTAGGCACTAATCGAAGGATTAGGAGCTAAACTCACCCTTTAAGAGGGCTAAAGACACGAACGCGGTGGCGACGACGAATGCTATGCCCAGGGACCTCTACTAGGATGATCCAAGGCGGTCCCAAACTCAAAATAGCAACAATAGCTCGGACTCCCATTGAAACTCTCAAAAACTGGACTGTCAAAGGAGAAACGGAGTTGGGCGGCTTATCGGAGCTCCGGCGAGGGGTTGACCGGCGACCGGCGGCACCTGGGGGTCGAGAGGGACCTGCTCGTGGCTAGGGCTGGGTGGAGCTTGAGTCAAAATGGGGGAGAAATGGCTAGAATAGGTAAAACAGGCAGACTAGGCGGACCAGGCGGAGTCCAGGCGGTCCAGCGAGCGGCAGCTTCTCGCCGGCCGGTGAGTCAGTCGGCAGCTTCGTTCAGCGAATGGCCAACTCCAGGCGGACGGTTTGGATGTCCTGAGCATAGTGGTGGGTGGCACTGGAGCTGATTCGCACGGGAAGCCAACAATCAACTCAGCTTTTCACAAGAAGGTCTGCTGGGGAGAGAGATCCGGTCGAAATGGGGTGGAAGGAGGGGAGAGAGAGAGTGATGTGAGGACTGTTGCACTCTTCTCCAAGGCCTTTCAATGCTTGCCCTAAGTCCCCTTGCAAGATGACCTCACCTTCTCTCTCTTCTCTGGCCTTATCCACATGCTTTTGGGGGTAAAATGGTCATTTCCACCTTGCACAAATTACCAATCTGTCCTTGAGTTGAAAATGATGGGTGGGCCTAAGAATTGGGCTTGGAAATGAATAGGAATGGGCCTGGGAATTGATTGGGCTTGATTGGGCTCAAATGGCTTAAGGTTTGCTAATGGGCTTGAAAGAATAAATGGTGGGTTAGGCCCAATGGGCTCATTTGCTTGCCTTGGGTCTCCATGGTGGCTATCCCACCTTGGGCCTAAGGCTCACATTGGCTTGGCCTGACCCACGTCCTCACAGGCTCGCTTCCTCGGTCCGAAAATCCCTTTTCCAAATACTCGGCTTAACTGGCGCTATCGACCGTCGAAGTAGTTTCATCCAAAGTCCGTCCCGGACGTTCCTGATAATTCGAAGTCCAATCTTTAGTTCTCATACCATGTTAATTTTACCCAATGCCATTTTGGGTACAACTCAGACTGACAGGCGGCTTTGAGGATTCACGCGTAATCGACTCGTGTCTAACCACGTTCAAGACATCTCGACACATGGACGTCCTTGACTACATGAAATTGCGGAGAATAGATTCTTATTTCAAAGTACACGATTACTAAGGATTGACTTAGGGTCGTTTGCGGGTTTGATAACAGTAAACGGAATCACCCATCGTTCCATTATGCTCTGTCCGCGAATCGACTTCTTGTCATCCTTGAAATCGATCTGCCTATCTACAGGATCGTCCTTATGCAAGTCTCGCGGTCAAGTCGTTTTCTAAGGTCAAGTTCTTTGGTCGCATGACTTCTGTCCTCATTAGCCTTTCTACTCAAGGTCAATATCTCAGCAGTGATCAATTCCGAGTGAGATCAACCAACAATGCATTGACAAAATTCACATTCATTCCTCCCTCAGAGGGCTTGAATTTCAGGATGTCACAACTCTTCCCCTCTTATAAAAATTTCGTCCTCGAAATTTAAACCTTTACAAATCCTTAAACAAAAAGGTGGGGGTACAGTCGTCTCATCGAATCTCCACTTTTCTAGGTTGCTCCTTCTGTACTATGGTGTTGCTAGACTACCTTAACCAATAGGATCGTCTTGGTGCGCATAATCTGCCCCTTACAATCCACAAACTGAACCGATCTTTCCACGTACGACACTTTGTCGTCCACGACTAATTTTTCAAAATTCAGCACGTGGGTCGGGTCAGGCTCATACGTCCTCAACATCGACACGTGAAAGACGTCATGCACTTGCGCCAACCTTGGCGACAATGTAAGACGATAAGCTAGGATCCCGATTCTTTCTAGAATCTCAAAGGGACCTACGTACCTCGAACTCAGCTTTCCCTTCTTACCGAAGTGCGAAGTACCCCTCATTAGTGACACCTTCAAAAAACATGATCACCAACTTGGAGTTCCAAAGGTCTCCGACGCTTATCTGCGTAACTTTTGTGGCGGCTCTAAGCAGTCTTTAATTTGTCTCTAATAACGGAAACTATATCCACTGACTGCTGAACTAACTCTGGCCCGGAAATCTTCCGCTCTCTGATTTCATCCCAACAAACTGGAGTTATGCACTCCCTGCCATACAACGCTTCAAATTGTCCCATCTAGGCGGTCTGCTGATAACTGCTATAGTGAGCTTCTGACAAGATCTCTTTCTTAAGCTCCACATCATTGGGTATACACAATCGTCCACAAAACTTTAGTGTTCCATCCTCGGTAGCTTGCAAATAAGCCATTCTTAATTCTATATCTTCCTGCAGAATCTTCTGGATCTCTGGATCTGCCAATTGCAACGTCTTGATTCTTAGCTATACTTCCGGTTCAATTCTGAGGATGGCCATAAGACTTGAAAGGCGGCCTACCTCAGATTTGAAACCGAATCTCCAACTCCTTTGAGTAAAATCCACTCTCGAATCACCATCTGCGCAATCGATGACTTTCGATTCAACGCATCTGTAACTTTACTAGCTTTTCCAGGGTGATACAGGAGGTCGCAATCACAATCCTTGAGAACTTCCATCCGACGACACTATCTCTTGTTAAATTCTTTCTTAATCCTCAATTGATGATAACCCATACTTAGGTCGACCTGCGAGAACATCGAAGCTCCATGTAACCGATCAAACAGATCGTCAATTCTTGGCAACCGATACTTGTTCTTGATTGTCACCCGGTTGAGTTGCCGATAGTTGATGCAAAGGCGCAACGACCCATCTTTACTTCTCACAAACCAAACTGGTGCTCCCCATGGTGATACACTAGGACGTATAAATTTTTTCTCCAACAATTCCTGCATCTACACCTTCAATTTCTTTAAAGTTCCACGCGTGAGTCGGGTTCGATTCATACTTTCTTGAATGATCTTGACGGCGTCGATTGACTTCTAGGTAATCCATTACAAGACCCATCGTGATGTGTTCCCACTTCCACTCGGGAAACTCCAAAGGTTGCAAAGTCCGCCAGAATCAGACAAAATCGTCAGCACAGGTGCGATAGTAAGCTTTCGCCTAAGCTATTGGAAACTACGCTCGCACTTATCTATCCCTATGAACTTCTCTGCCTTCTTCAAAAATCTAGTCAGAGGCATAGCTATTACTGAAAACCTTCCCACAAACCTGTCTGTAAAACCTGTCAACCCCAAGAAACTTTTGATCTCTGTTACTGTCGTCGATCTTGGCCAATTGATCACGACTTCAATCTTGGTCGGGTTCACGGAAATCTCGTCCATGTTCTTGCAAGGTCTAAAACACTGCCCTTAAACGTCTTTCATACTCCTCTAGACTTCTAGAGTATACTCGGTTGTCGTCGATAAACACTATCACGAATTCACTCTTCCTTCCTTGGAGCAAACCGAATGATTCATCAAGAAATGCATCAGAAAACTTCCGTACTATGGCGATGTTCTCCACTTTCGGTTCCTTGACTATCATACCCACTATAGTTGCCAAATAACCTCGGCAACTCATATCCAGTAACCGGTTGTCTTAAATGACGACATTAAAATAAACGAGGATCCTCCTCAATTTTAAACAAACTTGAAACTTCCACATGCTATCGGAACAAACTGGATTACTGCATAACAATGATTCATTACAACAAGATGCTCCTGGAGCAAATCTTTTCCATTTACAACCTCAAAGTTATACATAAGCAAAAATGGCCAAGTACCACTCTAATTAGTGATTCTCCTTTTTACAACTTCATTTCAACAACTAAAATTCTATAAGCTTAACCAAAATTTCAATGTGCCACTCTGATAAAATTATCCCAAAACATTCTTCCCCTGATCGGTGCATGGCTCGGTTCATTCCTGTCCCCTTCGCCATCCTAGTGGCGCTCTTTCTACGGTGCATTTTGCGGCGCGTTCCCTCTGTTATGTTCCATCGATGGCGGCGGTAGTACCTGCTATAGTCCCATTGGCCTATGCGGACAATCTTTGACTAGGTGGCCTTGTTGGCGACACCCGTAGCAAACTCTTGTCTTGGGAAAACACGAGGCCGATCCATGTCGTCTCCCACGGAAACGACATACTCCATTCTGATTCGATGCTAACTTGCCTATCCCACCCTTCCTGTCGGGGGGAATAGAATACCTTCCTCAGTCATTAGTTTCTTCCCAAGCCGATCTCCATCTATGTTTGAACTGAACCTTGAACCAGATGCAGCAGTCTGTTCACTTAGGTTCCTCTCTAACAGTTGGCAGCAGTCTGTTCACTCAGGTTCCTCTTTAACAGTTGGCCTCGACCATAAACCTCATTGTAATCATTTGGGTCGAAAGGTACCAACGGGTTCTTTAGTTCTAGCCGGAGGCCGTTCCTAAACCTCCTAACTCTGTCTTCAGGATCTTCCACCAGTCTTGGATCATACTGAGACAGCTCAGTAAATTTAGCCTCATACTGGTCCACGGTCATCATCCCTTGACGGAGGCGCTGGAATTCCTCCATCTTTTGTTCTCTAGCACTGTCAGAGAAGTACTTGTCACTAAAAGCTTCAAGGAAGGTGTCTCACACCGGAATTACACCTTTTGGGAACACTATTCCTATGGTGGCCCTCCACCAAGTGTTTGCATTTCCCTGCAGTTGATAGACTGCAAAGACCACTTTCTCATCCTCTATGCACCTTAGCAGTGCAAATGCTTTCTCTAAGTCTTGGACCAAGAGTGTTGTAGCCTCGGGGTCCCCTGCACCAGTGAACCTTGGTGGTTTCAGCCTCAGAAACTGATTGACTAACTTATGCATCGGTCTCGCCCCGATCACAATTCTAGGTCTGACTCCAGCAGGTGCGGCATCAGCGGCGGCAGTAGTGGCGGCGGCTTGATTCTGGGCCTACTGCTCCATCTGATTCCCAAGAGTCTCAAGCGCTTGTACGATCCTATCTAATCTAGGATCATAAGGTGCTGCTACACCAGTACCGGCCTGCGGCGGTACTCTCTCACTAGCGTTGGCCTAAGCCGGCGCTTCTCCTCGAGTATCGACCCTAGTCGGCGTCCTACCCCGAGCGACTAACGCAGCAGTTCTCTTCCGAGGAGTCCTCAGATCCAAATCACTCATTCTACAGGATCTCTACAGAACCTGTTTTTCAATTCCAAACAGAATTAGGTAAATTGAGTGACCCTCACAAAACAAACTACCAACCAGCTAGCCAATCATAGGCGTTTGCATAAGGAAAATGTCTTTCCCACTAACTACCCAAAAACCCTCCGCACCTTATCAATCCAAACGCTAACCTTGCTTTTATACCACTTCAGGCGGGATGTCACGCCTCGAACCTCGAGTGCGTGCACATCCCTCGGTGGTCGATAGAAAGCAATGTCCCAAGACTCATCACCGACCCTTCATTTTTATTGCACATGCGGTAGCGAATTACTAATCCCCTGACCACAAAAAAACATGGGATAGAAAAGCAGGACAACAATTCATTACAAGCCACACTTTCATAAACAAACGAGTTTATAAACAGAGGTCATCTCTAAGATCCAAGTACAGGAGATCTATCTCCAAAAAGACTTTTTCCTTATGAGTCATTCATGCTCTTGACCCTTCCACCTCACGCTCCGGGTTCTTCACACTAAGGACCTGAAAATGGTTATACAATAACCAGTGAGATTAAAATCTCAACGAGTCCTCCCCTAAGCCCCGGTTAGGACACCAACTCAACTCAGGGTATCTCCTTAGAACCACCCCACAAACAACCAACGACCCACAACTAACAACCAACACTCAATAGTCGGTTCGCATGCAACCTTACCCAGTATGCCATACAATGCACGTTGAATCTCAGCATAATACACGCAATGTACATGGCCATTAGATGATGCAGTTCATCAAACACATGCGAGTCGCGTCACAAGCGATCTCACCTGGCCATTGCCACACCCTACACGTTATCGATTCATGCGTGCATGCCATAAACAATGTGCTCAACTCATGCATGACTCGAACCAAAGATGCCATGATTCTCATGCGTTCTTGCACATTAGTGCGCCACTCATCACGTATCAATCCATCACGCGCCTCTCGATTATAAGGTAAAACCGTTATCACACGTCCCATACCATCCCACAAAATTTTTACCACATAATAAGACGCAACAATCTCAATCAATCATGCGTTCCAATTGTTAATTTCACCCCTCAAGGGTACGGCCTACTCCCAAGTTCGGCGGTCTACCGGTGTAGCCAGGCATTGTCTCACCCCATTGAGCACGGCGATGTCTCTCAAAGACGGCTTTCCCGAATCTACTGCGACCTGAGACCCAATGAGTGGGTAACAAATATAGGGTAACGTCCGGCTTAAACGCTCGAGACGGATTCTCTTAACCAACACACGACCATTCAATCTCGGTCAAGACACCGTGCATTGCACTGAAATGCCTCAATTAAAATAGTGATCCTGGCCTATTTTCTTCGTATTAAAAACATCCCGAAAAATAGTCGTGTGTGGGTAGATGGTCATGTCGAACCAGAAAAATTAATACATTTCCTTTTCAAACCCCACTATATGGTATAGTATTTAAAAACCCTTTTTCGGTATCAAAACCTGACACCCGGGATTTTCTGAATAAATACCAAAATTTCCAATCACCACACAATTGCACAAATCATTACTTAATTCATGCGGAAATTTACACATCCATTCACTTCATAAAATCAACACACATGAAATTGGACCACTTTTCACATTCTGGATGAGCAATGCACGTGAACAGACTCTATGAACAGTAAATTGTGAATAATGTCGCGTGAATAGTAAATTTCCAGAATTAAATAAGTAATAAATTAAATTCATAAATTAAACAAAACATTAATTAAAGCAAACAATCAGTCAATTAAGGCTAAACATACTTAATTAAGCACATACGCCACATTAAGCAAATAAAGCAAGATTAAGCTAAACTAATCTAATCCATTCATCTAACCACCTATCTTAGGACTAATACAACTTAATTAAATCTTTTAAACTAGAATTAACACTAACTAAACCAACCCCAAGCAAGTTTAGGCACTAATCGAAGAATTTGGAGCTAAACTCACCTTAATCGAAGAATTTGGAGCTAAACTCACCTGTTAAGCGGGCCGGAGACATGGACGCGGCAGTGACGATGAATGCTATGCCCGGGGACCTCTACCAGGACGATCCAAGGTGGTCCCAAACTCAGAATAGCAACAATAGCTCGGACTCCCACTGAAACTCCAAAAAACTAGACTGTCGAAGGAGCGGCTTATCGGAGCTCCGGCGAGGGGTTGGCCGGCGACCGGTGGCACTTGGGGGTCGAGGGGACCTGCTGGTGGCTGGGCTAGGTGGAGCTTGGGTTGAAATGGGGAGAAATGGCTGCAACAGGAGAAACAGGTGAACCGGGCGAACTCTAGGCGGTTCGGCAAGCGACGGCTTCTCGCTGGCCGGCGGCTCCATCGGGCTAACGGCCAACTCCAGACGGACGGTTTGGATGTCCTAAGCATAGTGGTGGGTGGCACGGGAGCTAATTCGCATGGGAAGCCAACAATCAACTCAGCTTTTCACAAGAAGGTCTACTGGAGCATAAGGAAGAAGAAAGGAGATACAAAGGAGAGAGAGATCCGGTTGAAATGGGGAGGAAGGAGGCGAGAGAGAGAGAGAGTGATGTGAGGGCTGTTGCACTCTTCTCCAAGGCCCTTCAATGCTTGCCCCCAAGTCCCCATGCAAGATGACCTCACATTCTCTCTCCTCTTGCCTTATCCACATGCTTTTGGGGGCAAAATGGTCATTTCAACCTTGCACAAATTACCAATCTGTCCTTGGGCTGAAAATGATGGGTGGGCCTAAGAATTGGGCTTGGAAATGAATAGGAATGGGCTTGAGAATTGATTGGGCTTGATTCGGTTAAGGTTTGCTAATGGGCTTGAAAGAATAAATGGTGGGTTAGGCCCAATGGGCTCACTTGCTTGCCTTGGGCCTCCATGGTGGCTGTCCCACCGTGGGCCTAAGGCCCACATTGGCTTGGCATGACCCACGTCCTCATAGGCTCGCTTCCTTAGTCCGAAAATCCCTTTTCTAAATACTCGGCTTAACTGGCGCTATCGACCGTTGAAGTAGCTTCATCCAAAGTCCGTCCCGGACGTTCCTGATAATTCGAAGTCCAATCTTTAGTTCTCATACCATGTCAATTTTGCCCAATGCCATTTTGGGTACAACTCAGACTGATAGGCGGCTTTGAGGATTCACGCGTAATCGACTCGTGTCTAACCACGTTCAAGACATCTCAACACATGGACGTCCTTGACTACATGAAATTGCGAAGAATAGATTCTTATTTAAAGTACACGATTACTGAGGATTGACTTAGGGTCGTTTGCGGGTTCGATAACAGTAAACGGAATCACCCGTCGTTCCATTATGCTCTGTCCGCGAATCGACTTCTAGTCATCCTTGAAATCGGTCTGCCTATCTACAGGATCGTCCTCATGCAAGTCTCGCGGTCAAGTCGTTTTCTAAGGTCAATTTCTTTGGTCGCATGACTTCTATCCTCATTAACCTTTCTACTCAAGGTCAATATCTCAGAAGTGATCAATTCCGAGTGAGATCAACCAACAATGCATTGACGAAATTCACATTCATTCCTCCCTTAGAGGGCTCGAATTTCAGGATGTCACACCACCTCAAAGCCAACTCTTAATGTCGCGCTTAACTGTGAGCCCACAGTTAATTGGAGACCAAGCTTGATCAAATAGTTACATGACCAATTCTATCCAATCCAAACATCACGAAGAGGGAGGCAACCTCATCACGAGATCATGAGCTCAAGCCCAACTCTCGATGTCACGGTTGAGCAAGAGCTCACTATCAATTCGAAGCCATGCTTGATTGAATTTGGATGATGTTGCCAACGAAATTCTATTGCGGTCATGTTGCCGACACCGGTAGCCACAAAGATAGAGTTAACAATCACATAAATGGGACAAGATCAAAAAGGAAACTTGGACGCATATTTTGTTGCACTTCTCAATGTGTTGATCGCATTATCTAGTAATATTTATCAAGTCTTCTCACTTAACCAACCCTCTCTTTCTTCATCATTAGCCAATATCTTTGACCATTATGGCCACCTATCATCACTGTCACGCCCCGAACCTCGAGCGCGTGCACATCCCTCGGCGGTCGATCAAATTGCGACGTTCCCAGGACGCATCGCCGACCCTTTCTTTTTATGCACATGCGGAAGCGAACTCATAAACCCCAAACAACAATCAAACATGGGGATAGTAAAAGCAGGATAACCAATTTTCACAAAACACACTTTATAAACATATCAGGTTCAACATACAGGTCTATACACACCAGTTTGTCTCCAAAAGAAACTACTAAGCCACCTACGCTCCGAACCCTTCAGCCTCAAGCTCCGGGGTCTCCACATTAGGGACCTAAAAATGTTTAATCACAACGGGGTGAGAATAAATCTCAGCGATTCTACACCCTAAATCCCGATTAGGATGAGAATTCACCTAGAGGCAACCTAAACATGCACCATATAGGACTTACCTCACCTCAACACCTCCCTGCACATTAATACATCTCATATATCATATGCAAACAACAAACACATTCAATAACTGAAACACCTCATATCATTCATCAAATATTCACAAGGGTCTCGATTATAAAGTAAAACCGTTATGACATGTCCCATTCCATGCCATACAATTTTATCCTCATAATAAGGCACGGCTATCTCATATCAATGGTTCATTTCACGCTCAATGTCTAAACTCAAGGCCCTAGAGGTGGCTCCTACGAAATTACTTTATCGTGTAGCACTTTGCCCTTAACCACATATAGCAATAGTACAAGGCCCTAGAGGTGGCTCCCACGAAGTTACGTTATCGTGTAGCACTTAGCCCTTTACTTCGCATGACAGTAGTGCAATGCCCTATAGATGGCTCTCATGTGACTCAAGTCGCCATGTAGCACTTAGTCCTTGACTACAAGGCCCTAGAGGTGACTCACACGAAATTTCGTTATCGTGTAGCACTTAGTCCTTTACCCGTTCACAACACATTTGATTTCCTCAACACAACACATCATCTTTCAATAGTCATCACAATAAAATAATTGTGCGTGGTCACACATTTACATTGATCCATAAAAAGTGATATTCTCCCATTTCAAAATTCCATGATTTTGACATAGTACCTAAAATATTTTTGGCGTCAAAACCTGACACCCGGTATTTTTCTAATTAAATACCATAAAAACATATTTTTGCAATAATAATTAAAAATCATCACCAAGCACTCAAATGCATAATTTAGCAATCAATTTCACATATAAAAGCATCCATGACGATCAGCGTAAAATTCTGATAAATGGCTATCCCGTCATAATTTACGCTAATAAAAATTAATTAAATAAATCTTGGAAAATAAATTATTTTAATTTAAATAAACTAACCATGGTTAATTAAACTAACCACGGTTAACTAACCATGGTTAACCCTAGTTAACTAAATAACCTAGGGTAGTTAATACTAATTAAACTAACCCCTAACTAAACTAGTCTAACCACCTAGTTCATCTAACTAAACTAACTAACTAACTAGTTACACTAACTAAATTGCACTAATCCTAATTAAGACTAAACTAATCCTACTAAGTGCAATTAATGTCCTAATCCAAGATTAGGGCGTTAACTCATCAGATTAGCAAGATAATGGGTTCACGGCGACAGGGGCACGACGGCGGTGAGATCCCGTGTCTACGACGACTCCAACGGAGGCCCGGAAGAGGCTGAAAACAGCCTTGCAAGTCTCAGCCCAAGCTGAGATGCGGCTCTGCTGGAGGGGGCTAGTCGCAGGGCTAAGGCGCGGCTAGGCTCGGATGACGGCTCGGGGATGAGTGGCTAGATGAGCAGGGCCGGCTGGTTGGGCGCAAGGATGGGCTGGACATGGCGAACTGGGCGACGGACGGACAGGAGGCAGCTAACTTCGGCAGTGGCTGGACGACGTGGATGGACAGGGACGGGCAAACATTGAGGCTAGCATAGCTGGCGACTGGGCTCAGTTGCTGCTAGCTCGCGTGGGCTGAGAATATGGTGGGCTGACGTGCGGCAAAGATGGAGGTTCTGTGTTGCAACAAGGAAAATGGAAGAGAAGAAGCAGTGGCAAAGGGTTTTGGTCAGGGCTGAGCACGCATGGGAGGAAGAAGAAGAAAGAAGAAGGGAGAGAGAGGGGGGACAAGGGGCCAAGAAAGTCTTGCATGCAGTCAATGAGAAACAAGAGGAAATATCTAGCACTTGAGTGCCCCAAGCCACAAAGTCTTCTACCCTCCAAGTCCAAGCACCAACCAATGGCTAATTTTCCCTAATTTCCTTCACAAACAAAGCCAATATGGCAGCCAATTAATCCTTCAGCAGCCATATGAATTTCCCTCCAATTCCTCACAAATTAATTCAATTTGGTAGCCAAAAATGCCAAGGAGGTTGCCCATACGAATTTCCTTGCATTTCTTTCACCAATTCATCCATTTTTGAAGGCCAAAAAGTCCCTTAATTCTGCCCATCCGAATTTCCTCCATGTAAATTTGCCGAATTGATTTTTCCGCCAAAATTCCGGGCTCGCTGGAAGTTTCCCGAAAAATGAGATGAGGTCCTAAAAATAAATCGTGACGCGCTTGAACGTTCAATTCCCGAAACCGAGTTCAATTTTGTGGTTAAAATCGACCAGACACGATTTTAGCGCGACCTAACCTACCGGGTAGCTTTTAGGGATTTTAGCGCATTTGACCCGTGGTCGATAATTTTGATCCACGTTTGTGCATCTTCGACTTGTAGGCGACGTTCAGTTGTCATGAAAATCTCAAGGTTTCAATTACGGGCACCGAGTATAAAATCGATAGAAAACCGGGTTAGTGTCGTTCGACGTGAATTTTGTAACCAGGCAGAATCACCCACAATTCAATTACATGATTCTGTCGAATCGACTTATATCCAGTCACATTTCACTTATAACAGTGTCATAATGACCTTTGTAGATTATCACGGTCGAGCGATCAATTTCCAATCGAATTCTCAAGTCTGCCATATTTATATCCCTTAATGGCTTCACCTGATAGATCAGTTAACTCATGAGTGATCAACTCAAAGAAAAAGGACCATAGGCGTGTCGACGAAATGCCCATTTCATTTGATCGAGACGGGGTCGAATTTCAGGATGTCACAACTCTTCCCCCATATAAAAATTTCATCATCGAAATTTAAACCATTGTAATTCTTCGTAAAAAGGGTGGGGGTTTTGACGTCTCATCGATTCTTCATTTTCCCACGTAGCTCCTTCTGTTTCGTGGTATTGCTAGACCACTTTGACCAAAACGAACGTCTTGTTGCGCAATACTTGCTCCTTTCGGTCCACGATCTGAACTGGTCTCTCCACGTACGACACTCTGTCGTCCACATCTAATTCTTCAAAATTCAGCACATGGGTCGGGTCAGGTTCATACTTCCTCAACATCGACACGTGGAAGACATCGTGCACTTGAGCAAGTCTTGGTGGCAAAGCAAGACGATACGCCAAAGTCCCAATTCGCTCCAGAATTTCAAAGGGACTGACGTACCTCAGACTTAGCTTCCCTTTCTTGTCGAAGTGCGAAGTACTCCTCATTGGTGACACTTTAAGGAATACGTGTTCACCAACTTGGAACTCAAATGGTTTTCGCCGCTTATCTGCATAACTTTTTCGATGACTCTGAGCTGTCTTAAGTCTCTCTCGAATGACTTTAACCGCATCCACTGACTGCTGAACCAACTCGGGCCGGTGATCTTACGCTCTCCGACTTCATCCCAACAAACTGGAGTTATGCACGCTCTGCCATACAACGCTTCAAACGGTGCCATCTGAATGCTCTGCTGATAGTTGTTCTTGTAGGCGAACTCCACTAAATGAAGCTGTTCCTGCCAGCTTTCCTTAAAGTCCAACATGCAAGCTCGCAACATGTCGTCGAGGGTTTGAATCGTCCTCTCAGACTAGCCATCCGTCTGCGGATGATAAGTCATGCTTTACTGTAGCTTTGTTCTCAAGGCAGTCCGTAAACTTTTCCGGAAAGCTGCTATGAACTTCGGGTCTCAATCGCGTAATCGTCACTGGGACCTCATGAAGTCGAACTATCTGACGCACGTACAACTCAGCATATCTATCCAATGCAAAATCCTTTCGTACGGTGATGAAGTGAGCAGATTTCGTCAATCTGTCAACTACGGCCCATATGGGAATCATTACCTCTCTGACTCGGGAATCTCGAGAGGTTGTAAAAATCCTCCCGGCTTACAATGCTGTCCTTTCACTTGCTGGCACGTCAGACACTTGGCGACATGTCTGGCGATATCCGCCTTCATACCGGT